>OZ020480.1:35587996-36199677 GCA_963971345.1 Andrena flavipes
ATCTTCCAAAGCCGATCCACCGGCCCCGCACAGTACTCCATTGCGACGTAACCCCGCCGGCCTTAGGTGTTAGGGTTACGTCCGGAGGCGACGGGGCAAGAACTCCCTCCACGTCCTGAGGACCGGCAACCCAGGACGTTACAATGGAACAGTAGAATACTACCACAAAAATGTTTTATATAAATATCTAATAAAAAGGTGTAATTATTTCTTTTCTTTCTTTTATCAAAGAATATAGGATTGATCCCTATGACACTATTTTAATATATGTATTTATTGAAAGTACTGTCAAAATAACTTTAAATATTATTAATACACAAAAAATAGTAACATAAAATTATTTTTTCTATTTTTTTATTTTTTTTCTGCAGTATTGGAATTTTTGTTACTTTCCCTGTGTTAATAATTATAATATAAAGAAAATATTAACTCGGTTTGAACGCGCGGGATCCAGATTAATAAGATGGAGAATTCTATTATCCGAGTTCGACTATGAAATCGTACATAAATTAGGGAAGAATAATACGAACGCAGACGCGTTAAGCAGAGATGTGCACGCGTTGCAAACCAAGGAAGAAGGAACAAAGACAACCAACGCCTACGACGAAAAGACAAAACAACAAATTCTTTACCAATACCATTGCACGCCCATAGGAGAGCATCAGGGTATCAAAAGGACCACAAAAAGACTAAAACAGGAACACAACTGGGAAGGAATGAATAAAGATATCAAGGAGTATATACAAAAATGTAAAACCTGTCAAATGAATAAGTTAGGAAGGAAAACTAGGGCTCCAATGGAGATCACCGACACACCAAGGGCCCCCTTTGAGAAAGTAGCGCTAGACATAGTAGGGTCCCTGCCGGAGAGCAATCAAGGGAATATCTACATACTAACCTTCCAGGACCTCCACACAAAATTTAGCAAGGCGATCCCCCTGCCAAATCAGGAAGCAGCCACGATAGCGGAAGCAGTGGTCGTGAAAATTATCTGCGAATACGGCGTGCCCGAAAAGATTCTAACGGATCAAGGGATAAATTTTCTAAGTGAAATGTTTAAAAACATATGCAAACTTTTTCGAATTACGAAGATACAGACAACCGCGTACCACCCTGAGTCTAACGGAGCATTAGAAAGGTCGCATAAAACCCTAGTAGAATATTGGCGACACTATATAAATAATGACCAGTCCGACTGGGATAAATCGCTACCCTATGCTATGTTTACGTACAATACAACCCCACATACGGCGACAGGGTTCACGCCATACGAACTAGTATATGGAAAGACAGCATCAATACCGACCGCATTAAAAAAGCCGCCTAAACTAACATATAATTACGAAGATTACGTGCAGCAAACAAGAGAACGTATCAGGGTAACAAACGAACCAGCTAGGGAACAACTCCAAGAAGCAAAAGAAAGGACCAAAAAGAGATACGATAAAAAACGCGCGAAATAGAATTAAAAGTACGCGATAACGTGTGGCTCTCTGACGAATCTGTACGTCGCGGAAGATCGAAAAAACTAGACAATAAATGGGTAGAACCCTACGTAATAATAGAAAAAACTCAAAAGTCAACGTGACCATTAAAAAAGGACGGAAAACCCTATACACTCACGCAAACAGACTCAAACATTTCATTGAATAATAACAAAAATGAAAAACGCCTCGGAATAACAATGAAACGCGATGACGAATCTGAAACACTACAGGCGGGAGCAAGGAACTGGCTGTGAATGAAAGTAAAAGGGGAGTACAAAAATATCTGATAAAATAAAGTATATTCTATGAAAAAAAAATAGAAATAATGCAAATGGGCAGTCCTCACTGACCCCAGTCCTCATCCTCCAACTGAAACAAGAAAGGAAAAAGAGGGCCATTAAAATTAGAAAATAACAGAGAGTACCAGTAAAGTGTCACTACAAGAGGATACTTACTTCCACTCTCAACAGGGGCTCCCCAAAGAGCCGCTTGAGATTGAATAAATCCACGATCTGATAATAATCAGGATAATCCTCCTCCCATAAAATATTAAGATAACGGCGGTGCTGCTGCCGCCGCAACCGCACCGCACACATTTCCTGAATGTATAAATACCCAATAATCTGACGCCTGACAAACATCTACGAAGAATGACAGAAAAGTGGAAATTAATGATCAAATCGAAAGATAGTCAAAAGAGGGGAAATGGGTAAGCAGTAATGGTACTTACCGCACGCAGGGCCTTAGGATACATGGTGAATAGTAATCCGGCATGGAAAACGAGTATGATGAGCAAAACTCGCGATCAATCTAATATATATATAGTAGGCGTGAATCAATCAAATTAGGAGGGGATAGAAGCCGACTTCACTGTTTCAGAATGACCACCCTAGCGGGAGACCTAATCGAAGCGGCGCCAACTGGCGGCCAGGCCTCATTTACGATATCACCGATCAAGCATAAAGCAGGAATCCACTTTACGCACCTTGGAGAACTACACATGGTAACCGATTCGTTTAAGATCGTGACCCACCTAAAAATGGACACCCCCCTCGAAAGGAATCAGCAGATAGTTTCGTATGTAAATCAGTTACAGCATCATTGTGAAAACGAAATTGCGATCCGACCTACATGTGGGGAACACTTGGACCCTCTACTCAGAAGAGCGGGAAAACTGTATAGAAGAATAGAGCAAGTATCGGAAATACCGGCTTATGTACCGAATAGGCGACGGGGGTTAATTAACGCAATAGGGGCCTTAGCCAAAACCATATTCGGGACTATGGACGCCGACGACGCCGAACAGATTAACAACCATTTGTCGCGATTAGACGGAACACAAAGTACGCTAATGACTGCTATGAAAAAACAAGTCCAAATAACAAATAACACGCTGCATCACTTACATGACGCGGAAAGAACGATACAGCGTAACGAGCAAATACTAGCGAAATAGACGGGACTATTACGTGCGCAAATTGAAACGACCATACTACAACAAACGCGAAGAGCTGACGTAGTAGATCATTTTATTACGTTAAATGCCCTACTGACCGACCTGACACAGGACGTAGACGATGTGTTGCAATATTACACAGGCCTCAAAGGAGGCATCATCAGCACAAACGTACTGTCGAGCGCGCAAATCACTAGGTTACTACAAACCGCACTACAGCATCTCCCAAACGGACTCACATTCCCGATAGCACCCAACTTAGGAAATACTAACGTGATCGAGAAATTGTCATCGGTCACCGCGTATTTCGATAGGACTACGTTGATAGAGTAATAACCGCCCCCTCATTTCCTCACAAACGTTCACAGTGATCGAGGCAACTCCAGCCCCAATCCACGTTTATGGAAATTCATACGCGGTGTTAGTCATAAGAACACCGATACTCGTCATTGACGCGAGCAGCAACCAGTATGTGCTCACCGATCAAGATGAGCTAAGGGGATGCAAACGAGTAGCCGCTCAATATTACTTCGAACAACCCATGCTAGCGCACAACGTAAATAACGATCTCGAGTGCGAAGCAAGCCTATGGCTGCAACCGGCGGATGAGTCCCCCAAAAATTGGACAAAAAAGAGTATTATCAAAAATCACAAAAAAAAGAAAATAGTATACATGAAAAAGTCGAGGAAAAAAAAGAGTATTATCAAAAAATAAATATAAAAATACTTGGCGCTGCGATCTAAAATGCATAAACATATACATATACATACGAGTATTAGAAACGCTGTCAGATTTATTCTACATATATTTAATTCAAATATCATACGTAGCATATGCACATACACACACTCACGAACCCACGCACAAGAAAGAAAGAAAAAGATTATTGCAATTTATACATATTTATTTATTCAGTTTAGCAACACCTATTCAGAGAGCAGCGCTAAGTATTTTGAATAAAATATTTATTCGTATTAAAATATTTATTTGTATAAAAATAAATCTGCTTAATATTATGTAATACATTTTTTTCTTTGTATAAATAGCCATTGTTATAATTGGCGCAATTTTTGTATATCATTAATTTTGTAAAGCTATTAATTTACGACAATGTTTTTAAATGTGATTCTTTTTGATGGGTTAAGGGTGTGTCCTGCTTTATAAGGTCCAAAAAATCGATTTTTTCACGAATTTTTTTGAAAGGGAAAGGAACAATTGATCTTCGTAAACTGTTAGATATATTTAAACATATATTCAAAGAGTACAAAAAAAAAATTTTCGCATAAAATTATTAACTATGGCAGATTTATCAGCCGATTCTCGGAGCGCTTTGCCACTGCAGTCTCCAATTGGCGGGAAAGATTTTGATTGTAATTCTGGTCTGAAATGAAAAAACCAAAATGGTTTTTAATGCTCATATATTTTTCTTCTGGGTGAACTAAGAAAAAGCAGAAAAAAACGCGAAATCATGATTTTTTTAGTGTGATAAGAAAAATGTCTATTTTCTAGAAACAACATGTGACTTTAACGTGCTATAAAAGTGATTTAAAAATAATTTTTTAACAATCTTTTTAGTTCACATAGAAAAGAATTTAATACTGAAGAGTATAAGCTTTGGTTTAATTCAATAGACCGCACAGTTTTGTTGCTATCACGCCCGCCAATTTTAAAGAATCGTAAAAATAAAAACTGGAGAAATTGCGCTTTAAAGTTTTCGCTCGTGTTACATGGGCCCTTCTGGCCCTTTTCGTGCTTGCTGTCCGCGCGTCGCTTTATTCCGTAAACGGTGCTTCAGCGGAATCGCCTCGCGCGTGTCAGTCACGTTGCGCTGAGCCGCGTAGCGACAGCCGTAGGGACAACGTGACTTTCCGCGGTCCGGGCCCGGATATTTCCGACGCGTGCAGCGAGCGATAACTGCCGACGGGGCAGTTTCCCCCATTCGCGAGGACTGATCGAGGCACGGCCGAGAACGGGGATCGACAAGCAGGAATAAGGAATTCGAACTCGGGAGCTCGACTTAGGAAGTCACGACGGACTAGAGGACCGTCTAGATACCGCGACCACGTCTCCGCATAGATACCGCGAATACACGCACGGCCGATAGTAATTCGTTAGAAGGGTAACTCCGTCCGACATACCGAGAACGGCCTAGCCGGGAGAGCCCTTCGCGTTAATCGTGACCGACGTAGGACCGCGTAGTTATCCGACGTACGGAGGTAGTGCGGTACGACAGGCGATAGTCACCGTCTTCCGAGTGCCATTCGAGAGCACAGCGAGCGACCACGACACACGCTCGGGCCAGACCCCCCGATAGGAGCGAAACTGTAGACGGCAAGCGTGCCGCGTGCCATCCGAGAGCACAGCGAGCGACAGCAGGGACGCAGCACCGTCCCTACGGTATGTAAGCAGACTTTACTCTATGAAGAATATATTTTACTCTTTGTTTTAACCTCTATTCCCGCTTCGAATATTGATTGAACCTCTTGTACTCCTTTCCTTACCTCGGTAAGTATAGTCAAGGTGTGCTTTAGCACTTAGATAGAGTAAGAACCCGACAGATCAATCCAGCCGCTCGGGATGATTTATTGAAAAGTCCCTTCAGGACGTAACACTCGCGGTCGATCGCTACAATTCTCTACGTTCAACTTATAAAATCTCTAACTCACTCTGCTCTAAGACTATTCTGTACTATTACACTGCACAACTCTGCCGTTTTGATTGTCTTTAAAAGTAATGATCGACGAATGGGGACGCATCAAAGGGTGAAGCACGCGCCCGTGTCCGGCCGAGCACTCGCACAGATACTCGCCGTTTCCCTGCTCTCGGTTCTGTATCTTTAAAAATACTTCGAATTGGCCGCTATAACTTTGTGAATACATTCTTGGATAGTTTATCTATCGATTTAGACAATAAAAAAAAAATCGATTTTTTGGACCTTATAAAGCAGGACACTCCCTTAATTAAAATGCCCGTGATAAGAGTAATGAAATAACACAGCATTTTAGCTGTGTATATGTAGTTGTGTCATCTTGAGCGCAGTTGGAAAGCACCTTTATGTACTTGCAGCTCATTTTGATTTCACATCTTTTTTTATATTGTAATTATACATTTTTTTTTATTTATGTGATTATATTTATTTGATAATAATACTTTATTCGTCCTTGACTTTTTCATGTTTTTTGGGGTTTTTTATATTTATTTTTTGATAATACTCTTTTTTTTCCTCGACTTTTTCATGTATACTATTTTCTTTTTTTTTTGTGATTTTTGATAATACTCTTTTTTGTCCTCGATCTTTTTTTGTGATTTTTGATAATGCTCTTTTTTGTCCTCAACATTTTCATGTACTTGGCGTATTTTTTACTTGTTTAAAGTTTTTTTGGGGGGATCTCACTTCTTTTTACAAAGCTAATTCATGTACTTGGCGTAATTTTTTTACTTTTTTAAAGTTTTTTATGGGGTAAATTCTACGTAAGTTTAACACCTACGCAAAAAAAGGATGTGCACTGCATTGCCGATCTATATGTATTATATGAATGTATAGTACTTTGTGTGCAGTACATAGTGCGCGAAGCAGCTTATGGCGCTGAACGTATTTATCATTGAATTGTAATAACAACCACAATTAACATCTTTCGCAGAAAAATATGTATGCATTTTTAGCATTTCGAGGCCAAGCTTGTTTTTCTACTCGTAAATCATCAACGAATACCCACGTTGTGCCCTTACCCCTTATCATACTCGTGTAATGACCATCGGAAATACTTTTACCGTGATGGAAAATCGCTGCCTTAAGTTTATAACAGTGATCTACCAATTGTATTTTAATAGTAGGCATTGCTTTGATGTTGAAATTTTCAACTTTCGTTGTTCCACTACTATCGTGATCGAACAAATGTAATTTTGCAATAAGAATTTGTTTGGAATCAGTTATATCGATTTTCTTCATTGTATTTGAATTTGTATTATCACAGTTGTTGCAAGGATCTTTCTGATTTTTCCATCCTGTGAAATTGTGTTTTATTATATCTTGAAATTCAAATGTTTTTTTTTTTTTAACATGTTGGGCAGTTCAAGATGTACCACACAATTTGTACTGATAGTAGTACTTGTGTAATTACACGCTAAACATCTTAATACCGTTGTTATTTCGTGTTGTACTGCATTCTTAATAAGAATCTCATGATCACAAAGAGAGGTAATAAACTCAGCTGCATCATGCAGCTGATTGTTAACGTATTTTTCTCCTGCAAATTGCCGTAATGATATTATGTTTGGATTTTGATCCGATTTATATTGGTCCATAAAGACTTTTATAATATCATCAGCTTTTTCCGGAGAAAATATGTTTTCTCTTATAGATGAACAATATAATATGCATTGGATCGTGGGATTCACATAACAAGACACACCATCAGAATTCGGGAGACCTCTTACGTTATATTGAGTGGTATCCGCGATGTGATCATTAGTATTCTGACATTCGGATACATTATAATTAGGTACTGCCCAAACAGCATCACGAATATTGCGAACGCGGTTTTTAGAAATTGAAATAGTCATAAGATCAGGTCTATATTTTTTTCGCAATCTATTGTACTCTATTATAGCCGATTCTTGTGCCTTTACGGAAGATGGATCATAATTTATAAGATGCAGTCCTTGTAATGTGGTCACCCGTGAAAGAGCAACGTAAATTTGTCCGCAAGTAAATATTGAATTACCTGCTTCTACGACAGCATTCTGCAAGCTTAGTCCCTGACTTTTGTGAATAGTTATACCATAACTGAGGCAAATCGGAAATTGTTTTCTAATAACGACCGCTCTACCCATTACTTCAAATTTAACACATACACGTTTTTTTATATGTTTTTGCCCCGTGGGTAATATAATTTTTCATTTTTCATTATCAACACCTCGTATAACTGAAACAAGTTTAGCAATTGTACCGTTGACAAGATCTAGCGTAACATCAATATTTCTTCTAATCATGATTTGCACTCCTACTTTAACAATTACAACTCTTGCAAGTCCCGCCGTTCGGGAGCTATCGTCGTCATTATTGTTCAGTACCTTTGACACCTTTTTTTTTCAAGTACGGTGCACAATTCGTTGTATCATGAGCGATCAAATGGATTTCTTCGGACGGAAATCGACTCAGCATTGCAGCGTTCAAATCATCACACTGAACACATGTGGGAAGTAAACACACCGTATTAGATCCCACATTAAGCATGTAATCACATAATTCGTTTAATCGGTCATTGCAACAATTTGTCGCTTTGAAATTTAATTTCCTCGATTCTAATAGCTTTGTATCCGAATCGGTCACTACTCCGGTGCGAATTCTCGACAAGATGTCTTTGTAAATATTATCACCCTGCTGTCGCATGTTTATTGTCAATTCGTCATAGCTAAACAAGGCAGACCATAAATTATAAGAACCTAATCCTCCAACATTTTTCTCTATACTCTTATTGAATAATTGTATAAAAGCAGGTTCTTCGTAAACAGGGGGAAGTTGTAGTAAGTCACCAAATAGCAACATAGGCTTTTTTCCGAACCAACCATCATCGGAATCTGTAGTATCAAATATCTCTGTAAGTCGCAGATGTATGTACAGGAAAGTTACGTTAGAAACCATCGAAATTTCATCGATGATTACTAAAGCAACATTTTTGAGTTGATCTCGTACAATTTGAAGGGCTGCATCGCTAAGTTATCTATACTGGGCTGTATGCCCATGTTCTACGGGTAATTGGAATAATCGGTGTATGGTAAGACCTTCGATATTAAAAGCTGCGATTCCAGTAGGAGCAGTTACTGCTGTGTCTTTTCCAATAGTCTGCTTGACCCAGTGTCTGATAGTTTTTATTAAAAAACTTTTCCCAGTGCCACCTTCTCCGCTCACATAAAGTCTGAGAATGTTATCGTTAGACGTCAAGGACTTAGTAACTTTATCAAATATCTGCTTCTGATCATGGTTCAATTCCGAAATCATTTTTGCAAGATCACCACAGTCAAATTTGTTTTCCGCGTCTTTAAAATCTTTCATGGCACCAACAGTTTCACCAAGGACACACTCTATTGGGTGATCGCCTTGATCATTTTCTTCTTGTTCCACAGTATTCAACACGTTCTTTTCAATTTCTTCCTTTACATGATCACGCGCTTCTTATATATATAAACTTTATTAATCCCCTCAGGGTTATAATCTTCCCATACATAAAACACTTAATTCTACCTTAGCCTACCTCTTTTCCTTCTCCTTAATTCTACCTTAATCTACTCTTATCCCTATACTCCGCATCTATCGCTCGCTCGCTCGCTCGCACGCTCGCTCGCTCGTCCTCTCCCCCTCCTGGACCTCCGCTTCCACTCGCCGCCCTTTCACTCCCATCTCCTCACTCATCTCACCGTTCCCCCTCTTTTTCTCCACACACCTCCCTTCTTTCTTCTATACTCCTTAACCACTCCTCCCCCTCCCCATCCTCCCCCAGCACCTCACCCACCATCTCTTGCCATCCTCTCTCCACTCCCCACCCCATACAAACCTCCCACACGTGTTCCCAGTTCTCCTCCCCCCACCCACATATCCTACACTTCCTTTTTTCCCCCTCCTCCCAATATCTCCCCCCTCTCATGCCATTCCCCAATCTAAATTTGGCCACCCGTTGCCATCTACTCTCTCCCCATCCCTTCTTTAAATACCCCGGTACCCCCGGACCCTTTACCCTCCCATACCACCTGTTATATTTCGAGCTTCCAATCTTCTCCCACCTCTCCTCCTCCTGCATCTTCCTTTCCCTGTCCACTATCTCCTCCCCCCTTATCTCCCCCCTTTCCCTCCCCCTTTCAACCTCCTCTACCGTCCATCCTCTTTCCCTAAAGAACTGCTCCCTTTCCTTTTCCCAACCCTCCAGCACCTTTCCCCTCTTGAACCTCTCCTTCATCTCCTTCCAACATAACCTCGCCAGCTCCCCTCCTTCTCCCTCTTCCAATTTTTTCTCGTATCCCCATGCCCTCAACCCTGCCCTACCCCTCAACAGCCCTCTTTGAAATTCCTCCCTGACCATATACCCCGGTGTGTCTCTATTCACCCCCAACACCCACTTCAGGAATCTATCCTGTAGTGCCTCCACTTTCTCCCTCTCCCTCCACCCCCACACCTCCACCCCATATCCTACCACCGCCCATACCAACCTGTCGAACAACCAGATCCTTCTGCCCCAATCCTTCCCAAATAATCTTTTCCCCAACCCCCACACCTTCCCCATCACCGCTGCTCCCTTCCTTACTCTCTCCTCAACATGCTCTTCCTGCCCCCCACTCCCCATTATCGTATATCCTAAATACTTAAAGCTCCTCACTTCCTCCAGTTCTTTCCCCTTCCATCTCCATTTCATCTTTTTCCACCTTCCTCCCCCCCTTCTGCACCTCATTATCTTTGTTTTTTCCACATTTACCTGAAGCCCCTTCCCATCCATATATTTTTCCAATTTCCCAATCATTCCCCTCATCCCCTCCTCATCCTCCGCTAGCACAGCCACATCGTCAGCATATGCTAGCGGATCACGCGCTTCTTGAATATCCGTTATTCGTTCGTGATACTGAACTGCTTCTGTCAATTGTGATTGTAGCGACAAAAAAGCTTCCGCATATGTGTTAAATCCATTTTTCAATTCGTCGGTGTTTCTCCAAGGTTGGAATAATAATAACAATGAGAAATAATATTTCTCAGGTTGGGTTTGAACATTGTACTTATAATGATTGATAAGATAGCCTCTTTTCCTTTTTTTCAAAAACAAAGATGCACGGATTTCATAATATTCAGTTTTTTCAGACGGTCTATCTTTAGTAATGTCATACCACATAGCAAAACCGTACAGATGCATAGATTCTAATTCCTTAGGTCTGTTAGGATAGTGATCATCTATGAAGGATGGACAAAATATGTCTGTGGATTGACCCTCCAGCTCCTCAATCTCTTTGCGAGTTTTCAATTTCCTACTTCTCAGTATATTTACATCTAACCATCTAATAGTAGTACTGGAGTCAGTGCCATGCAATGATCAGCGCATTCAGGCGCTCCACATTCTCTATGATTTAGCATGCGCATTCCAAGGTCGCACAGCAGACTAGCCAATGACTTAGTAGAATTTATTGCTGCCATAGTGTCCGTAGCGTAACTTTTTTCCGGCTTGGACACGTACTTAGTACAGTAACATGTCACCAACCCTGTCTTTTCCCCAATATATTGTATATCCATGTTACCTCTCCAAACCGTGAGAACGGCAGCATTAAAATCATTGATACGGACTTCCTTTATTGAACGTGGAAGATCATAGAGTCTACCTTTTGCTTTCAATTGTTTTCTAGCACGTATAGAAACAGCCACATCCCTTATTATCAAAGTATCTGTAACTGGACGTGGAAATGAATATCTACATACTTTACAGAAGGAATTTTCAGTTTTTTTGTTGCGTAGACAGTAACTATTGCATTTATGCATTTGATGTGCAATTACTCGTCTATATAATTCTGGCGACACATGCGGTGATGGTAATCTGCAAGTGACGTATTTCATTATGAATGCTGCTATTTCTTCCTTCGTTGATTTATCGATTATGGGAGCATCTTCAATCCAAATTAAAAGATGAAAATGTTGTAATCCCCTGCTTTGATATTCTCTGCGCCAAAAGTAATGAGTGACCTTGCCAATCGGATTGCCGAGCGAACAAATGAAATCCAGAATAGCATGGAATGTATTATCTATAAATCGAGCAGTTGAAACGGGATCAGAAGCAATAAGTTCGTTCGGGGACATTTTAGCCACCGATGGCCCTTTACTTCACGAAGGAATTCTATTAAATCTGTCCATAACCATTCACTTGGACTGAGCGTGAGGAACCATGTAGCTGGTCCATAATGGTGTATCATACAGTTCAAATCATTTCTCGGTTTTCGCCAATACTGTGCTGTATTACGTAATCTGGAAAATATAGTGTTCAAGTTCGTTTGTAGCTGATCTTTAGAGAGTTGCTCTAGAAAACCAGCAGCTGTGTATTTTTCACGTGGATTTACGACGTTCATTTTGTGAAAAATTCCAGATTTCAATTGCCGCATATTGGTATCGTGTAATAAATGAAAAATATATTGCATGTTCAATCGAAATTGTGAATGCTTGGACATCAGTTTGGACTTAATGAATTCATGATCAGTCAAACGAATCAATCTTTCTTCATGCTGTCCATTCACCCCATAAGGATATAAATCTGGGAAACATTTCCCATCTAAGTGTTCAGCACGATGGCCCAACGGAATGTCATGAACTTTAAGCATTTGATAGAGTGCGGTAGCAGATTCATTAACCCTTTTGTCGTACATTGGATAAATCGTAAACTGCTCATAATATGAATCAGATTGTGACATTTGCGTTAATAATGCACGTTTGTTGTTTTCATCGATATTAAGTGTTTCACCTTCAACGTCCTCGATGGATTCGTTATTATTATCATTGGCAACAACTTCTTCTTGAAATTCTGTGTCTGGTAATTTGGCACTCAGCAATAAATCGTGCGATTGTGGTAAAACAATTTCCGAGTATAGAGGATTGTTGGCTTTCAACCACACTAAGGCATTCCATACTTTCTTCAAGTCAACTAACTTTTCCCAAACTATTTTAGATTTTGTTGGAACGCCCCGCACCAATATGTATAATTCATGATTTTGATTTAAAGGTTCAGTCGGAGGACAGATTTTTTTTAAATTTTCTTCTAACGGCAAAGGAAGATGAAATGTTCTCCCCTTTACTTTTGGAAACATATGTTTATGTGGCATATTTTTACGCATTACTGTATCCATTCTCACAATCGTTTGAAAGGGTTTAGCTCTTTGAATGAGAATTCGCTCGTAATCGTTCAACACTGCTATTTCTGGAACTGAACGTACATCAAGCTTATTTAAAATACATTTTAGTGGTATTGAATCGTTGCGAATTTTATTGTGGCACTATGTGCAAATAAAATGCACGTCACCAACTTTGTATCCAATATGATTTAACAACGTTTCTAGTACATTTCCCTTATATGTTCTTTTAGAAATATCAAGCTTACGAACCTCTCTTTGAAAACAGAGTTTCTCGCAGGAAACGCACGGGATGCGTGGTGTGTCCATAGACCGCTTTGTGAAAGCTCTAAATGCTAAATAATATCGAGATATAATCTCTTCTTCGTTCAAGCTTATTTCAGTATTATTTCTTTGTAACGCTTCAGCTTCTTTCCGAGCTTGCAGTGTTATTCGTTCAAGTGTTTTAAGGTCATTATCGTTTAAAGCTTTGTCTAAATTATGTAATTCGTCTGTATAAATGCTCGCTATTTTGTATATCGTTCTCTTCAAATGTCGTAAATTCGGAAAGTGAGGTGCCAAAATCTCAATGGCTAAAAAATTGGACTTACATAGTTTAGGGTTTATGTATAGCGGTTCAAATAGCGCGCCCGACGTTTGGGCGATAGTAGCGCTACAGCGGGGACCGGCAACCAGCATTTAAGTGGGACGAGGAGACATTGAAATGTTTTGAGAAGCTGAAACAGACAATAATGTCGGAACCAGTCTTGGCAATTTATTCGTCTACCGCGGACACGGAATTACATTGTGATGCGAGCGCGCATGGTTACGGATCCGTGTTACTACAAAAACAGTCCGATGGAAAATTTCACCCTATATCGTATTTCAGCAAAAGGACTACACAAGCCGAGTCGAAATATCACAGCTTCGAGCTTGAAGCTCTCGCTATCGTTTATTCCCTCGAGCGGTTTAGAATTTATTTGCAGGGAATTCCTTTTAAGATCGTGACGGATTGTAATAGCTTAAAATTAACACTTGAAAAGAAAGAAGTGAATCCAAGAATCTTGCGCTGGTCCTTGATACTTCGAAATTATAATTATACGTTGGAACATCGATCGGGAGACAAATTGCAGCATGCAGATGCGTTAAGCCGAGAATTTAGTGTGCTTGCTATCACCGAAAATACTTTTGAAAGAAATCTAGAGATCTTACAAAGTCAGGACCCACAGGTCTGTAAAATCAGAGAGCAGTTGCAACATTCGGAAAGTAAATTTTATGAACTAAATAACGGACTTGTTTATCGAAAGTTGGGTAATAAGTTATTGTTCTATGTTCCATCATCTATGGAAGAAAACGTGATAAGAGCAAATCACGAAGAGATAGGGCATCAAGGCTCTAATAAGACGTTAGAATATATCTCACGCATTTATTGGTTCCCACATAAGAAACAGAAGATACAAAGTTATATTGGTAAATGTTTAAAATGCATCACTTATGCTACTGCAGCGAATAGAATTGAAGGGAAATTACATTGTCCTCCAAAGGGAAACGTACCTTTCTATTGTTTACATATCGATCACTTCGGGCCTTTGGATAAAACGAAGCATCGACATAAATTTATTTTCGAAGTCATAGATGCGTTCACGAAGTTTGTAAAATTTTATCCGACGGTTAGTACGAATACCGATGAAGTGATAAGGCATTTAAAAACGTATTTTTCTTCTTATAGTAAACCGCGCCAAATTGTTTCGGATCGTGGAAGTGCGTTCACGTCTAATAAATTTAAGGAATTTATGGCGGAAAATGGGATAAAGCATGTTTTAATAGCAACAGCTACGCCTCATGCGAACGGACAAATTGAAAGGATAAATAGATCCTTAACACCTATGTTAGCAAAATTAAGTACAAGCTTACAGTCTTGGAGTCATTGTTTGGCGGACGTAGAGTATGCTTTTAATAATAGCGTAAACCGATCGACGGGAGATACGCCGTCAAGATTGTTATTCGGCACAAACCAAGTTGGGCCAATTAGTGATGATTTGCGTTGTATTCTGGAAGATCAATTGTCGGAAGATCGGGATTTAGAAAAAATACGAGAGAACGCTGTTTCCAAAATACACACGGCAAATGAGAAAAATCGTTCCTATTATGATAATCGACATAAACCGCCTACTCAATATTCGGTGGGAGATTACGTCATGATCAAAAACGTAGACGTGACGCCGGGTACAAATAAAAAGTTGTTACCAAGATTTCGAGGTCCTTATGTAGTTAAGAAAGTATTAGATAGAGATAGATATATAGTGTGTGATCCGGAGGGTCATCAATTGACACAGAGACCTTTTGAAGGGGTTTGTGCGCCGGAAAATATGAAACCCTGGTTGAATCCCAGGGAGACAGTTAATGTTCCTTAAAACAAAGTTCCTTTATTTACATTATTTTATATTAACCATTTCTGTCAAAGGTGCGATTAGAATAGATAAACTGTACCAAAATTGCGTTAAGTGTAAAAGACTTATTATGTTAGTTTTAATTATCTTAAGATAAGGTAAGGAGATTGAGGGCAATCTCGGTGGTTAGAATGGCCGAACTATAGCGGTTCAAATAGCGCGCCCGACGTTTGGGCGATAGTAGCGCTACAGCGGGGACCGGCAACCGCCGGAGTCGCGACTCTTGCAAGTCGCGGAAGGAGAGCGTCCTGCGACATTGTCACGTAAAGACACATGTAGACCACATGTAGACCACTGTTAAATATATTCCATTATTACCTGTTATATACCAGTGAATATCCATACAACCAGATCCACTACATATGTAACAACCATGAGGATGACCAACTTTTTCAGCATGCACTTTATTAGAACAGCTACTGATATGGTTGTTCAACTTATGTACCTTTTTTAATGAGCATTCTAACAATCGTGTGAAGAAATCCTGTAAATTATTCAGAATTTCAACATCTTTTGTTTTACAAAGATAACTACAATGCCATGCCTTTGTCGTCTTCTTCGATTGCAATACAGGTAGAACGTTTATAGCTTTCCCTGCCGAATTCAATATGATTGAATCAGAACCGCTGAAAGGATGGTACGAACTTTCCGCATAATATGATTCTGAAGAAGAAGTATGTCTGGATTCTCCACACAAAGCATTAATCCTGTCGTCAACTTCTAAACATTCTGCTGCGCGCGTTAAGGAAACTTCCACTTTTTCTTTACAATCTTTCAACAGTTTTCTGATTTTCAAAATGTACTTTTGCCTAATATGAAAACACCATTTTATTATGCGCTCAGCTTCCAATCTACTTGCTTCTCCGGACGGCATGTTAATAATTTTTGAAAGTTTTCTAATATAAGTTTCTTTGTTATTTTTGGTTGCTATATTGTTATTTGTTACAGCAATATTACGATACTTTTTTATTATTTGCAGAGCAACACGACGTTTTGCTACTTTATTATTACCATCTCCTTTACGTATTTCATGATAATATACCTTCCGCTTTTTGGAGATAACTTCTTTATTTAGCTGATCGTAATTTCTTTGCTTTCCGCATTTCACTTCTTTATTTGCGTCATAATGCACGTTTGTCTTTTTAATTATACTTTCTTTATTTGCGTCATAATGCACTTTTCTCTTTTTTATTATACCTTCTTTATTTGCGTCATAATGCACTTTTTTCTTTTTTATTATACCTTCTTTGTGTGCGTTATAATATTCATAATTATAAAGTTTTATGCTCTCCTCCCCTTTTTTACAATCTTTGCCTTGTTTCGTGTTACACTCCCCTTTCTTTGTTTTATAAACAGCTTTTTTTTTAAATTAATTTCCTCTTTATGTTTTTTATAATAATCAGACATGTATTCCGTCCTATTTCTTGGTAGGTATACATTGCTGATTTTTGGCTTCGAAACTAATGGTGAATCTGTCTGAATTACATTTTTTGTATACATGGTGCCTTCTTTGTCACTATCACTAAGTATTACATTTTGAACTGGGGATATTTTATTATCTGTTTCGGTAGTAATGTATCTTTTACCGATTTTAAATGCAGGATCCTTTCCACAAGAAGGATTTTTATTAATTGTACTACCAATTGCAGATTCATATTCGTGCACACAACGTGTTAATTGTTGATCCTGAGTGCATGGAAAATGTTCTATACGATTAGTTTGAAACATTTGGATCAAATGTTGACGCATCAACGCATGGGTGTACGTTACTTTGTCTGGTAATATTTTGAATAATAACGACCCTGATAACCAGATCTGGCAGCAGAATCTGACGTCAGAACCGTAGTCGTCTGTGTCCGCATTTGGCTGCGTTCTGAGGTGCAGATTCTGATGTCAGATCCTGATGTCAGATCGGCAGCAGATTGACAGCAGATTCTGATGTCAGATCGGCAGCAGATGGACAGCAGATTCTGGCGTCTGCTAGGCAGAGCCAACAGCGCCATCTGATGGTCAGAATTGGCAAACTAACGTGTGGTAAGAAAAAAAAAGACCAACAAGTATACGTTGTATTTCCACAAGTGGTCACCCATCCAAGTACTAACCGCGCCCAGAACCGTTTAACTTCAGTGATCGGACGAGAACTTGCGTTTTTCTGGCACAGAATGATCGTTGTTAAAATTTGGCTCTTATTAATACTTATTGTTCAAAAATCTTCATACCATTATATTCTAAGAACTTATTATATAGCGTTTAAGTCGAAAAGATTCGTTGTTCTGTGACATAAGTACCTGTTTAAGCTACAAGTGATATCAATATTAAATAACTTACCTAACGCAATTCTTTTTACCTGTTGTATTTAATTTTTATACATTTTCTGTGTACTTTACTGACGTGGTGGTAGAATTGGACAGAGTTTAAATGTATTCTACAAGAATTTTCTTACCACACTCCATTTTTAACTTTTATACTTAACTATGAAACGAATGCTATTGTTGAAAGTTTTGAAATTTTATTATGATTTCACGCCATTTTCGCAATGCGTTCCTCTATTATAGACGGATTAGTAGGAATACACCAATTTCTTAGGTGTATAATAATTTAGGTCAGTTTACCAATTCTGGCCCTCAGATGGCGCTGTTGGCTGTGCCTAGCAGACGGCAGAATCTGCTGTCCATCTGTTGCCGATCTGACATCAGAATCTGTACCTCAGAACGCAGCCAAATGCGGACACAGACGACTACGGTTCTGACGTCAGATTCTGCGCTCACATGCCAGACCCTGCTACCAATCTGATGTCAGATTGGCGTCAGATGGTTATCAGGGGAGATAGCAAATGCAATCGCAAAAACTCCGCAATCCCGATAGTTAGGTTGAGTTTGTACATGTGGAAATTCAATAAATTCTTCGTTAATTGCACCGTCATGTTTGTTCAGAAAAGGGTATAACTTCTGCAGAAAAGTTTTATGATGACTATGCAACTTCGAGGAATTAAGAGAATCATAAATATAAACTCTTCTCTCATCATGTTTATAAAAGCTACAAACCCAATGTCCCCCTGCATTGGTTCCAATCTTATCGCTTTGGTGCAAAATCTGTATGTGATCCTGATTTTCAGGAACTGGTTGAATTGTATGAGGCAATTGAACTCTCCATGTCTCGCGTGGTTTATAATTAGAGTTAGCTTCTAATAATTTATGAAAATATTCAATGTGATCATCTGTTAACCATTCGCCTTTAATGATAATTTGCTTATTATTAACACTGAGCGGTAAGATATTAATACTACTATTAATTACAGACATGACGAATTATATTTTTATTTATAGTTCTAATACACTATTCTATTGTATATGATCTATTGTGTACAATATATATATATATATATATATATATATATAAGATGGTTTTGTAAAGATTCAATCAATAAATATATATAAGCGTGGCGGTTATAGGACCGCGGCGGACGCCCAACTTTATTTAAAGTTGTAATACTCAAGATAAAGCGCACTGCAGCCTATTGAGTGATGTAAGAATAAGGCGCATATGCAGCCAGTATAAAGCTTACTCGGAATAGCGCAACAGCAGCCGTTCGAGTGTACTTTATTATATATTTGGAATACTCCAACCTATAAAAAAACGAGAAATTTGTAATATACACTAATATCATACGTATTATTATAAATAAATAAATGTAAAGGCCACTTACCAAATATAATATTTTTAATTGTTTCTCCTACTAAGGAAAATAAATGCAATGGATTCCTTCCAAGGTACTTGTTTCTAAAAAGATTCACATTTCAATTAAAAAATAGATTAGCAAAAATCTGCGCAGAGTATTATTTAACACGTGTAATGAAACAACAATAATCTATTCGTTGAAAATATGTTCGTTTCATTATGCCAGGCCTACACAGCGGGCCTTTTTCAGCGCCTAGCGGCAAGCAACCAGCCGTACGCCGTTACTAAGGGTAGAATGGGTGAGGCAAACTGCAGTAGTGTAGGTGCGAGCTCGTAGGCGCGTAGCGTAAGTATATATGGCTGGGTTCCTTGTGGGGTCCCAGTGACCCCACCGAATTATATTGCGGGACATGCTCTGCACTGGGGCCCCAGAAGGAACCCAAGCATATATACTTACGCTACGCGGCTACGAGCCCGCACCTACACTACTGCAGTTCGCCTCACCGATTCTACCCTTAGTAATGCCGTACGGCTGGTTGCTTGCCGCTAGGCGCTGAAAAAGACTCGCTGTGCAGGCCTGCATTATGCGTACAGCTTAAGCGGGTAGACACGGGTAATGCAGCGCGCTGTATACCGACACAATCTGGCCCGAAACATGGGTCTGGGAAATTACATTGTTTGTCCTTATATGAGGAGATTTTGGGCTGGGCGAGGTCTCATTCGAAAGAGGAAGGTTCAATGCAGCCCGCTCTAGTCATGGCTCAACGAGATTGTGTTGATATCTGATAATACGAGTGTTCAAAGTAGAGAAAAAATCGACAAAATATACTCCCAGATTCCAAGTATTTGTAAGTCGCTAAAAGAGTTTTATGACTCAAACGATGACCATTTATATGACCGAACCTACGCGCTGACATCATTTCTTGGTTTTTAATATTCTAAAAATACGGTCGAAATTATAAATTCTTTATTTGTTCTTCTGGTATTACATGTTATACAGTTACGGTCTACGTCCACTGATACTTAAGGGAGTGTCCTGCTTTATAAGGTCCAAAAAATCGATTTTTTCACGAATTTTTTTGAAAGGGAAAGGAACAATTGATCTTCGTAAACTGTTAGATATATTTAAACATATATTCAAAGAGTACAAAAAAAAAATTTTCGCATAAAATTATTAACTATGGCAGATTTATCAGCCGATTCTCGGAGCGCTTTGCCACTGCAGTCTCCAATTGGCGGGAAAGATTCTGATTGTAATTCTGGTCTGAAATGAAAAAACCAAAATGGTTTTTAATGCTCATATATTTTTCTTCTGGGTGAACTAAGAAAAAGCAGAAAAAAGCGCGAAATCATGATTTTTTTAGTGTGATAAGAAAAATGTCTATTTTCTAGAAACAACATGTGACTTTAACGTGCTATAAAAGTGATTTAAAAATAATTTTTTAACAATCTTTTTAGTTCATATAGAAAAGAATTTAATACTGAAGAGTATAAGCTTTGGTTTAATTCAATAGGCCGCACAGTTTTGTTGCTATCACGCCCGCCAATTTTAAAGAATCGTAAAAATGAAAACTGGAGAAATTGCGCTTTAAAGTTTTCGCTCGCGGTCGATCGCTACAATTCTCTACGTTCAACTTATAAAATCTCTAACTCACTCTGCTCTAAGACTATTCTGTACTATTACACTGCACAACTCTGCCGTTTTGATTGTCTTTAAAAGTAATGATCGACGAATGGTGACGCATCAAAGGGTGAAGCACGCGCCAGTGTCCGGCCGAGCGCTCGCACAGATACTTGCCGTTTCCCTGCTCTCGGTTCTGTATCTTTAAAAATACTTCGAATTGGCCGCTATAACTTTGTGAATACATTCTTGGATAGTTTATCTATCGATTTAGACAATAAAAAAAAATCGATTTTTTGGACCTTATAAAGCAGGACACTCCCTTAACGTAGACAAAGTGCTTATCCAAGACTTTCATAATGTGTAGTTTACGTGTTCGTTTACGTTCAACTCAGATATGTTTAATGTTTCTAATCGTTGGCGTTATAAGTTAGAATGTTTCAACGTGACTAATATATCTCCTTGTGGTATTACTTGTTATACAGTTACTATCTACTTCCACTGATAGTTAACGTATGACTTTCTTTCTTCTATCATACGCAGCTTTTATGAATTCTTGATCTTTTTTACTAATTAATTGTTTATTTTTTTTTTTAGAAAACGCAGGAGGCCGCCCTACTGGCTGGTAAGTTTTAATTATGATAAACTTACAGCAGAATTAATTAATAATAAAAAAAAATTTACATATACATTTATTTGAATTTATTTTTTCAGATTATGAAGATGATATAATCATGGAGGCTGCCATTGACAGCAATTCGGCTGCCATGGTGCCAATTAAGCAGCCCACGACAAAGGGTATTATTAATTCTTAATACTTTTAATTAATTAGTTATCTTTTAGTTTAATTAGACATCTTTTTTAGTTTTGTGACGTCCCACTATTTTTCGCGCGGTAACAGTACAAGTCCTCCATAAACTCACTCCACCAAAGTCTTCCATAATCAAGTCT
This sequence comes from Andrena flavipes, assembly GCA_963971345.1. Lineage (NCBI taxonomy): Eukaryota > Metazoa > Arthropoda > Insecta > Hymenoptera > Andrenidae > Andrena > Andrena flavipes. The sequence continues at coordinate 35,609,487 of OZ020480.1, forward strand.
TACCCTTTCCCCAAACCCCTGATCACCTTGGCGATGTACCTTAGCGGTCCCCATCTCAAGATGGTCAACGACGACCCCCAAATCCCCTCTTAACCTTACGTGGCACGACCACATCACTCCAAATCTAATAAATACAAGTCCCTCGTCCCTAAAAACCCCTCTTAAATCGAGACCACGTCTCACAACCTCCCCATGACCAAAGAAGTCATTACCCCTTTTCCCTCTTTCTAATCAAACCACCCACAGTCCATCCAATGGGTTGAGTATCCCCTTTCAAAACTCTATGCAAAAGAACCCCGGAAGTCTTAACGACAAATATTCATTACAAGGCCATATAAAAACCCCGGAAGACCAAATCTATTAATAACCTGTACTGCGACACGTGCCGAAATAGGTCAAGGTTGCATACCGCAACCGCCCTTCGCCCCTAACAATCTTTTGATTTTACATAAATACGAGGACCCAAGAGGTCCTCGTCCTCTTCTACGGAAACTTTTCGAGACTCTTCAACGGAAAATCTCCTGTGAAACAACAAGTATTTCTAACATTCAAATCAGTGTTCTACGAAACGATTATCTACGGCAGCTACTGTAAGCTATTATCATTATTATTAATTATATTTCGCGCCTCGTTCTCAGGATTACCAGTGTAGTATCCTCTTCGTCCCGCTAGGTGTCACAACGTTTAGAGTAAACAAAAACCGCTCGCCGACCTTCTTCCTGTCGTTCCGCTCGTGCCTCATATCTTTTCGTTGTGCGTTAGGTGAAACACGTGGAGTGAGAGTGCGCGAGTTTGAAATACTTTCGCGGTGTGTTTAGTGCGTTATTGTGGTTTAAGATAATGTCAAGGAAACGTAGAAGGGAAGAAGGTATGGAGGAATTGAAGAAGCAGATGTTGGAGATGCAAAATCAGATATTAGAGTTTCAAAGAAAGGACGCGCAGCAAGAAAGGCAAAAAACAAAAGACGATGAGGACGCTTGTTCAGAAGAACTTTCTAGTGGTAAGTCCGAAATTGTTTTAATGGATAAAAACATACTTAAACCCTCTTAAAGACGGCACATGAGGCAAAATACATTAGACTGTTGGCTAACATGCTTGCACGTGAGGCAAGATAGGTTAGACAATTTCCTACTAAGTTTGCACGTGGGGCAAAATACAGTAGCGTTACGTCTAACGACGCTGCACGAGAGGCAGTGCAAGTTAGAGCCTATGTCTAGAATCTTGCATGGAAATAATTTGTACGATGTAATATAGATGAGTCGGCGGAGGGAGGAAAGGAAAACGCAGCTCCTGATACTATTGTTAATACAGAAGAGCAGCCAGAATCAGTACCTCAGGAGTCTGAACCTTGTCTGGACGAGAATGTGCTTAAAGTCCTGGGTGACGACCCAAGTAAATCAAAGGCGTTAGACGTTAAAGTACATTCGTCGTTGATTTCAAGATGGCGATATTGGATTTCCCAGGGTGTGCCTAATCAAGAGAAAGAAGAACTTCTAAACAAGTATGCTAGACCAGCCGAGCTCGAAATACCCACATTGAACCCAGAAATAAAGGTGACGATGTCTGAATCAGCTGTCAAGAGGGACACGCATATGTTGGAAGTTCAACAGCTAGCTATGTCGGCATTAACAGCCATGGGAGATGCAGTCTCAATGATCCTACAAGAAGATGATGGTATTGATAAGCTGATACTGCTAGAGAGACTTAGTGACACAGCAAAATTAATAACACATATTCACCATAAACAGACAGAATCAAGGAAGGCATTTATCCTTCCGGGGGTAAATAAACAAATCAAGTCCGTACTGGAAAGCACAAAAACAGAGGCTTTTCTGTTCGGTCAGAATCTAGCGGAAAAAATAAAAGAAGCGAGATCAATGGACACGATGGGACACAACATAAAAAACCAGTATGTCAATAGAGTATCAGGACAGGCAGCGCAGAAACAATATTTAAACTCCAGAAGCCTGATGGGAAGAAGGCCGCTTTTCAATCAGGCGCACACTTCAAATGTATCAGGACCGGCCAGACAAAGATTGTACTTCAAAAACAAACAGACACCATACAACTACCGAGCTCAGAATCAGAGGGGCACCAGGACAAGAACCAAATTCAGATAGAAGTAGGTATAGCTGGAAGACTGAAAAATTTTATAACTAACTGGCGGAAAATTACCGAAGATAGATTTGTGTTGGGATGTATTAGTGGGTATAAAATACAATTTTGTAAACATATTGTACAAGCTCAGCTACCTACTGAGCATTTTACTTCTGACAAAGAAATAGAAAATATTAGACGAGCTATCAGGGCTCTACTGGATAAGGGAGCAATAGAACCATGTAAGCCAGAGAAAGACCAATTCCTTTCATCGTACTTTTTAGTTCCCAAAACAGATGGATCATTTAGATTCATTCTAAACTTAAAAAAGTTAAACAAATTCATGGAACCTATCCATTTTAAGATGGAAGACATACGCACTGCAACCAGATTGATGTTCCCAGGTGTTTTTATGAGTACGATAGACTTACAAGATGCTTACTATGGAGTTCCAATACATAAGCATAGTAGAAAGTTTTTGAGATTTAGATTTTTAGGGTCTTTATACCAATTCACGTGTTTACCGTTTGGTTTGTGCACGAGCCCCTGGGTATATACAAAAATAATGAAACCGGTCATACGTAGTTTAAGAAGTAGGGGTTGCGCGTCAGTGGTGTATCTGGACGATATTCTATGTATGGGAGGAACTTATCAAGCATGTGAAACCAATGTCGAGGAGACGGTCAATTTACTGAATTCCCTGGGTTTTCTTATTAACAGACGAAAGAGTTGTTTAGTTCCGCGAACAAGATGTAAATTTCTAGGGTTCGTTTTAGATTCAAGTCAGATTACTATTGAGTTGACAGATGATAAAAGAGCGCGCTTATCGGAACTGATAGAAACTTTTCAGACAAAGAAAACATGTTCGATCGAGGAATTTGCTCAATTGATAGGAAAGTTGATCGCAGCTTGTCCGGCCATAGAGTATGGTTGGTTATACACGAAAATTTTAGAAAGGGAAAAGCTCATCGCACTTATTCTTAATGATCATAACTATAAAGGAAAGATATCAGTTCCGAAAGCGATTCAGCCAGATTTGCGCTGGTGGAAAAGAGCAGTGAAATTTGCGGTAAACCAGATTAGAACGAGGAATTTTAGAACAACGATCTATACAGACGCCTCGAACACGGGTTGGGGAGCCGTAAGAGACGAAAGAAAAGTGTTTGGTTTTTGGGATGATACACAGAGAAATTTACATATCAATTATCGTGAGCTTTTAGTAGTCAAACTGGCGTTAGAAGAACTAGCCTCAGACGTACGGAATTGCCAAATCTTGTTAAGAGTAGATAACACTACCGCTATTGCTTATATAAATAAAATGGGAGGGGTGAGATTTCCAAAGTATAACTCCCTAGCAAGAGAGATTTGGCAATGGGCGGAAAAGAGACACATATTCTTATTCGCGGTCTACATAGCATCTCGTGATAATGTAGAGGCAGACGCACTGTCGAGATTGAGAAATGATGATTCAGAATGGGAACTAGCAGAGTTTGCTTTTAATAAGATTGTCCATTGTTTTGGTAACCCTCAAATAGATCTATTTGCGTCAAAGTCAAATGCTAAATGTAGAAGATTCGTCTCATGGTTTCCCGAGACTGGAGCTTTTGAAATAGACGCGTTCACGATAAATTGGGCAGAATGGAATTTTTATGCTTTTCCCCCGTTCATTCTTACGTTAAAAGTACTTGCTAAAATTAAGCAGGAGGGAGCATCCGGTATTCTGTATCCGGTGCCAGACTGGCCTAACCAACCCTGGTACCCTCTTTTTAAAGCATTATTAGTGGGTGAGCCACTGATTTTTGAACCAAGCCCTAATTTATTGTTGTCTCCCTGTAGGTCGAAACGGCATCCGAGAGCGGGACACTTGACTTTGATTGCAGGGAGAGTATCAGCGAGTCCTTTCGGAGAGAAGGTGTACCCCATGAAAGTGTCAGAATCCTACTAGCATCGTTAACGCAGGCCACGATTAAGCAATATGGAACGAGTTTGAGACAATGGTTGTGTTTCTGTAAGAAGAGTCAGATAGACTTCTTTAAACCGGACCAGAAGAGTGTTCTTTTATTTTTAACGAAATCGTTCGATTCAGGGGCTTCGTATGGCACGCTCAATACTCATAGGTCAGCGATCTCACTTATATCAAATAAGAAGCTAGGCGAAGACACTGTAATTAGTCGGTTCCTGAAGGGAGTGTATAAATTAAGACCGTCAAGGCCGAAGTACGCGTTCACTTGGAGGGTAGGAATAGTGTTAGAATATCTAAAGAAATTATACCCATTATGTAACTTATCATTACGAGACATAACAGAAAAGACGGTCGCCTTACTAGCATTGTGTACGGCTCATAGGGCACAAACGTTAGCGAGTATTAAGATTACAAACATAAAACAAACAGCAGGAGGATTAGAAATTAGAATCCCGGAATTGATTAAGACATCAGGGGCGGGTCGTTTTCAACCTCTGCTGACACTACCGAAATACAGTGAGAAACCAGAGCTGTGCATAGTGTTAACCTTGACTAGATATTTACAATTAACCCGGAGTATAAGAGGAGAGGTAGAGACACTGTTCATCGCAACAAAAAAACCCTTTAAAGGGATAGGCTCTCAGACGATCAGTAGATGGGTTAAAGCCGTACTAAAGAAAAGTGGAATAGATGTTACAATGTTTTCTGCACATTCTACGAGACACGCGGTAACGTCAGCGGCTCTCGCCAGGGGTGTAGATTTGGATATGATTCGGAGAACAGCAGGCTGGACAGAAGGTTCGCAAGTGTTCGCGAGATTCTATAATAGGCCAATACAGTCAGAGAACCATGAGTTTGCGAGCGCAATTTTACAGTCATAAGGATAAGTTAGGTTGCCTGTAGGGACAAGCAGATAGCTAGTTCTCGCTTAAGAAAAAGATACTATTTTATACACGGAGTTAATGTTTATGGATAATACATATATTCAAATATAGAAGTGTGTTTATGTCTAACTTACAACGGCTTAATATTCATGTTGTCTCTAAACAACTACACTGGTAATCCTGAGAACGAGGCGCGAAATATAATTGAACGATCAAACGAACTTACCTGTAAGTGAAGTTCGATCGCAATTATATGAAGAGCCTCGTTCGAGGAGATTACATCCCACCCAAAATTATTTACCCCGTATACCCTGAAAAAGGTGATGAATTTTAAGCAAGATACTCAGAAATATGAGGCACGAGCGGAACGACAGGAAGAAGGTCGGCGAGCGGTTTTTGTTTACTCTAAACGTTGTGACACCTAGCGGGACGAAGAGGATACTACACTGGTAATCCTGAGAACGAGGCTCTTCATATAATTGCGATCGAACTTCACTTACAGGTAAGTTCGTTTGATCGTTCAATAACATTGTATATCACCCACATCCCATATTACTATTCTTATTTGCTTTTCGTATTAATCATCTTATTAACGCTCATTGCGATCATACTATTTGCTTGTAAACGCTTATTGCAACCATTCTATTTGTCTTATTAACGCATACTGCGATCACTTCATTTGTCTTGTCAACGCTAAAGCTTATTACATACTATTTTACTATCTTTTATTGTATTTCACGTCCATCCATAAACATTTTATTTTATATACATTTATAAATGTCATACGCGAACGATCATCGCTACTGCACCATTAACGCAGTGCATGATAACGTACTTGTTTAACCTGAATAAACAACCATTTAAATCAATCGTGAAGTTATTGTGTTAATCCTTCGGCAACGAAGATCCCAAACGTAACGAACCGCTGCAACAGCTGATCTCGGTTCGCGAGCGAGTGTTCTTACAGTGTTTACAAACGTTCTTCTGCACGGGCCGCGTACCGACGTATGCCTAGACGGATTTCGCGGAACCATTACGAGTGACTTCTTATGTATATGCAGCGGTAAATCCTATTATCGAACCGGTATAAAACCCCACAAGGGTCTAACGGGTGTTCATCGGGTACAATTTCATTATTTAAACCCTCCTTGGTCGCTCAGTGTGTAGGATTCAAGATCCTCGCCTAGATTCCCTCGACCTCAGTGTGTAGGATTCAAGATCCTCGCCTACCCTCCTTTTACCCCAGTGTGCAGGATTCAAGATCCTCGCCTAACCTCCTTTTACACCAGTGTGCAGGATTCAAGATCCTCGCCTAGCCTCCTTTTACCCCAGTGTGCAGGATTCAAGATCCTCGCCTAGCCTCCTTCGACCCCAGTGTGCAGGATTTAAGATCCTCGCCTAAATTCCTTCTACCCCAGTGTGTAGGATTCAAGATCCTCGCCTAAATCCCCTCTACCCCAGTGTGTAGGATTCAAGATCCTCGCCTAAATTCCCTCTACCCCAGTGTGCAGGATTCCAGATCCTCGCCTAACCTCCCTCAACTCTCAGTGTGCAGGATTTCAGATCCTCGCCTGTGTTCAAAAACCCCCACAGTGTCATTGTCCCCCAAAGACCTCCACCCGGGACGTGACAGTTTAACTAGATATCTTTTTATTTATCTTTTAAATGTAAAAATATTTTATTAAAAATGCACTAAACTAAAAAATAATAATTCTTTTCTTGTTCTGCAATTTCGATGGTGTTTTTTCACTTTAAATAAAATCGTGGAGCAGGGTATCTCACAACAATTCGTATAACTCACATCATTTCGACGCTTGATGCTGTATTAAATTGATTCAAATATTTTGTTATGAAAAATCCTGCTCCACCATTTTTATTTAAAGTGAAATAACACCATCGAAATTGCAGTACAAGAAAAAAATTATTTTTTAATTTTTAGTGCATTTTTAATAAAATCGTTTAACATAATTTTTTTTATATATTTTTTTTATTTTCTAGTTTTTAGTGTTTATGGATTTACATTTCGCAGCTCTGACTTCTTTAGAAATATCTTTTATTTAATTTCAAATCGCGATGCGACTAGCGACCCGAACGCAGCGACTTTTTGTCGTTTTCGCAAAGAACGCGAGCGACTGATTTCAAGTCGTTTGGATTTGTGGTTATGGGCTATATTTATTGATTTTCTCACCCATTCGAGGTTAATTTTTTTTTTAAATATTGTATTATCATCCAAAATACGCACGCATGCAAAGTTTCAAGACAAATTGGATAGTTAGAAGTGGGTTAAATATGAGTTGCCAGATTTGAATCATACAAACATGCAAACAAACAAACAAACAAACAGAGGATCGAAGCTGGATAAAATGATTTAAAAATTGTTCACTTTATCCCGTGTCAAGGAGGGCCAAATATCTGCTGCTGCGCCGCTGCTGCCACTGGCAGCCGCAACAACTGCGCCGCCGCCATCAGCTGTACCTGAGCCATACCAGCCTGCAGAGGACCCGGCCACGGCACGCGGTATTAATTCTCAATACTTTAATTAGATAAACAATTAGAAAATTAATCATTGCAGAATTTTATTGAATCTAGTTTAAAAATTAAGATAGATTTTCATAAAAATGAACCAGATTTGTGCATTAATTATTTACATAACAGATCAAATTATTAATTATTTACATAACAGATCAAATAAAAGTGACTCTAATTATTTTATTTTTCTAATTACAGGAGGATATGCAACACGCCGATTCAAAAGCAGTGGCTGAAGGGTGAGGGCGCGGCAAGAACACTGGGCCGCCCTCCAGCTGGCGCGGGATCAAGCGCGGAGTCTTCGCCAACAAGCACAAACTGTGAAGACGCTTATATATGAACAGTGCCGTGGCTGGGGCCGTGGCCGTGGCCGTGACCGTGGCCGTGACCGTGGCCGTGACCGTGGGCGGCCGTAATTTCTATTCTATCCATTTTTAAATTTGTATTTTTTTTTAAATATATCATTGCTAAAATAATTATTTTAATAATTTTAATAAATAACCATACCTTCCCTCTCGCAGGCTTCCAGATTGTAAAAAATTTAAAACTTTAACAATATGAGTACACTTTCATTATTTTGCGTTTTTAAATAATTCTTATTCATCGACAATTTGACCTAGCCTAGCCACGCAAAGTATTTTGGTAATAATTTTAAAGAAATAAATATTTTATTTATTTTATATTTTTTTTACATATACATGAAAATGTATTATATATTTATACATATACATGAAAATGTACTTATTACATTTGCTCGTGCAGCAGAATTTGTGCGTACATAGTCTGACGTAGATCACACTGCATCATCTTCTGCTTCGATTATCTGTAAATATATAAAAGCCACATTTTTTTTAGTTATACAACTTAACGTAGAACTTATTATAATATAGAAATAGAGTAGCCTTTTGCTATAGTGAGTGTAGAGACTAAATAATGTGTCCAAAGGAGGTGAGAGTGTATGGCTGAAACTCTTGTTGCAGGAAATTTAAATGCTAATGGTAATAAATCAGCGAAAATGAACGAGAAGATCCAACATTTTTAATGCACAATTTATTGGTGTTGGAATAAAACTAATTTAGTATATTTATTGGTGAATTGAAATAATGGGAATCTAAAATATTAATGAATTAGTAATGAATACGTGGCAACTACAGTGGATTTTATTTTATATTAAATTTAAAGTATTACGAATGTCTTTCACAAAAGATTGAAAAGCATCAAGGGAAATGTGTTTTCAGCGTACTTTCTTCACTAATGTGACTTGCTCTATACTCGAGCTCATTTAAGAAGGAACTTGCCGACCGACGAGTTTAGATCGGTTCTGCACATGTTGGCGACGAAACAAGTTACTATTGGCTATACCACAAACAAACGCTCCCTCGGAGCCAATGATCGCATTCTACATGCGCGAATTAAGTTCCTTCTTAAATGAGCTCGAGTATACATTGCAAGCAATCCACCATGATCTATTTTCTTATTATTAATTCTTAATGCTATGTCTATAGACAAATTTTGTCGATTTACCTTATTTGACAAATTTCCAGAAACTTGCGCGACACAAGATGCTCTGTCTATCTATCTAATCTTCTCCGGACAACCTCCAAGCCTGTGCATTTCCTTCATTTTTATTCATCCAAGCTTGTGCGTCCCCTTCATTTTTATCGAAGTCCTGTGCGTCCCCTTCATTTCTATAATATAAAAACCTTTACATAAAAACTCTAAATTGCTGGTATTATACAAATACAAGTATCTGGCAATAAATGCAATGCAATTTTTTACTGCAATATATTATTTTGTACATGCATGGTACAAATTTCCAGAAACTTATGCGAAAAAAGATGTTTCTCTGTCGAACCTTCTCCGGACAACTTTCAAGTCTGCGACTCTACATCAGAAATCTATTAAAAAAAAATTGGCGACTTACCTTGTTAATTGAGACAATAATTCAGTCTTCTATGTAGTGTAAAAACTCGTGACATTTCAAAAAATTCGGACACCTTACTTTATTTGACACTTAGCACTTGGTAGGTTATAAAATTCAAAATAGTATATATATATGTACAATGACGGACGACGATCCCTGCCGAATAATCCCGAGAGTCGACGAACGAAGAACGAACATGTGTTGGCTGAGAAGGTGTGCGTGTAACGCGTATACATATTATGGTTGACGAAAAATTTCTTGGAGAAGAAGAAGAAGAATCTTACCGTTTTCGACAGATCCATGAGACGATATTACGATATCTCTGTCATGCTGTGCAATAAAATCACCGATTTTATTGAAATTGGTCTTATTCGAAAGCTTATATGCGGTTTACACGAGAAAAATGCCATTAAATATAGAAAATATTGCAGGCGTGATGAGATATTAATGAAATAAGTTTCAGGTTAGGTTGGAATAGCTGTGCGTCGAGTAAAGATACACGGCAGCGACAGGCATATACGAGGTGTCTTTTCTTTCATGTACTTGGCGACGAGACGCTACCGCGTCTCTAGATAGTTAACCTCATAGAATCCGCGAGTTTGGTTTATATTCTATTTGACATATTGTAATAACCACTCGTACGCCCCGCATTGCCAGTGCGTCAACACCGTGCAACTATTGGTAATTTACACTTTTATTTAATCGTGACACTTTCATTTGTGTTATAATTGACTATTTAATATACGAATGGTGTTGAAGTATATATACGAAATGATATTTTATTATGGCTGTTAACACCAGAGGGTGCTGTAAAAGAAGAAAAAGGGCGCGGAGTGTGGCAACGCTCTACAAGTTTTAGCATTGTTACAGACAGAAGGCGATGCGAGATGAAAATGCATCGCCACGTGATAATTAACACTAAGCTTTTGTATTAAAAATAAAGGACAACGTTTAAATCAAGAATAAAGAACCTGTAATTATTATAATCATTCAATATTCACGTGTAAATCGAGTCGATTTCGTTAAACCCATATCTTACCCAGCGATAGTTATAATATTAGTAGCACTCACCCACTAATACAACCTTACCGCTCGAGTTGTTTCAACTTTAATTAAGAGTTACGAGGCATTACTAACATTTCCCGCGACTCCCTGATTTCGCATCAGGTTCGTCCGCGCACCTAAATAACAAACTCTAAACCGTATTCCTTGGGAAATACCCATCTCGCCGGCCTCTCGCGTTGCCGCAGCCCCGGCTCGTAACAGAACTGGTGACAGCGGTGGGATGCTACTGCATTAGAATCGCCGTAAAATTTGGGTTTTTAAATACGTTAAAATCACTCGTAATATAGTACTGACAATATACTAGTTTTCTCTAGTCAATTCACTTAGCAATTTTCAAAATGATAAACGCTGTAACGAGTTATTGTCGGTGGGACGACGATCTTGCCCCCCCCCCCCCCCCCACCGCGCGCCCGACCGCGAGGACGCGTACCGCGCTCTGCCAACGGTCTTGCCCCCCACCACTCGTCCACGGGTACCGAGAATCGGCGCAAGATGGGGACATTAGCATGTGTCCTTCTCGCCGCCGAAAATCCGCGGACGAAGACATATAAGCTGGGGGCGCGGGCCTATTTGGCAGAGAGACCGCCTAGAGCGAGCGTACCGACAAGTACACCTCTCCCAGCGACCTTCTGTGCGATTCCACGTTCTTGTGCCGACACTAGTTCTTGCGAAAGCCAATAACTCTTGTAAACACCAGTTCTCGTGCGTCGACAGACTGCGTAGCTGCGTCTTTTTGAATTCTCCACCTCCCCGGTTCCCAGAAGGACAGCGTGAGCCATCCTCTGGACGCAGGCCGTTATCTTGTATCGATCTCCCGAACAGAGTCATCTCCGTTCCCGAGAGCGTCCCAACAGTCTCCGATTCACCCACGGGTTGTGCCTACCGGGTGACCGGATCAAAGACTTCCTGATCAGGGTCCAGTGGCAGGGTTGGCCCGCCCGGACGCCGAACGATCAAATCATCTTTCCTCTCCCGCTTCGCCGAAACGTCGCAACCGTTCGTACACGACGCGATACACACCGGGACTCGCGCCGCCGTACACACCGGGACTCGTTATAGAATAAGCCGCACTCAGATTGTGTGCCAGCCTAGACCTGGCCGGGTAAAATTGTACATGGCTTTAAGAGGAAATAAATTGTCGTACTCTGCCCTACCTCTGCGTACGATTATGCGATCGGCAGCCCTGGACCACCGTCCTGAGCTGGCGATACGGTACCTCCACCGTCCCACCGGTAACCCCGCGACTTACGGTTACAACGCACAAGCGAACGTCTCTTCTAACGACATTATGAACCTGACAGTTTCGATTGCAAACTCAATGTCACTCTTGACGCAACAGACATGTATACAGAAAATTACAATGTCAATTCCAACCTTCGATGGTGAAAGTCCACCTTTGTCACTCTTTGCACAAAATATGGAAGACGGGTTAACTTTGATTCCTGAGGGTACGGAAGCCCAGTAAGTAGTATGTCTAGGCGGGTTCTAACCCAAATTTGAGTTCGAAGGCCATTTCCCCCACCCCTCCCCCGACCATCAAATCCAAATTTGAGTTCCAAGGTCGCAGGAAATCCATTGCATTGGGCCCGCGGGGCGGCCGGTGGATGACGTCATACAGATGGCGAGTGGTGGGGGTGCTACTCTGGAGCGTGGTACCAGTCGGTAAGGTAGGAAATATTAATTTATGATATTAATATAAATGAAAAAACAGAATTTCGGGCGACGGGGCTCGAACACAAGACCTCCGCAGTACGAGTCAGCCGCCTAACCAACTCCCCCAACGTCCACTTTCTGACATTAGTCTTTAACGAATGGTACATATACCAAACGCCAAAGCATAATAATTATCGGAGATGTTTCGGGTAATGTCGACGTTTTACGAACCGCGTCTTCGGGGTGGGAAAGAGACAGAGCATTAGTTTAAAGCTAAAATTCAGAGGAAGGAAAGAGAGAGAGCAATATTTTTACAAACCACGTATTCGGAGGAGCGAAAAAGACAAAGCATTATTTTAAAGCTAAAATTCAGAGGAGGAAAAGAGAGAGCAATATTTTAAAGCTAAAATCTGGGGGAGAAGGAAGGAGACAGCGCTACTTGGTGGTACAATCGCATTTTATTCTAAAGCTAACAGGATTTGAAGCGTCGCAGCGTCTCGCGCGATCGTGTGTAATTTGAATCTTCTGGAGCAGTCGTGCAGGATGACGTTATGCGAAGAACGTGTGAATGAAATATGATTATGTAGCGTTAGCAGAAATTTTCCAATCCAGCGCAAGAGAGATAATAATTATTGAAACGTCGAATCATAAAATTAGGTGGCGATAGGAGAAAAGGTTGGTAAATAAAATGTAGAAATAATGTAGGTTTATGAAATATATATCAAGCCGTAGGTTTATGAAATATATATTGTTACAAAAAAATTAAAGAATATGAATATAATAAAAAGAATATAATAAAATAAAACTAGAATATAAAAATAGAAAAATAGAAAAATATTAAAAAATAAAAACTATTCTAAGATGGGGGATGGTGGCGGTGAGAGGGACGAAGGTGGTCACGTATCCCACTCGATAGGGCCATCAGCAAATAGTTCACTTAATAATAAATCTACAGGAACTTGCGGAGGGTTGGTTTAAACCGAAATATTACTGCCCCGAAGCCCCGATACTGAGTTTTTTAAAACGGCGTCGTAATCGATCTTTTCAGCATTAACGCTGTTACGCCACAACACACTTTCCGGAGCACCCGCGCGATTCCGCCGATATATATTTGGATACGCGACATTATTATCATCGTCATCATCATCTTCTAAAAAATATTTGTCCTGTGCATTGCGATTCAGCCAGAACTCTTCATCCCCGAAGTGGTCGTTCGGTGGATCATCTCGTATGGTGGTCCGCCTGTGCTTCCGCCTCATGATGTTCGCCATCCCGAATTTCTTCAGATTGTACTGCGATATTTCGGCACCTCACGTATACTTTTGGATTAATCTGGCGAAAAGGTGTCACAGCAGCTGTGATTGTACCCGTAGTTGGCCGGTTCAAATTCACGGGTAGAGACATAATGTGAAACCGATTTTTTCTTATAATTTTCAAAGTTAATAACACACCGATTCGCTAAAAGAAAAAATATGAAAATGGAAACTCACGGTATTATTCGATTGTATTTTCTATGCATCGAGCGACTGACAATATCCTTGGAAAGCAATCTTCTTCAAAGCAATTTCACTTAAAATGAAAAAAGTGTCACACAAAAAAGAAAATCTGTCTAATTTCTTTAAAGATTGATGAGCAACTGGTCTCGCTATATCTCCTGGCCCTCGCATGTCAAAACCCTCTTCCATCACGAAATGAAGGAGTGCATAGCTTTGCAAAAGTAAGATGCCTTTGTTCTTCACCATCTTCATCACAGGCCACCTGCATTTTCGCTGACCATCCTCTCCTTATTCACACGCATCTTCTTTACATTCTTCTTTGGACACATTATGCGACTAGACCACATCACTTTGAATATGTATCGAACGTGTATCAAACCACTTTTGATCGTGTATTGAACGGCATTGATAGCGTATCGAACGGCTTTGAACGTGTGTCGAACGGGTATCGAACGTGAATCGAACGGGTTGGAACGGTTATTGAACGGCTTTTGATCATGTAGCGAACCACTTCTAAATAATTACAACTATTGTCTTAATCTAGCGTACATGCAGGAGGTTGGGGAGTGTGAAGAAAAAATATTTATGCAATAAAATGAGTATATTTATTTACGCATTTCTCTGGCGTTTAGACCACCAGTTGAATATTTTAAATACATTTTGCATGACACAGTGTTTTGCGTGTCTGCCACATCGCAGAGTATTAACTACATTTAGCTTATTTAGAGATTTGATATCCTCGTAGTCAATTTCCAGCGTCTCGATGATCACGTCAGCTTTCGTATTTTCATCGAGGAAATCCGCAAGCCAGTCGCGTTTCTGTAGCCCTTTAACGTATACGATAAGGGGTGTGTCATCATCTTCTTCACCGATCGCATCAGATACAGCTTTCGTAATTAGCTGTTTAGCTACATTGTACGGAACGTCTCCATCGTCCCAACGTAGTCCATGATGTTTTGCCACCAGCCACCGAATGCTTGATTTGTTGGATTTCGTACGAAGATATTGCGGCATCGAACTCCCTAAAATATACCATTTCGTAGGACCGCCACTTCCTTGACGACAAATCTTACATCGATGACGAACCCTTGCAGGTCAACAAATGTTGGTACAGCCATCATCGGCACAGTTTAGAAGTTCGTTCGCTTCCAAGACAGACGGGAGAATGCAGTCGTTCTCGTAAAGCATGTCGATTTTCGCGATGAAATTTTGTATGAATTTGACACAAGAGAGGGCGAGCAAGTAGCGTGGCAATTTAATTGATTTTGCGCACCGCGTTTGTCAGGGGATTGTATTCAACCACCCGATCGTGCAGAATCAGGCAGTAGGCTGTAGTATTTGCAGGTACATTCTCTTTACACTCGAATTCTATGCGCATGACCACGTTGCCATTCTTGATCGACTCATTTTGTCGCGAGCAATCAATCACCACAGGGGTCCAAATTGTAAAAATTCAACCACGGTGAATAATGCCTCGTTGCAACTATGCCCATAATATGATTTATGGAATTGTGTATACATGTTAAACAAGATGGCGTGCTTATTCTTGTCAAAGTCCAAGTTCAGATCATCATATGGGTAAAATTCCAAGTTGAGAAAAAGTTTTATATTGGTCAATTTGCAGTTGTTGAACCAAGTAGCATCTTCGATCATCACATTTTTTCGAGCAGTCTGTAGAGCAAAGATAATGTATCGCGGCTTCTCCAGCTGCGCAGCTGCCTTCACAGCCCACGAATGTTTGGTCATGCTCTGTAAGAGAGGATACTCGTACAGATCCCACAAGCGAAAACTAATGCTCAGGTTTTGTCCACTTTCCAAAGCATGTAGCAACGATAGCTTATTAACGTCGTTCAGCGGCACATGGGGCATCCGCCATTGCACTTTAAGTAATTCGATTTCTGGTTCCAACATCGGCGATCCTATTAGAGAATTGTTATCGTTGCGTGATCGTATTAAAATCAATTCGTGACGAACATTAATAATCATGCGTTTGTAGTCCTCACAAAATCTCAGCAAATATTTGAGTGGGACGCCAAAATTAAAATGATTTTTCAATATTGGTCCATTGCGTCGTTTCAAGACCCATCCTGCATTCTCCATATTTTTGTCTTCGTCGGATGTCAGTGATACATAGTTTTTAAACGTGCTAGTTATTCCGACGTTTCTGTTGCGGTCAATCTCCACGCTATTCAGCTCGTATCGAATCTCATCGAATAAGAACGCCATGCAATTATTTCCCAACGTCACAGTTAACGCATCATTTGGCTTATTTATCTTTAATTTGTATAAATCCTGCTGCTGTATAGGTATTCTTATCTCATCGCTGTAACCAAACGTCGCACAGTGGTCTGGATGGTGGCCAAAATTCAATTTCTCAACTTCAACTTTGCAATGTCATTTTTTTTGTATGAGTTCACAACTCTCCAGAGCTTCTAAATCCGCATACCTTTCCCTTTTCAGATGATTCTTCGATTATATATAATATTACGAAGACAAAATCATGAAATTTTATGTGAATCTAATTGTTTTAATTACTCATTATAGAACAATAAAATATAGGTTTGTATTACACCAGTATGTAGGTAAGTAAATATATTTTAGTTATTTATATGTGTTATAAGTATCTCTTAATGCGTGTATAAACAATGTAAAATTTATAACTATTTACACTGTAATCGTGTTTGGTTGCGGAACGATTACCGGTGGGACGGAGAAGGGATTATTGCCGACTCAGTCGGTGTGTCCGGGTTCGGCGAATGAGTCGAGACGTATTTCAAAACAGTAACAGTGTTTATTGTAAGGCTGTGGAATTTTGTTTACATTTCTTTCCGATCCCGTCGGAAGAGCTACGGAGTTACGGTTTTTCGACGCGTCGATTTCGCGGCGGCGGCGACTTGTCGGCGAGCGATAGGAGAGAGGATGGCGGTGTATGTAACGTTCTGCTCGGAATGGCCTTAAGGGGCATGTTCGTACGAGAGTCGTATAATAGAGGTTCAGAGTGCAATAGGATTCCGGCCTAAAGGGCGCGGAGGTACCTCTCTGACGTAGGCAGGGCGCAAGATGAATCTCGGCCTATTTCAGACAGAGGCTGGTAATGGTACAGTATGGCTATGGTCGATACTGACACACCTCACGGTACGGCACGAGAGGACTCTCGGTCGTGATTGTCAAAAAGAGCGTCTTGGATTGCTTGAAGCGGTATAGCGGCATGCACAAGAGCTCCTGATTTCGCTCGCCGCGGCCTTTATATTGGACGGTCGTAAATTATCGCTTGCGAGAGAGACCGCGGGGCCGCGGCCACCAAGCGGTCGCGGTGCGAACTAAGCCCATTGTCTCGGCGCTGGGCGTTCGCACGGCGCGTGACGTGACTTCGTCACAACACTTTGAGAAGGCTTATAAAAAAATGATTAGAAGTGATACACATCGGACCTATTTTATATGAAAGCTTAGATAATTGCTGTTCAAATCATGTAAATTTTAAGTGCAACTTCCTGCAACCTTTGACTCTATAGGGATTTTAAAATCCGTTGCGCGAGGAGTTTTGGCGTTCTGAACGCGTGTCCCTATGCAACCACTTGAAAGGCGCCTGAGCCTTTCCTTATCTTCTGTTAGTATTAATTTTATTTAATATTATTAATAATATTAATTTTTTGATGTTGTTGTTGCAAACAATTTCACTTGGAAGAAACGGGTTTCTGGAGTCGTTCAACACAAGCATCTCTTTCATTCACACCATAGGTATTGTGGGACTGCAAAGACTGTTCGTTAATAAAGTATGTTTGGACCAGAGCGATTGAGATCGAGAGCGGATGTTTATAGTAGAGTGTCGAATGCGTCAGGGGTGTGAGGTTTGAATGGTTTCGTCGAATGCACGTGGAGAGTCTGGTGACCGGAGCGCGTGTCAAGAATGTGTGTGTAAGTGTGAATCTCGGGGAGCGCAAGATAAGAATGAATGAAGGCAGTCCTGCAGAGTCCGTCAAACGAGAGGCATCGTTGACCGATCGTATTCTTTTAATAAATAGTTTCACTTTTCTACAAGTGTGTAGTCAGTTCACTTCTACCTTGATCACCTAACATCCCTACAGTATTATCATCGTAGTCGTACGTGCAATCTGATGGTAATCTCTTCACCTCGAAAATCGAGCAACCGTCCGTCTTGATCCACAACGCGTATCGTTAGATCCGAAATGACCTGTGCGGTGATTGGAAGGTAAATGATCTGTGCAGGCGTTTCCAATATCTTATATCCTGGTGGAACCCTCGGAGAAAATTCATGTATCGTGTGTACACGCTTCCCATTGTTGTACGCGCCAGCGGTTACGCTACATTCTACGGGAATAATGTTCACGTTCAGGATATTAATCGGATCGTCCGATTCGTGCCAACCGATTCGTCGAGAATCCCAGTAGCGATCCAATGTTACTGCGCTTCGTAAAGTCTACAGCGAACGAGCAGTACAGCTCGCTTTTCATGGTGTTGTTGTTGGGACAGAACACTATTGGATACGCATCATTGTCACTGTTATCGCCGGTGCCACCGAGATTTTGAGGATACCGTTCGAGTAATCGCTGCTTCAAATACTTGGCGATGGCGTTTAGTTCGTAGGAGCCGTGGGGAATCGTAATGTATTCATCAGTGGCATCGACGCTGCTGCTGATGTCATAGTTTACGACGAAGTAGAATGTATCATTGCTCGAGTCGATGTTCGGTATTGTATGATAAGTTTCAAAGGTCGTTAGACCAAGCTCGTAATCATCGTCGCTCAAATCTATGGGTGGAAAGAAGCTCACCGCGAGGGTGCTACTTTTGCCGGTAGGAGTGAATGTTAACGACATATTCCGAGCTGTACGTCTCGACTAGTACTGAATCACAGTGGCGGGAAGTCAATTCTTAAATTTGATGCCGATCGTTTGTAGAAAGCGTAGACATAGTTATCTGCAATTGCTCTGATTGTACTTCTGGTAAGACGTTCGATTGTATTCAATTTTCACAGCATCTTTATCCAGATATTGTACCAATTCCTTGGGCGGTCGAAGATTTCCAAAGCTGTCGAAATATATAGCTCGACACCCTCTCTTCGCATACGCCACCCAATGAGTCCCTGGTCCCTCGACATTGTCCAAATTTACGATACTGCTCTCGTTTCGACGTACTCCTCCGGTTGATAACGCGTTTCGCATAAAAACACCTCTAAAGAATGGAATACGCATATGTTTGGCCAACTCCTCCAATTGCGAATCGGTAGTTATACTCGCAGGTATTTTTTTTTCATTTCGATATTCCCTGTCCGCGCTTGTATGGCGCGAGATAAAGTCCACGACCTTCCATGGAGCGATTATGGCGTTGCATTTCCTGCAGCTGATGTTGCGCCGCCTTATTATCGTTTACCGCCTTGGCGATCCCCGCCGCTCCACCAGCTAACGATCCGAGAACACCTAGCAGAGAGAGAAGTGGTAATATACCACCCCGTTTTGCTACTGGAAGAATCCGTTTTTTCGGTGCTTTCTTTGCAGTCCTTTCGCATGTTTTTGTTTTCATCCCCATTCCGATTTTCGTCTTGGCCTTCATAGCCGCCCAAACCGCCGTAGCAGCACCTCTTTCACCCAGAGTCGAGTCTCGCCCAACGATGCGTTTCCGCGCTTTGTCAGCGAGTACCTTATCTGCCGCGTGCCTTTCGCCGAGGTCGTTGCTACGTGAATATGCGATATCGTGTTCGCTACACGGGCGATTATAATGCTCCAGACACCGACGATGCTGCTGAACCTCAGGATCGGCATTTATATGCTCAGGGAGCCTGTCCCACAACTAATTAATGTGTCTGCCAAACTCTCGCAGTAGAATAATCTTTGGTATATATTTCAGCTGCTCAGAGGTTAGGTCCCGAATATCGAAATTATCCGACAGGACCAGAAGCATTTTGAATACTGAGCTGTTTTGCTTCGGCGCAGACCTATAAATAGGACGCGTCGCCGCTTCGACGTATCAAAATCATTTTCGCGGTTCACAGACAGTGTTAGATATTTGAGTAAGGTTAATAAACGCGACATTGACTTTAGAGGATTTTCTGATTTATTTGTATCGCTCGGCTTGTCCGTTATAACTGAGGACACAACATCGGAGAGCCAAAGAAAGAAGGATTCGAGAAGGTAGAGAGAGAATACAAATACATTGGTTTGATAAGGAACGTGAGAGGATAGGAAGGGGGTTGTCGGTGTTTATGGCCCGAATGTCACGGCAGAGTCGATACAGTCAGCTGATTTCTTACAGATAATCGGATACATTATTAAACAGACAGGATGCGATTCGTACGGAAACCTGTGGCGATACGCGTGACAAATTTTGACGATAAATCGCAGCTGATGTCCCCGAAAACAATGCGCAGACACGGTAACATGCTGCCAAACACTATACGCTGCCTCATTTGCGGTCCATCAAATTGTGGAAAGACCAACGTGCTGGTGAGCTTGTTGGAAAGTCCTCACGGCGTCCGCTTCGAGAACGTGTACGTGTACTCCAAGTCGTTGCAACAGCCGAAATATCAGTATTATTGACTGGGAGAATTTATTGACTCCGATAGATAAAATTGGCTACTTTACGTTTTCGAATAACAGTGACGTCATCCCACTGAGCGAATCGCTTCCGAATTCCATTTTTATCTTTGATGACGTGGCATGCGACAAGCAAGCTACGATAAGGGAATACTTTGCAATGGGGCGCCACTCAAACGTCGACTGATTCTATCTCTGTCAGACGTATGCAAAAATTCCCAAGCATCTTATACGCGACAATGCCAATCTGCTGATTCTGTTTAAGCAGGATGGTGCCAACTTGAAACATGTGTACAACGATCATGTAAACACCGACATGTCTTACCAGGATTTCTGCGCTTTGTGTCGTAATTGTTGGCAACGGGAGTATGGTTTCGCGGTAATAGACAAGGATAGCGCGATGTCCAATGGACGTTATAAAAAGGGATTTAACGAGTTTGCCGTACCCTGAGATGGTCAATAGTCGTCAAAACGTCGGTGGGAACACAACGTCTCCGGTGCAATGATGACTGATATCGATAGTCTGGATATTAAGGATCGCGAGAGAATAGCGAAGGAAATTGCAAAAACCAGCGAAGCTATTCACCGGAAACATCAGGCTCTGAAGACTGGCAAGATAGACGAAGATATCGCGTTGGAGAGATACTTCAAACCTATCGTCGAACCCTTAAAACATATTGCAGAAAATACCGCAGCGACAGAAGCTGATACATCACTGCTGACAAGCACAGACGTTGAAGGGAATGAAACGTTAACGCCTAAAACAAAAATCCGGTCGAAATGGGACACATCGCGCAAGACAAAGAGGAAACAACATATGTCCGCGGAATATTCACCCATAACCTTCACACCAGTTTGATCGCGGCGAAAACGGCAGAATGTCACATCAAACGATTCCCCGGCTCCTGCCACACCAATAAATACATTTCCCGATGTACAATTCCTCACGGCCGATGATGCCGACGTTTTCGAAACTAGTCCCAATGAGTCGTTTGTAACATCTATTAGACAGCAATTTCAAACACCCGAGGGACAAGAAACGTTTCGTGCACATTTCGGTCCGCTGGGGCAAAAATATATGAGCGGAATCCTAAGTGGTGATAAGGATACGACAATGGATTATGTGTACGGCGTATACTTTGGTAATAGTGGAACGATGCTTGTGGATAAGGCTTTGGATATAGACAAGGATGATGATATAATCATAGACGCTGTAAAATACAGAGGAACACCCGGTCTTTACGAACTGATTTTCAAAAGAATTCCCGATGATGCTGTATACACCGATGCCGATAAACAAAAATACAAAAGTATACTGCTGGCGACGAATGCCCACAGACGCGGCCATGATGCTAAAAATCCCATATTGAGCAACAAGGGACACAAGTACAAATATGTAATTACACCGCTACTCCCTCGCGCATCAGCTAGTAGGACAGGGAAAGGTATAACGGCGCCGCGAGCCATGGTGGTAAACGATAACAAGATCGATTACGTGCACTGGGACGATCCCAACGAGCTGGTGGACCGATTGCGTTTGCTGGAAGCGTCGCGTCAGGCGGGTAACAACTCTCACGATCCCGAAATTCTATCGATTATCGAGGAACTCCGCGAGGCAGGTCTCATTATAAATTAAACCGCACGCCGATGATTTGCACTGTATGCGTCGAGATGCCGATTAACAAATTTGGGGTATCGCTCGAGAAGAGTGGAGCAGCTACAATGGACTATTACAAATGGACCGGTTTGCTTCGAAATTATATGCGAAATAACGCTCTTTGCGTGACCGGTGCCGACTTTGATGCAAAATCGTGCAAGATACGGCGCGTAGTTCAACCAGTAGCAGACACCGATGCAGTCAATAAACTGTACACGGAAAAGAGCATTAAACTTTTGAGAGAGCAGCAGGAAGAATTAGAGAGGAAGCTGGTTGTGTTTCACAGAGATATGCTGACGTTGCAAAACAGCGTTTAAAAGATAACGCAGGCGTTGAATTCTATCCTACCGTCATCGATGTGTTGAGCAAGTATGCATGGGCGTTGCCGCTCAAGACTAAAAGTGGCGCTGAGGTGACTAAAGCGTTTGCAAAGATATTTAGAGATCGATATCCTAAAAATTTACAAACCGATTAAGGAAAAGAATTTTACAACGTTGATGTGCAAAAACTCATGACAAAGCATGACATTATTCGGTGATGAAGGCCTCCGTCGTAGAACGTTTCAATCGAACATTGAAGAACAATATGTGGAAACTGTTTACGCTGAATGGAACCTATAGATGGACCGATTTGCTACCGCGTCTGCTCGCAGAGTATAACGCACGAAAACATAGAACCATCGGAATGCGTCCTTGCGATGTTACCCCTGCGATCGCTGATAAGCTGCTAGCCACCGTATACAACAATATAAAGATCGCTGCTCCGGCGAGATTCAAGTTGGGCGATTTTGTGCGCGTGAGCAAATTTAAAACCATCTTCGATAAAGGCTATACGCCGAATTGGACAACGGAGGTGTTCAAGATAGCCAAAGTACAGACAACTAATTCCGCGACGTATCTGCTGGTCGATTCCTATGGAAATCCTGTTGCCGGAGGATTCTATGAACATGAGCTGCAACACGTCACCGATCCTGATGTATATCTAGTGGAAAAAGTGTTGCGTAGGAATGGGGATAAGGTATACGTCAAGTGGCTGGGGTTTGATAAATCACACAATTCTTGGATAAATAAAAATAATTTATTGTAAAATAATCAATAAATATAATTATGCATATACATGAGTGAACAATTTTTTATTTTAACACGTTATTTCAACCATTTATTGTTACGGACGTGGAATTTTCTCATATGCCGCTCTCAACTACTTTTCGAGCTCGAGGCTGCGAAGGGAAACGCCCTAAAATCTTTTCGCTTATCACATAACACTAAGGGGGGCCATGATCTCGACCAGCTGGACCACGACCATGGGAACGGCGGTGATACGACGATGACCCCGAAGGATCTCCTTATATGGAAACTTCTAATGAACCACTATGATTCCACTATTTTCTAATTTCTATGGAATATGATTTCTGTTTTACAATAAATACAATAGTTTCTATTTTACAACGGTATATTATAATGTCCCCAAGGCAGAGTATCGGTCGAATCGGGTACGATATGCCGCTTGTCGTCGTATGGTCTTAGAGTGATTTTGGATTCCGAAATGGTGTACACTTTATGCAATTTAGACCGTATGCACGATTGTCTGCGAACCATTTCGATCTCCCTATGCAAACACTTCGCGTAGTCGTCGAAAGTTATCGTTCTGGCTATGACGTTGGTCTTGACGCCTTTCGCCTTTTTCGTATCCTTTTTGCCGTCTACGCGAAGCGCATACATTTTCGCTCTAAGACCTACGAATTCGGTCATTATCGCACCGTTATTTTCGTCCTTCATCAGCCCTGGAACCTTCTTATTTACACGCGGCATATTATATGGATTGTCGGTAGGATAATCGCTCGTGTCGAATCTATCGATATTGTGCTTCATGGACTCGTAGATATCGTCGCATCGAATGTGATAAATGAGACTGTCTGTGTCTGTGTATAGAATTTTACAATTTGATCCGTGCTGGGAAGACATGTACTCGTGATGAAATTCATACAAACAAATTTTTTATATGTCCAGAATGCACATACCCACGTATATCGGTTTGTTGAATTTCGCCTCGAGTTTACGCAATTTAACAGCTATTAAATTTTCCGAAAAAACACTTCTACTTTGGAAATTCGGTTTCGCGATCATTGCCTCCGCGCCATATCACCCTTCCCAATGAGTTAAAAGTTTTACGTCCACATGGTTTCGCACATTTTTCATAGTTTTGCCGAATACCGCGTTGTTCATCAATTTGTACAAATTTTTCTCAAAATCGTTTGTTGCGCTTGTTCTAAACCGTGTATTGAGTTCGATGTAATCGTGGAGCCAGGGGGATTGAGCGAATTGAAGCACGCGGTGTATCTTTGTAATACGAAGACTGTGACGCGTGCACTGCTGCAGGTTGCGATAACGGATAACGTAACGCTGCTTATCGTATACCGTCGCGAGTAACTTGTCCTGCCTGCTGCCGGGTGGTTTGGCACGCGTCGGGCAGAACGGTAGATCGACATGAGCGTCGTGCAGACGTTGCGGATATTCCAGATCTACCTCGAGAATGTATCCCGTGGGCGAATCGACATCGATCGAAGACACGTCAAAATTTGCAACATCTTCGATCCATTGAAATTTGGCGTATGGTAGGGGCTGACACATTGCCCATCCATACAAATTGTTCATGTCAAAGTACATCAAGTACGATGACTGTTCCGATGCGTCGTAAGATGGCATGTACTTGTTATTGGCATGTGCGTATCTTCCGGAACATTGATTTAAACCTCCACGTATTCCGCGATCGATAAACATGACCATATCGACATCGGTTAGCAATTCGAATGTAATTTTGGTATGTTTTAGCATGGCATCCTAGGTGAAACCGGGTAGAGTATAATGATGTGCTGAATCTAGTCCGTAACTCTTGATACAACTTTCGCGAAAATTTTCAAAAATAACTGTCAATAACAAGACATCTGTTTTCAAATACAAATCGTTGTATTCGCCCAAGGTTCCAATCCCGAAACACTGCCAGACAGTCTCGGCGTGTGTGTAATCGCTCTCGGATACAGTTTCGCCCGTTAACGAACTGTAGAATGACTCGCGCGGCGGTAAGCATGGATCCTGCATCTTGTTCGCGCAATCAAGGTATTCGTACGGAAATACACCCTTTCGCGTCAATAAATTGAAATCTTCAATGGATAATGTTTCAAATTGGGATCGTAAAATTTTTAATTTATCTGTACTAAGAAAAGATGCTAATTTGTCGAGACTGGTGTTGAGAAATTTGTACGAATCGATGAATCGCAATTTAATATAATTTCGCGAGTCTGAATCAGCCGTATCTTCGACATTTTTTGTGAAAGGAATATATTTTTCTTTAGTTATAGGCAATACGTCAACGCTGCCTTCAAAAGCGATAGCTATTTCCTCGATAATGAAATGGGAATAATAGCCGAATAAATTATGGAAAACTACGGGGATGTAAAACGCATTTTTATAATTTAAATTGCACTCAGAATGTGCTGGGCCTCTAAACTGTCCGGAGAGATGGCAATGATCACGGACTTGTTTATCGCTAGCCTTGAATGGTTCTTCGCAAATATGACAGTGCGTTGCATTGTGAAATGTCGTCAACTGTTCGGGAGTTAAATCCAGCATGGGAACATTACTGGTCAAGATGGGTTTGGCGAAGTTTGCAAAATTTTTTAGTTCGTCTACGAATTATGAAACACATTTCGCGTCGCGGCGACATCGATACGTTGATAGAGATGTATCATACGAGCAATACATATAATATGCAATACTATGCACTTTATGGTGCGGATATGTGTGTAATTTATTATCTACATCACCCACTCGGTTGTCCTCTGCTTTTTCAATGATACACTCCAGATCTGCATATACCACGAAGGGAAGTCGCTCCTTCATTCGGTGGTTGTTGAAGCTGAGGAGATTTTTGCCTTCGCTGGGCAGCAGGATGGCACAGTCGTTCATCTTGCCACAGTCCACTGCATGCGCCTCCAGCTTCTTGGTTGAGATAAAGTAGTGCATACACCTGTAAACACAATTTTTATTTCTATTTAATTTATTTCGCGAAACATTTATATACATACCGATCACAGATGAATTTTTTGCCATTGTACCTGCTCAGCTGCGTGCTCACGAGTCGGGACAAATTCTTGATCAGTACAAAGTGCCCTACTTCGCCGTGCTCCTGATTCGGTGTGTAGAGCAGGTTGACGTGTTGATCCCTCTTTTGGCTGGTGAGGCGCAACGGAAAGACCGTCGATCCCTTCTCCTCCTCGAAACTGTATACGTTGATGGAGATTTCGTTCAACCCCTCAAACTTCCCAATTTGCGTGAGGGACATTGGGAACTCAATGCCCTGGAGATTTAATACGGAAGCATAGTCGGGGTACGAACTTGAGCGATCGGTATGTCTTTCCGCAGGATGGAGAGCGGCGACCACTGCCCACGCGAAACACGCATTGTCTGAGCATTGCACACTGATCGTTGCCTTCTTCAAAGATAATATCTGTGGCAACTTGATGTGGCACCCCGCGCGCAGCGGATTGTACTTGTTGACATTGACGGTCAGGTTGAGGATTCGCGTCAATGCCCATCCGCTGTCGCGTTCCTGGAACTCTTCCAGCGATGCCAGGGTGGGTTCGATAACGCATCGCTGGTACCACTCCTGCAGATCGGATGTGCGGAAGAGTTCGCAGTTTCGGGTGTTCATGCTTTTACAAGCATGCTTGTCACCCGCCACAAATTCGCCGTTGAACATCGTGTTCACTTTGAGGTTCCGCTGTTTCCTCAAAGCACCCCGCACATGCTCCAGCACAATGGTCCCCACATCTTGGAGAAAGTTGCGCGGCTCGATGTAATTCGAATTTAGCACGGCACCAGTTAACACGCGGCTATTGAACGCAGCGTCTATTTCGCGCCACAAAAGTCCTATGCTAGAATGTCCTGCACCTTCGCGCACGAAATGTCCGCGCAACGAATGTTTCAGTCCTTCGAGATGCGCGATTCGAGCAACCAACTATTGCCGAACACCGATCGATAATCGCGGGCGTTTTACGCGGCTACATTGTTCTAAAGATTCGATGCATTCGTTACATCGTTCTTCCCACCCGAGATACTCTTCCCGGGAAATCAATCGTGCAGATTGATTCAACAATTCGCGTTCTACTTGCGGGAATATTTTTATTGCTGTAATGTCTTTTCTATGCAGCGTGTTACAACAAATTGAGGCTTTACATAGTTTACAGCGCGCTTTTATGACTGATACCATGATTTGGTATCTTCGTCTAACTCTTTTGGCGTACCCCCTTCCTCGAATGTATTGCATGCAAAAAAAATGGTAATTCGTCCCAACATGGTTCTTTGCAGTTTTTGTCCATACAGCATAATTGTGTCTATGATTCACGCCAATGACGAATTAGCGCGCGAGATCGTCCAACAAAGTTTCTGCTGACACCACATAATTCTAAGATTTGACGCACGAATTTCTGGGAGCGGATCGAGTCTGAAAAAGATTTTTTAGACAAGGCCTGCCCCCACAATTTTTTTCGGGGACGTCCCCTCCCTGGGAAAAATATTTGGGGGGTGGGCCCGGTCTAAAAAAAGTTCTCGGGGGTGGACCAGGTCTCCGCGGTCGCTCGGTCCGGACTGATCCCCTCCAACATCGCGGCTTCCCCCACTCCGCGGCACGTGCGCGCACAACCGGCCTTCCTCTCCCCGCAGGCCCCGCGCCCATGTTTCCCTCCGCCGCGCTCCCCCGCACGCCACCACTTCCCCCCGCCCCCGTGCTCCCCTCATTGCCCCATGGGTTAGAACTCTCATAGCCTTAGTACTCTCAGGTTGGATTTGAACATTGTACTTATAATGATTAATAAGATAGCCTCTTTTCCTTTTTTTCAAAAACAAAGATGCACGGATTTCATAATATTCAGTTTTTTCAGACGGTCTATCTTTAGTAATGTCATACCACATAGCAAAATCGTACAGATGCATAGATTCTAATTCCTTAGGTCTGTTAGGATAGTGATCATCTATGAAGGATGGACAAAATATGTCTGTGGATTGACCCTCCAGCTCCTCAATCTCTTTGCGAGTTTTCAATTTCCTACTTCTCAGTATATTTACATCTAACCATCTAATAGTAGTACTGGAGTCAGTGCCATGCAATGATAATCCTAAAAGAGTATCAGCGCATTCAGGCGCTCCACATTCTCTATGATTTAGCATGCGCATTCCAAGGTCGCACAGCAGACTAGCCAATGACTTAGTAGAATTTATTGCTGCCATAGTGTCCGTAGCGTACCTTTTTTCCGGCTTGGACACGTACTTAGTACAGTAACATGTCACCAACCCTGTCTTTTCCCCAATATATTGTATATCCATGTTACCTCTCCAAACCGTAAGAACGGCAGCATTAAAATCATTGATACGCACTTCCTTTATTGAACGTGGAAGATCATAGAGTCTACCTTTTGCTTTCAATTGTTTTCTAGCACGTATAGAAACAGCCACATCCCTTATTATCAAAATATCTGTAACTGGACGTGGAAATGAAAATCTATATACTTTACAGAAGGAATTTGTAGTTTTTTTATTGCGTAAACAGTAACTGTTGCATTTATGCGTTTGATGTGCAATTACTCGTCTACATAATTCTGGCGACACATGCGGTGATGGTAATCTGCAAGTGACGTATTTCATTATGAATGCTGCTATTTCTTACTTCGTTGATTTATCGATTATGAGAGCATCTTCAATCCAAATTAAAAGATGAAAATGTTGTAATCCCCTGCTTTGATATTCTCTGCGCCAAAAGTAATGAGTGACCTTGCCGATCGGATTGTCGGGCGAACAAACGAAATCCAGCATAGCGTAGAATGCATTATCTATAAATCGAGCAGTTGAAACGGGATCAGAAGCAATGAGTTCGTTCGGGGACATTTTAGCCACCGATGGGCTGTTTACTTCACGAAGGAATTCTATTAAATCTGCCTATAGCCACTCACTTGGACTGAGCTTGAAGAACATGTACTAGTGCCCGATGAGAAGATGAGCTACTACCCACAAGCTGAAATGTCACAGGCGGAAGGGGAATCGATAGGTCGCTCGACCTTATCCCCTCCAAGAATTTTTTTTTTAGGGGGGAATGCTTTATGCATACCCCCCAGCTTGCAAGCCGGGGTTATGTGGGACTCCCAGCCAAATAGGCGGACTGCCCACTAAAAACCCCCTCCAGGGAGCACCACCTTATCGATGCCCTGGGGGGAGGGGCGCACGATTTGGTACTACTTGCTCCCTCCCCCTCCCGAATCCGGGGGACACCCACCTTAAGATCCTCCAGGGTTGTATGGAGGATGCACTCACAAGGACAACCTGGACGGATGACCGCCTAACGCGCTAAAGGCGCATCCACTACTCGCACCCTTAACACACCGGGTGGCGTCACAGGCGAACAATCATCACCTGTCATAGAGCGGTTAAATACGCAAGGGTAAACAATACACTCAAAAAACTCATGCACACATGCACTCAACTCAGTCACACACGAGACGTGGAGCGATTAAATACGCGCGGGACGTCACCAACACACATGCATGCCCTCCACGACGTCACGGACATGAAGCGGTTAAATACGCGGCCGAGTTCGTTCAGGACATGGACGACCCCGAGACGCAGCCTAGCAATCAAGTAAGTTTATTTATGACCTCATTTATTTTATTACTACACTCGTAAAAAAAATCGGTATAGCTGGAACCACGGACGAGTTTCTATCTTGTAAAAAAATAATTGTACACAACGAAAACAAGCTAAATGTCACTCCAAAGTTTTATTCTTAGGGAGCCTCTGTGGCTCCAACTACGTGGAAATATCATTTCAATGTAGCACTGAAGGTAAACAAGAAACTGAAAATAATTTAACAATGGACACAGACAAGAAAAAGGAAACATATGGTTGTCTTTTTGTGAAATTTTATTTTATTAGTGTGACTAAGTATGTGTGTATTATAATTGGACAGAGATGTGCAGAATTACAATTGAATTAGTTCATGAATTATGATTACAAAATAATTCAATTAAATCGTATTCAAACAATAATATTAACGCATGCGCAGATCGACTTAATGTACAAGGAGTTCAAAAAGTAATGATCACTGGTTTGGGGAGTGAATTTGTTAAAAAAAATTGATACAAAATTGTTTATAACATTGAAACTAATGTTTCAACGATTCGATTGTATAGAGTTGCACGTATAGGCATGGGCCCACCCGCCACTCTGCCGTTTTGGTAGTATGCACTCGAATGGTGGGGTCTGGCACAGTGGCCTGAACTAGGTGCCCCTAGCGCAGCGGAGATTACAGTGCTTCCGCTGCCTAGAATTCGGGCACGTACAGGCCAAGTGCAGCGGCCCCACGGACAGGAGCCGCGCCTGCTATCGGTGCGGCGAGGAGGGGCACGTAGCGCGAAGATGCGCGTCCGCCCCAAAGTGCCCGCTCTGCACCGATGCAGGCCTGCCCGGTGGCCATCGCATGGGTGGCCCGGCGTGTCGCCCCCCCCAGCGAAAGAGGGCGCCGCCGAAGAAGGGGAAGGGAAAGGAGGCAACGGCGGCGACCGATGGACCGGCGTCTGTGGCGTCACCTGCCCCCGCGCTCGACGCTACTCCGGTGGCCATGGAGACCGGGAGTCTGATCTCCACGTCGGCGGCCAAGTCTGGCCCCGGCAAACGCAAGGAGCGCGGGGAGTCGGGGTCCGCCAGCGGCGGGGAGTCTTCGACGGCGCCGGGACCTGGGGCACCTCCGAAGGTGCCCAAGAAGAAGAGGAAGGAGAAGGTGGGGGGCGATATAATACCCCCCACTGCTGGGCCCCAAGCGGAGGGGAGGGAGGCCTTCCTCAAAACGAGGAAGAATGTGCCCCCTCCCTCCGAGGTGATCGAGGTGACGGAGGCGGCGCGCGAGGAGACAGGCGCGCTGGCGCGATCGGTCGCCGCCGCATACGGGGGAGGGTCCTTCCTCTCAGAGGATGTCGACCCGGACACCTCCCCCGCAACGAGGGAGACGGCCCGACCAAGGCAGGAGCCGGAGGAGGCCGGCACCGCGACAAAACGCGATGCCTAGAGGCCCCTCGCTCCTGCTAGCCAATATCAACCACTCCATGCGGGCGCACGATCTGCTTGAGCAGGCCCGCGTGGAGCTGGGGGTCGGGCTGGCCGTCATCGCCGAGCCGTATCCGCTGGTGGACCGGTGCTTTCGGTCCACCAACCCGGATCGGCAAGTGGCGATGACGTGGGCGGTGGAAAGAGGAGCCCCGCCGTGCTCGGTCGCCCGGCACGGACGGGGCTGGATGGCGGTACGCTGGGGGGAATTTCTCGTGGTGGGCTGCTATTTCGCGCCCAGGTTCACAGTCCCGGAGTTCGAGGACCGGCTGAACGAGGTGGGGGCCTTTATCGCCCCCCAGTCATCTCAGCCGGTCATTCTTTTGGGGGATTTCAACGCCCACGCTGTTGAGTGGGGCTCCCCCAGAACCGACTCCCGGGGCGAAGAGCTCCTCGAGTGGGCGGAGGCGAGGGGGTTCACGCTTAAGAACCCCCATGCAGTGACGACGTACCGCGGCCTGCGGGGAGAGTCAGTAATTGACTTAATTTGGGTCAACCCCGCGGCCGCCGCTAAAACGTCGCGCTGCTGGGTGGCGGAGGACACCGAGACCCTCTCGGACCACATGTACGTCCTGTTGGACACCTCCGTCGCCCCGCCTCCTCGGGCCCCTCGAGACCGCGCGCAGCCCCCACGATGGGCGCTCGGACGCTTAGACGTCGACGCGGCCCAATTAGCTTCCTCCGTCGTCGCCTGGCCGCCTTTGCCGGGCGACGTGCTGGACGACCCCGTTCGAGGCGCCCTCTGGTTCCGCGGCGCGTTGCAGAAAATCTGCGACGCAACCATGCCGCGGGTCGGGGCGCCGTATAGGGGTCGGAAGGCGGTGTATTGGTGGACGGCCGAGATCGCTGCGTTGCGTTTAGCGAATCAAGTGGCCCGTCGCCGATACACCAACACCCGTCGCAAGGATCCGCGACGGGTGCCGGAGGGGCTACTCCAGGAGCTGCGCGCCGCGTATGCGACGGCGCGCAAAGAGCTCCGTGGAGAAATCGCCCGGGCCAAAGCCCGTTCGGCGGACGAATTCGTCGCGACCCTCAACCAAGACCCTTGGGGGCGCCCATACAGGGCCGTCTCTATCAAGCTCGGTCCCTGGGCGCCCCCCGTCACCGAGGGTCTGGATCCCCAATTCCTCGTAAAGGTACTGTCGACGCTCTTCCCCCCTCCCCCAGTTCCAGGGGAGGGTGGCGTCGACGAGTCTGGGGATCCTTGGTTGACCCGGGGCGCCGATACATCCGACGCCCCGGAGGTCAGCGACGAGGAGCTCGCGTCCTCTGTCGCGCGAATGCGCGAGAGGAACGCGGCTCCAGGTCCGGACGGAGTGCCCGGGCGTGTCTGGGCCTGCGCCATGAGCGCCCTGGGAGCCGGACTCAAGCGGCTGTTCACTGCCGTCTTGAGATCCGGTATATTCCCCCCGGCGTGGAAGGAGGCGCGGTTGGTCCTGCTTCGCAAGCTCGGCAAACCCGCAGAGTCGCCCTCGTCGTTTCGGCCGATATGCCTACTGGACGAGGCGGGCAAGCTCCTGGAGCGTATCGTTGCTGCCCGCCTCTGCGACCACCTAGGTACCGTGGCCCCGGATCTATCCGACCGCCAGTTTGGCTTCAGACGGCAGCGTTCGACCATCGACGCCATTCGATTGGTTCGGACGCTGTCCAGCCAGGCGGCCGAGGGAGGCGGTGTGAGCGTAGCTGTTTCGCTCGATATAGCGAACGCGTTCAACACCGTCTCCTGGGCGGCGATCGAGCGGGCGCTGTTGTATCACAGCGTCCCGCTCTACCTTCGCCGCCTGATCCGGGACTATCTCCGCGGACGGGTGGTCGCGTACGACGGCCGAGACGGTAGGGGGGCGACCGAGGTGCACCGCGGCGTTCCACAGGGGTCCGTGCTGGGACCCCTACTGTGGAACTTGGCGTACGACGCGGTGCTGCGGGTGGAAATGCCATCACCGGGGGTGTCCCTCGTCTGCTACGCGGACGATACCCTGGTGGTGGCGTCCGGGCAGCGGTGGCAGGACGCGATCAACCGCGCGGAAGAGGCACTGCGACGTGTCATCGCCTCGATCGGGACGCTCGGTCTGCGAGTCGCCGTGGAAAAAACACAGGCGATATGGCTCGCGGACCGGGTTGGGAGTGGTGTCCCCAACAGAGCGTCCCTGAGGATCGGGGAGGCCTGCGTAGGGGTCGGCCGAACGATGAACTATCTCGGCCTGACCCTTGACACCTACTGGCGATTCACGAGTCACTTCAGGACCCTCGGCCCCCGACTGGAGCGGCAAGTCTTCGCCTTTAGGCGAATCATGCCGAACCTCGGGGGCCCTCACGAGGGTATTCGGCGACTATACGTCACGGTCATCCGGTCCATGGCGCTGTACGGCGCGCCTATATGGGCCGGTGACCTGGAGGAGTGTCGCGTGGGGCGGGAGCTCCTCGCGAAAGTTCACCGCAGAGCACTCCTCCAAGCCGTGCGAGCGTATCGCACGGTGGCGTACGCCGAATTGTCCGCTCTGGCCGCGTCCCCCCCATTCCATCTGCTCGCGGAGATGGAGGCGGAGGTGTACTCCGCCGTTCGCGAGCTCCGCGACGCGGGGGACCCAGCGGTCAACGGACACGTAGTGGCTCGAGGCCAGGCCCGACAGCGCATGGAGGCCAAATGGCTCCAATGGCTATCCCTCCCTGAACATCGGGAGCGGCGCGTTGTCGGGGCGCTTCTGCCCATTCTGGATGAATGGGCGGGGCGTGGGTATGGCAGGCTTACCTTCCGCCTGACACAGGTGATCACCGGTGTAGGGTGTTTCGGGGATTACCTGTGTCGTATCGGGCGGGAGGCCACGTCGCGGTGCCACAGCTGCGGCTCGGGCGACGAGGACTCGGCCGATCACACTCTGGCCAGATGCCAGGAGTGGCTGGACGATCGCCGAGTCCTCGAGGCGCAGCTGGGCCCCGACCTCGACCTTCCGACTGTCGTGCGTCGGATGGCGAGAGATCGGGGCTGCTGGGAGGCCATGTCCCTCTTCGCCGAGCAAATAATGCTCGAGAAGGAAGAGGCGGAGAGGGACAGAGTGCGGGAACAACACCCGTCCCGCCTCGGGGCCCCCAGGAGGCGACGAGCGCGACGTGGATGACCCGGAGCCGGGGGAGGCAGAGCGGCGACGTAGTTCATAGCGTCGCCCCACTCCCCCGCTTAGGCTCCGGCCGCGCCGTCGCCTCACCTCCCCCGAAACGCGGGGGAGGGGTAGACAGGCCGGGGGCGTACACCGGTCCTCGGCCGCCCCCCCCCCCCCAGTGAGAGTGGGGGGCGTGACAGCGGAAGGGAGCAGGGGGGCCCACCCTTGTACGTGGGCCACCCCACCGTTCGTTTGGAGCCGCCGCGGCCGCGCGGTGGCAGCGCGCGTGTTTCGCGGTGGCGGTGAAGGGTGGAAATGGGAGGGCCCCGAAATAAAAACAGCGGGTCCTCCCCGCAGGAGCGGCGCGTCTGGCCGCTCCGTGTTGCGAACGAGGCTTGGGGGACGAATAGGCGGCCCGTCATGGTGGGCCGCCACCCACGCCCTGGAGCGGCCCCCCTGGGCCAGCCTGTGCCCCCGCCCGGCCCCTTGACTATCACAAAGCGGGGTCGGGTTCAGCCTCGATCGCGGGGCCGTGGGGTGGGGGGTGTCGGGGGACACCACCCACCTTTGCAGCAGCGGCCCCCCCAGTGGCGACGCGGGCGTGTGATCCGTCGCGCGTCGCCGGAGAAGATCTGGGGGAGGAGTTATCTCCCCCAGGGAAGACCCCGACAAGCCTGTCGGGGTTGTTAGGGGCGGAGTGGCGAATGCGCATGAAGGGGGGGCAAGCGAATGAAATCACTAGCTTGTTCTCGTGCAAGTCCTCCCCTTCAGGCGCGCAACTCCGTCCCCTGAGGTAGATCACCTAGGAGGTTTTAGTGGGTTCGAGTCCCACATAACCCCCGGCCCGCCCCCGCGGGCCGAGGGTATCCGTGGGGATTTCCTCCTAGTCAAAAAAAAAAAAAAAAAAAAAAAAAAAGTGGCCTGAACTAGGTCAATGCACCTTGCACTACCTTCTGTCCCTTTAAACGTGGGATTGTGTTTGTTTACGTTTAGGGGTGCGCACTGGGCCAGGCCCCACCATTTGGGTAGATGCTGCTAAAACGGCAGAGTAGTGGTAGGTCCATGCCTATACGTGCAATTCTATACAATGGAATCTTTGAAACATCATTTTCAATGTTATAAACAATTTTGTAGCACGTTTGTTTTAACAAATCTCCAATTGTCCAGAGGTGCACATTCGCCCCCAAAACATGTGTTACCCGCAAACCCGCTCACCATGTGTTATTTTAATTTTAACAAGTCATAATATATGATACATATAAATAATACAAATAATATATGATAGGTAACATTCATGTTTTTTGACGGCCCTCCCATAAATGATATACGCATAGTGTACGCAAATGATTATTATTAACATATGTTACGCGAGTACATATCATAGTCATATACACATGAAAGATATAGAGGAGATGCACCATTTGTGGCCGCTTTAATGATTTCAGTGACTTTCGTCGTAATTATCTTTAAAATTGTACTTCAAATCAGGAAACTAAAAGCTTTACTAAATTTTACACTATCTTTACTATTAATATATATACGTTACCATTAACTAGAGAAATCGTTAAAGAATTAAGAAAATTAAAAAATATAAGAAATCCATTTTTCACCGTTTCTGGCCACTTGCCACTTTTCGCGTAAGCAATAAATGTAACCTTATATTTCTGTTAGTATATTAAACAAAATATTTACGGTTTGAAATTCTACAAATAATTATGTGTCTGCAAGCAATTTCTAGCCAAAAAACCCGATAATTATGCACATGGCGAAAAACGGTACAATGGCCACAAACGGTACATCTACCCTATAAATAAATAATGGAATTATAGACGATCTCCCGGCATCTTTTTTTTATTTAAGCACTTTATGGTGACCGTCACTGTAGCTTTGACCTGGCTCGAACAAATTTAGTTAGTATATTAAATTATCAAGTGCTTAATCGGTCATTATCCCGAAAAATGAATTTAAAATAAAATGCCGGCTGTTCATGCCGGGAGATCGTCTATAATTTTTTGTATGAGTAGTTCATAATACTATGTAAAGATAGTAAAAAAACGGCGAATTTGCATCAAACCTTTGACCTGTAAAAAAATCCACAAAATGTACACATTTTCCGAGGGTTCAAACGGATATACCCCCTCCATACATCAAACACTCACGCTCTATACGCATTCAGCATATCTTCCTGCCACGGAACACTTCCTTCTCCTACAAAATACTCTTTATACCGGTCCCTATTTTGCTTGGCAGAGTTATTTAAATTCCCACGATTAAGGGGTTGCAAATTATTCATCTGCACTAAATCGTTTTGATAATTCCCCTCCTGCCTACTCCTGTTGTTCGTTGTGTATGGTGCGCTCCGTCTCTTTAAGAAATTATGGAGAACGCAGGCAGCCAATACAACATATGAAATATTTTCGACCTTCATATTAATTGCTGTATTAAATATTCTAAATCGCGAGGCTAATATGCCGAATGTATTTTCCACTACGTTCCTACCTCGGGATAATCTATAATTAAATATTCTTTTATCATGATCCAATTCCCTTTGAGCATAAGGCTTTAAGAAGTTATTTGTTAAGGAAAACGCTTCATCGCCTACAAACACGAAGTTCAAATTCTTTATCGTTTCATTATTCTCGGGCAAATTTAATTGCCCGTTATTTAAACGCCTCATGAATTCAGTGTGTTCGAGAACACCACCATCTGATACCCTTCCATTTTTGCCGACATCGACAAAAATAAACTCGTAATTGGAGTCGACTAACGCCATTAGTACGGTGCTGTAATAATTTTTATAGTTATAATACAAGGCCCCGGAATCCGGTGGTGGAACAATTCTGATATGTTTGCCATCCATGGCACCTCCGCAGTTGGGGAAATCCCATTTGTCGCGAAATCCATCGGCTATTTTTTTCCACTCGTCCTTGTTATTGGGGAACTATGACAAAACAAAAAACAATACAAATATAAACAAAATTGAATTTCCTTGTTATTTCTTATTTTATTAAATTATATGTGCTTTTTTTTGTACGAAGGACGAAGCATTGGAATCGCAACCGGGTCCAAGCAGCCAGAAACGGCCGGCAGCCAAATTTCACGTCGCAGTAAGAAAAGAAAAAGTGACGATGGTGGCGTGATGAAAGTTCTGGAAACTTGTGCTGACGCGCTGAAGAATCCGACCATCAGCCGCATCGATATATCCGAATATGAAGCCACGGGAATAAAAGTTGCCAAGCAATTGGAACGGATGGAGCCGCGGCAGGCGATTTACGCGGACAGTTTAATTGCAAGCGTGTTGAGGAGAGGGCTCCTAGGATCATTAGAAGCACATACAGACCTCTGTATGTGCAAACCTACACTGCGACAACCAGTGTAGGTTTTATGCTGGGCCGAGCCGGGAAGACACAAACCAATAAATACGAGCGCGAATTATCATTTCATTAATAAATTATTACCCTTACCTTCAAGAACTCTGTCCGCAGCGCATAATACAGTGCTTTGCACGTTTCAGGAATTATTTTGCATAACGCAGGAGCCGATATTCCTGTCGTAAATTTCAAATCTTCGTACGACCGCCCAGTTGCCAAAAATCTCAACGTAGCGATAAGGCGTTGTTCTGCGGTGATGCTTTTCCGCATAATGGTGTCCATTTTCTTTATTCGGTTTTGAACTAAACCCAGTAGATCGTCGAACGCCTTGCAATCGATCCTCAAGTAGTTTCGATAATCGTCCGGATAATTTTCTCGCAGTTCTCGAAGAAGAGGCTGATCATTGCAGTCTTCGCGATATTTTTTTATCCAAACCTGGCGGTTTCTTCTTCTGCTTCTTCTTCGCTCTGCTACTGTCAACTGGACAGCAGCAGCAGCAACAACAACAACAGCCAAGTTCCGGTCATTGTTTGCCGCAAACATCACAAAACTTGCGATGCACTTTTTTAAATAATACA
Source organism: Andrena flavipes (assembly GCA_963971345.1). Classification (NCBI taxonomy): domain Eukaryota; kingdom Metazoa; phylum Arthropoda; class Insecta; order Hymenoptera; family Andrenidae; genus Andrena; species Andrena flavipes. Next base: position 35,647,496 of record OZ020480.1, read on the forward strand.
CAATTCAATGAAGTTAAACCACAAATAACAATTAACAATAACAATTAACAGTAACAATTAAAAATAACAATTAACAATCACAATTAACAGAAACAATTAACAATACCAAGGAACGGTAATAATTAATGGTAACAATTAAAAGTAATAATTAACAGAAATAATTAAAAGTAACAATTAACAGTAATAAATCAACAGTAAATATGGAAAAACAATAGAAATGCGTGCGCGGTACTTGTTGCCTGATAACCGGTTCGAAACCAAGTGTCCGCTCCGTGAATTTTCGCCGGTTAAAAAGGAAAGACTAGACAGAGTTAGAGATAGCGAATAAAAGAAGATAGAAGAAAGATGAAGTAGGAAAAAACAGGGAAGAAACATAGAGAGGGTGAAAAGAAAGCGTGGGGTAAGGAAGCTGTCCCCCGGTTAGCAAAGGCCTGGTCGCCAAATGTTCCTGACGCTGACCAGGCCTGTGCGAACCCTTGACTCCAGGTACATGGAAGCAGAAACGGTATGAACAGGTAGGTACTGATAAAGGAGTAAAAGTGAAAGTTAGAAACAGCTGAAGAGACATAAAAAAATAAATATGGCAAAGACGTAGTTTAGTATGAAAGTTGTACTTTTTTGTATCCATCACTCTATTCGGATAGCTAATGGACGAAGTTTATAACCATGCAAACAAATATGTCGTGTTTATACCCGAGCGATAAGGGATCCGTTTGTAATTTGAAGAGAGGACGGCGCAGGCGGGACCCCGCGTGAGCAAACATACTGCCGTTTCTGGCGATATCAGCCTACTCCTTTTATAATTTGTATTGTTTGTGTAAAAGTAGTCCGATTTGCAGGATATTTGTGATCATTTTAATTGTGAGAACGCCAGGAATCCACTAGTGTTACTTCCATATCGATACGACGAAGAATAAAGAATTTCTTAATACGCTGTAATGAATATTTCACCCTCGACTGTGTGTCGTCGACCTCGATTCGTTGCGGTCGGCCAAGGATTCATACCTGTTTCAGAAATAAAATAATTCTTTATACTTTATCGTATCGATATGGAAGTGATACCGATGGATTCGTTACGTTTTTCAAATGAAAATTTCAAATTTCATGTAAATCGGACTATTTTTAACGAAGTTATGGAAATCAATTTATTATGAAGATTCCTTAATTACAATCCGATTTGTGTCGTTTTTGGACCATTTTCATCGGAAAAACATAAGGAAACGATCCACGTCACTTTCGCCAAGATCCGGTGCGAAATGTAGAATTTTCGATTCGCCACGTCTTGGGGGGCAACATAGTACGGCCCCCCTGGTCTCGAGGGTCGAAGTCCTCGAAACCCATCGAGGCACGGCTTATTTATCCTTGGCTGCCAGAAGATCGGCTGCCAGGCTCGTCGCGCGCCTCAGACTTGTCCGCACTGTCGGAAATCCTGAGGCGCGCAACGATCCTGGTTTCAACTATCGTTTTCTCCTTTTCTAACTACCTTTTCTGTCTCTTATGCAAACTCTTCTGGATTCGAGGTTTGCGCGCGGGCAGGAGCGTGACGCTTTCTGGCGCGCGGGCAGGACTGTGATGCTTTCTTGCTGCGCGCCACGCAAGAGCGTGGATGAAAAATTTGACCTGCATCACGAGCAATCAGAAGACTACCCCCCTTCATCAAGACATTTTGCATATTACATCTCTTCATCATTTATCTTAGATATAACATCACTTGCATACCTATATGTATTTATTGTCTATCAATATTAGTTTTTATATTAAAACAAGCAGTGACATGGTAATTATTGCCGTTGATAGTAATAATTATGATCGTCACAACAGTGAATGTGTTAACTGCAATTTCATTTGCCATCGCATTGCCGGGGAAACATTTGGACATTTTTTAAAGTACCCTTGTAAAATTTTACAGTCGTTATAACTGAGCCATAAATCATTTCCACAATTTATAGCACCTTCAGGTCAACCAAACGTAGCTTCCTAAAAACAAATGTTTCAGTGTACCCTACAGTAACAGCATTTATGATATCCTCTATAAGCTTGGTATATCGAGGAATTTCAGATACTTTTCGCGAACGTATATCGCGATCGTGTCTTGCCGATCGTTTCGCAGATCGATGATACACATAGAACAAGTAGTACACCACTGCGGTGGATCGTGTAAAAAGCATGTGGAGTCGACGTAGAAATGGGAGCCCGAACTCGCTGTCTCTAAGTAGTGACGGCTACGACCTTCTGGCCCGCGCGAAGGACCGCCACGATCCGACTTCACGTACTTTTCCGGGCCGCGCGGCGCGCGGCGGTCCGGCCCGCGCGCAAGACCGACCGTGTAAAGGGGCCTATTCCCAACCACCAGGCGGACGAGCGGTGCTTGGATCGGCTGGAGGGAATGTCGCGAAGACGGGAGCGCTGCCGGGACGCACAGGTCGGTCCCCTGGAGCAGCACCAGAGGCCACGAAGAGGAATGGGGCCATCACGAAGCCAAGGATTGGATAACGGGAGGCGGAGAAGGAAGAAGCATAAGCTGGCAGTCCTGGGCGGATTGATCGGTGAACGGACCGATAGCATGCTCATACAGTGTGACCCTCTGCTTTCGGGATCCGCTTCGCCTTTCCGTCTTCCCGGTTCTGTCTGGCTCCCGCGGAGTCTCGTGCGAGGAGAAACTAATGTCTGTCCTTTTTTTAAGCTTACCTAGGATACGAGGACACCAGCGCAACTGGGAATTCTGAGCAGTGGTCAAGGGGATCCGGGGATGCAGCGCCACCACCTGCCGTGACCGTCGAGGGACAGAAACAACAAGGGATGTTCCGGGAAACACCGTAGGAGCGCACCACGAGATTGAAGAGGAAGGAGAACGAGGAACCATCCAAGCTCCGACCCTTAGAAGAACCAGCCCTCTTCGCCCGTCCCTGCCCAAGAAGTAGAGGCGCCGTCGGAGAAGAGGAACGCCGAGCAAGAAAGAAGTGCACAAGTTAGAAGACGCAAGTGGAGGGCAGAGGCACGGGAGACTCGTACCCACGCCTTGCTCAGGGTTTTTGGGGTGGTTTTCCCCTGGGCGTGAAGGCGAATGCCGAGGCGACGGACGGAAGGGGCCACACAGCGTCCTTTCCACCCTTCCGGACCTGGGTGCGAGGAGAAGCTGCAGCGGTCGGGACGACCGCTCTTCGAGGGGGGGGGGGGAGCAGTGTTGCGAGCACCCTATAGAGGATCCATGGCCGATGGTGCTCGCGACGAAGACAAGAGACAGCGAGAAGAAGGCGATCGGATCGATCGCCTGACCAGTTGTCAGTTGAGAGTTAGCCGCCATTACCAGCAGACCTATTGACATTTCCCTTGTATCTATGTAATATTTCCGCCTGGACCTTGTCTGTGACTTGTAATAAACGTTATGGCTAACGCCCGCCGTAACAATATATATAAATATAGTCCAATACCCCCTGGCCATCGTTAGGAAAAATATCCACCCGATGTCATGTGGGGGGGAGAAGCCTCCTCCTCTTGGCTGGAGGGGCAGGGGCCTGGCGCCCCCCAGGTTTCCTCTTACCAGCCTTCCTCCTTGCTTCGGCCTTCTTCAACTCCGCCGCCTGTCTTAGGGAGGCGGTCCTAAGTGCCCTAGCCTTGGTCACCTTCACCTGCTCCTTCGCAGCTCTATCACCCATTACGGAGCGGGAGAAAGCCTTTAGGGCCTCCCAATCCTCCTCTGAGCGCGTGGCCAGCTCTATGATGGTCGGAGTGCAGACCGGGGCCTTCAGTGCGATAGCCAGGGCCTGCCTATGGACCTCATACGTGGGGCACTCCGTGAGAACGTGTTCGGCATCGTCCCGCGTTTCCCCCTTGCAGTCATCGCAGACAGCGGACCCGGACTTTCCAATCTTATTGAGGAACGCATTAAAAACACCGTGGGAGGTGAGGATCTGCGCCACCCAGTAGTCCACATGTAGGACTAAACCTGGGCGGGCCCCCTGAAAGGTGGTCACCGACGCCACCAACCTCCTAGTCCAGTTCTGGGGGTCGAAGACCTCCCACTCCTCGCGCCACGCATTCATGGCGTCACTTAGGGCGGCCCTCCTGGCAGCTGACCGCCTTTTCGCCAGCTTGACTGGGTCCCCAGGCAATACCCGGTTCTGCCTGTCCTCTCTCCTGACCTCAAAGATCCTCCTCCACATGGCAATTTTAAGGTGGATCGGCATGCGCCCGGCAAGGACGCATAGGGCCTTATACGCCACCGTTCTATATGCGGTCGTGGTTCTAATTAGCGCAGACCGGTGCGCTCTGCTCAGAATCGTCCTGTTGTGTACGGTTTTGATGGCCGCCGCCCACGCCAGGGCGGCATACAACACGATCGATTCCCACACCGCATAATAGAGACGCCTCGCTTGGGAGGAGGGGCCTCCGATATTCGGGAGGGGGGCCACTAGAGCGCCCATCACTCTGTCTCCTCGCGCCGCCGCGTCCCGGGCATGGGCATTATAATTCCTGTGACAATCCAGTATAATGCCCAGGTACCGGACTGTCTCTGCAGATGTGACCTGCATCCCAAGGACCTCGAAGGTCTCGATTTTCGCGGCCCTCCGACCCGTCATAAAGATAATTTCCGTCTTCTCCGAGGCCACCTCAAGCCCGGTCCTACGGAATCATCGACCAGCGATCGCCATGGTGGTACGGAGTTGTTCCTGGAACTGGGACGAGTCCCCCGACGAGAACAACAGGGCCAGGTCATCCCCATACGCTATTGCGCGGGTATCCCTCACCGTGTTCATCTCCTCGAGGAGCTCGTCGTACACCAGATTCCAGAAAAACGGTCCAAGGACGGAGCCCTGGGGGACACCCATATCTCCTCCTCCACGTTCCCCGTGGGGTTATGTACCACCACCCATCCATCCCGGAAGTAGTCCCTCACCACCGTTATCAGTCTGGTCGGGACTCCCCTGCTCGTGAGGACCTCGATGATGAGCTCCCAGCTGACCGAGTTGAACGCGTTTCTTATATCGATTGCGACCAGCACACCTAAACGGTTTTTCCTCGCGCATTCCTTGGCGAAATCGGTCACCTCTTGTATCGCGTCTACTGTGCCCACCCCCCTGCGGAATCCGTACTGGGGTGGGTGGAACGGGTCCGGTCCGGTGTAGGACTCAATCAGGGCCTTTATTGCGTACTCCCAGACCTTACTAAGGGCCGGGAGTACGCTGATAGGCCGATATGCCGATGGTAAGGCCAGGTCTTTCCCCGGCTTGGGGATGAGAACCATCCTCGCATGTTTCCAAGCCGGGGGAACGGTCCCCCTGATCAACGTGTCCCTGACCATATCCGCAAGGTGGTCTTGGTGGGTCCTAGCTACATAGGCGACCACCTGAGATGGGACGGCGTCCAGGCCGGGGGCTTTCGCCGGCTTAATCCTCTTCACGACGGCCTCGATCAGGGGGCCATTCACCCTGTCGGCCACGTCGTCCTCTTGCTGTTGTTGGCCCCTGAGCAGCCAGCTCCTGAGTGAGGCTCGGGCTTCAGCCGGTCCATGAACTACTCTCGGGGGGGGGGGGGGGGGGACAAACAGCCGGCGGATGATGTCGCGGGTCTGAGCAGGGGTCATCACCGATTCCGGTGTCCCACCCCTCAGGGTAGCCATTACTGCCTTGTAAGGCTTCCCCCACGGGTTAACGTCCACCAACGCCGTCAGTTCCGCCCAGTGTCCTTCCTTAGATTTCCAAATCTTCCGCTGGAGTTCTTTAGACGCAGCAACATACGCAGCTCTCGCACACTCCGCGTCCGGATGGCCCTTCTTTTTCCTCCGCTGATGCCATCTCCTGGCCCTACACGCTGCACGCTTTGCCGCAGCGATATCGGCAATTCCACCAGTAGTTCGGTCTCTGGTTTCCCCTGGGCTGTGCCTTCTTTGGGCAGAGGTCAGCCGTGACCAACTCCAAGGCCGACTGCATCCTCTGCGCCAGAGAGACCAGGCCCACCGGGGGGGGGGGGGGGCATCATATCCGGGCCAAGGTCCGGCAGGGTGCGGGTAGGCTCGTCCATCTCGCCCCGGATCTCGCCATATCTGGTCACCACCTCGTCAGGCTTAAGGTCGCGTGTGGAGTATTGCGTCCAGGCCGGCGGCGGAGGTCGTGCCCTCCTATACTCGTCGAGAGTGTGGCAGACGTACATATGGTCTGAAAAAGACGTGTGGGACAGAACGACACTCTTCCTAATGCGCCTGGCCGTGACGCGGTCAGCCGACATAACATCTATGAAAGACTTGCCCCCGTGCCGATGGTGGACAAAGGTCGCAGGTCCTCACTTAGACTGGGACCAGCCCCTGGGCTGCGAACGCCGCCAAGCAGGCCTGGCCCTTTGTGTCCAATTTAGTCCCCCACCCCCCCACGCTGGAGACTTCGCATTGAGGTCCCCAGCAATGAGAATTCCCCGGCATCGGGTTCTAGCCTCGGAGACAATCTCCATCAGGGTGTCCGTATATGCCGGGAATTCCTCTCCTTTCTTCCGGGAGGAGCAGTAGCAGCTAATAATGGAGATCTCACCGACCATCGCCACCGCCACTCCTTCCGCCGCAAGGGTTGTGGCCCTGGTGGGGAGTCGTCCCCCGAGCCCCGTCACCCAGATAGACGCGTCACCCGTGGCGTCATTGAACCATTTGTCCAATTGCTTGTATGGCTCCACAATGACGACCACGCCCGCTTTAATGACGGTGGCGTTGTGCACCACGACGTCCTGTGCTAGTCTCGACCTATTTAAATTAATCTGCAGGACCTTAAGTACTATTGGCACTGCGGTGTACAGTCACACCTTTGCGGGGGGTGCGGCCCTCCGACCCCTGCACCCTACGATTTGCTGGGCACCCCAGAGAGGCCGTGACGTGTGCAACCCTACCGCCCGTTACCCCATTCTTGGAGCATATAATGCATTTCGGGCGGTTCAGGCACTTATCTATCCGATGGCCCGCCACCCCGCATTTCCTGCACACCTCCCCACCCTCAGCCGGGGTCGGGCACTCCCTGGCTATATGGCCTAGCTGGTGGCATCGAAAACACCTACTAATCTTCGGCAGGACCCGACACCGGACAACGGTCAGGCCCGACCTGAACCTCAAGCTCTCCGGATTGGCGGGTATCGCGTTCGCCGCCAGTTCCACAACTGCCGTCTGCGTCCCCTGGGGGCCCTGCCTCAGCATTTTCAGCCTTATCTCCTCGGCTGAGAACTTGGTCGCTCCCCCCAAATCAGCGAGGAACTCCTGGGCCTCCACCATGGGATCAATTCCCCTGATCACCAGGGCAACCCTCTCCTGGAGCGGGGCGTAGGAGATCTCCGCGTCAGAGAATCTCTGCTTCAACGCGGCAACCATCGGACCAGCCGACTGCTTCTTGGCGAGCTCGAGGAGGATGTGGCCCATCCTCGTCCTCTTGACGCCCACTACCCCCTCCAGGGGGTCCTTACCCTTTGAAAGTAGGGTCCTATATGTGTCTATATAAGACGACGACTCAGGCACTCTAATTAAAGGTGTCTGTGATTGTATGTATTTTTCGTGCAGAATTTTAAATCGAGTCTTTTAATTTTTGGTGATATAAAAGAAAACAATTTTTGAAAAAATTTTCCTATACAAATGCAAAAGTTTTTCAACCCAAATGATGCCACCCTTCAGTTTGCAAAATAAATACCTTTTTTGAATGTTCCGATATAGGACTATTTTTTTTATCAAAGCAGCATATCTCAGAAGTATAACTGTAATTTTTTTGCTAAAAGTATTAAACATTAAAAAAGTTATGAATTTTTAAGCAAAAAACATTTTTGTCGGAACTCTTATTGTTTCAATTTTTTTTTAAACATTATGACACTTTAAGTGTCAACTTTCAACAATGGGCATATATTCTACAATATTCAAACTTTATCTCAGAATTTTTGAGACTTAATTTAACAAATAGTTTTTAATAGTTATTATTTGCGATAATAACTGATTGAAAATTGGCAGGGTCAGATTGACCCAGTGTGGCAACGGCGTTCGAAAAAGTAGGTGTGACAACCGAGGGTCAACTAACCACTTCTATTCTTAATTCCAAAGATTAAAAAATGTCACTTATACCCCTTTGGCTGTAAGTGCCTAATGTATGATGAAAGAATAAATAAATATAATTAGAAATAATAAAAAAAGAAAAAAATGCCTCACCTGTTCTGTTTAATTTAATTGACACTTATCTCTACTGTTTGATTGTTCAATGAGATTAAGGATTTTTAGACAGTTTGATTTTGAACGCACTGAGTTGCGGTGAATAACACTTTGTCTTTGATTTATTTTAAAACAATGATTGGGAGTGTACACGTGTGGTCTTTAGATTATACTAATCCTTACACTGATTGAAGTGATTTAATCAAGAGACACGGTAGTGTCTCGCGCCAAGTATATAGATAGATATATGCGCAGCGCGAGGCACACCAGTGTCTATATTACGCCGCGACCCGCTATCAAAAACCCTGAGATTACCGAATCTCAATAACGGCTGATCCGATTAGCTTTTTAATGGTCTTAATGGATAGCTTGGGTTTGATTTACATAAGAAAAATGTCTTCGTTTTGTTCCTACGTGCCTTATGAGCTGAGATATTTCAATGCAAAGTTCCAATTTGGCGAATTTTACGTTAAGAGATTTTTCTCCATCCTCAAGTGTGGGCAAGAGGGGAGCATGAAAGGGTGAGGAAATGTACCGCCAATTCACGCAGTACGAAAAAATCAAAAAGCATCTACGTTCAGGTTGCTAATCAACGTAACCTAGCTAGTGTCAGTCACTTTACTCATACCCACTGTGATACTAGCTGTTCTGCCTAGTTTATATGACTAATATTATTTACGTACCAAATATTGTAATTAATAAAATAATAAAATAAAGTTTGTATTTTCATAATGTATACGCATACTTTTCCTTAATAAACCCTCAATATTTCAATGACGGTTTTTAGTTTTTATATCAATTTTTAAATCATTAGATATTGATTTATTAATAAAATGAATTTAACTTAAGTATGAAATATAATATTCTTTCTTATTTCTTCTTTTATATTGCTATTCTCTGCATTAGCAACAAGACGCATAGGTATCTGTGTGAAGTTAGCCCCCCTTTTTTTGAAAAATTAAAAACTCGTGGTTGTATCAGTTTGTACTAGGTTTGTACCGCGTTGTAGCGTTCGTAGAAATTGTTTAACTCTTTTGGTTTCCGAGAAAAATTGTAATAACCAAAGTGTCGAGTCGTACTACTGAGAAATAAAAATTTCCGAAAAATTAAAAACTCTTGGTTGTACCAGTTTGTACTAGGTTTGTACCGCGTTGTACCGTTCCGAGCTTTCAAAAATTCGAAACCGTTTTCGAGATAATTAGAAAATAAAAAAAAAGCTAGCCCCCCATTTTTGGAAATTTCGATTATTAGCGAATGTACTGCATTGTACTAGGTTTGTACCGCGTTGTACCGTTCGTAGAAATTGTTTAACTCTTTTGGTTTCCGAGAAAAATTGAAATAACCAAAGTGTCGAGTCGTATTACTGAGAAATAAAAATTTCCGAAAAATTAAAAACTTGTGGTTGTACCAGTTTGTACTAGGTTTGTACCGCGTTGTACCGTTCCGAGCTTTCAAAAATTCGAAACCGTTTTCGAGATAATTAGAAAATAAAAAAAAAGCTGGCCCTCCATTTTTGGAAATTACGATTATTAGCGAATGTACTGCATTGTACTAGGTTTGTACCGCGTTGTACCGTTCGTAGAAATTGTTTAACTCTTTTGGTTTCCGAGAAAAATTGAAGTAACCAAAGTGTCGAGTCGTACTACTGAGAAATAAAAATTTCCGAAAAATTAAAAACTCTTAGTTGTACCAGTTTGTACTAGGTTTGTACCGCGTTGTACCGTTCGTAGAAATTGTTTAACTCTCATGGTTTCCGAGAAAAATTGTAATAACCAAAGTGTCGAGTCCTACTACTGAGAAATAAAAATTTCCAAAAAATTAAAAACTCTTGGTTGTACCAGTTTGTACTAGGTTTGTACCGCGTTGTACCGTTCCGAGCTTTCAAAAATTCGAAACCGTTTTCGAGATAATTAGAAAATAAAAAAAAAGCTAGCCCCCCATTTTTGGAAATTTCGATTATTAGCGAATGTACTGCATTGTACTAGGTTTGTACCGCGTTGTACCGTTCGTAGAAATTGTTTAACTCTCATGGTTTCCGAGAAAAATTGAAATAACCAAAGTGTCGAGTCGTACTACTGAGAAATAAAAATTTCCGAAAAATTAAAAACTCTTGGTTGTACCAGTTTGTACTAGGTTTGTACCACGTTGTACCGTTCGTAGAAATTGTTTAACTCTCATGGTTTCCAAGAAAAATCGAAATAACCAAAGTGTCGAGTCGTACTACTGAGAAATAAAAATTTCCGAAAAATTAAAAACTCTTGGTTGTACCAGTTTGTACTAGGTTTGTACCGCGTTGTACCGTTCGTAGAAATTGTTTAACCCTTTTGGTTTCCGAGAAAAATCGAAATAACCAAAGTGTCGAGTCGTACTACTGAGAAATAAAAATTTCCGAAAAATTAAAAACTCTTGGTTGTACCAGTTTGTACTAGGTTTGTACCGCGTTGTACCGTTCGTAGAAATTGTTTAACTCTCATGGTTTCCAAGAAAAATCGAAATAACCAAAGTGTCGAGTCGTACTACTGAGAAATAAAAATTTCCGAAAAATTAAAAACTCGTGGTTGTATCAGTTTGTACTAGGTTTGTACCGCGTTGTAGCGTTCGTAGAAATTGTTTAACTCTTTTGGTTTCCGAGAAAAATTGTAATAACCAAAGTGTCGAGTCGTACTACTGAGAAATAAAAATTTCCGAAAAATTAAAAACTCTTGGTTGTACCAGTTTGTACTAGGTTTGTACCGCGTTGTACCGTTCCGAGCTTTCAAAAATTCGAAACCGTTTTCGAGATAATTAGAAAATAAAAAAAAAGCTAGCCCCCCATTTTTGGAAATTTCGGTTTTTAGCGAATGTACTGCATTGTACTAGGTTTGTACCGCGTTGTACCGTTCGTAGAAATTGTTTAGTCGATTAGTCGATTTAATTGCGACATACAGCGGGGGGAGCATACGACACGTGCCGAGGTCCCGGGCGTCACTCGGGCCATGCAGCCAGTGAGTGTACAAACATTCAGAGAGCGGGAGTTCCCCCAGAGCTGATCATGCCGTCCGGTATGACCGCATCTCCTTCCCCTGCGCTGCCTCGGGGTTAGAGAGCCTCTCTTCAACGGCCGTGGCCGAGGAGGGAGGGACGACTTGCCACCTGGTCCGGAGGACCACACCCTCTACCCTGCACGGCCTGGGAAGACGGGCCTCCCCCGGGGGGAAGGGAATGGCTATGGATGGCCGCCTCCTCATGGTACGCATTAACTCGCCAGGATTCTACCCCGTATCTCGGGTACGCGTCCGCTTTTTATAGGCCCGGGCCAGCTTGCGGACGGACCGTACTCGCGGGGGTGACCACCGACAAGGGTGGGCGATCCCTACCTAAGACGCACGCATAGGTGCGCCGGAGTCATTATGCGTTGCGCAAGCCACCCTCTCCGGTCTTGACGGTTCCAGCCCGTCGCTAAATAAATTCGCGGTATATGAAGCCGTGCCTCAACGCCACTCTACCAGATCTCCTATCCACCTGTTGTGTCTGGACACCTGGGGGCGAGATTCTGGCCTAGAATCTCGGGTTGCTCCGGGTCGTCCTTCACGTTCGTCGTCCAACTTGCCCCGAAGGTTCGGGAGAGTGTGCCGGGACGGAAGGATTCGGTTTGAAACCGAAGGTAGGGGATCGTTGCGGGTTAAAGAGTTGGAACTCACCGTAAGGTTAAACAAGTTTATTCTGTCCCGATCTGGGTGACAGGCTATGCGCGTACTGTAGCGGTTAAGCGCTAATTACAAAGACGTCGTCCCCTAGCTTGTAGGAGTTCTTATATCTAAATCGGGACGAAGCGGGGACCAGAGGGGTCACCGCCTTTGGCTCGTTCTTCGGCGATTTTGGGGGAAACGCTGATGGTGATCCCGGGTTATTGCCCGCGCTTTGACGCTCGCGCGTGATATCGGAATGCGCGGCGGTTGTAACGTTTGGTCGTTGGCCTAGTTACAACATCCCCCCCCCCTTAAGGGGTGGGTGCTTAGGGGAAATTTTACAATTTTGGCAATTTCCCCTGCGCCCTAAATCGAATTGGCCGCGGCGTACAGTGGGTCCGCGGCGTTGTCTTCGGTTTGTGCTGTGTTGGGTGAGCTCGTTGACTTCCTGGTCTTCCCTCGTTTCGCCGGTCTGGGAATTTGTAGTTTTCGGCGCAATTGGTAGTCGCGTGTTAACAAATACATGACGAGTATGATAAGTATTACTAGTACGCCAGTTGACGTGGTCGGATGTACAATTTGCCAAGTCGCCAGTTCTGTTTTGCAGCTGTTAGTAGTTAACTCGTTTTCTATTTGGTTAAGCTGACTATACAGTGCTGAAAATTCAGATGGGTTTTTCACAACTTTATCTAATTGGAAACGCGAGAGAGGGTGCGCTGGTTTGTCTGTTCGCGTCGCGTTTAGCGCTACTGTTATGTCGTAACGTGGCGCCGTTGGTAATTCGAAATCTTGGCTGTACGATGTTTGTCGCTTCTTTAATACTACGTCTTTACTTCGGATGTTACAATTTCCCGTAATCCTGAGGATTCCTGTTTTATCTATATTGACGTGCTCAGACTGTCGTTTGTTACACTGTACAGTTAGTGTTTCGGGCTGGTGCGTCGCAAAAATCCACGTGTCCGCGTTTGAGGTTCTTATCCACATTGTATGATTCGCTGCAATGTGTTTTATCTCGCAATTTTTAGGGGACTCATCCGCGGGTTGCAGCCATAGGCTTGCTTCGCACTCGAGGTCGTTATTTACGTTATGCGCTAACATTGGTTGATCGCAGTAATATTGAGTGACTACTCGTTTACAACCCTTTAACTCGTCTTGATCGGTGAGCACATATTGGTTGCTGCTTGCGTCAATGACGAGTATCGGCGTTCTTATTACTAATACCGCGTATGAATTTCCGTACACGTGAATTGGGGCGGGGGTTGCCTCGATCACTGTGAATGTTTGTGAGGAAATGAGGGGAACGGTTATTACTGCTATCAACGTGGTCCTATCGAAATACGCGGTGACCGATGATAATTTCTCGATTACATTAGTATTTTCTAAGTTAGGTGCTATCGGAAATGTGAGTCCATTCGGGAGATGCTGTACTGCGGTTTGTAATAATTTAGTGATTTGCGCGCTAGCCAGTACGTTTGTACTGATGATGCCTCCTTTGAGACCGGTGTAATATTGCAACACGTCGTCTACGTCCTGAGTCAGGTCGGTCAGTAGGGCATTTAACGTAATAAAGTGATCTACTACGTCAGCTCTTCGCGTTTGTTGAAGTACGGTCGTTTCAATCTGTGTACGTAATAGTCTCGTCTGTTTTGCTAGTACTTCCTCGTTACGCTGTATCGTTTTTTCCGCGTCATGCAAGTGATGCAGCGTGTTGTTTGTTATTTGGACCTGTTTTTTCATGGCGGCCATTAACGTGCTTTGTGTTCCGTCCAATCGCGACAAATGGTTATTAATCTGTTCGGCGTCATTGGCGTCCATAGTCCCGAATATTGTTTTGGCTAAGGTCCCTCTTACTCTCCCTTATAGCCGGTTCCTTGCTCCTACCTGTATTTTTTAGGACTCGTCGTTATGTTTCATTGTTTTCCGAGGCGTTGTTTTTTCCTTCTTTATTATTCAATGAAATGCTTTAATCTATTTGTGTGAGTGAGTAGGATTTTACGCCCCTTCTTTATTGTTAAATTAACTTTCGAGTTTTTTTCTATTATTTCATACGGCCCTATCCATTTGTTATCTAGCTTCTTTGATCTACCGCGTCGCACCGACTCATCGTAAAGCCATACTTTATCGCCTACCTTAAATTCTCTTTCGCGCGTTTTCTTATCGTAGTCTTCCTTTGATTTTTCTTTTGCTTGCCGGAGTCGTTCTCGGGCTATTTCGTTAGCTTTCCTCATTCGTTCTCTGGTTTGCTGCGCGTAGTCGTCATAATTATAAGTTTGCTTAGGCGGGTTTTTAATTGCGGAGGGTATTGATGCCACCCTTCCGTAGATTAATTCGTAGGGGGTAAATCCTGTCGCGGTGTGCGGGGTTGTATTGTAGGTGAACATCGCGTAGGGTAACCATCTATCCCAGTCCGTTTGATCGTTATTTATGTAATGTCGTAGGTATTCTATTAGGGTTTTGTGCGATCTTTCTAACGACCCGTTCGACTCTGGGTGATACGCGGTTGTTTGTAGTTTACTTATCCGAAGTAGTTTGCATATATTTTTAAACATTTCGCTCAGGAAATTTGTTCCCTGATCTGTCAGGATTTTTTCAGGTATTCCGTATTCGCAGATAATTTTTTCGACGACTGCCTCGGCTACTGTTGCTGCTTCTTGATTAGGCAGAGGGATTGCCTTACTGAATTTTGTGAGAAGGTCCTGAAATGTCAGTATGCATGTATTTCCTTGTTCGCTTTCCGGCAGGGGTCCTATTATATCTAGCGCTACTTTTTCCAAGGGTTCTCTAGGTGTATCCGTGATTTCCATTGGAGCCTTAGTTTTTTGACCTAGTTTATTTTTTTGACAGAGGCTGCATTTTCGTATGTATTCCTCAATATCTTTATTCATGCCTGGCCATTTATATTTTTGTTTTATTCGCTTCGTAGTACGCTGTATACCTTGGTGTCCTCCTGTGGGCGTGCAATGGTATTCGTAGAGAATTTGCTGCTTGGTTTCGTCGTCGTGGACTTCGATTGGCTTCTCTTTTTCTACTTCCTTGTTCTGCACTGTATGCACATTCCTGCTTAGCGCGTCCGCGTTGGTATTATTTTTTCCCGACTTATGAATTATTTCGTAGTCGTATTCGGCTAATAGAATTTTCCATCTTATTAGTCTGGATCCTGGGTCTTGTACCCTAAATAGCCATACCAATGCCTTATGGTCTGTCACTACTTTGAATGAGGTACCATAGACATACGGTCGGAAGTGTTTGACTGCCCACACGATGGCTAACAGTTCCTTTTCCGTTGTACTGTAATTTCTTTCTGCTTTATTTAATACCCGGCTCGCGTACGCTATTGGTTTATCTTCGCCTATTTTTCCTTGTGATAGTATTGCACCTATCGCTACGCCAGATGCGTCGGTAGTTACTATAAATTCTTTTGTGAAATCTGGGTAGATTAGCAGGGGTGCCGTGGTCAGTGCCTCTTTTAATGTGTCGAAAGCATTTTGCTGTTCGGCTGTCCATGTGAATTCGACTTTATTGCTTGTGATTTTAGATAGGGGTTTAGCTATTTTTGAATACTCTGGAATGAATCTACGATAATATCCCGCTAACCCTAGAAAAGCTTGTAATTCTTTCAATTTCTTTGGGACAGGAAATTCTTTTACCGCTTTCGTTTTCTCTGGGTTTGGTCTGATCCCTTCGGGGGTAATTATGTGCCCTAAAAAACCTACTTCCTTTCGCATAAATGCGCATTTTTCTGGTTGTAGCTTTAAATTATATTTGCGTAGAGTTTTTAGAACTTCCCGTAGTCGTTTGTTATGTTCTTTTAAACTTGCTCCGTAGACGACAATATCGTCGAGGTAAACGAAACAGTCTATTCCCTGTAATCCGATAAGTGCGGCGTTCATGGCCCGCTGGAACGTCGCGGGCGCGTTTCTTAGTCCGAAAGGCATGCGATTAAATTCGTAATGGCCTTGTGGAGTTGAAAATGCTGTTTTGCACTTATCGCGTTCGTCCATCGGAATCTGATGGTATCCGGACGCCAAATCAAGAGTGGTAAAATACTGTGCTTTCCCCAATTGATCTAGTATGTCCGTGATATTTGGTAGTGGGAATGAGTCTCCTATGGTGACTTCATTGAGTTTCCTATAATCGACTACTACGCGGTATTTGATTTTTCCCTCCGAATCGGGTTTTTTGGGTACCACTAATAAGGGTGCGTTCCATGGACTGGAGCTATGTCGGATGATGCCGTCTTTCAGCATCTGCTCCACCTGCTTCTGTACTTCCCGCTTGTGGACTTCGGGTAATCTATACGGTTTGACATTGCAGGGTGCTGTGTCGCTTTTTACGGGGAGTCGGTGGCCGGTTACGGTGGCCAGTGTTAGTCGATCTCCCGGTAAATGAAACGTATCGTGGTACTCCTCGCATATTTCATTCATCGCTTCCTTTTCCTCTTTATTCATGTGCCCGCGGTTTATCTCTTCCTTAACTCGAGCAATGCGCGTTGTCAGCGATTCCCTCGCGGTCAAGGCCCGAACAGCTGCGGCGCTGTCGCTGCAGTTAATTATTTCGCTATCCGGTATTTCGCTTAAATGAGTCCGCGGTACAATTATTGTTTTTTCTTCTGTGGTTGTATTCATAATACAGGCCACACATTTTCCCTTTTCGGGTCTTGTTAATCCTTCTCCTAAATATATGCCTTCCGCTAATTGCTGTTTTTCTATTATGCCATCTTTAATACTATCCGTAGGAATCATTATTAACTGTTGAGTGCGCGCGGGTATGGTTATTTCCATGCTTCTGATTAATTCCTTCCATGGTTTTTCGTCTACCAATAAGCTTTGCTTGGGGTAATTTATTGTTATTCCGTTATTTTTAAGAAAATCTACCCCTAGTATCCCGTCTGCGTTTGTCAACGTATTTCCGTCTACTACGTATAACGGATGTATTACTTTTTTCCCATTTATACTAAACGTGGCATCTATTTTTCCTAACGTTTCTGTCTTTTCCCCTGAAAATGACATAAGGCTGACGTTGGTTTTTTCCATTTCCACGTTGTTCGGGAGCGCTCTTTTAGCAATTAGAGATACTTCTGCCCCGTTATCTATCAACATTATGGCTTGTTTATTTTTGCTGTCCTCTATTTCTACCTCTATCCTATCCGATGTGTGTCCATCCTTGGAGAGGGATCCTATTTTAATCATACGGAAGGATTTCGCGGTTTCTCGGGACGGTGAGTCGCGTTTCGGCGACCTTGTCGGCGACCTATTGCGGTTGTGTTTCGCGGAATGCTCGCGATCAGCACTTTTGCTTCGGGATCGTCGTTTTTCTTCGGAGGCCGGTCGATGCTCTTCTGTCTTACGTCCTGCTGATTTATCATTTTTGGCTTTTACAGTTTGTACTCGCCGGTTGTTTTCCGAAAAAAAAATTTTCCCAGTTTGCCTATCTTTATCTTTGATTTTCCAACAATCCTTAGTGTCGTGCCCTGATCGTTTACAATGGTTACAGTAACGCGATGCTGTCTTGTTTTTATTCTGCGTAGAAGGGTTTGTACCGCGCGTTGCTGGTTGTTTCGTGATTGACCGTTCTTCATCTATGGCTATCGTGATTGCTTCCTGTAGGTTGGCGGGTCTTTGTGATTTTACCAAGATCTTTAGATCATCGCGGAGTCCGTCCTCGAATATAGTCAGTGTCTGTTTTTTGAATACTTTCACGGTTGCGTTTTTTTCTATTAGACAGTCTTTATCATCGATTCCGGTCGCTATTAGTTCCCTTAATAGTTTTGATACACGATTTCCGTATTGATGCGCGGTTTCATTGGGGCCCTGCCTACTATATAACAATTCCCTCTGTACAGTTGAAGCTGTACGGGGAGGTTTGTAAACTGAAGTTAGTACGTCTTCCAAGTCCTGCATGGATAATATGTGGCGCGTCTGTACTTCGTCTAGCGCGTCGCCTCCGATCCCTAATGCGATTATCCCCCGTAGAATCTGGGCCTTTTCTTCCGCCGTCTGATATGTGTAGTAGACATATTTGCAGGCGGTCAAGAACCCAGGTAATTCCTTGGAGTCCTTCCCGTTGAACAGGGGTAAGGTTTTTATGGTGTGGAATATCTTTCGAGTGCCTGCTACGTTCGGTGCGTGAGTCAGATCGTTTATCTCGAGGTTGGTGGGGACGAATCGATTAGAACGCCTCGGTTCTTCCTCTGCACTACGAAATCCGTCGAAATGGACCGTGGTCCTGCCTAAGGGGCCGGGCGTTGCGTGTGTCGAGTTCATCGTTTCCCTTAGTCTACTTATTTCCCTATCTATCCAGTCCTGTAGTGGACCTTCCCTTGTCTCTAGTGCTCCTAACCTGTCGTTTATTCCTAACATTCCGTCCGTTACTTGGGCCAGTGTAGTGGTTACTCCCGTGAGTAGGTTCTCTAGGTTCGCTAGTCGATCGGCGAGGCTTGGTACTACGTCTCCGCCCGCGGATGCTGCGTTAGGGGATGACATGTTCGTTATTCCGTCGCTCGGGAGTAAACTATAATCTAACTCGTTGAACGGGTATAATAATAATAATAATAATAATAATAATAATCTCCTAGCGGTTAAACGTCCGGCGTGACTCGACGTAATGGGTAACGCGTTCGTGTCGCTGCGTTCTTCGCTAGATTCTGCTTCTAGAGGAAGTCGCGTACGTTCGCCAAGAGCACGAAACGTTTCAATTGTCTCGTCTAAGATAGAGCCGTGGGGGTTTCGTGGTGTACGGACTCTACAGTATCTACGTGGAGCACCTCGGCGAAGTGTTTTAGGCGAAAGAGTTTCCCTTCGCTCGGTTAATTCTATGTCGCGTTCGATATCCTTTTCTAACGATTTCGCTCGACGCATGAGAATAACGGCGTGCCGCCTGAACTCGCTGAGTGTGGTATTTCGCACTTACAGAACGTAGAACAGGTGATGCATCGCTCGCTTGGTGTTGATCGCAGGTTGTCCTGGCGGCGTCCTCTGGTGACGTCCGTCAATACTGCGTGATAAACTTCTCTGCTGTTGAGTGGGTCCTTGTCTCCGCTAAGTCCTGTTGTCCTCGTCGGGCAGGCTTGTTCCTTACGTTGGCAGAATCCCACCGCTGCCACCAATTGTTGTGTCTGGACGCCTGGGGGCGAGATTCTGGCCTAGAATCTCGGGTTGCTCCGGGTCGTCCTTCACGTTCGTCGTCCAACGGGCCCCGAAGGTTCGGGAGAGTGTGCCGGGACGGAAGGATTCGGTTTGAAACCGAAGGTAGGGGATCGTTGCGGGTTAAAGAGTTGGAACTCACCGTAAGGTTAAACAAGTTTATTCTGTCCCGATCTGGGTGACAGGCTATGCGCGTACTGTAGCGGTTAAGCGCTAATTACAAAGACGTCGTCCCCTAGCTTGTAGGAGTTCTTATATCTAAATCGGGACGAAGCGAGGACCAGAGGGGTCACCGCCTTTGGCTCGTTCTTCGGCGATTTTGGGGGAAACGCTGATGGTGCTCGCGGGTTATTGCCCGCGCTTTGGCGCTCGCGCGTGATATCGGAATGCGCGGCGGTTGTAACGTTTGGTCGTTGGCCTAGTTATAACACACCCCTTAAACTCGCTTTTACTGGTTGTCCTGAACCCGGAGTAGCCAGGTCCCCTTTGCGTCCCCACTGGAAGCGTTTCTAGACTACGCGGACATTCGCATGCCATACCTCCAGCTTGCTAGGGTGACGGCTTGTTTACCCTCATAAGGCTAGCTATCCCACCCTCCTACTCCCCCCTCACTCCCCGGGGTACCTGTCCCTATGTCTGACCCCAGTTACTCCGCTCCGAGCGGAGCCGTCACCATTTAATTCTAGGTATTTCGGGTTACTCCCTCCCCCCAATCCCACCCCCGCGCGACGTGTCAGTCCACACGTGAAGCGATAGGGCGTAAAGTAAAGTAGAACGTCCAAGAGAAGAGACAGACTCCAAACTGCAGAGATATAGGCCCGAGACACAGGGATACCAGTCCTACATGATATAGTGTCCGAAGACCCAAGCCACTCAGCGATGCATCCACACTTATTTGTTTATGGAAAAAGTGGTATCATATAAGAGCCGAGTGACAAGGACCCAAGCCCTCCATACCGTCCAGACACCTAATAACTCCTTCAAGAATATATACCTAAATGCGTATAGGGATTACAAAACCATCCAAGGTTGTCCCCCAGCGACCACAACCCTTGCCCAGAGTTTACCGAGCTTAGCCCCACGATCCAAGGGAATGCAGACACATGCACTTATGAGAAGTGACACACACGAGGCAACACAATTAAGACACCAGTCCCGTGTCCCCTCCAGGAAGCTCACACTGCTGGGCCCCTACATTTAAACACACACATACACGTTCACGCATGCATCCCTGTGCACACATCCCCATCTACACGCATTCACATACATATAAGGAGTGCAGTCCCGTACGGAACTGAACGACAAGAACACGAGCCTTATGTTGGACCCAAAAAGGAAAAGTTAATTTATTGAAACTCTGCAAATGTATGCGTGCCAAGAACATTGTGTCATCTGATACTAAAAGACAAAGGCATAAGCATTTACATGCCTTTAAGGAACATAATGCCATCCGCAGCGTGATGACAAGGGCACGAGCCTTGTGTAAAACAAAAATAAAGTAATATGACCTTACTAAAACAAAAGGAATGTGCTCATATGTGTCCCCAAATGACACCCCCTCAGAACAACACGGCAGAGGAACTTAAGTCCCATATAACTCTTAGGGAGCTTAGTTTGCTAAAACTATATTTATATTTACATTTAAGGAACATAGTGCCATCCGCAGCGTGATGACAAGGGCACGAGCCTTGTGTAAAACAAAAATAAAGTAATATGACCCTACTAAAGGGAGGAATGCTTGCACGCACACAGAGGGCAGCAAGTACCAACCACCAGGTACTGAAACTGGTGCTCAATACTCGAGAGACGAGCGGCGACCTATCTCCCAACCTGGCCACGGGGAGAACTCACGGTGCGCGACCAGGGACTGAGCTAATCCATCCTAGGGGTGAAGCTCACCCGCACTGATCCCCCAAACAATTTAAGCTGTCGCCCTTTACCTCTTATGTAGGCCCAAGAATTTGCGCTCATCTTTATCAAGAATTCCCTACTATCCTCCTGTGGTTCTCCCTGATGGATCACATCCCAGTCCCCGGTTCCACACCGCTCATACCTCCTGTCCATCTCTTTGAACACCGATCCGACCCGCAGGTGCGGCTCCGACACCACCATGACCACCCTACAGCGTTTTTCCACATCCCTCTTCCTCACAATCTTCAAACTCTCTTCCTCGTTAGTGACCCTCCCCTGGTTCACTTCCGTTCTGATCCAGTTGCTGGTAGCCTCATCATCTGTGGTCAGCAACAGGCTGCCATTCATCCATCCTCTACGGGATATGGACAGCGTAACGTCTACATCGATAGAGCGCTCCAACAGCATTCCAAAGATCATTGATGCTTGGGTCCTGTTTAACTTCGCCGTGGGGTATTCCAATGGCACCACTGCCAGAACTTCCTCTCGTCGTTGCTCATCATGCTCCCGACCCTGGGCAAGAGGCGAGTCCCTCTTCCCCATACATACTCCCACCCCAGCCCTGCTGGACCCCACTTGTTCGGCTGCTTCGGTCATGATAATACTGCACAAAGGCTTGTACTAAGCCTATCCTCCCACCAGTAGGAAATAGGGGGTGAAACAAAACAAAACAGAAGGAACACCGTCAAGACCCGATGAGCCACACCTAAACTATGAATCCAATGAACCGACCAGCACTTTTCGCAGCAGACGTGCTTCGCCGTGTCTACTCAGAGTATACCGCGACTCTGCCCATATACCGACTGCCATCCTTAAGATACAGACAAATTCCATGCCGGCATTCGAAACTCATTCATTCAGCATCTCCCTCGTGTCCCTCCTTCGCCTCTCACCGTGTGCGAAGCCCAGGACCCACGATCAGACCTACCCATTAACCACGAGAGTGCCCCCGTCTCCCTGTCCATAGGTGCACATCTAATAGGAAACTCCTGAGTCGAGCTACACTGATATCTTATCCATTCCCCCCTCCCCCCCTCCCGTCACCAACCGGTCTATCATCAACCCCATACCGAGTCCTCATCATGACCTCATCACCTAATTCTTGGAGAGTATACTAGAAATTGTTTAACTCTTTTGGTTTCCGAGAAAAATTGAAATAACCAAAGTGTCGAGTCGTACTACTGAGAAATAAAAATTTCCGAAAAATTAAAAACTCTTGGTTGTACCAGTTTGTACTAGGTTTGTACCGCGTTGTACCGTTCGTAGAAATTGTTTAACCCTTTTGGTTTCCGAGAAAAATCGAAATAACCAAAGTGTCGAGTCGTACTACTGGGAAATAAAAATTTCCGAAAAATTAAAAACTCTTGGTTGTACCAGTTTGTACTAGGTTTGTACCGCGTTGTACCGTTCGTAGAAATTGTTTAACCCTTTTGGTTTCCGAGAAAAATCGAAATAACCAAAGTGTCGAGTCGTACTACTGGGAAATAAAAATTTCCGAAAAATTAAAAACTCTTGGTTGTACCAGTTTGTACTAGGTTTGTACCGCGTTGTACCGTTCCTAGCTTTCAAAAATTCGAAACCGTTTTCGAGATAATTAGAAAATAAAAAAAAGCTAGCCCCCCATTTTTGGAAATTTCGTTTTTTAGCGAATGTACTGCATTGTACTAGGTTTGTACCCGTTCGTAGAAATTGTTTAACTCTTTTGGTTTCCGAGAAAAATTGAAATAACCAAAGTGTCGAGTCGTACTACAGAGAAATAAAAATTTCCGAAAAATTAAAAACTCGTGGTTGTACCAGTTTGTACTAGGTTTGTACCGCGTTGTACCGTTCGTAGAAATTGTTTAACTCTTTTGGTTTCCGAGAAAAATTGAAATAACCAAAGTGTCGAGTCGTACTACTGAGAAATAAAAATTTCCGAAAAATTAAAAACTCGTGGTTGTACCAGTTTGTACTAGGTTTGTACCGCGTTGTACCGTTCGTAGAAATTGTTAAACTCTTTTGGTTTCCGAGAAAAATTGAAATAACCAAAGTGTCGAGTCGTACTACTGAGAAATAAAAATTTCCGAAAAATTAAAAACTCGTTGTTGTACCAGTTTGTACTAGGTTTGTAACGCGTTGTACCGTTCGTAGAAATTGTTTAACTCTTTTGGTTTCCGAGAAAAATTGAAATAACCAAAGTGTCGTGTCGTACTACTGAGAAAAAAAAATTTCCGAAAAATTGAAAACTCTTGGTTGTACCAGTTTGTACTAGGTTTGTACCGCGTTGTACCGTTCGTAGAAATTGTTTCACGTTGTACCGTGTTGTACCGTATTTTCAAATGATAATAAAATATACTTCATACTTACTTAGCACTTTATGGAAAGGAATATATTGGGTATTATGTTTTTCATCAATCATTAGTATATGCTAAATTTTCAACATTTACCGACAACACACACGCACACTTAGACATATTCAAAGCATAAGAGTAAATTCATTGACGACGTGGGGCATAAATACACGAGGAAACTGGACTCGAATACCATGTTTTGCTCATTCTTTAGAACTGGCTATTAAGGCTGGCTTAGAAAATTATGGGCGATATGATAGGAAGAAGTGCTGAGCTATAGTTTGATTTTGTACACATTCAGCATTTGCGAGAGAAACATTTATACAAATTCAAAAATCTAGAGATTCTGACACAATGCCTATACAATTTACAAGAAGTAGACACCCGGTGGAATTCCACGTACCTATATGATGTTTCATTGATTTTCTATACTGCAGACTCCCTTTAATATTGCACTATCGAACCAAATCATGCCGGAAAATTTAAATCTTGAAAAAAGGATGTTTTTTAAACGTGTAACAACAGTTCTAGCATACATGAAATTAGTAACAGAATTTATGAGTGGAGATCTGTATCCCACATTGTCACAGTACTATCCCATGTATCTACATTGCGTTAATCAATGTACTTCAACCAGAGAGTACGCCAAGTGCAATAATCACTGCAATGCTGTAACAACATCCGCGATACGTTGAAGGTAAACTATTTTAATTGTTTATTTCACTACTGGCTTAGTATCGAAAACGATGAAGACTTTATTAAATGAAATAGGTATTTTATTTGCAGAAACGGTTGAATCACATTATAAAATGTGAAATTTGAATAATTGCCATGCTCTTAGATCCTAGATTTAAACCCCGTTTTACACCACAGGAAGAGCAGCGTACTGCTATTGATAATTTAAGTAAAAAAATAGATGAAATTCAAAAAGAAATATGGAGTCTATGTGAAAAGTAAGGTGTGTTTAAATAATTATTTTGCCAAATTCGAAAGGTAGTTATCCAAAAAATTGATGAAAACTTTGAGGGTCTAAATTTTTAAAAAAATTTCAAATGTGGCAAATTTTGACAACTTGAACCTTTCTTATTTTCACATGCACTATAACGTGTTTCAATTTGAACAAAATCTCAGCCATCGAGTGCGCAACGTGATCCGCTTGGCGCGAAATTTTCCGTAGGGTAAACGCACCAATAAATGAACACTTAAGGCTAATGAATGTAAACTATTATAAAATTATGTTTGCAGCGTGATTGATTCCGCGTGCTGCAAAAATCGTTTGGATATGAAGCAAGAAATTAAAAGAAGTCTCTAATTAATTAGTTGCTTGTTTCAATAACTTATTTTACTCAGTTTAATATAAAATGCCCATTCACTACGTATGGGCATTTTACGGGTACATGTTCATTTACTGGTACGTTCACCCTATATACATTGTCCATTCCAACCGATATGGATCAGTTTTGGTAGCATAGAAATAAAACCCATGCCATTAATTAATTAAAAAAATGATTTTATTTATTCATTAAAAAGAGAAGAAGAAATTTTTAACATCTCCTTCATCTTTCCTGAGACCGCGGCACCCGCGCCGCGGTTGCTGGCCGCCCCACCATCTTTGGCCGCCGCCGCGGCTGGGCCCCTGGCCACCGCTCCACTCTCCTTCGCGGCCCCCGCGCCGCGGTTCCTGCCCGCCCCACCATCTTTGGCCGCCGCCGCGGCTGGGCCCCTGGCCATCGCTCCACCCTGATTGGCATCCACCCAAATTGATTACTATTTGGACACAGGGTTACAACTACGGTTTTCACCGTATTACTGTTACCCGCATTAACTCGACACCTAATAAGATATGGATGTTAAGGGAGACTGAGGACGGTTGATACGTTTCTGAGAAAAATGATTGTGTAAACGAAACTAAATAATATTTTAATGATCTTTTTGCATATTTACATTCGGCATTCTATTCTTTAACTAAAACGATAATAAACTTTTTAAATTGAAAGAAAGAATGTATTAACAAAACGTTATATGAAAATATACAAATTTCCGTCATAATTTGTTTGCTGGAGAATATCTATTACAGATTACGCAAGGTTAAATTACTTTGCGGAGGTATGATACATGTATCAAACCGCTCCTGAATGTATGTCTCATACCTCCCGAAATGTAGAATTTTTATCGGTTAAGACCCCGCTGATTAAATGTGGAGGAATCACCAAGGTTCCTGAAGTGGGGTGGTTGCCTTCGCGGACAACCCTTGGTGTGCGTCACCATGTGGAATTTCCCTGACCCGTTGCAAAAAAAGTTCCAGCTCTTTGTGCTCCGAACTAAAGTAAAAACGGGGACTTCGAACCATGGTGCCTCCTGCCATATCTGGCAATAGCCATAAAACAATTTAGTCCTAAGCCTTCGCGACATAAAACGGACGCGATTGATAGGCTGCAGACCCTAATTAGCCACGATGGCCGACAATAAAAACGACGCAGTAACAAATATGATTAAGATTTTGATTGAAATGTGACGTATACAGTGTGGATCTTGTAGCAATATATATGTATATTTGCTAAATAAGAATATATAAAATAGAAATATAACGGACTTAAAAAGCTCTATCGCGAAATCCAACGTCCGTCCGGTAAGGCTGTTGTCCAACAAATGCCCGGTCTTCAGTTCCTCTTCCCCCGCGATGTCTCGCCCCGTCCCATCCTTTTCATGTGCGTCTCCAACAACGCAAAGTATGGAATCGTAGCAGTGACCATCGCAACGACGAATTAACGTCAAAAACGAGAGCCGTCATGGGATGAAGCCGAGAGCCAGCGGTCGGTGTTAAAGCACGATCTCAATCTGTAATACATTATGTAATGAAAATACTTAATTATTGCTTAATAAGCTCACAAAATTTTATCGTAGAATTAGAAGGAGTGAGACATTACCAGAAATATGGTTGTACACGAAAAGCAGTATCGTCCCGCCATCTAACTTTCGGCCGTGATAATTAGGCAGGTGGCAACAGCCTGCTCGCTCATGTGGAGCGTTAAACACGTCACCTCCCATCGATTGCGATCGATGGAAGGGGGAGAGTCTTCCTTCCTAGAAAACGACCGCGATTTCCTGGAAGGATCACTCTCCAAAGGTATTTGATCAAGGTAACTACTAAACGCTAATAATCGCTTGCTTGCTAAACGCTTAACTCTAATTGCTTCGCTCTGTTAAACGCTTAAATCGAATTGCTTAGCTCTTCTAAACTCTGTAATTAATTATTGCTTACTTGCTAAAATAACTCTAAGATTGTGAATAAGTGTTTAGTCATTAAGTGCGTGTAAAATTTGTGTGCTTTATTTCTATGACCTTGTACATACATTCAATTCGTAACGACATTTGACTCGTCCATTTCGTTTAAATATACTGTGTTCGTTTCTTTAGTAACAATAATTATATTAGTGCTTTCCCAATTCTTTAATAAACGTTGTGCCGTAAATTTATCTATAAATCATTGAATAAACTCTCGTAAAAGTAAAACCACACTATTCGCTACCAACCAAACCATCTAAACCGTCTCGAAACCGCGCTAAAGATCCTCGCGACTGCATATCCTTTGCACCCTTCCAAAACAGTCTAAACATTTTTTGGTCCTTCGAGCCGGATCGGTGCCTGTGAAACAGTTCGCGAAAGTACGTTGGTGTTTAAAGTTCGGGAGTGTCGTCCAACCGTCGCGCGTGACCTCCACCTGAAAACAATGAGTCACCTCATTACAATCCAACGCGACCTTCACGGCCGAATTACTCGGTGCTTCGAGAATTTGAAGAAACTAGGAGCGAATAATATGTCTAAAGGCAACGTAACTTCAAGATTAGAAGCTTTGCGAAAGAATTGGGCAAAATACGAGCTGCAGCATGAGCAGCTGTTAGCTTTGGCGGCATCAGACTTAGCCTTTGCGACCAACGACTACTTCAAGGAGAGTCAATTAACACCCGCCGCTATGGAAGAGGTATTCAGCACCCAGGAAGCCTTGCTAATGGATAAACTCGAGGATATAGCAAAAATGGAGCGTATTGCTGCGCGCACCTGGGAACGACTAGCGACCGACGAACGATCGACCGATTCTCCTGCTGCGGCCGTCCGTTCGAAGGCGTCTCTACCAAGAATTCCTCTACCTACCTTCGATGGCAAGCATAAGGACTGGCCCTCGTTTCAGGGTCTCTTCCGATCTTTAGTCGTACGCGACGCAACCCTTACCGATGCAGAACGGCTTCACTATCTGCGCGGCGCTCTGACAGGCGATGCCGAGCTTCTACTTCGCAACATGCCTGAAAGAGAAGAGAATTTTGAAGCAGCGTGGGAATTATTACAGGACCGGTACGACAACCCACGACTGATGGTCAAAGCACAATTAAATACAATTTTTAACCTTCCGCACATACATCGCGAGTCGGGATCGGAGCTGAAGCGGTTCTTCTACACCATCTGTGATTCTGTAAAGGCCCTTGCTGCTATGAAGCGGCCCTTTGATGCCAGCGGCGATTGGCTTATCCACCTAATCGTGGAAAGGATAGATCCTCAGTCAAGACGTGAATGGGAAACTCAAATAGGACAAACTAGAACGCCTCCTACCTTCCCAGAGTTACAAAAATTCCTAGAAGGAAGAGTCAATACCCTTGAAGCACTAGAAGAACAACGAAAGGGATCTGATAGCAAGGCCCCGAAGCCCACTACATCTCAAAGGTCAACGAAGGTACACCAAGTCACTCAAGCGAAGCGATCTTCAGATCCGTGCAGTCTCTGCAAGGAGTCGCACTTTATCCTCTACTGCAGCCTCTACAAGTCAAAGTCACCTGCTGAAAGGAAAACCGTGCTGCAATCGGCCAATCTGTGCTACAATTGTCTGGGCAAACATCAAGTTAGTGCGTGCGGTTCAGACAAGAGGTGTCAGAAATGCAATGGAAAGCACCATACCTCGATACATGAGAACCGCTCTGACTCCAACATCGACAACCGAGTTTCAGCCAACACATCTAGTTGCAAGTTCACATCATTGCCGGCAGTTCTCCTCGCTACTGCCAGGGTGAAAGTGCAGTGCCGCGACGGTGGATCCAAGGCGGTGCGTGCGCTCGTCGATCAAGGCAGTGAGGTTTCGATTCTCACAGAGCAGCTGGCTCAACAATTATGCCTTCCACGGAAACCGGCCAATATTCGAATCGTCGGTGTCGGGAACCAGCGGACAGAAAAGGTCCGTGGTCAAGTCCAGTTGGCATTTGCAGCCCGCTTCGGAACCACGGCACCACACGTCGTAACCGCCCTCGTGTTGCCTCGCATCACCTCGTACCAGCCACGAATTGATCGTCGAACCACAACATGGGCACACTTGACAGACCTTGACCTCGCTGACCCGAACTTCGATGCTGAGGGACCTATAGAACTGCTGTTAGGTGCCGATGCCTTTGCTCTCGTGCTACAGGAAGGCATAGTAAAGGGTAATACCGGAGAGCCCGTTGCGCAAAGGACCACTCTCGGCTGGATAGTGTCCGGACCTGCTACACCGGACCTCGCGAACGATACAGTCACCAGCCAAAGAGTCGCTACAGTGCAAAGTTCCTCCGAGGAGGAACTCCTCCCCTTGATACGTCGTTTCTGGGAACAGGAGGAAGTGATGGGGTCACCTGCTTACACCATCGAAGAACAAAGCTGCGAGGAACATTTCCAGAGGACTCACCAACGTCTACCTACCGGGCGTTATATGGTTCGCTTACCACTTCGTGGGACACTGGAACTCGGCGAATCTCGTCAGGGCGCAAGGCGAATGTTACTCAGGATGGAAGCTAAATTCAAAAGAGAACCTGCCTTTGCTGAAGCGTATCACACCTTCATGCGTGAGTACAGTCAACTCACTCATATGACTAAAGTTCAGGGTAATCTTTTAGGCCCTTCTTATTACTTACCACATCACGGGGTTCTGAGGGAAAGCAGCGCGACCACCCGACTTCGAGTGGTCTTCAACGGGTCGTCTCCAAGCTCCTCAGGCCAGTCACTAAACGACGGAGTCATGATAGGACCGAACCTGCTGCCTAGTCTGACTCACTTACTTCTCCGCTGGCGCGTCCATCGAGTCTGTCTCACTGCCGACATCGAAAAGATGTACCGTCAGATTCTACTTCACCCTGACGACCGCCGCTATCAACGAGTCCTATGGAGGGAAAATGCAGAAGGTGACATTCAGGACTTCGAGCTAAATACAGTCACCTACGGACTTGCCTGTGCTCCTTACCTCGCCATACGGACATTACGGCAACTCGCTTCGGACGAAGAAGCTCGGTTTCCACGAGCGGCTGCTATACTACAACACGACGTTTATATGGATGACGTCGTGACTGGCGCTGACACTCTACAAGAAGCCACGGAATTACAAACTGAGCTGCGACAACTCTGCCAAGCTGGAGGATTCAACCTCCGTAAGTGGGCCTCCAACGAAGCCGCTCTGATGGAGCAACTACCGACCGGTGAGGCAATTCCGGAGTGCAAGTGGCAGGCCGGGGAGACCCATACTGCGCTAGGGGTCCATTGGAGCCTGGCGGATGACTGCTTCCGAGTTCAAGTGCAACCTCCCTCCACGGACAGCTCTCTGACAAGACGTTTGGTCCTATCGACCATTGCTAAAATTTTCGATCCACTGGGATTGGTATCCCCAGTCACCGTAAACGCTAAGATATTCATGCAATCTCTCTGGTTAAAACACTTAGATTGGGACTCACCATTGCCACCTACCGAAGCTGGATATTGGAGACTATTTCTAAAGGAGTTACCTGATCTCAACCGCATCGCTGTCCCTCGCTGGCTCGGAGTCAAATCTGCCTCACAACAACGAGAACTCCACGGCTTCGCTGACGCATCAGAACGAGCCTATGCTGCGGCAATTTACCTCCGAATCATGGACAATGAAGGCTGCGTTAGGACCCAGCTGCTTACCGCTAAAACTAAGGTGGCACCTTTGAAACGTGTGTCGCTACCACGACTTGAGCTGTGTGCCGCGGCCTTGCTTACTAAATTAATGGCTCTCACCTGCGAGAGTCTGGGATTGAAGGACACCACCATTCACTTGTGGAGCGACTCCACCATCACTCTCGCCTGGATCCAAGGACATCCTACTCGATGGAAGACCTACGTAGCTAACCGAGTCTCCGAAATTCAAAGGACGCTACCAGAAGCACACTGGCACCACGTAGCTTCTAGGGACAACCCCGCAGACTGTGCTTCCCGAGGACTGCCGCCTAGCCAGTTACCCGAATTTGCCTTGTGGTGGAAGGGACCTACCTGGTTGACCACCCCCACTGACTGGCTCTACAAGGAGCAACCGCCTCTACCCATCACTGAATTGGAAGCCCGGACAACTTGCCACCAGTCGTTGGGTGATCCTGCAACAGAAGAAAGTCTTTTAATGCGTTACTCATCTCTCAATTTACTCCTTAGAATCACCGCTTGGTGTCTGCGGTGGCTAAACAAAGGGCCAACGGCCACGCTAAGGACCCACCTCCTACCAGCTGAAGTCAACGCAGCCCGTACACATTGGCTCCGACTCGAGCAACGGAAGGAATTCGCCTCTGAGATCCAGCAGCTGACCAGAGGGCGACCGATATCCCAACGCAGCACTCTGCTGCGCCTCAACCCGTATCTGGATGACCAGGGCCTAATACGAGTCGGAGGCCGCCTCCGACATGCCGCTCTTCCCTTGGATGCCAAACACCAAGTCCTGGTACCAAGGAACAGCCGGTTGACCGAGCTGTTGGTGCATGAAGCCCACGAGCGCACCTTACATGGAGGTACACAACTTACTTTAACTACTTTACGCCAAAATTATTGGATTCCACAAGGGCGCCAAAAGGTCAAGGCCATACTACATCGCTGCGTCACATGCACTCGGTGGCGATCCTCTACTGGACAACAACTGATGGGTGACTTACCTGCTACCAGAGTCACGCCGACACGCCCATTCCTGCACGTCGGAGTGGACTACGCTGGGCCCTTAACGCTGCTAATGGCCCGAGGCAGAGGACAACGCACGCATAAGGGCTACATTGCATTATTTGTCTGCCTCAGTACCCGTGCTGTCCACTTAGAGCTTGTTTCCGATTACAGTACAGAAGCCTTCCTCGCCGCTCTTCGGCGATTCACCTCACGTCGAGGTCTCTGCACCGTGATCCAGAGCGACCAGGGGACGAACTTCGTCGGAGCTGCCAGGGAACTAAAAGGGATGCTGGAGCATCTTAGCTCCGGGCAGGATGTCGTCCACTCTGCACTACTGAAGCAGGGTATTGAGTGGCGTTTCAACCCCCCTGCTGCTCCACACTTCGGCGGGCTATGGGAAGCCGCCGTCAAATCGACCAAGTATCACCTCAGGAGGGTGATAGGCGAACAACATCTCACCTTCGAAGAAATGACGACTCTGCTGCACCAGATCGAGGCCTGCTTAAACTCCCGGCCACTCCAGGCTCTTACTGATGACCCTGGAGACCTCGCGACGCTGACGCCTGGCCATTTTTTGATCGGGGAAGCGCTGCTCAGCTTGCCCGATCCCACCATCGAGGACGTCCCATCATCTCGGCTCTCACGTTGGCATCTTCTGCAACAAATGCGGTTGCAGTTCTGGAGGAGATGGTCCGGAGAATACTTACAGTCGCTTCAGGCCCGTTGCCACCTGCCTAATTATCACGGCCGAAAGTTAGATGGCGGGACGATACTGCTTTTCGTGTACAATGGTACTTCTTGATTTCTGCTTTTAATACCGATTGCATTTGAATCTTGTAAAAAGTTTGCCTGTAACAAATGATCGTAAACATTTCGGTAAGTGTGGTATAAAAGTAAAAGTTTATTTCAATACTTCGTCGAACATCATGCATACCTGCGACACGCCTGTACCAGCCTGGTGCAGGTTGACCGAACCGAACTCGGCACCCTTACGTATGCAAGTAATTTGCAACGTAGATCATCATCTGCATGTTTTCCTCTGTCTTCTGTTTGTCCGCTCCTGTGAACTTAGAAATGGGTCTGAAAAAATTAACGGGTGAATTAAATTTATTATTTCTTTCGCCACTTTCATGGGAATCTTACGGCGGCGTCGACCCACTCGCGTGATCGGAAGGATCCGCGAGGAACAATGTCATTGCAGACAGTTTTGACCACTGATACAGTCAGTGGTCCTGCGCTTACAGCGCGATGCGACGCCGGGCTGATACAATAGTTTTACTATTTTCGGAAAGTCGAAAAATACGGTCGGGTATACGTTTAATCTAGACGCTACCCTTAACATATATGCATAAATGCGCGTTTATAGCTAGCATCTGCTGTATGTATTTCGGCTTGTTTCTTAAGTCATCGTACTCGAACCAGCGATCTTGCTGGTTTATGAGCGCCGTGTAATGACCAAGGGATGTCATGCTTGAACCCCCGTAGTGAGGCACAACACCTGCCAACACGTAATTATCGGCCTCTATTTGTAATGTTAAAGGAAATTCATTTAATAATACTCTTCTACTACTATCTTCGTAACTTATCTCAATAAAAATAAATAGTCCGTAAGAATATTTTATATGCATATGCTTGTGTAACGCTCAGTAGTCCAGGGACGACTGAACGCTGGCAGGTTCTCGAGAGGAGAGCGGCGTCCCCTCGAGAATAGGATAGGTGGGGGTTCGTTGGTAGAGTAAAGGAGTGAAATCCAACTTAAAACGTAACAATGACTTTATTTAGACAACACTTATTCCTAATAACGAGTATAATATTTCTATATAGGTTTGTGTTTTATGGGTTTTTATCTACGTTAAATAATTGCGCTAATTTATATTTTAAAATTATGAATATTAGGTAAAAATGTATGTTTCTGTAGTAAGCCTCGGCCGCTACCGTTTCCGGAGCGGTTCCCGAAACTCTTGACAGAATTCTGTTTTATGCTTCTGCTGTGAGAGCGGCCGCTACCGTCTCCGGAGCGGTTCCCGACACTCGTGGCAGGGTATGTATTCTAGGGTTCCTTAGACCTTGCCCTCGCTAAGCGGTTAAGCTGCTACCTACTAATAGGAGCAACGCTTGAAAACTCCGCGAAGACAAAGTTCTCAACCTTCGAATGAAAGATCCAAAAAGGAGCACCAGTACCTTTGTACACTGAGAACCAGTCGCTACCGTTTCCGGAGCGTGCTGAAATTCTGCTGGATAGTACTTAAGCTACCTCCAGGAACTAGCATTCGTTGGTCGCAAGAACGTGTTCGTATTCGAATGAGCGCCCTAGGTGCTGCGTGCGCCTCCTTTTATACTGGAGTTTTGGCGGGCTGGCGCATGCGCAGTGAGTCGATTTTTGTTATTTCGCATTTAGTTCGTTTATTACATAATATTTTGTTTTGCGCTTTCATCAGTATTTATAATTAATTATTCTTAATATTTCTACAATATTTGTTTTTCTAATATTTGCTTATTTTATAATTTATATATAAAGGTAGGTACAATGCTAATGTGTGGTAACATGGGTTGGTTCCACAGTAATGTAGTATTGTTCTATTTTATCGACGGTCGGTATCTACTGGTTTGAGTCCCCGTGGGACGTTACACTTGTCACAACACCGTTGCCGAAAATTTGTATCATTCATGATTAAACTTTGTAAGTCTTTCACCCCGCATTTTTGCAACGTGTTGTGATTGATTGGAAATAACACAGACTTTCGGTCGGATGTTGATCCGCATACAGGGTGTCCCAAAAATGTCGGAGTTCCTTGGAAGGGGTAACTCAGGGGGTGATTTGAAACAACTTTTTCCTTAGCGAAAATATTGTCCGAAGCTTCGTTAAGGAGATATTAACAAAAAGCCCCGACCAATCAGAGCGCGCGCCTTCCGTCCGAGCTGCTGCGGTAGCGTTGGCTACGCGGTAGGCGACTGCGCTTGTACTACGAACGTACGAACAAGCAAGTCGGCATGCAAACCGCGTTACACATTTTTTTTTAAAGTATAATCTTAAATAAGAATTATTTGAAGTGAGAGGATAAGAAGTATGTAAATTTCGGTTTTAAATAAGGCATAAACGAAAAGGTAATGTAGCAGAAAATGTACGACATGTGATCGTAATTCGTTATTGAGGTAAAACTCCGTAGTTTAATAACGGCCAACACAACTAAATTTAAACAATAATATTAAGTGTATGAATAAATTCTTTCCGACTGGATTTACATAATCAGTACAAAGGTACTGAATTTCTATCGCGGTGGTATTCATAAGTTGCCAGAAAAATGGCAAATGGTAATGAACAATAATGGAAATTATGTCGATGATTGAGTTGTTTTCATATTTTTTAAATCGAACTGTTATTGTACCCTAAAATCGGAAAGAATTTATTTCTACACCTAATAATCACCAATAAATTAAATAAAACTCACCCATTCGAACATTCCTCTCCTTCCTTTTCGGAAACCTGTGTCACTGGGTCACTGTACCGATTCTGGTCATCGGTGGACGAAAAGATTTATGGTAGGGTAGCGCCCAGTGCTCAGCTGATCGCAGGTATTCGCAGGACACCACCCGAAAGTAAGGGTCGCAACGTCAAGTGCATCCGGGTTAATGTACCGAATATTCACTTCACTGCACTGATACTAACACTGATCACTTAATTTATTTTCTACGGAACGTGTTGTTCCTACGTTCCACTGCCAACGCTCGCACGGTAGCACTCGTGTCCCCGTCGTTCCGCGCGTACACCCAGAACATAGCGTAATACTCTTCGGTGGAGTACATTTCTGGGCCGAGATTACTAGCTGACTGACAGGATTTTTTCCCAAACAACTTCCTCTACCCTCAAGTAGTTTCTCTCGTTCCAATATGAGTTTACTCCCACCAGTACAAGAAGCTTTAGGTAAAAAGAAGCCAGCACATTTTCGAAACACACGTGTTTTGCAGAAGTGCAACGAACACTTTCACAAAAGCCCGCGCTCCGTCCTTCTACTGCCAATGTACCCATTGCTTCGAGATAGAAAACAGACACCACGTGTATCGGTTCAAAAGGGTCCGAAGGGAAGAGAAGCAGAAAGTCTTCGAGTTGCTATAAAGAAGAAAATTCACGTCTGCTACGAGGCGGAACCAATTAAGTCATAAATTATCCGAAACTGTAGGTAACCGTTCTCTACCGCCGACTAGCGGGACAATACGGTCATAAACCGCGACTCTGACGAAATGCTCTGGCCGGTCAGTCTGATTAATTTTGGGGATCTAGAATTTGAAAAGTGTTATTCAACATCAATACACCTCGCGGAGAGACACAGGAAGAAAAGGGGTAGTCCGCTGACTGCGCGTAGTCCCGCCTGCGTCGTCCACCCTACAAATTCGAAACAGATCCCTTATCTCTCGTGTCTAAACTCGCGTTCGAATTTCAAAACAAAAGCACGTGTTAGCGGCAACGCCATTTTCCCCAAAAAACACGTCAGAATGCACCTTTGCGACCCGATCGCATGAAGCTGCACCGATCGAGCCCTGACGAGCAAGGGAATGCGAGCGAGATGCGGATGGCCTGGAACGAGCAGTTTTTGTCTGGATCTTGTAGCGAGAACTGTCGTGGAATAAAACTGTTATATTTTTGGTGTTTTTCATATATATTTCTATCATCAGAAGTGGGATCTATCCGTGCCTACGATGGCAGACGAAGCCGGTGCATCCGCGAAACTTCGCGATATAGAAGTGAAAAAGGACAAGGTATCCCTGCCTATATTTGACCCCACATCCGGGAATATCGAGACGAGCGAGTGGTGTGAAGTAGTCGAGAACGCGGCCAAGAGACGGGATTGGGACGACCACGAAAAAATCGAAAAAGCAGCCCGTTTCTTTGCTGGACCCGCAAAGAAACTGTACGAAAAGTGGGCACCCGTCGCCCGTACGTGGGAGAACCTCAAGAACAAGCTTTTAACGACATTCCCCAAATGCCGCAACCTGGGCGCCGACTTGCTCAAAGCAGCATCGTTAACTAGCGACGGATACGAGACCTACGCAGAGTACGCGATGGATAAAGTGCTCCTACTAGAGAAAACACGACTAACCATCTCGGAAGAAGACATGGTGGAGATTGTGACGTACGGCATACGCGATGAAAATGTGCGCATGGGAATGAAGACCCTCAGTAGTAAAACTGTTGCCTGTCTGAACAGTCTCCTCGGGACGTGCGGCCCGGTCGCGAAACGACCAGGCGAAATTATAGAACGTGAAGCAAAACGGACGAAACCTAACGATGACACACGCCGATGTTATCGGTGCAACCGCGTCGGGCACGTACGCAAAGATTGTCGCACCCGCGTTGAAAAGTTGCCAGAACCATCACATACCCAAACTGCCCAAACTGCGAAATCTGACGCCCCGAAACGAGTGCAGTGCGATCATTGCAAGAAGATGGGACATACCGCTAATAGCTGCTGGATCAAACAACGCACGAACAAATGACGCCAGGTGAGTGTCCTTGAAGTAAATCACCTCCCTACAATGTGCGTCGTAATCCGGGGATACATGATTTCGGCGCTGATCGACACCGGGTCCGTCTGCTCATTAATGCGAGAAAGTGTCGCGAGACGCGTCGGGGGGCACTGCGTGCCGGATGCGACAGCGTTTAGGGGCATCGCTGCCGGCGTCCTACGGGCGAAATTTCAAACCACCCTGACGGTCGAGACTGGAGACATTTCACTTGAAATTACGTTTTACGTAGTGATCGACAGTGACTTGAGCTACGAGGCCATAATAGGGCTGAACGCCGTGTCCGCGAGCGACGTAACGTTCGAGACCTCGAAATACGGAACACGCATCGTCCGCCGCCAAATAAAGACCACGGTGGAAGTAAACGTTGTTGTGGACTCAACTAGCGAAGCGTGTGATGCTGCCCCAAGGGAAGTGCGGGACCAATTGCGACAAATTTTAACGAGATATCCGATGCTCATTGCTACCGGAAGTCGAGTTCGAGCCGTAACGTGCGAGACGATGGAGATAAGGACGATTACAGACGTTCCGATTACGTACCGCCCGTACCGGTTGGCACCGAGCGAACGCTTGAAATTGCGCGAAATGATCGCCGACCTACTCGCAAACGGGATTATTCGCAATAGTAACTCCCCCTACTCGAGTCCTGTGATCCTCGTGAAGAAGAAGGATGGCAGCGACAGACTGTGTGTGGACTTCCGTGCCGTGAACCGCATTACAGTGAAAGACCGGTATCCGCTCCCTAGGATAGACGACCAATTGGACCGACTGGGACAAGGAAGATACTTCACGACTCTTGACATGGCCTCTGGGTTCCATCAGATCCCGATACGTCCGGATTCCATCGCAAAAACGGCGTTCGTAACCCCAGACGGCCAGTATGAATACCTACGTATGCCGTTTGGCCTGTGTAACGCCCCGTCAGTATTCCAACGAGCTGTAAATAATGCACTAGGAGACTTGAAGCACTCGATAGCGCTAGTATACATGGACGACATCCTTATCCCTTCGTCAACGATAAACGAAGGAATCGAACGATTAGAGCGCGTTCTAGCCGCGCTGGACCACGCAGGATTTTCACTTAATATACGAAAATGTAAGTTCTTACAGCCGAACGTCGAGTACCTTGGCCGAAGCATATCAGCTGATGGAATTAGACCGGGCGAGAGGAAACTTGTCGCCCTACGTGACTCACCGGCACCGCAGAACGTCAAACAGGCCCGACAGCTGATGGGACTAGCAGGCTACTTTCGTAAGTTTATACCTGAATTTGCGACACGAATGGCATGTATTACAGATCTGACGAAGAAAGGGGTTGTGTGGAACTGGACAGAAGAGTGCGAAGCTGCTCGGCGTTACGCGATTGAAAAACTATGCGAACGTCCACTCCACGTTGTGTTCGATGCTGCGCGAGAAACTGAACTCCATACAGACGCCAGCAGCATTGGATTCGGAGCAGTATTGTTCCAGAGACACGAAAAAGAACTTCGCGTCGTGGCCTATTACAGCAAAAAGGCGTCACAAGAGGAATCCAGATATCATTCGTACGAGCTGGAGACGTTAGCTGTAGTCAATGCACTAAAACATTTCCGCGTCTACCTGCTCGGGTTGAAATTCAAATTAATCACGGACTGCAACGCGATCAAGGCAACGGCTACGAAGAAGGACCTCCTCCCACGTGTTGCAAGATGGTGGGTTTACCTTCAAGACTTCGAATTTGAAATCGAGTACCGCAAGGGAAGAAACGTGGCATACGTCGACTACCTGAGTCGGAATCCGGTGGAACCGTCGCGGGACATCTTACTCTTGGAAAAGGCAACATGGTTAGAGGTAGTACAATCTCGAGACTCGGAAACCCAAGAAATGTTACGACGAATTCACGAAGGAGACATCAGCGTCAAAGACTACGCCGAAGAAAACGGGATCCTTATACGAACAAAGGATGAGAAGAATAAAAAAATACGACGCTGGTACGTGCCGAAGGGAAGTCGCCTTGGATTACTGCGACAACATCATGACGAACAATGCCACATCGGGTACGACAAGACGTTGCACTCAATCCGACAGAAGTTTTGGTTCCCGAAATTAAGCAGCTTTACACGGAAATACATTGATAGATGTATTGTCTGCATCATGGCGAAGAGACCGAGTGGACCTAAACAAGGATTGCTTCACAACATTGAGAAAATCCCAGTGCCCTTTCACACCGTGCATGCAGACTGTATCGGACCATTTACCGCCAGCGAAGAAGGATTCAAACACCTGTGCGTCCTCGTCGATGGATACACAAAATTCGTAATGCTCTGTCCATTGCGAGAAATGACGGCACAGGAAATGGTGGAAGCACTAGAACCGAGACTCCTTTTGTTCGGGACGACAAAGAGATTAATTATGGACCAAGGAACGAACTTCACGGCAAAACAAGTCAAGTCTATGCTTAAGAAACACGAAATCGAGGCACATTATATTGCAACCGCAGGAAGCAGGGCTAACGGACAAGCGGAACGGTACGTGTCAACTGTCCTGAACATGCTTACCTGCGAAGTTCTACAAGGCAAAGGATGGTCGAGCGTATTGGCAAAGATGCAACTAGTGCTAAACACCACCGTACAAAAATCAACTGGCTGCACACCACTTGAACTTCTCACAGGAATGAGAACGCAAGTAGCAGAAGTAGCACTCCTGGGCGAAAACCTCCCTGTGTCAGATGAGCCCATTGATGTGGTCAAGCTACGCGAAACAGTGGTAGAAAGGCTGCGTTTCAACGCATTGAGACAAAAAGCGAGGTTTGACCGAATGAGACGAAACAACACCAACTACGAGGCCGGCGACATTGTCTACATGCAGGAGCAGAGGACACGGCTTGGCAAACTGGAACCAAGGTACAAGGGCCCGTACAAGATCTCGAAGGTACTCGTTCGAGATAGATACCAACTTCAGCACTCCAAAACAAAGCGGTTCGTGACGGCGCCCAAAGATCGACTGCGTAGGTGGAACGGCGACGCAACCGAAGACAACACACCGAATACTTCTGACTTAGATGGAACCGTGTTAGCGGTTGTCTAGTAACAAAGAACACGCAGGTACTAAAATTATTAACGGGTTACGGCACCCGGGCATTGAGTTGCAATGCGAAAACGCCGGGATCAAAATTGTTAACGGGTTACGGCACCCGGGCATTGAGTTACAATGCGAAAGCGCCGGGATCAAAATTGGTAACGGGTTACGGCACCCGGGCATTGGGTTGTAATGCGAAAGCGCCGGGACCAAAATTATTAACGGGTTACGGCACCCGGGCATTGTGTAGCAATGCGAAAGCGCCGGAACTATAATATTCGGCTTGGATGCCCTTATTTTATCTGTTCCAGGTCACAAGAAACGGTGTATCGAGAGCGATCCACAGGTCAGGGTTGGCCGTGTTAGCGGCAACGCCATTTTCCCCAAAAAACACGTCAGAATGCACCTTTGCGACCCGATCGCATGAAGCTGCACCGATCGAGCCCTGACGAGCAAGGGAATGCGAGCGAGATGCGGATGGCCTGGAACGAGCAGTTTTTGTCTGGATCTTGTAGCGAGAACTGTCGTGGAATAAAACTGTTATATTTTTGGTGTTTTTCATATATATTTCTATCACACGCGTCGACGTATTCCGTGCGAGAGAAGATGGGCTCGAAGTTCGATTGGTCCCAAACTAGCCAATTGGGCCTGCTTATCTCTCGTGTCTAAACACGCGCTCGAATTTCAAAACAAAAGCACGCGTCGACGTATTCCGTGCGAGAGAAGGTGGGCTTGCAATTCGATTGGTCCTAGTCTAACCAATCTGCCCTGAATCCCTTCCAAACAGCCACTTTCCTGAAGAGGCCCTCTTCACAGCAATATCTCCTCCCCAAGGCCCACCTTCTCTCGCACGGAATACGTCGACGCGTGCTTTTGTTTTGAAATTCGAGCGCGTGTTTAGACACGAGAGATAAGCAGGCCCAATTGGCTAGTTTGGGACCAATCGAATTGCAAGCCCACCTTCTCTCGCACGGAATACGTCAACGCGTGCTTTTGTTTTGAAATTCGAGCGCGTGTTTAGACACGAGAGATAAGCAGGCCCAATTGGTTAGTTTGCGGCCAATGGGACTTCAAGCCCGCAGTCTCTCGCACCGAATACGTCGACACGTGCTTGCGTTTTGAAATTCGAGCGCGTGTTTATACTCGAGAGATAAGGGATCCGTCTTTAATTTGAGGGTAGGACGAAGCAGGCGGGACTACGCGCAGTCAGCGGACTACCCTTCTTTTTATGTGTCTCTCCGCGAGACGTATTGATGCTGGATAATACTTTGTAATTTCTAGTTCTCCAAAATTAATCAGACTGATCAGCCAGAGCATTTCGCCAGGGTCGCGGTTTATGACCGTATTGTCCCGCAAGTCGGCGCTAGAGAACGGTTTCCTACAGTTTCGGATAATTTATGACTTAATTGGTTCCACCTCGTAGCAGACGTGAATTTTCTTCTTTATAGCAACTCGAAGACTTTCTGCTTGTCTTCCCTTCGGACCCTTTCGAACCGATACACGTGATGTCTGTTTTCTATCTGGAAGCAATGAGTACATTGGCAGTAGAAGGACGGTGCTGGCTTCTTTTTGCCTAAAGCCCCTTCTCCTGGTGGGAGCAAACTCATAATGGGACGAGAGAAGCTACTTGGGGGTAGAGGAAGTTGTTTGGGAAAAAATCCTGTCAGTCAGCTAGTAATCTCGGCCCAGAAATGTACTCCGCCGAAGAGTATTACGCTATGTTCTGGGTGTACGCGCGGAACGACGGGGACACGAGTGCTACCGTGCGAGCGTTGGCAGTGGAACGTAGGAACAACACGTTCCGTAGAAAATAAATTAAGTGATCAGTGTTAGTATCAGTGCAGTGAAGTGAATATTCGGTACATTAACCCGGATGCACTTGACGTTGCGACCCTTACTTTCGGGTGGTGTCCTGCGAATACCTGCGATCAGCTGAGCACTGGGCGCTACCCTACCATAAATCTTTTCGTCCACCGATGACCAGAATCGGTACAGTGACCCAGTGACACAGGTTTCCGAAAAGGAAGGAGAGGAATGTTCGAATGGGTGAGTTTTATTTAATTTATTGGTGATTATTAGGTGTAGAAATAAATTCTTTCCGATTTTAGGGTACAATAACAGTTCGATTTAAAAAATATGAAAACAACTCAATCATCGACATAATTTCCATTATTGTTCATTACCATTTGCCATTTTTCTGGCAACTTATGAATACCACCGCGATAGAAATTCAGTACCTTTGTACTGATTATGTAAATCCAGTCGGAAAGAATTTATTCATACACTTAATATTATTGTTTAAATTTAGTTGTGTTGGCCGTTATTAAACTACGGAGTTTTACCTCAATAACGAATTACGATCACATGTCGTACATTTTCTGCTACATTACCTTTTCGTTTATGCCTTATTTAAAATCGAAATTTACATACTTCTTATCCTCTCACTTCAAATAATTCTTATTTAAGATTATACTTTAAAAAAAAATGTGTAACGCGGTTTGCATGCCGACTTGCTTGTTCGTACGTTCGTAGTACAAGCGCAGTCGCCTACCGCGTAGCCAACGCTACCGCGGCAGCTCGGACGGAAGGCGCGCGCTCTGATTGGTCGGGGCTTTTTGTTAATATCTCCTTAACGAAGCTTCGGACAATATTTTCGCTAAGGAAAAAGTTGTTTCAAATCACCCCCTGAGTTACCCCTTCCAAGGAACTCCGACATTTTTGGGACACCCTGTATATCACAGCGTGATGTTGTAATCACACTTGGAATATCGATGAAAACTTTTTCGCACAAATACGCAATATTAGATGCAGCATCTATAATCTGTATATTATTTACCACTGTTGGTTTAACAAAAAATTCTACAGTTTTTAATAATAATGCTCGCATTTTATAAATGCTGTTACACGGTCCTTTCCGTAAAAATTCTCTTACAAATAGAAAACATTGTTTCTCGCTATTTTCTATATTGTTTCTTACATTATCATTATAACATGAATGAGCTAATATTTGCATTATACTGTCAAAACCACATGTATTTTTAAC
The DNA here is from genome assembly GCA_963971345.1 of Andrena flavipes. Classification (NCBI taxonomy): domain Eukaryota; kingdom Metazoa; phylum Arthropoda; class Insecta; order Hymenoptera; family Andrenidae; genus Andrena; species Andrena flavipes. The sequence continues at coordinate 35,690,278 of OZ020480.1, forward strand.
TACTGTTTTTTTGCTGCTCATCGTTAGAATTGTACACAGGTTTCCATTCGCAAGTATTCCAATGCCAAGGGATCTTGCTGTTTTTGCGTTCGGATCCCAATCAGGCCTCGTATCTAAGTATGTTCGATTAACCTTTTTGGGATCGTTTTTGTTGCGCCAATTTTGTTCATATTGTAAATCCTGATTTGAATCAATTGCGGTGTCCGACTCACAATCAGGTGTATCGGTTGTTATAATAGGATCGTTTCTGGAGACAGTAATTGTTGGTTCTGTTTTATTAGCGTCTTGCGCCACTTCTTTTATTTCGATGTATCCGTCATTCCCATCAGTGTCCGATGTATGTGCATTTTCTCGAGTTTCGTTGTCGTCTTGCGCCATTTCTTTTATTTCAATGCATTCGTCATTCCTATCAGTGTCAGATGTGTTTGCATTTCCTCGAGCTTCTGTCATTGCTAATTTTGCTCTACCAGAAAACGATTTTATGTGAATACTTACAAATTTGTCCACGCGCAGCGGTTTTGGTAAACCATTTAATAAACGATGTTTGATATCGTTCATTTCTGATTCGACGGCACTGGAACTAGCGTGTAATTTGCCAAATTGAAATTTCTCCATCATTAACCCAGTATATAATGGAAAATATGGTAGTAAATTACTAATGCTTCTAGCCATTTGCGGGCTATAATATGGATTTATCTCTGTACCATTTTTTCATTTTCTCCTTGATTTTTAATATTTAAGCTAAATTCGCGACACCATGAAAATACCAACGCTTCATCGTTAAAATCTTGTGACTCTAATTCGTGGTCTTCAAAATTAGACTCGCACGTGCGATCATCATTTGTTTCGACATCTGCCATTTCCGCGAACTTTTCCTTACCCTTAATGACATTTATCATGTAAATGCGAGCCTCTTCCGATAATGTTTTTTGTCCATATTCGTCTAAACAGCATGTCTGTGCATAACATAAAATTAATAAATGTTTGACGAAGACTTTAAAGTTTTCAAAAGCTATTTGATTCGTCAGTTGCCCCATAGCCAATAGATAGAAGGTTTTGACTTGCGGATGAAGAGATTTTATAGGCTTCCAACGTGATACAAAATGCATGTAATGGCAAATGTCGAGTCTTACGAATGAACGTGGCAAAGTCAGAAGTGACTCGTTTGACAAGCATAAAAAACATTTGGATAAATAATCTTTTAGATTTTTACATTGTGCGAAAACTCTCGTTATAGCACCCAAAAGCGCTTTGTCGAAATCACAAGTTACCTCTTGTGGTAGCGGAAATTTACTTGTGTGACTGGAACCGAGACGAATTATTTCATACAGCCAATTTTGTATTGCGTTCGTATTCTGTGTAGAACTTAACATTTGGAACACTGGCATTTTCGATGTAGGTGTCTCGGCAACAATTTGATATAAATAAATGTGGGGGCACAAATTTCCATCAGGCGTACGCAGTTTTTTAACAAGAGATCCAGTGGCATCAATAAATATTCTTCGATAATATTGAATATAAACGGCTGTTTGTTCCACTGTCCAGTAATGGACGAAAAACGGATCTAAACCTATAGAGTGAATAGAACCCGGATGATACTTATATTTCATTTGTAAAATGCTGTTCACTGGATCGGTTGAAGTAATTTCCAAATTCTTGTTTATTAATTGCTCCTTGGCTTTTCGCAACACGCATGGTTTCGGTAAATGTGGAGGCTCCGGATCACCAATCTCCATAAGATTATCTGCTTCTGCTCTTCGCCACATGCTAGGCAAAGTTTTATTATCGACCATCGTTTTTGCAATTGCAATTCTGCGACTGCCTTTCAACTGTCTTCTTTTATTATGTTTGATGGTCGATACAAAACCTTCCACTTCGCATTCAAAAAACTACTTCCGACTGGGGCAATGGTTTGTTTATAATACATCCTACAAATTTAGCCTGGCATTCGGAACAAGATCCTGATATTTTCAAATACAAACCCTGCTCTGAAACTTTACATCTTTTGAATGCGAAGGGACATGGAAGTTTCACTTCTTTATATATTGCGGCAAACAGTACGTCCGACCAAACTTTTCTTTGAAGCGTAGAATACGTTCGACTTTGACCTTCATTGTTTGCATATTCCACGTTTTCCGGTTTTATTTTTATCCACTCTTTATGTGACAGGGTCACATTAAACCGAATTACGTTATTAGAATTGCTCTCCGTCGAAGCATCTAAATCAGTAAAAGACAAATCTTCTTGAATATTGTGGAAATCTAATACTTTTTTCCAAATATCGTATCGATTCTGCTTGCACATGACATAAATATACTTCGGTTTCAGTGTCTGATTCATACGATTCGAAATATCTTTATAAACTGCGTCACTGGGAACAACAGGCAAGCCACGATTATCAGCCAGATGCTTATAATCTTCTGAGAGAATTATATTCAAAAGTTCATCTACAGTATTCATTTTAAAGATCTGTATAATATTCTAAATAAAGGAAACTCTTAATTAAAAAAAGTTTGGTCCAACTTTCTTAATCTTTAAGTGACTTCGTACTTACCAAACAGAAGGACAATGAAATGTATTGTAGACGTAAACTAGAGCAAGCCCAATCAATAAAACAAATAACACACATATAACTAGAACTTAATTAACGAAACACCACCTAAAACGAACAAAACGAAACACAAACTGAACAGTAACTTAAAATGCATAAGAAATGCTTAAAACGTCTCACTGTGCAGTTGCTGCTCGAATGGTTCTGTTTCAACTGAATGCAAAGAGAAAGTCGAAGGCTTTTCTGCATCATAACATAAACACATGAAGTGTCTATCGTCTAAGCAGTTCCTTCGGAGGAACCCCATAGCTCCATACAGAGCCGCTCCTAGAGTTTGCGGGACCCAGGGCAAAAGTCGATATTATTTAAAACATCTAATTGACTGTGTCTACACGCACTACCTAATTAAATTTATATTTATATAAGTATATAAAATTGTATACTTACCAAAGACAGAAAACCTAACATGAAAATAAATAAATAAATAACAAATATAAGCACAATAGCACAAAAACCGTAAATCGAAAATTAACAAGTGGGAAAGTATATTTCTGTTACGACCGACATTTTGTTGCATGCATGACTGTACCATGTTGGTATGGATGCTTCGGATATTTATTAGTTTCCTAGGTATTAATAAAAAATGATTGTTAATTATTTTTTCAATTTTGTTTGAGTTACACACACGTAGCTGCGAACCCCCTATCGAGGTGGCCTTCTCGCCCTTGATTCCGAATAAATACCAAAATATTTTCTGAATATCTCGAAATCTAAAGGAGTCCGGCGGTAATATGTATAGAGAAAAGTTATTTAAAATGTTGATCTTGACAACACATTACAAGGTCATTAAAGTCGGTGGTGATAACCCTATTTCCAATAATTATCCTACATTTTTACGACATTTCGCAATTCTGCTACTATGATTTCTATCGAGCATTTATAGTTTTAACCTATATAATTTTAAAAATATGTGTGAAAAATTGATACCTTGACAACTATAATTAATTTATTTAATTTGTACAAAAAGAAATCCCTAAGCGCGAGGCCCGGGGCAATGGCACCGCTTGCTCAGTGCTAAGGGCGGCTCGCCTCCTCACGAATTTGGACAATGTGTGCGAACGTGATACGTAAAAACGCGACGCGACGTACAGGCTAGACGTGTAATTATTCGACCATTCGAATTTTCGAATAATTTCGAAAACGAATAATTTCTTCGAATATTCGGAGTGATCGAATTTCGGATTGTACCGAATAGGAATCTGAACATGCAATATTTGTTCATACTTTACCGTGAAATTCTTTTCATATTGGCCTTTACAATTTGGAATTTTATTAATCTTTGGTTCTATGAATTTTGCAACGAAGGGTATGAATTCTATTTAAATTTAGGGACCTAGTGTATTTAAATGTTGAATCATAATGCTCCTTAATAGCAATAGTAGTAATTGTATTCCTTGCTTATTTTCGAAGCGTTCATCGGGAAACATTTGCTTGCCAAATGTCGAATAGGGGGCAATCGGCATCGTGCCGTTTTTTCAGGGATTTCGAACTTCTTCGCTCCAAGTTAATTCGTATATTGCTCTGTCGGCGGATGGTACATTTGGTAACCATCTGTACCTGTATGTACCGTTGTCCACTGCCGACTCTCGGGGCAATTTCGTCATAAACCGCGACCCTGGCGAAATGCTCTGTCCGATCATCCTGGCTAGTTTTTGGGACCAGCTGGTTGTAAATACATTTCCTCCACCTCGTCAAGACGGCGAAGGTACCCCCTCCACCGACGAATTAACAGAGGGGAGGTCCCTCCTCTTTTTCAAAAGTGTAAACAATTGGAATTTGTCACCTCCCAAAATTCTGGACAACGCGTCTACCATCCAAACGCCGGAAAAGTTAGCGAGGGCTCTTATTAAAGTCATCGTTCAGCTTATGTTTCGACTCATATTTACAAAAACTAATAATTTATACCAAAGACAGTAAATATTTCAACAACTCATTCATAGAAGCCCTCAATAAAAAGACTAATGATTATGCTACCTTTATACAGTCTATGTAATGCAGCCATTTAAAAAATAATTAATTGGGCAGAGCAGATCTTAAAGTATAAACAAATGGACATGTTTTTGATAAACAGGTGAATATTAAATTTGGCGAGTTTCTTTAATTTATTTATTAAATAAGAATAAATTTAATAAATTAACTATTAATTTTATCATTAAATCTGTATACAATTTATTTGTATACTATTTATGCTTATGTAAACAACAGCTAGTGATGGGCTCAAGACCGATCGAATCGCTTCGAATCTATGACACAATGATTCTAATCGCTTCGAATCTCATTTGTCATGGTCGCCAAGCAAATCGAATCGCTTCGAATTCTGGACAGAAGTTTCGAATCGCTTCGACTGTTATTCGAAACAAACATTTCTTGAAAGCCTTTTGATAGGTCTTGAAGGTCTTGAAAGTCTTGACAGTTCGAGGTTCGGGACGAGTCGGAAATATTCGGGGGGGATCGGGATCCGAAACATTCATCCGGAATTTGGAGAGAATCTCGCGACTCGACTCGAGAGTATCGAGATATCACCCGATCCCCCCCGAATATGTCCGACTCGTTCCGAAGCTCGGGTTCCCAAACCCCGAACTGTCAAGACTTTCAAGACCTATCAAGACTTTCAAGAAATATTTGTTTCGAATAACAGTCGAAGCGATTCGAATCTTTACAGGATTGATTAACTTCGAATCGATTTCGAAGCTGCTGTGTTGATCCCATCACTAACAACGGCACCCTTTCTCATCAAACGTTCGTGACGCAGAAATCATTCGAAAACACGGTCGTGTTCGTTCATTGTCAACGCATTATGCTTGTTAAAATATAATTATATTCGGAACAAAAATATCTGGGCCACCGAAATATAGATATATTTTATTATATGAAAAAACATTATATTGTATTTCCTACTTTTTGGGGAAGAGGGTCAATCATTGTATAGGGGTCAACATCTGTATGCTTTACCATATTCGAATACAGTATTGTCTCGTTACGGGTTCGATTTGGTTTACACGATCCGGACTTTTCACTACCCCCACCACTTCTGTCTCACTCTTGTGCGGCGAAGGCGAGAGCGAAATGGAACGAGAGAGAGCGAGAGGCACTGAAAGCGAACGAAGACGGTACGAGATAGACGACGCGTTCATGTTTGTCTCGCTCCGTCTTTCGGATGCCGTGACACTCCGTCGTTTGCGTGCGCGACGGGCGTGCGCGATGATCGCAAGCGCGGGAACCGCTACGGAAAATCTGATCGCAGGACCAGCCCAAGTCTTTTTTGCGCCCTAGGCGAAATTGTCAAATTGCCCCCTTCATTATAATACATTTATTTGAGATTATTTATGACTTTACTCTGCAAAATTAGGCAACTGCTAGGGCGTAAAGTTGACAAGAGGTGCAAACTGATATTTTCATTGTTGGCATTGTTGAAAATAAATTTTTAAATGAAATACTACAAACTGTACTACAACGGTTTTAAACTACGAGTAAAAAATAAGAGTAAGGACATGCAGAAGCTCAATTAAATGTATTATAATAAATGGCGGAATTTGACAAGGTCGCTTGGGACGCAAAAAACACTCGTGATGTGCCTGACTATCTGATCATGGCGCGTATGCGTCGAGCAGTTACGATTTCATGTGAGCACTCGCGCCCGTCGCCCACGCCGCCCCGCAAGCAAAGCGTTAGATCTCGCTCTCCCCCTCGCCCAAAAAAAGCGAGAAACGAACTCTCGGACGAACACGCCGGTCCCGACCAGCGAACCCCTGACGAAACAATACTGTACTTAGATTATTCGAATATTCGTAACAGCATTTACCAATAGGAGCAGTAGGCGCAAGCTGGGGCCTCACTCTTTATGGGCCCTTATTTTCACCTTCACTCTGTGTACTAATAGTTTAACGTTAACCGTGTAGTATAGGTATGTAATTACACCCCACGCATTTTCAGTCACAAATGTACAGAAAAAACTGTAGCTGCGTAAGTTTTATTATTTTTTAAGAAGATAAGTGTAGAAAGAATTACAACACATAATTTAAAATACAAAAATTTAAAAGTGAAATACAAAAAATAAAAGTTACATAATTTCTACGAACGGTACAACGCGGTACAAACCTAGTACAAACTGGTACAACCACGAGTTTTCAATTTTTCGGAATTTTTTTTCCCCAGTAGTACGACTCGACACTTTGGTTATTTCGATTTTTCTCGGAAACCAAAAGGGTTAAACAATTTCTACGAACGGTACAACGCGGTACAAACCTAGTACAAACTGGTACAACTACGAGTTTTCAATTTTTCGGAATTTTTTTTTTCTCAGTAGTACGACTCGACACTTTGGTTATTTCAATTTTTCTCGGAAACCAAAAGAGTTAAACAATTTCTACGAACGGTACAACGCGGTACAAACCTAGTACAAACTGGTACAACCAAGAGTTTTTAATTTTTCGGAAATTTTTATTTCTCAGTAGTACGACTCGACACTTTGGTTATTTCGATTTTTCTTGGAAACCATGAGAGTTAAACAATTTCTACGAACGGTACAACGCGGTACAAACCTAGTACAATGCTGTACATTCGCTAAAAATCGAAATTTCCAAAAATGGGGGGCTAGCTTTTTTTTTATTTTCTAATTATCTCGAAAACGGTTTCGAATTTTTGAAAGCTCGGAACGGTACAACGCGGTACAAACCTAGTACAAACTGGTACAACCAAGAGTTTTTAATTTTTCGGAAATTTTTATTTCTCAGTAGTACGACTCGACACTTTGGTTATTTCAATTTTTCTCGTAAACCAAAAGAGTTAAACAATTTCTACGAACGGTACAACGCGGTACAAACCTAGTACAAACTGGTACAACCAAGAGTTTTTAATTTTTCGGAAATTTTTATTTCTCAGTAGTACGACTCGACACTTTGGTTATTACAATTTTTCTCGGAAACCAAAAGAGTTAAAAAATTTCTACGAACGGTACAACGCGGTACAATCCTAGTACAATGCAGTACATACGCTAAAAATCGAAATTTCCAAAAATGGGGGGCTTGCTTTTTTTTTTATTTTCCAATTATCTCGAAAACTATTTCGAATTTTTGAAAATTCGCTACGGTACAACGCGGTACAAACCTAGTACAAACTGGTACAATATCGAAAATTTAAGTTTTCAAAAAAGGGGGGGCTAACTTCACACAGATATTGAGTTGAGGGGAAACTCATAAACATTAAACCCTAGAAAATAAAAAATATATAAAGAAAATTTACGTCAAACGATTTTATTAAATGTGACGTCCCACTATTTTTCGCGCGGTAACAGTACAAGTCCTCCATAAACTCACTCCACCAAAGTCTTCCAGAATCAAGTCTTACCCTTTCCCCAAACCCCTGATCACCTTGGCGATGTACCTTAGCGGTCCCCATCTCAAGATGGTCAACGACGACCCCCAAATCCACTCTTAACCTTACGTGGCACGACCACATCACTCCAAATCTAATAAATACAAGTCCCTCGTCCCTAAAAACCCCTCTTAAATCGAGACCACGTCTCACAACCTCCCCCTGACCAAAGAAGTCATTACCCCTTTTCCCTCTTTCTAATCAAACCACCCACAGTCCATCCAATGGGTTGAGTATCCCCTTTCAAAACTCTATGCAAAAGAACCCCGGAAGTCTTAACGACAAATATTCATTACAAGGCCATATAAAAACCCCGGAAGACCAAATCTATTAATAACCTGTACTGCGACACGTGCCGAAATAGGTCAAGGTTGCATACCGCAACCGCCCTTCGCCCCTAACAATCTTTTGATTTTACATAAATACGAGGACCCAAGAGGTCCTCGTCCTCTTCTACGGAAACTCTCCTACGGAAACTTTTATACGAAGCTCTTCTACGGAAACTCTCCTACAGAAGCTTTTATACTCAACATAAGTATTTCTAAAGTTCAAATCAGTTCTACGAAACAATTACCTACGGCAGCTACTGTAAGCTACTATCATTATTATAAATAACATTGTATATCACCCACATTCCATATTACTATTCTTATTTACTTTTCATATTAATCATCTTATTAACGCTCATTGCGATCATACTATTTGCTTGCTAACGCTTATTGCAACCATTCTATTTGTCTTATTAACGCTAAAAGCTTATTACATATTATTTTACTATCTTTTATTGTATCGCATGTCCATCCATAAACATTTTATTTTATATACATTTATAAATGTCATACGCCAACGATCATCGCTACTGCACTACTAACGCAGTGCATGATAACGTAATTTTTTGACTAGAATAAACAACCATTTAAATCCATCGTGAAGTTATTGTGTTAATCCTTCGGCAACGAAGATCCCAAACGTAACGAACTGCTGCAACAGCTGATCTCGGTTCGCGAGCGAGTGTTCTTACAGTGTTTACAAACGTTCTTCTGCACGGGCCGCGTACCGACGTATGCCTAGACGGATTTCGCGGAACCATTACGAGTGACTTCTTATGTATATGCAGCGGTAAATCCTATTATCGAACCGGTATAAAAACCCACAAGGGTCTAACGGGTGTTCATTGGGTACAATTTCATTCTTTAAACCCTCCTTGGTCGCTCAGCGTGTAGGATTCAAGATCCTCGCCTAGATTCCCTCGACCTCAGTGTGTAGGATTCAAGATCCTCGCCTAACCTCCTTTTACCCCAGTGTGCAGGATTCAAGATCCTCGCCTAACCTCCTTTTACCCCAGTGTGCAGGATTCAAGATCCTCGCCTACCCTCCTTTTACCCCAGTGTGCAGGATTCAAGATCCTCGCCTAGCCTCCTTCGACCCCAGTGTGCAGGATTTAAGATCCTCGCCTAAATTCCTTTTACCCCAGTGTGCAGGATTTAAGATCCTCGCCTAACCTCCTTTTACCCCAGTGTGCAGGATTCAAGATCCTCGCCTACCCTCCTTTTACCCCAGTGTGCAGGATTTAAGATCCTCGCCTAACCTCCTTTTACCCCAGTGTGCAGGATTCAAGATCCTCGCCTAGCCTCCTTCGACCCCAGTGTGCAGGATTTAAGATCCTCGCCTAAATTCCTTCTACCCCAGTGTGTAGGATTCAAGATCCTCGCCTAAATTCCCTCTACCCCAGTGTGCAGGATTCCAGATCCTCGCCTAACCTCCCTCAACTCGCAGTGTGCAGGATTTCAGATCCTCGCCTGTGTTCAAAAACCCCCACAGTGTCATTGTCCCCCAAAGACCTCCACCCGGGACGTGACATAAAATTGGTGACAGCGGTGGGATCTTCGTCTACCGTTGTTAGGAAATAGGTTCTCTGACGCGGTACCCACAAGGTCCCAACATTAAAATGTGTATTGAACACCCTAATCGGTGTGAACCATCTTACCGGAGCCGCAGATTACAAAGTTTGACGGCATATTTGAATGCGCTGACCTGCATTTCCGGAGGGATAGCTACAACCATTGACGGCAGCGAGATTTGCCTAAAGTGCTCTAGCCTAGCGCCTGCAGATAACGTAGAAATAGTTTGGACCCATTATTACTATACGTTTAGAATCCCTGTTTATTGCCCCCGATGCAAAAAGTTATTAATTCCGGAACGCCCCATAAGGGACTGCATCGAATGCTTTGAAAGTTACCTCCTCTCGAATAATAGCTACAGACGGTTTGATAATTATCAACGATAAAGATAGAACAACCTTGATTTTTAAATAACGGCTTCCGGGCGCCGTAATTATTAAAATCTTAAAGTAAACATGTCCTTGTACGGCGACACCGAGGATTCTCGCATAATGGCCCAAAACGCGGGTCCTTTCCCTAACGCAGTAGATAAAGCAACAGCCGAAAAAATGGAGCTGATACAATTATTACAGCAAAAACTAGCCGAAATTGAAAGCTCGTACGCGGAATTTGTCGTAAACTGTAAATTCAATACGCGTTCAGGCATAGTGTCCGGTTCAGAAGACCCCGTATTGGAAGGTCTCTCCAGGCGGATTCAAACCATTCGCGGAATGATGGAAAAACTTCTTAAAACCCTGCCAACGGCGAATAATTTTGCCACAACGGGTTCCTCCAGTTTCGATAGGCAACCCGTAATAAATTATAATAATATTCCGGACCAGGGTCCAACACCCCAGATCATGTTAAAGGACGCCATAGAAACTGTCCCTAACTTTAACGGTTACAATATATCCGTTTTGCAATTCGCGAGAGCCTGCAATAGGGCTAAGGCTCTGATTCCCTCGCAAGCCGAACCCCAGCTAGCGAGGTTGTTGACAAATAAACTGCAAGACCACGCCTGCTTGGCCGTTGAGGATAGGGTCTTTGACTCTGTAAATGACTTAATTAAACAACTAAAACGCACTTTCTCCCCCGCGAAAACATCAGATCACTATCGAGGAGAACTCGCAAACATTACCAAAGAATCCAACGAGCACATATTAGAGTACATTTCGCGCGTCAAGGATCTCCGGTCCGCCATTCTAGAAGAAGATAGGGAATATTACCGCGACTTCGCGCGAAATCACCCTCAGAATCTGGATCGCCTAGCTCTAGATTCATTTGTCGATGGTCTTCCACCCTACATAAGGATGAGATTACTACACTGCAACTTCGGAACGCTCGACGAAGCGTTCGATCAGGCAGTTCTCGTGGACAAGGAGATTGACAGAGATCGTCTCCGATTCTCCGAACAAAAGGCTCCTAAATTAACATGCCAACTCTGCAACAAACCCGGTCACGACGCACGGACATGTCGCAGCAGTCAAGGTCCGATAACCCAATCATACGAGGGGCAATCCCCAAATCCTGCAGCTGGATATAGGAACCAAGCACCGAACCCACTGCTCCCCCACTGGGACAAGACGCGACCTCCACCCTCAAGACCTACAGAATTCTGTATCTGCGATTATTGCAAGAAACCCGGACACGCGACCTCAGAATGCAGAAAACGCATCATGCCCGTCCACAGGGACTCTAGAAAATTGTGGGAAATGGAATCAGGAAGTACCCCGTCGGGGACCGACAGATGTGAACCGTGGAGTAGGCCAAACAGGAGCGCACCCACTTACGAATCAGCCGAAAACACAAACAATACCGTAGAAACCGGTATCATTCAAATAAACGCAGTTGGTCAGGCCCCGTCTGTGAGAATTGACTCACCAGATTTTCGGAAAACAGCCGATGTAAGAATCAGCACTAGTACTGAGGTAAATGTACCAAAATTTCAGGACGTAAAGCGAGTTGAAGATATCAATCCGACGCAGCAAGTGCTATTAAGTGGCACCTCTCTGGACCCTGTTTCCACTGTTGGAACAATACGGGTACTGCCAAACGAGACTAAGACGTCTAATTGCGTCATTCCCATCCCCGACCTAATAAAAACCCAATCCCTTTTAGCCCCGGATCCGTCGATCCGATATCTCGAGGCACCCGCGAAGGTGCACTCACTCTCACCCCCTACGCATTGCGCCAAATCAACCCTTCCCATAACCTCCCATGAGTCTCTCGCGGTTACGCTGAAACCGGACCGACGGAAAATCCAAGACGTCCTGAACTACTTAGCACCTTGCACTCCAAAAGGAATTAAAAATTACCTCGAGCTGACTGGATATTACATAACGTTTATCCCAGAATTCTCTGAAACGGCTCGGCCTTTGACCACACTACGGAAGAAAGACACTCCATTTGACTGGAGATCGTCCCAACAAAAAACTTTCGACTATTTCACATTAGTATTGCAGAAGGAACCCATCCTGCAATATCCGAACTTTGAGCTGGAATTTCGTGTCACTAAAGACGCCTCTGAATATGCTATAGGAGGGATATTAAGCCAGACAGTTGTTGGAAAAAACCTGCCAATCACTTACACCCCCTGCATCCAAAATAACGCAAAAATTTTACAACGATCAATCTCAGAAGACCACTTGAATCCCGGGAAAAACGATAAAGTCGCTGATGTTTTATCTCGTAAACCCCCTGCAAGCGGAAAATGCTCCAAACGACCACACGAAGAATCTGTCGACGACTTGGAAGACAGGCCCAAACATAAGCCAAGCAGCCCCAAGAGGCCTCGGTTCTCCAGTTCACCTATCCATGTAGCAACGAGTGGGAGCAACTCCGTCGACCCTACAATGCTCACATCCAGCACCCACCTTAGAAGAAAATGTAAAAGGATTCAATTGCACAGAAAAATGCGCCGGAAAACATCACCAGTAGAAATTCCACTACGGTTCCCCATCAAAAACATATGTGAACAACTACCTATGACAAAAGCAGACAACACGTATAAATTACCCAAACAGAGTTTATTCATAAAATATTTTGTGTGCATGCTACTCAGCCTATTAACATTAATTAAGACCGCTGACATATTCATTAAAAATTTCATTTATCATTTCGGAGCTCTTAGAGCCGTCCTCACCGACCAAGCAGCACATTTTACTCGAAATTTCACGAAAGCAGTACCACGGGAATGCAAAATGCAACAATTCCGAACCAGAGACTTTCACCCACAGACTAACGGCTCTTTAGAGAGATTGCAACTCGTTGTGACCGAATGCTTAAAATTGTTAATCGGTAGATACAGTGACTGGGACGAATGGATTAACTTGTCCGCGTTCTCTTATAATACTGGTGTCCACGAGGGCACTGAATACACAAAACATGAACTATTTTTCGCGAAATTTGCAATACCCAGCCGGACCCCGGTTCTGGAAGTCAATGAAAATGAAACATACCACGGTTGCCTTTCAAAACTGAGTAGGGGACTGCGGAATAAAAGACATTATGATCGTCCTGCCCAAGTGTGCGAGAGTCCCGGTTGACCCCAAGTCAACACAAACTTTAACCACTTTTCTATCATAGATAGTTGCTACTGCAACATTCATTGCAACCACCATTAAATACGCGGCGATGCCGTCCAGAGACAAGGGAGGAACATCGCATCCCTCCACCCTAAAGTCATCTCATACGTCATCATCAGGGAGGCGCCTTTGCAGACGGTCATCACCATCGATGACTCCCTTCCTTTCACCATCAGTCAACTAAGAGCAGCTCCAAGATGCCACAACATCTTCGCCCCGTATAGACCCCTCCAATGGATAATCAAATCCACCCGACACCCTAATGTTAAGAAATGCATGCATTTCTTCCCATGAGGGGGGAGGTGTGACGTCCCACTATTTTTCGCGCGGTAACAGTACAAGTCCTCCATAAACTCACTCCACCAAAGTCTTCCAGAATCAAGTCTTACCCTTTCCCCAAACCCCTGATCACCTTGGCGATGTACCTTAGCGGTCCCCATCTCAAGATGGTCAACGACGACCCCCAAATCCACTCTTAACCTTACGTGGCACGACCACATCACTCCAAATCTAATAAATACAAGTCCCTCGTCCCTAAAAACCCCTCTTAAATCGAGACCACGTCTCACAACCTCCCCCTGACCAAAGAAGTCATTACCCCTTTTCCCTCTTTCTAATCAAACCACCCACAGTCCATCCAATGGGTTGAGTATCCCCTTTCAAAACTCTATGCAAAAGAACCCCGGAAGTCTTAACGACAAATATTCATTACAAGGCCATATAAAAACCCCGGAAGACCAAATCTATTAATAACCTGTACTGCGACACGTGCCGAAATAGGTCAAGGTTGCATACCGCAACCGCCCTTCGCCCCTAACAATCTTTTGATTTTACATAAATACGAGGACCCAAGAGGTCCTCGTCCTCTTCTACGGAAACTCTCCTACGGAAACTTTTATACGAAGCTCTTCTACGGAAACTCTCCTACAGAAGCTTTTATACTCAACATAAGTATTTCTAAAGTTCAAATCAGTTCTACGAAACAATTACCTACGGCAGCTACTGTAAGCTACTATCATTATTATAAATAACATTGTATATCACCCACATTCCATATTACTATTCTTATTTACTTTTCATATTAATCATCTTATTAACGCTCATTGCGATCATACTATTTGCTTGCTAACGCTTATTGCAACCATTCTATTTGTCTTATTAACGCTAAAAGCTTATTACATATTATTTTACTATCTTTTATTGTATCGCATGTCCATCCATAAACATTTTATTTTATATACATTTATAAATGTCATACGCCAACGATCATCGCTACTGCACTACTAACGCAGTGCATGATAACGTAATTTTTTGACTAGAATAAACAACCATTTAAATCCATCGTGAAGTTATTGTGTTAATCCTTCGGCAACGAAGATCCCAAACGTAACGAACTGCTGCAACAGCTGATCTCGGTTCGCGAGCGAGTGTTCTTACAGTGTTTACAAACGTTCTTCTGCACGGGCCGCGTACCGACGTATGCCTAGACGGATTTCGCGGAACCATTACGAGTGACTTCTTATGTATATGCAGCGGTAAATCCTATTATCGAACCGGTATAAAAACCCACAAGGGTCTAACGGGTGTTCATTGGGTACAATTTCATTCTTTAAACCCTCCTTGGTCGCTCAGCGTGTAGGATTCAAGATCCTCGCCTAGATTCCCTCGACCTCAGTGTGTAGGATTCAAGATCCTCGCCTAACCTCCTTTTACCCCAGTGTGCAGGATTCAAGATCCTCGCCTAACCTCCTTTTACCCCAGTGTGCAGGATTCAAGATCCTCGCCTAACCTCCTTTTACCCCAGTGTGCAGGATTCAAGATCCTCGCCTACCCTCCTTTTACCCCAGTGTGCAGGATTCAAGATCCTCGCCTAGCCTCCTTCGACCCCAGTGTGCAGGATTTAAGATCCTCGCCTAAATTCCTTTTACCCCAGTGTGCAGGATTTAAGATCCTCGCCTAACCTCCTTTTACCCCAGTGTGCAGGATTCAAGATCCTCGCCTACCCTCCTTTTACCCCAGTGTGCAGGATTTAAGATCCTCGCCTAGCCTCCTTCGACCCCAGTGTGCAGGATTTAAGATCCTCGCCTAAATTCCTTCTACCCCAGTGTGTAGGATTCAAGATCCTCGCCTAAATTCCCTCTACCCCAGTGTGCAGGATTCCAGATCCTCGCCTAACCTCCCTCAACTCGCAGTGTGCAGGATTTCAGATCCTCGCCTGTGTTCAAAAACCCCCACAGTGTCATTGTCCCCCAAAGACCTCCACCCGGGACGTGACATAAAAATGCAGCAAAAACTAAAAAATAATCATTTTCTTGTACTGCAGTTTCGATGGTGTTTTTTTTTTCACTTTAAATAAAATCGTGGAGCAGGATATGTCACAACAAATTCATTTCGTGGCTCGATTCTGTATTAAATTGATTCATATTCTGTTATAACATATCCTGCTCGTCGATTTTATTTAAAGTGAAAAAACACCATCGAAATTGCAGTACAAGAAAAGAATCATTTTTTAATTTTTAGCGCATTTTTAATAAAATCGTTTAACATAATAATTTTTTTTTTATATATTTTTATTCGATGTCGGGAACACGAATTCTCGCAGGAGAGCGCTGCGCCGCGGCCGGCCAGGTATGCCTGATTGGTGCGGTACAGGCGCTAGGTGGGTGGGTACGTTTGGTCGTGGAGTAGGGGTAGCGCACGTGTGTAGCGACAGTTCAGTTACCGCTGAACCGTCGCAGGCAAAGGGTGACATTTTAAACGACGCACAGTGGTTCGAGTATACTACATGCTAGCTGGACAAAATTATTTTTTGGCGGGTTTGGGTTCATATGGGGTCCAAATTGTTAGAAAACATACCTGATTTGTATTACAGTTTATTATTTAACTAAAAATAGCAATAATATAAAAATATGACTAATTCACTAAAGGAAAAAGGACAAAACGACAGTATTGTACATTAAATATAATTAACAATTATAACATTATGTCTATTCCTGTAATTTCTGAGTTTTTAAGTTATAAAACCTGGTTTTTGAACTCAGTTTTCTCTGCATCGCTATTAAAATAGTGTTTTACAATATGTTCCACGTCGATCCACGCAACAAGGGTTGAATGTACGGAAAGTAGAGACTTTCTAGTTTATTTTAATCAATCGGTCGATCTGAAAAAATTTACAAAACTATATTTTTTTTAATTGTTTTCGAGCGCGACGATGGGTAGCACCACTCCGTGGATTAAAATAGTGTTTTACTATATGTTCCATGTCGATCAACGGCACATAATAAATGACTTGTAACCTAGTTGTAAATTTTTCTGATTTCTTATGTTTGCAATAATGTATTTAGAGGGTTATACCCGTTAATAATAATAAGAATAATATTATTATTATTAGTGACAAAATAAAATGTGATTTGAATCAGGTCTGATTTCTAAAAATTTGAATATAACAACTGTGATATCTCTCCTGCCGAGCGTCGCCCTCGAAAACAATTAAACAAATATAGTTTTGCAAATTCTTGCAGATCGACCGATTGATTAAAATAAACTAGAAAGTCTCTACTTTCCGTACATTCAACCCCTGTCGCGTGGATCGACGTGGAACATATACTAAAACACTATTTTAATCCACGGAGTAGTGCTATCGATCGTCGCGCTCGAAAACAATTAAAAAAATATAGTTTTGCAAATTTTTGCAGATCGACCGATTGATTAAAATAAACTAGAAAGTCTCTACTTTCCGTACATTCAACCCCTGTCGCGTGGATCGACGTGGAACATATACTAAAACACTATTTTAATCCACGGAGTGGTGCTACCGATCATCGCGCTCGAAAACAATTAAAAAAATATAGTTTTGCAAATTTTTGCAGATCGACCGATTGATTAAAATAAACTAGAAAGTCTCTACTTTCCGTACATTCAACCCTTGTCGCGTGAATCGACGAGGAACATATTGTAAAACACTATTTTAATAGGGATGCAGAGAAAACTGAGTTCAAAAACCAGGTTTTATAACTTAAAAACTCAGAAATTACAGGAATAGACATAATGTTATAATTGTTAATTATATTTAATGTACAATACTGTCGTTTTGTCCTTTTTCCTTTAGTGAATTAGTCATATTTTTATATTATTGCTATTTTTAGTTAAATAATAAACTGTAATACAAATCAGGTATGTTTTCTAACAATTTGGACCCCATATGAACCCAAACCCGCCAAAAAATAATTTTGTCCAACTAGCATGTAGTATACTCGAACCACTGTGGGACGTGTTGTGTTAGGTCGTCCGTCCACGGAGCGTCGCGTCATAGACGCGTACGCGTAGAGACCAATCGTACGCCGGGCATCTTGACAAATGCAGATCAATGATCGACAGATGCCTCGTATGATTGGTCTCTACGCGTACGCGTCTATGACGCGACGCTCCGTGGACAGACGGCCTTAAACGACAAAGTGTTGTGTTTCTGTAACATTCGAGGTTATACAAGTGCCGGTTTTATTACACGTAACTTCTATATCCATTCTCTTCCATTACGCTATTCTTTTCCCAATTATACAGTCTGCTCTATCTATCTCCTTCTTTACCGCAATAATGACCGGAAAAATAAAATTACCGAAGAAGTTCTATATGCGTGCCAAGAGATCTCTAAATAGTTTCCTTCAGGAAATCCGAGCCACAACATCACCAGATGCTACTTTTCCATATTCACTCCCACCTGGCACTAGTTGTTCACAGTCAGTTTCTCAATCAACATCTTCCGATCTCAGTACCACTACAAATGCCATTTCACCTGGCATTAATTCTCAACGTTCTGTTAATATCACTCAGAATGATGTAGGATTCGTTGAGAATATGGAAGAAATTGAAAATTTCGCCAGATTCGAAAATTCTCAGACCACCGATAGTCCCAATTTATCAAAGTCACTAGCAGAGTGGGCTATAAAACATAATATTACTCATAGAGCCATTAACGATTTATTACCCATTTTAAAGAAATCAATTTCAACTCATTTACCCTCGGATGCCAGGACTCTTTTAAAAACTCCCAGGAATGTACAGATTAAATGTGTCAATCCAGGTCAGTATTACCATTTTGGTGTAGAATCCACCATTTTAAAACTCATTCAGTCCGTAGATTTATCCCGTATCGAAAACAACACAATTTATATTAATATCAATGTGGACGGTTTACCGCTTTGTAAAAGTTCCAAGAGTCAAGTTTACCCCATTTTAGGCTGCATTGCCGGATATAATGAAGTAGGTATGATTGGCACATACCATGGGTATGAAAAGCCCAACGATGCCAACGTTTTTCTAGAAGATTTCGCCAAAGAAGCCATAGATTTAATTAGTACCGGAATTTCTATTAACGGCCATCTTTATCATTTAAAAATAAAATCATTTATATGCGACGTACCTGCCAAGTCCTTTCTTAAATATACAAGAGGCCATGCCGGCTATTCTTCTTGCACGAAATGCCATATGGTAGGTAAGAATATAGCTAAGAGAACGTGCTTTCCTGGAACAAATAATCTCCGTTTAAGGACTGATGATGATTTCAGATCCAAATCTGACTCACATCACCATACTGGAACGTCGATTATAGAAAGAATTCCTGGCATCCATATGATCAATTTGTTTCCGTTAGATTACATGCATTTGATTTGTCTGGGTGTAGTGAAAAAGTTGCTCTCTCTGTGGTGTTGTGGCAAATCCATGACCAGAATATCACTACAATCTCAATGCAAAATATCACTAGCCTTAATACAAATATCTACTAGCATGCCAAGAGAATTTACGAGAAAACCTCGAAGCTTGAGTATTTTAAAACGGTGGAAAGCAACTGAATTGCGTCAATTTTTATTGTACACCGGGCCAGTAGTTTTATTAAACAATATAGATGATGATAGATATTTAAATTTTCTTACACTCCACAATGCATTTCTCATTTTATCGGACAGGAAATATTTTATTCACCTCAATTATGCAGTAAAATTATTAAAGTATTTTGTTGAAACTTTCCAATTGTTATATGGCTCAAAACACGTATCACATAATGTTCATAATCTGCTACACTTGGTAGATGATGTAAGAAATCACGGACCTCTTGATAATTTTAGTTGCTTTCCGTTTGAAAACTTTTTGCAAAGTAGGGGAAAGTGGGGTAAAACGGAACGGGTGGGTAAAACGGAACACCAATGTTTCTCTTAGATAAGAGGTGCGAATGGGTTGGTATCGCGTGACATGGAACCAAAGGGTCCTCATAGCATTTTATGATAAACCATAGACCCCTGCACAAGTTATTTTTCCATTAAAAGAGTTTGAAAAATTTTCGGTATCGACGTTTCAATATTGCGTTGGACTTTCGACCACTTTTCGGTACTTGGACTTCGAAAATTAATAACGGCAAGTACATCGTTGGATTCTATATTTCTTACGCTACATTTTGACGTATATAAAAAGTTATTTACCTCACGCTGAAGTGTAAATATTAAATGTTTACTAAATGACTGCACGTGGGGCAAAACGGAACACTTTTCGCGGGGTAAAACGGAACGCCTATTATACATGGGGAAGAATGGAAACGTCTCTTAGTACGTGTTTATTATCTCTTTTAATTATTAGATTGTAGATTAAACTTTTAATTACTATTCTTGTTTCCAAGAAAATTGATTTTGTATAGAAAATTATGATGTATGAGATACATCTTTCATTCGATCAAACTGTTATATTTTTGTTATATTTTATTTGCAATAGTTATACCTAAAACATATATTTATAGATTTTAACATAAATTAATACATTTTAAATCATAAAAATAAAGATTTTGTACGTTTACACGGTCTTCGAGTGGGTGTTTCGTTTTACCCTACGATTTGAGCGAGGCGAAGATTTCGATACCTCCGGTAAATTTCACTTTCCGTCGTTCCCAAAGATTTTTCTTATCAATGACCATGATTTTCTTATAGTCTAAGGTCCACTGAAGACTCCTCTTGAAGTCTCGTGTCATTTTCTCCTCCCGATTTTAAGTTATCACCCTCCAAAGTTAAGCGTTCCGTTTTACCCCACCTTCCCCTATTAAAAAATGTCTTAGGAAGAGTGAGAAACCCTTGCAACAGCTTGTGAAACAGCAATTTGAAAAATCTCATTTTAGTATAGAAGCATTAAATCGTTCCCCCGTATATCCGATTTTCCATAAGGAACATTCTCGTGGTCCAATAATAGACGGTATTAATAACGCGAAGCAATTTAAACGCATTAGTTTCAGTAATTTTATTTTACAGAATCGGCACCCTAACAATTGCTGCCGTCTCAATGATGGCAGCATTGTTATTGTAGAAAATATTATCGTACATGAAAACCAGCATAAAATAATAGGCCGAAAATTTTTACAATTGATAGATTTTTATGACGATCCCTGTAACTCCTCCGAATTAGGAATTTTTCAAACGTCATCTAACAACATGGGTCCTCGTCAAACTTTCAGTGTAGCGAAAATAGTGTATAAATGTGTGAAATTCGAAATTTCAGATAACGTTAAAATTTTCCCCCTACTTCACTCCACTCTTCCGACATGCAAATAAAATACTTGTCCAATGTTTCTGGTATATGTAAATCATGTCTTTATGATGTCTTTATGATGACAACAACATTCAGATTTCGAGGTTTTCTTGTTGATTCAATGTTCATACCTTTTCGAAATTTAGAATTTAGACGATTGAGGGGGTCGTGGTGGGTTTTAGTGGGTAAACTTGCGGGACCGACACCTGCAAGGAGTCCCACACTACCCGGCACACAACATCTCGCCGGGTGTACGTAATGCATTTTCCCCCACGTAAAAAAAGAAAGAAAAAAAAAAGGAGTAGCAGTGCGGCCTGACTGTCGATGAATGCGGATCCTGGCCGCCTTTCCCAATGAAGCGCGGTAAACATCCCGCAGTAAAGCATCGTTCACGAGCCTGGAAGAAGCGCAACATTGATAGGGGAGTCGCTGCATTCCCCAGACATCAAAGCTGGAGCAACATTCTGCTACGATCAACAAAGTATATCCATGGTAAAGCGCATATGTGTATTGGTAAATTCTGTGTGAGCGCTACCTGCGGTTGTAAGCTCTGCAATCGGGTCAATCGCGTTACAGGACTGGTCTCACACAAGTATTGAAATAGTGCAATAATGTTTTTGTCATTAAATAGTCTGTTAAATATTACAAAATCCATCATCAAACAGTCGAAATTCACAATATTGCCAATTACATGTGACAGCTAACCTGATTTGAGTGCTTTAATTTTTGCCACCAGATTGCGTAGCGGAAATAAGAAAATGCCAATAAGTGCTATAAGTATTTTCCAAGCCACAGAACACGTTTAACATTAGCTATATATACTATACTAACCACGACGATGGGTGTTAAGGGGTCATTCTGGTTAGACGGTTTGAAAAAATCGATTTTTTAAAACATTTTTCGAAAGTACATATCCTCAAGAATGTACTGTTAAATTTTCATTGAAAAATTCCATTTATTTTAGCTTCTACATAGGCATTTTGTAGGGAGCGCAGAGACTCGATCCCCATAGATGAAAACTTTGAACGCGTTTTTCTCGGAACGTCATTTTTTCACATGGTGCCGGTAAAATCTCAAAATCTATCGAACCGATTGCTTTATAAATTGAACTGCTTATTCTGCACATCTATGCCTCTGGCCGGGACTACAACTAAGTATTTCTGTTGAGTTTAACCTACTTTCAAAATCGAAAATAGCACATAAAACACAGCCGAAATACATTTATTCTTGTATTTTGCCCGACATTTTGTTAATTTTATGGATAAATCATTTATTCTAGTTCGGGCCATAGCGACAGTCATATTGATAAAGAATATGTTTGTATTTTTGGTTTCAGATAAGTCCAACTGCTGAAATCACGTGCACCGGCGAGGCATGAATTTTTAAACATGTCATTGTTACATGGACCCTTCAGGTCCGTTCCGTGCTTGCTGTCCCCGCGTCGCCTTCCATTTCGTCATCGGCGATTTGGCGGAATCGCAACGCGCGGGTTAGTAGGTCGGCAAACGCGGAATCCGTCAGCGTGGGCACAACGAGACCACCGATGGTCCGGGCCCTAGATTCTAGAGCATGGAGCAATGGAAATCACAAGAAACAGTGACTGACGGAGCGATTCTCCCCCGTTCTCGAAATGGGGAGTGCGTGGCTCTGGCCTGGATCGCGCTATAAAAGCTTGGATCGCGTGATCTCGCGAGCAGATACTTAATTCTCATTCTTAATCGCGAGCTGATCGGTTTTCGGGAGTTCGAAATAGAAAGTTACGACGAGCCAGCGGGGCCGTCTAGAGATCGCGTCATCGCCTAATTGTTTGTACCACAAAGCGCGCTCGGCGGGTAGTAATTCGCAAGAGGGTAACTCCATCCGACATACCGAGAACGGCCTAGCCGGGAGAGCCCTTGAGCGTTAACCGTGACCGACGTTGACGGAGCGAAAATAACAAGCTATTCGACATCGCGAGTTACAATTCGAAGACTTCCGTGTGCTAACTGACAGCGCAGCAAGCGACCACGACCTACGTTTGGGTCAGCGACATCGCGAGTAGGCGAAATATTAGACGGCAAGCATGCCGTGTGTCATCCGAGAACACAGCGAGCGACACTGGGACAGTGCGTCGTCCTCAAGGGTATGTTAAACCGATCTCACTTTCTCAAGAATATATTTTACTTTGTTGTTTTTCCCTCTAAATTCTGAGTACCGATTGATTCTACCCTTCTACTCCTTATCCTTCCTTGGTAAGTATAGTCAAGGTGTGCTTTAGCACTTAGACACAGCAGCGAACCCAGTGGATCACCCTAACCTCTCGGGGTGTTTCACAGAAATCCCTTCGGGACGTAACATCATCAAAATCGCCTTCAAAACCATTTTAAAAGCAATAATTTTATTACTTTTATATTTTTTATTTGCTATAGAAACGTACTTTAATCAATAGAAAAAGTTTTATTCCATTACTATAATTCCTGTCTTCGCAATACATTCCTGAAAATCGCTGAATTTATCGGCGAGCTAACCAGAATATGACCCCTTGATGACATGACAGAATTTCAAAATCCCTGACCTCGAATCTTTAAGCGGGTGTAGCTCAGAGCAACGTTAACCGATTTAGATGAAATTTTTAGTATGCGTATATCTTACTTGAATCTAGAAAGGACATTTTTTTAATTTTTCATTATAAGCTCACATAAAAAAGTTTGTAAAACCGTTTTTTTCTTGTTATTTCGAAAATTCCAATTTTTCAAAACGGCAAATACACGATATAACTATTATAGCACACCGATCTTTCTAACTTCTAAAAAAAAAGAACTCGTTTAGTTCACTGTTTGTAAAAAGTTATGCGATTTTAAAAAGTGTATATGTATATGTTTGTCTGCCACTGTGTAGTGTATCTACTACTCTATCACTACCTTATATTTTTGTAAAATCCGATATGTGTATTATGTACACTAACATATGTTATATTTATATATTTCATGTATTGTATATATATTTTAAGTGCGTACGCGATACGTGTATTCTATGTACACTTTGTATACTCTGATTTGTATATTCCAACCAACTACAGGTGTATCCACTACTCATTCTAGGTGCATTCTATAGTCATTTCGCGCATGCACGCACGAGCAATTTGATTATAGAAATAGAATAATTTAATTTATAATTTATAACAAATAGAATAATAATATTGTAGTATTGTAGTTTTTCAATATTTGTAAACACACATAGTGTAATGCAGTGGATGATATAATTTGTAGTGTACTGTAACGAAATAAATGGAAATACATTTTTATCAAATTTCATTTTATTTTAATCGTATCGATAACCGTCTTCAACACCGTCCCAATGCATTTAGCCTAATTTAGACCCTACATATATATATATATATATATATACAAACCCTCAGGATGTACCATATTCGGGTCCATATGACTCCTCACTCCCCGCATAGATTTTAGGAAAGAAATTCGCACACCTCTACACCTGCCGCCTGTTTCGAACTCTCGCTCCAAACATATCTTTCAACATTTCAATCTATTTTAGAGTAGTTCTTGAATTGGACGCTGTCCATAAGCAGAGGGCGCTACGTCCAGTCTTCAAATAAGGAGTCGGTAATACACTTTCGCTGAAATATCCTTTGAAACTGAAATGCACCTCATAGTATAGACGACGTTCTATAGATGGCGCCTATATAGCAGGTAGCACTCGACGTCTTAAAACGTCCCAAGCCCGTCCCAAATACGTCCCAAACATGTCCCAAACACGTCCCAAGGCCCGTCCCAAACACGTCCCAAGCGCATCCCAAAGACGTATTTAGGACTTTGCACAGATGGCGCCACTGTAGTTACACGACGTCCCAAAACCGTCCCAAAACCGTCTATAGACGTCCCAAAGTAGCCCACGGACGTCCCAAGGACGTTTTGTTACCAATCGGGACATTCAGACCTACAGCCCTAGATGGGACCTAAGGGCGGTATTCACAGTCGCGTCTTGAGCAAATGCTTGAGATCATCTTCTAGAAGACGATCTTGTTTGCCTGAAGACATCAGGTATTCATAGTCGTTGCTCAAGATGATCTTAAGCATTTGCTTGGAATAAGCTATTGCTTATATGACGTATCCATTTACTTTATAAAGCATTTACTCAAGCATTTGCTCATTCACGTTCGGAAACTTTCGGAATAATTCTGTTAGAACAACCAATGATGAAGGATATTCCGTTCGTTCTTTGGTGGACAACGGAGTAGCCCACACAGCACACATCCGTCCTCAAAACGTCCCCGGGACGTACGTCCCGGACGTACCGTACGTCCCGGGGACGTCCCGAATGTCCCACGAACGGCTTATATACGTCCTCTGAAGGAAGAATGTTAGCGAAAAAGTCATCCCGGGTACGTCTTTTAAAGCGCCTGGATTCGGACTCAACAACCGTCCTCAAAACGTCCCGGGGACGTCCTGAATTTCCCACGTACGGCTTATATAGATCCTCTGAATGACGAATATTACAAAAAAAGTGGTCCCGGGTACGTCTTTAAGCGCATGGATTAGGATTGAACAGGTGTTCGGAAGACATAATTAAGACACTTGAAATCGGGTTTAATTCATACTTTTAAATGTACAACTTAAACAGAAATAACATTGGCATAAATTAGGTAGTTAAAAATAAACATATACATACAACTTACAACAAACATACGAACAAATTAAACATAGACAGGAACATAATGTAAGAGTTCGCCCGATGTAGTTTATGATAGAAAATACCCCGTTTCAACAAGACCTTGCCGGTCGAACATTTGGGGCCCAGATGACTCGACGAGGGGTCAGTGAGCGGGAGTCGGGTAGAGACCCGACCATACTTACCCCTGTGCGCGCAACGAGGGGGGAATCCAGGTAAACGAGGAAGCACAAGACTGTTTCAGGATGCAAGGATAGGGAGAGGGGTGAAACAGACCCAAATATAAGCGTAGGACGAAAGGAAGAAAGGACGAGGTTTTGACGCAGACTTTGGACTAAGCGGACTTTGTGAGAGTCACCGACGGACGGGCATACGGCCAAATAAATATATCTTGTTACATTTACTTTTTAAATTGTATTTCCTACCGCTCGACCAGATCCTTACAATATCAGAAGTGGGATAAAGGATCAAAGTGCTTACGGAAGTAAAGTAACGGGTTATCGAAATTATTGTCCGTTGCGTGTGACAGTTTCTGTGTGACTTCAAACATTCTGTGTGACTTTAAACATTCTGTGTGATCTCAAGCATTCTGTGTAGATTGATTTTCTATGTGACTCTGTTTTTGGTGTGACTTTGTTTTAAGTGATTCATCTTTTCTGTGTGACATTCGTTGTAACGATTTTAAGTGACGTTTAGTGTGACATTTTGGTGTTTGTTTGAACAACGAGTTTGTTGTGCGACAGTTTTTAAGCATTATGGCTCAAGCAGTGGGGAAAGTTCAGCGTGACTTTCTGGTCCAGGAGCTGAAAGACATACTACGTCAGCATGGACTACCGTCAACGGGCAACAAAGCGGAGTTGTTACAGCGTTTAGACGACCATTTTCCAAATAGAGCATGGGAAATTGATGCGCCGTTAAGCTCTAGGAAGGAAAAGAATGTGGCTGTGGAGACAGATGGTGAGGTGGATGAAGATTACACCCTGCATAACACAAGTATTCTTCGTGTGGACGCACCAGCGTGGCAACCAGCGTCATCGGAAGCCACCCCCAATCATCTAATGCGTAGGGAGGTTGAATTACTGCGTCGAGAGAAGGAGCTAATGGAAAGAGAGTTGAGAGTACTGCAACGCGAAAATGAATTATAGCGAAACTCTCCAAGATCAGTCGCCAGCTCAGAACGAAGGACAACTCCAAGTATGAAATCTATCGGAGACCTGATCAGTGATTTCAATGGAGAAGATCAATATTTTCAAACTTGGAAAAAACAATTGAAATTGTTGATTGTGACGTACGAGCTGGATGATAATTTAGCAAAAATTCTGTTGGGATCCAAGTTGAAGGGGAAAGCACTAAGCTGGTTCCATTCAAGAACTGAACACCTGGAGCTCACCACTGATGAGTTGCTGATGCGAATGGAAATCATGTTTGGAAATCGGGAAAGCCGATTGGAAGCTCGTCGAAAATTTGAGAACAGATCATGGAGGAGTAGTGAAAGTTTTGGACAATATTTCCATGAAAAACTGATCCTGGCGAATCGGGTACCGATTGTGGAAGAAGAGATAGTCGATTATATAATTGATGGGATCCCCGAAGTCGTTTTAAGAAATCAGGCACGCATCAGTAAATTTGAAACAGCGCCTGCACTTTTAGAGGCGTTCAGCAAAGTTTCACTTGCTAGCGGATTAAGGAGTTGCTCCAGGTCAACGGTCTCGAAAACCCAACGTGACACAATGATGCCATCAACGTTTGAGAGATCGACGTCACAGCAGGTAGAAAAGATTCGTTGCTACAATTGTAACCGCATGGGTCATCGGTCAGCGGATTGTCACCAGCCAAGGAGGGAAAAGGGTTCCTGTTTTGGTTGCGGAGAGATGGGCCACCTGCTGACTACTTGCCCCAAAAGGACGGCTAAGCAGATCAACTGTGTGCAGTGGGACTCGCGTCAAGAGGATGATTTTCACCGAAATCTTCGATATGAAATAGGCGGTATAGAAATAAGTTTATACTCTTTATTTGACACAGGAAGTCCTGTTAGTTTTATTAAAAAATCGTGTGTTCCGGGTAATATTGATAAAATTCAAGATAGCGCGTATCCTCGCTTCGTAGGAATTAATAAATCGCCGTTGAATCCGATCGGTATAGTACGCGCCGTGGTTGTAATTGAAGAGGGTCGGAGGATAAACATGTCTCTATTGGTCGTTCCCGATCAGACGATGTCCGCATATGTAGTTTTAGGTCGAGATGCGCTACAGTTGTTTAAGATGAGGCTAACGAAGAGGGAAGATGACGTAGATACGTCATTAGAAATTTTGAACATTTGTAACCTCGCTCCGTGGGGGTTACTTGTCGGAAGTGCGATCGAGGTGCCCGAGAGAGTGAGGCAAGGTAACCTGTGTAAACGGCGTTTATTCCGAAGATACAGAGTCTCCCGGCCAGGTCTGTGCTGGCTAACAGAGGTGTGTTTCGGCTTATTCTACAGCTTAGGCTATCGGCGGTACGCGGCGAGATCGCGGCGGAGTGCGGGCGGCGCGTCGCAGTCGCGGGCTCGGAACGTTTCGGCGGTAGAGAGATAGGAGAGGGGGGTGGTCGTTCTGGTGCCTCGGCTGTGGTCTCCACCGATGGCCCTGACCGGGAAGTCTTGAGCCCGTTCGCCCAGTGGGTATAACCCGCGGGAGAAACGGAGACTATAGGATGTCCTCCGGAACAGACGAAGTCTGTTCCTAAGATTGACAGCGGATATCGACCTGCGTCTAGAAGTCGGCGAACTCGCGTTCTTCTAGGAGCCGTGGAGGTGGGGGATACCAAAAATACACAGTAAGACAGCTTGTGCTACAAGAGTTTACTGGGAGAGCTCTGATCGTTTGCCTGTAACGCTCGTGACAGACTCTGCCTGGCGGGCCCGTCGCTCCGGCCTATAGCGAGCGCCGTGTCATCTTTGACAGCGAGAGCGCCGCTCGGCGCGTGGCCATCTCGCGGCCGCGCTCGGCGGCGCCGGGCCGCGCCAGGCGCGCGTAGTGGGGGAACGTTCGCGTCCCACCGTAACTAACTCGTTACATCTCCCCCCCCCCCTTCGGAGGACGCGAACTTCCCCCAGCTCTCTTGTGTGTTTTACTATTACTATTTACAATGCCTTAAGATTACTATGTACAAACTTACTTGCTACCCATCACCTTAAATCTACTTAAAATAATCGGCCAGGCTCCGGCGGGCCTGCCTTAGGAGGGGCTGAACCGCACCCGGAGCTGCTGCCTCCGCAGAAGTTTGAAGTCCAGATACCCCCCTGGGGTGGGCACCCGGAACTTCTGCCCCTCGCGGAGGGCTGGAAGGTCTATTCGCAGCTCCGGGGGGTCGAGGTGGTGGCGCCACGGGGGGTTTGAGGGGGTTGTACGGGGGCGGGCGCTGTTGGCTGGCGGGTGGGCGACTGCTGGCATGGCGGGGTCCATCGGGGCGGGGGGAGGGTGGGCTCGGGGCTCCTGGGGTGGCCTTGCCGGCGATGGTGGCTGCGGCGGTGGCGGCGGTGCTGCCGCTTGTGGCAGCGTGGCGGCCCGTGCTGGCCGTTGTGGCGGTGGCGCCTGCTGCTGTGGCGGTGGCGCCTGCTGCTGCGTCGGTGGCGGCCGAGGTGGTGGCTGCTTCTGCCGGGCCTGCGGCTGCGTCGGCAGCGGCGGTGGCCGCACCCTCCGCGGCTGCGGCTGGGGTGGAGGCGCCGGCCGGATCCTCCTTGGCGATGGGGTGGCCGGTGGCTGGGGCCGTAGGGTGGCCATAGCTGGCCACGGCGGTGGTGGCGCTTGAAGCAGCGTCGCCAGGAGGGAGGCTGCGGGTCCCCTGGAGTCGGGTGGGGGAAGGTGGAGGTCGCTGATGATTTTCGGTTTCGGCCTCTCCTTCCCCGGCGCGTCCGGCTGTGGGAGCCGACTCCTCTCCACGGCTTCCAGGATCGCCAGCTTTGTTGCTGCTGACGGTCGTGGGGGCGGCCGTGGTTTCGGTGGCGGTCCCCGTGCCGGTGGTGGAGGGCCTCCAAAATCCAGCCTCCTTTTCGCGGCCGGGGCGGCTGGTCTGACCCCGGTCGCGGCCGGCCTTTGCCGACACTCCATCGGCCGGTCTGTAACTCTTTGGCGGAGCGGGACTGCCGCTTGCCTGGCCGCTTCGTGGGCGATGCGTGGTTTCGGCATGCTGCCTCGTAGCTTCTGCTTGTACAGGTCCTTCCGCGATCTTATCAGTAGCCCCGCGATAATTTCGCCAGCGCGAATCCTGTGTCGCGGGGCTTATCGTCGTGGCCCTCTGTTGGCCGCGGTCGGTGGCTGCGGCTGGGTCCGCGGTTCCTCCGGCCGTCGCGTCGCCGTCGCCGGCGTTCGTGACGGTGCGAGTCCTCTTTTCGGCGGGTGCCATGGTGGGGGGATCCTCCTCCCCTTCGCCACACGGTTTCAGGTCCTGGAGGTGGGCTCGCTTTGTCTTTCGCCCGCACCGAAGTATTACCAGGTTTGGCCCTACGTATTCGCGTACTTGGTGCGGGCCTGAGAATTTGGGGGCTAGTTTGGCCGCGAAATTCTTCTCTGCGGAGGACAGAGGGTGTTCCCGGAGCATGACTTCTTCCCCGATGCGGGGTCTCCAGTCCCGGCGTCTTAAATTGTAGGCCTTCTTTTGCGACTCTGTGGCCTGGGCTTGTGCGTGGCGGGCGAGTCGGATGGCTTCCTGCAGACGTTTTATTTCCTCGTGCCGGCCGTTGCTGTCGTCGCCCTCTGCGACCTCCGTGGTTGATTGGTAGAGTGCCCCGGGGGTGGGTGGCTCCCTTCCGTAGTTTAGATACGCCGGGGAGTACCCCGTGGCGTCATGGCGAGCGGAGTTGTACGCGAAGGCCACCTCGGGCAGCCATTTGTCCCATTCTCGGTGGCTTCCATCGGTCAGCTGGGCGATTATGGTTTTAATAACTCTGTTGACCCGCTCCACGGGGTTGCACTGAGGAGTGTAGGGGGGCGTCTGACGGTGTTCGATCCCGTACCCCCGGAGCATCTCCGTGAAATCCCGGCTTACGAATTGTTTCCCGTTGTCCGAAATGACACGTCTGGGGCACCCGAAGCGGAGCACTATCCTCTCCCGGAAGGCCCTGGTGACGGCTGGGGCGGTGGCCTGACGCAAGGGCTGTAACTCGACCCATTTGCTGAACTTATCTTGCATTACGGCCAGCATCGTGAAGCCTTTCGCTGACCGTGGTAGGGGTCCAACCAAATCGACCGCTACTACGTCCCAGGGGTTGGCTGCTGGCGTGGTCTGCATGCCGCCCGCGGGTGCCTGCTGGAACGCCTTGTATTCTAGGCATTTCTGACAGCGTTGTATGTAACGCCGAGCGTCGCGGATCATTCCGGGCCAGAAGTATTGTCGGGTCAACCGGGCTGCGGTCTTGCTGACCCCCAAATGTCCTGCGGTGGGAGCGTCATGGGTCTCCCGGAGCACTGCCCCCCGTAAAGGTTGGGGTACGCACATCCTCCATTCTGAGTCGGTACGGGGACCATGAGTGTCCGCAATGTGCCGGTACAGGTGTCCTTTGATGATCCGGTACTCCGGATAGCGGTGGGGTTCCTTCTCTGCGGCGGCGGTCATTCTGTCGTACCAGTCGCACCCAGAGGGTGAGTCGAGACTGTCCACCTCCTCCGCCGACGGGGCGGGGTTGTCCTCTGGTTGCCTGGAGAGGGCGTCTGCGACGACGTTGGATTCCCCCCGGCGATACTGGATGACGAAGTCATATTGCTGGAGTTCGAGGCCCCATCGGGCCAGGCGGCCGGAAGGGTTGTCCATCGACTGCAGCCACTTGAGGGATTGGTGGTCGGTGAGCACGGTGAACCGGTAACCCTCTAAGTATGGTCGCATTTTCCGAATGCCCCATACTACCGCGAGGCATTCCTTTTCCGTCACGGAGTAATTTCGTTCTGCCGTGTTGAGCGTACGACTTGCGTACGCTATGACCTTTTCGTTTCCGTTCACCTCCTGCGTAAGTACGGCCCCGAGACCCTCATTACTGGCGTCCGTTTGGAGGATGAAGGGCTGGCTAAAGTCCGGGCATGTCAGGATAGGGGCGGCGGCTAACTGCTGACGTAGAGCGTCAAACGCCGCTGCTTCTTCCGGGCCCCAGTT
This sequence comes from Andrena flavipes, assembly GCA_963971345.1. Classification (NCBI taxonomy): domain Eukaryota; kingdom Metazoa; phylum Arthropoda; class Insecta; order Hymenoptera; family Andrenidae; genus Andrena; species Andrena flavipes. The sequence goes on from OZ020480.1 coordinate 35,722,080, forward strand.
CCACTTCTGCTTTTTCTGCAGCAGTCGGGTCAGCGGTGCGGCTAGGTCGGCGAATCTGGGGATATATCGCCGGTACCAGGATACCATCCCCAGGAACCGCTGGAGTCCCTTTATTGTGGTCGGTGGGGGTATCTGGGCGATGGCTCTTACTTTCTCGGGATCGGTGGCCACGCCTTCCCTGGTTATCGTATGCCCGAGGTATTGCAGCTCGGTGCGGCAGAATTGGCACTTGTCCTTATTGAGTTTGAGTCCTGCCGCCCGTAACCGCTGGAGGACCTCCCGCAAGTTATCGAGATGTTCCTCGAAGGTTGCTCCGAGTACGATGATGTCGTCCAAATACGCGAACGCTCGGGGCTCCAGTTGTGGTCCGATGACCTTGTCCAACAGGCGCTGGAAGGTGGCCGGGGCGGAGTGGAGTCCGAAGGGCATGACTTTGAATTGGAAGAGGCCCCTCCCCGGCACCGTAAAAGCGGTGATTGGGCGGCTGTCGGGCTCCAGTGGCACTTGCCAGTACCCATTGGCCAGGTCCAAGGTGGAAATATAACGGGCGCCTCGCAATTTTTCTAGCGTGGCCTGAACCTGGGGCAGAGGGTACGCATCCTTTTCCGTGGCTTCGTTCACCCGGCGGAAGTCGATGCAGAACCGTTTTTTTTCGTGACGATGACCACCGGAGAACTCCACGGGCTGGAAGACGGCTCAATTATGCCTTCCGTGAGCATCCGGGTCACCTCCTCGTCTATAATTGCCTGCATGGCGGGGTTTCGTGGCGTGTACCGGTGCTTTACTGGTTCCGCCCCGGCTTTTAACCGGAGGTGATGTTTTGCCATGTGTGTCCGCCCCGGTAGTTGGTCGAAATGCTGTAGCTCGCTGACGAGAAACGCCTGGAGGCGTTGCGTTTGCTCCACGGTGCATCCCTGGAGGCCAGACGGGGGCTCGATGGTGGCGGCCTCGTCCGTTGGGCTCCATCGCATGCCTAGGACTTGTATCGTTAGTCCGAGAGCTTGGAGAGCATCGATCCCCAGGATTACGTCCTGCGTGAGGCTGGGAAGGACCCCACACGTAATGGCCATGACGCAGTTTCCGACGACCATCCTGACTAACATTTCGCCGTCTAGGGCGGCGACAGCGCCGTTGGCGACTTGGACCCATCGATCGGTGGTGGTGGTTTCGTCGCCGTTTTCCCGGCACCAGTCCGCCACCTCTTGCTTAATATACGACAGGGAGGCGCCTGTGTCTAGTAAGGCTTGGAATTCCCTGCCGTAAAGATTTATGGGTATATGCGGGCGGCCATCGGTGGCTGGGGTTGTTGAGGCCGTTGGGGTTGTCGGGTCCGGTCGGGGCCTTGTCCGCCGGACCTGTTGTCGTTTCCCGTTGCCGGGGCGCAGTTACATTCTCGGCTGAGCCGGCCTTCGGTGCCGCAGCGGCTGCAGAATCGCCGCCCCGGCCGGCGGCAGTCCCGGCGAAAGTGACCTCGCTGGCCGCAGTTCCAGCAACATTGGTCCCGGTTGTACCGGCTACCTACTTCGGCGAGGCTGGGTTTCGGATTGTCCGGCTGGGCTGGGACGCTGCTGGGTCCCTCTTCGCGCAGCGCCTCGTAATCGGCGGCCAAGCTGAGCAGTCCGGCGAGCGAGTCGAAATCTGCTCCTTTGATGTAGTGTCGGTACTCCACTCGCAGGTTTGAATATAGCCATTCTAATTGTGTGGTGGCGGATATTTGCCCATGGCGGCGCATAAGTGTTCGGAGGGCGGAGGCGTACTCTCGGACTTTTTCACCCGGTCGCTGGCGTCTTTGGTGGATGGCTATTTCCAGCTCATGCTGTCGCCTTCGCGGTAGATAAGTCTGCCGGAATACTTCCAAAAATGCGTCCCAGGTGTGGATGTCGGCTTTTTCGTTCCGAAACCACTGCAGAGCCGGGCCTTTTAAGATTCCGGGGAGACAGAGCAACATTTGTTCTGGGGTGACCTGATAGGTGTCCCGCAGGTCGTCTAGTTGGTCGAGGAAGTCCTCGGCTCCTTGGCCTCCGTCAAAGTGTCCGCCCCACCGTCGTACCCGCTCCATAATGTAGTAGGTATCGGTGGGGGCGCCTGTCTCCACTGGTTGCGGGAGACCGGGCATTGGGGAGAAGCCTAGTAGGGGTGGTACCATTTGCTGCGTTATCATTGTTCCCTCGTCGGCTGTAGGGTCGATGTTAATGGCGATGTCGCCTCCGGAGCCGCTCTGGTCCATGGCTCTGATGTGGGCCACTACCCGAGCTCGCAGAGTGTCGAGATCTCCGGACAGATCGATTCCCCGTTTTTTGGCCCACTCCGTGAGCTTGGCTTTCGATAGCCCGTATACCCAGGTCACCTTGGTCATTCGCTCGGTGGAAGACTGTCGAGTCCCTGTTCGGGCGCCAAATGTAACCTCGCTCCGTGGGGGTTACTTGTCGGAAGTGCGATCGAGGTGCCCGAGAGAGTGAGGCAAGGTAACCTGTGTAAACGGCGTTTATTCCGAAGATACAGAGTCTCCCGGCCAGGTCTGTGCTGGCTAACAGAGGTGTGTTTCGGCTTATTCTACAGCTTAGGCTATCGGCGGTACGCGGCGAGATCGCGGCGGAGTGCGGGCGGCGCGTCGCAGTCGCGGGCTCGGAACGTTTCGGCGGTAGAGAGATAGGAGAGGGGGGTGGTCGTTCTGGTGCCTCGGCTGTGGTCTCCACCGATGGCCCTGACCGGGAAGTCTTGAGCCCGTTCGCCCAGTGGGTATAACCCGCGGGAGAAACGGAGACTATAGGATGTCCTCCGGAACAGACGAAGTCTGTTCCTAAGATTGACAGCGGATATCGACCTGCGTCTGGAAGTCGGCGAACTCGCGTTCTTCTAGGAGCCGTGGAGGTGGGGGATACCAAAAATACACAGTAAGACAGCTTGTGCTACAAGAGTTTACTGGGAGAGCTCTGATCGTTTGCCTGTAACGCTCGTGACAGACTCTGCCTGGCGGGCCCGTCGCTCCGGCCTATAGCGAGCGCCGTGTCATCTTTGACAGCGAGAGCGCCGCTCGGCGCGTGGCCATCTCGCGGCCGCGCTCGGCGGCGCCGGGCCGCGCCAGGCGCGCGTAGTGGGGGAAGGTTCGCGTCCCACCGTAACTAACTCGTTACACATTCTTTTAGATTCGGGTGTTGCAGAATCTGCAGACATGTTAAATATTAACGATAAAATACCGCACAGCGATATTATGGAATTACAGGAAATGTTTGTCGAAAAATATATAAAGCCGCCGCGTCCGGAATTACCTGCAGTAAATGCTGAATTGAAGTTAATTTTAAATGATCATAAACCGTTTCATACCACACCACGACGAATCTCCTATTCTGAGAAAGAACAGTTGCAAAACATATTAGATGACCTTTTGACAAAAGGCACCATTAGACGTAGCAATTCCGAATACGCATCGCCAATTGTATTGGTAAAAAAGAAAAATGGCGAGTTACGTATGTGCGTAGATTTTCGGACTTTGAATAAACCTATTGTACGCGATAATTATCCATTACCGCTGATCGAGGATCAATTAGATGTTTTGGAAGAAAAGAAATATTTTAGTCTGTTAGATTTAAAAGATGGGTTCCATCATATCTGTGTAGCTGAGGACTCGATAAAGTACACATCATTTGTTACTCCGTTAGGCCAATTTGAGTATCTAAAAATGCCTTTTGGTTTAAAAACGGCACCGTCTCGATTTCAGAGATTTATAAACGAGGTATTCTCAGATTTGATTAGGTCAGGAGATGTAGTGGTATATATGGATGACATATTGGTTGCAACCCGAACCATAGAGTATCACCTGCAGATTTTAAACCGCGTTTTTACATTATTAGTACAAAATAAGATGGAAATTAGGTTAGATAAATGTAAATTCATGTATACGGAAATACAGTATTTAGGGTATCTTATAACAGGGGAAGGCATAAGCCCGCCGAAGAATGGGATAGAGGCCGTTGAAAGATTTCCGATTCCGCAAAATGTTCGGGATGTTCAAAGTTTTCTGGGTTTATGCTCGTATTTTCGGAAATTTATTGAACGATTTGCTTTCATTGCTAAACCCTTATACAGTTTAGTTAAAAAGGATTCAAAATTCAAATTCGGGGAAGAGGAATTGGAAGCCTTTAATAGTTTAAAAGCAAAATTAGTAGACTCTCCGGTATTAGCAATCTACAATCCCAAAGATGAAACAGAACTCCATTGTGACGCCAGCTCGATAGGGTTCGGTGCCATTCTTATGCAAAAGAAAAATGATTTAAAGTTCCATCCGGTGTTTTATTTTTCAAAACGTACCACTGAGGCTGAGAGCAAATACCATAGCTTTGAACTCGAAGTTTTAGCAATAATTTACGCATTGAGACGATTTCGAATTTATTTACAGGGGACCAAGTTTAAAATTTTAACCGATTGTAACTCACTTCGATTGACCCTTAACAAAAAAGATGTAAACCCACGAATCGCTAGATGGGCGTTAGAACTTCAGGGTTTTGACTATGAGATTGAACATAGGCCGGGAGCTCGGATGATGCACGCGGACGCGTTAAGCAGGTCCACGAATGTCCTCGTGGTGGAGGGAAATTCGTTCGAACGTAATTTGGCGCTCATACAAAATCAGGACTTCGAAATTTCAAAATTACGAGACAATTTGGAGACGTGTGAAAATAGATTTTTCGAAATGAGGAATGGTCTTGTATATCGGAAGCAGGGAGGAAATTTGTTATTTTATGTTCCTCAGAGCATGGAAAATAGCGTCATTTATAGGTACCATGACGAAATGGGACATTTAGGAGCAGAGAAGGTTTATTTCACCGTTCTACAAAATTATTGGTTTCCGAAAATGAAATGGAAAATTAATCAACACATAAAAAACTGTCTTAAATGCATTGCGTATTCACCACCGTCGGGAAAAGTTGAAGGAACTCTTCACAGCATAGCTAAGGGAAGCGTCCCATTTAAAACCCTTCACATAGACCACTATGGTCCGGTAGATAAAGAAACAAGCGTGAAGAAATACATATTTTTAGTTTGTGACGCGTTTACGAAGCACGTGAAATTATACGCGACGAAAACAACTGCAACGAAGGAAGCGATTTCATACCTGAAGACATATTTTTCCCATTATAGTCGACCTGACATGATTGTATCAGATAGGGGTAGTAGTTTTACGTCGAAAGATTTTGAGGACTTTTTAGCGGCAAATAATATTAGGCATGCGAAGGTAGCTACGGCATCCCCGCAAGCAAATGGTCAAGTAGAAAGAGTGAACAGAGTTCTGGGGCCTGCGCTTGCGAAGATGACGGAGAATTGTCCGGGAAAGCGATGGTATGAGGTATTAGAGGATGTAGGGTTTGCGCTGAACAATACCGTTAGGAAGGCTACTCGTGAAACTCCTTGTAAATTATTATTTGGTATTGACCAGAAGGGTAAGTTTCCGGACACCCTAAAGGAATATCTCTGCGAATGGAGGGATCGAAACCCCGTAGGTATAGAAACGTGCCGTCGCAAGGCAGAGGAAAATAACGTTAAGTTGCAAGAGTACAATAAGTTATATTACGATAGGAGACATAAACCACCCCACGTGTACGAAGTCGGGGATTATATTATGCTAAGAAATATTGAAAATACGCCAGGCGTGTCACAAAAGTTAATTCCTCAATACAAAGGACCCTACGAGGTCGTCAAAAAATTACGAAGCGACCGTTATGTTATAGCCGACATTGAAGGTTTTCAGAATACCCAAAGACCGTACCAAGGTACGTGGTCGTCATCCAACACGAGGCCCTGGCGTTCAGGTCAAGGAAATTTAGAATTGTAAAACCTCGATACTTTTATGTTTTTTCTCTTTCTGCGTTTATGCGAGTGAGTCCGGGGTCGAACTCAATGGTCAGGAATGGCCGAATTGTAAGAGTTCGCCCGATGTAGTTTATGATAGAAAATACCCCGTTTCGACAAGACCTTGCCGGTCGAACATTTGGGGCCCAGATGACTCGACGAGGGGTCAGTGAGCGGGAGTCGGGTAGAGACCCGACCATACTTACCCCTGTGCGCGCAACGAGGGGGGAATCCAGGTAAACGAGGAAGCACAAGACTGTTTCAGGATGCAAGGATAGGGAGAGGGGTGAAACAGACCCAAATATAAGCGTAGGACGAAAGGAAGAAAGGACGAGGTTTTGACGCAGACTTTGGACTAAGCGGACTTTGTGAGAGTCACCGACGGACGGGCATTGTTGCAGCCGGATCTCTCCGATCAGCTGTTGACCGGATTTTAAATGTGCGTGCGAGAGCGTGTACACAATATGACTCACCGGCCGGGATGACGGTTACCTACGTCACCCGTTTTTGCCCGGATTCCAGCGATGCGCGCTTCCTAGAATCCGAGGATCAGTATCACGAACACCTGATTGTTGTCAACACGCTCTCGCACGCCCCAAAACATCGATCTCTTTGTCGCTCAGCGACCCACGATTTTATATCGGATTAAAACGGCTTCCCAAGCCTTCGCGCCCAGCGCCTTGTACATAGTTGCACATTATTCGATCTTTGTAAATAGCGTGTTTGTGAGTCGTGTTTGTTCGTGCTGTTTCTCTGTGGTGCTCGTCTTTGTTATAACGAAGCCCACGCGCTGAATAAAGAAGTTCGTCCAAGTCTGTTGGAGTGCAAACATTCCCTGGTCATCCAGTGGCGATCCACTCCGCCTTCCCAAGGCAGCGCGTAAACATTTGGTCCTTCGAGCCGGATACGCCTTGAATAATGGTTCCAACGACCCGTGATGGGGACAACGACAACTCCTCCACATCGCCTCCACGATGGCAGTCTCTGGTAAAGGAGATTCGCCTGCTCTTACAAGGGTCCGTTCGCCTCCTCGCCAACTTCAAGAAGATGGGGAAGGCGAAGTTCACCGAGGAGAATGCCGAAGATCGTCTGGTCAAGCTGAACGAGACGTGGGCTCGGTGCGAGGCCCTCAATCTGGAGCTGGAGCTCCTGTTACCGGACGCCGAGAGGTCAGCTTGCCCGTTTGTGGCGCAAGAGGAATTCGCTCGTGCCGAGGACGAGTATTGGGCGGCTCGGGACTTTCTTCGGGAAGTCATCAAGTCCCTTCAATCGCCGCCGTCAGCAGGATCATCGGAAGGAACCAACGGGGGATCCAGCCGGGGTCTGGCGCGACTCCCACCCATCGCCCTGCCGAAATTCTCCGGTGAGTACACGGAGTGGCCGAGTTTCCGCGATTTGTTCACGTCGTTGGTCATCTGCGACGCGACCCTCAGTGACACGACGCGGTTGCAATACCTGCACTCGGCGGTGGAGGGCCAGGCGGCCGAGACGATCGCTCATATTACCATTACCGAGGCCAACTTCAGCACCGCGTGGGCCCTGTTGACCCAAGAATTCGAAAATAAACGGGCGATCGTCTCGGCACATCTGCGTGACCTCCTCACCTTGCCGCCGATGGCCGGTGCGTCAGCCGCGGAGTTGAGACGGTTGCGTGCCCCCACCAATCGGGCGCTCTCCCTCCTCGCGAATTTAGGCCGCCCCACCGAGCACTGGGATGACATCATCGTCGCTCTGACGACGATGAAGCTCGATCCCGAGCTGCTAGAGGAGTGGGAGCTCTCGCTTGGCGTCAGCACCGACCCCCCTTCCTACGCGACACTCGACCAATTCATGAGTACCCGAATTCGTTCGTTGAACGCCTCGCGACTTGCGAAAGAGGCAGCCGCGCCCGATCGCTCCACAGCTGCGAAACCATCGGGCGACTCCGTCGCTCGGATATGCACTACGAACCCTGCGCCCGGTCCGTCGTCATCCGAAACAAAATCTCAATGCCCTGTGTGTCGGGCGCGACACGCGTTGTACCGGTGTGCGGCGTTTAAGGCGCTACGTCTCGACCAGCGCCGCGAAGTCGCGGAGGATAAGCGCGTATGTTTCAACTGTCTCGCGCCCGGCCACTGGGCCCCGTCGTGCCCCGTCGCGGCCAGTTGTGCGCGTTGCAGCCGGCGGCACCACTCGCTTCTGCACCCACCGACCTCCGAACCGGCAAAGGTTTCCGACGGTGCCACCGCGGCTCCGTCGGCCAGGGACGATCAGCCCCCCGCGGCCGCGGTCAATTCTATCGCGTCGCCCGCGAGCACGCCAGTGTTACTGGCCACTGCGATTGTCGGCGTTCGGTCATCGGGCGGTGACTTACTGACCATCCGGGCCCTACTGGATCAGGGAGCCCAGGTGTCCCTTGTTTCGGAGTCCGCGGTCCAGACGCTACGGCTCCCACGGCAGGCCAACGTCACCAAGTTCGTCGGCGCTCTGGACGGCAAATTGGGCACCTCACAGGCGACGGTGAGGTTGACACTGTCGCCACCGACTAGTGCACCCTCGGCGGCCATCACCATCACCGCTCATGTCGTGCCGAGGGTGTCATCCTATGTTCCCGAGTGGACTCCGACTACGCAGCGGGAGAGTTTCGCCGGCCTGGACTTCGCGGATCCTGATCCATCGATCCGCCGCCCGATTGATCTGATCGTCGGCGCCGACTACTTCGGAGCCCTGCTGCTTCCCGGGCTGCGACGCGGCACCCCTCCGGCCTTGATCGCCCAAAACACAGTTTTCGGTTGGATTGTTTCCGGTCCGACCGGTCGTTTCCCCGCCGCCGGTGCGTTGCACCATGTGACGGCCCAGCCCGTGGCATCAGAGGACGACCTCAGCATGGTGTTACGCAAATTCTGGGAGGTCGAAGAGGTCGCCGTACCGACGACCCTCGCTCCAGACGACGCGCGTTGCGAGCACCATTTCGCGAGCACGCACTCGCGGCGGGCTGACGGCCGGTACATTGTGCGACTCCCCCTAAAAACCGGACATCCGCTCGATGTCGGCGATTCCCGGTCGCGCGCGACAGCGCTCTTACGGTCACTCGACCGGCGCCTCGCGAGGGACGCGACGCTGGAGAAGTCGTATCGCGAATTCCTGGCAGAATACGAAGCGCTCGGGCATATGGAGGAGGTCGCCGGTCCTCAGAGGGTCGACGCGTCTCCACGGCTGGTATATTTGCCCCATCACGCCGTCGTGAAGCGAGCCCCCGGCACGGACGTCAAGCTGCGCGTCGTTTTCAACGCGTCGAGCCCGACGTCAAACGGGACCTCCCTAAATGATCATCTCCTGGTAGGACCGAAACTGCAGCGCGACATTATGGCCGTGCTTCTCCAGTGGCGCCTCCCTCGTTTCGCCCTTAAGGCCGACATCGAGAAGATGTACCGGCAGATCCTCGTGCACCCGAGCGACGCGAGCTTTCAATGCATCCTGTGGCACCGTCGCCCCGATAGCGCGCCCGCCACGTTTCGGCTCCGGACCGTTACTTACAGCACCGCCTCCGCGCCCTATCTAGCCATGCGTGTTTTGCAGCAGCTGGCCACCGACGAAGGAGGGCGATTTCCTCGGGGGCGACAGATTCTTGCGACCCAGTTCTACGTCGATGACGTATTATTCGGGGCGGACGAGGTCTCGTCGGCCCTCGCGGATCGCGATGAGCTCTGCGCGTTGCTTGCGCGGGGAGGGTTCGTGCTACGGAAATGGGCGGCCAATCACCGAGCGTTGCTACCGGACAGCGCGACGCCGGCCACATCCGAGTCGCCGGTCCCGTGCGCCCCAGAGGGTTCGGATTTACATTCGGTGCTGGGGATTCAATGGATTCCTCAAGCGGACGCGTTTCGCTATGTGATTGGCCCCCCTTCCGCCCCCGCAACGACCAAGCGCACCATCCTGTCGGTGGCGGCGCGTCTGTACGACCCGCTCGGCTGGATATCGCCCGCGGTGGTGGTCGCAAAAATATTATTACAGGACCTGTGGATGAGAGGCTCGGACTGGGACGCTCCGCTTCCGTCGGACGTGCTGCAGGGATGGCAGGACCACGTCTCGTCTCTTCCCCTCCTGGAGTCGCTGCGCATCCCGCGCTGGTGCGGACACGACGCCTCCGTCGCAGTCTGTGAGCTGCACGGCTTCGCCGACGCGTCCTCCAGGGCCTACGGCGCGGTTGTCTACTCCAGGATCGTTCGCCGCCACGGGGAAGCAGCGCAGGTCACTCTCCTTGCTGCCAAGACGAAGGTTGCGCCGGTCCGGACGATGAGCATTCCGCGCCTCGAGCTGAGCGCCGCCGTCCTCCTCGCGCGTCTCCTCGTTCGCATAAAGTCCGAAGCCCCCTGGCCTATTTCGACGTCACACGCCTGGACGGACTCGCGGGTGGTGCTTGCGTGGCTTCAACATCATCCGTCCCACTGGACCGTATTCGTCGCGAACCGCGTAGCAGAAATCCAGTCTGCACTGCCGGCGGCCGCGTGGCGTCACGTTCCGACACGTGACAACCCGGCTGACTGCGCCTCGCGAGGCATGCACCCTCGCGAATGAATCCTCCACGAACTCTGGTGGAGGGGACCGAAGTGGCTTCCGCTGGCGCCGTCGGAGTGGCCAGCGTGTCCGGCGTCGGAGGACTCGCGACCGGTAGAGGAAGAGACACGGCGAGCGGTGACCCACGTCACTGCTGCGCCCGCGCCTTGCCCGCTAGACCCACTGCCAAACAGCGTCTCCTCGTGGCCGCGACCCTCCGAATCACGGCGCGCTTGCTGTCCTTTGCACGACTGTGCCGTCGGGAGACCGCGGGGGGTGGGGGGTCGCGACTGTCGGAGGTGCAGCGGGCGCGTATATGGTGGCTTCGGTGGCTTCAGGGTACGGCCTTCGCGGACGACATTGCCGCGATTCGAAAAGGGAACGCAGTCCGAAGGGCCAGCCCGCTCCGCCAGCTGGCCCCGTACGTGGACGAGGACGGTTTGATTCGCGTGGGGGGAAGGTTACAGCACGCGCCGCTTCCGTACGACACGCGGCACCCGGTTGTTCTACCGGCGCACCACGTCGCGAATTTGATAATTCAGCATGCGCACCTCAGGGCGATGCACGGTGGGCCCCAGCTCACCCTCACCGTCCTGAGAAATAACTATTGGGTGGTGCGCGCAAGGGAGTCCGTTCGCGCGATCGTGCATCGATGCACAGTCTGCGCCCGGTTTCGAGCCGCAGCCGGGACGCAAATCATGGCCGACCTTCCCGCCGCGCGAGTCTCGCCGTCTCGTCCCTTCGCGAACACCGGCGTGGACTACGCGGGACCGATCATGGCGCGACCAGCAAAGGGTCGCGGGTACAAGGCCCATAAGGCATACATCGCCCTGTTCGTGTGTATGTCGACGCGGGCCGTACACCTGGAGCTGGTATCGGACTACACCACCGCAACCTTCCTCGCCGCGTTTCAACGGTTCGTCTCCCGCCGGGGTCGCCCCCAGCACATATATAGTGACAACGGGACGAACTTCAGAGGCGCTGCGCGGGATCTCGGCGCCGCGATCCGCGACGCGGTGGGTTCACCGGACCTCGCTGCATTCTCCGACCCCGAGAACATCGCGTGGAGTTTTATCCCCCCGGCCGCGCCGCATTTCGGGGGATTGTGGGAAGCGGGCGTGAAGAGCGCAAAGCACCACCTGCACCGAGTTGTGCGAGACCACACCTTGTCGTACGAGGAGCTTACGACGGTGCTCTGTATGGTCGAGGCGTGCCTGAACTCGCGCCCTCTCGTCCCCGCGTCGGGCGACGATGATGATCTCGCGTTAACCCCTGCTCACTTCGTGACCGGCGCGCCTCCGTTGGCGCTGCCCCCGGTAACTTCGGCGACCGGTCCTGTATCGCTTCGGACTCGATGGGAGCTCGTCCAGCGGATGCGTGACCACTTTTGGAGGCGATGGCACGCGGACTACCTCCACTCTCTGCAGCCGCGGCGTAAGTGGACCAGCCCAGAGAGGAGCCTCTGTGTCGGCGACGTCGTCGTCCTTAAAGGCGACGACACTCCGCCGGCGCAGTGGCGTCTCGGCCGCGTTTCGCGTGTCCACCCTGGTCCAGACGGGCGCGTTCGCGTGGTGACGGTGCGCACCGCACAGGGAGAATCCTTGCGGCCGATCACTCGCGTGGTTCTTCTTCCGTGCTCCCCTGCGACTGCTGACGAGACCCCGACGTGAACAATACATGTACCACCTCGTGATAAGTGTAACGCGCCACTCCGGTCCACCTTGTAGCGTCACTGCGTGTCACGGCGGGCGGACGCCCTGCGTCGGCGTCCGCCAAGGTCGGCCCGGGTCTCCGGGCCGAGGCGGGCGGAATGTTGCAGCCGGATCTCTCCGATCAGCTGTTGACCGGATTTTAAATGTGCGTGCGAGAGCGTGTACACAATATGACTCACCGGCCGGGATGACGGTTACCTACGTCACCCGTTTTTGCCCGGATTCCAGCGATGCGCGCTTCCTAGAATCCGAGGATCAGTATCACGAACACCTGATTGTTGTCAACACGCTCTCGCACGCCCCAAAACATCGATCTCTTTGTCGCTCAGCGACCCACGATTTTATACCGGATTAAAACGGCTTCCCAAGCCTTCGCGCCCAGCGCCTTGTACATAGTTGCACATTATTCGATCTTTGTAAATAGCGTGTTTGTGAGTCGTGTTTGTTCGTGCTGTTTCTCTGTGGTGCTCGTCTTTGTTATAACGAAGCCCACGCGCTGAATAAAGAAGTTCGTCCAAGTCTGTTGGAGTGCAAACATTCCCTGGTCATCCAGTGGCGATCCACTCCGCCTTTCCAAGGCAGCGCGTAAACAGGCATACGGCCAAATAAATATATCTTGTTACATTTACTTTTTAAATTGTATTTCCTACCGCTCGACCAGATCCTTACAATAAGGATTTAAAGTTAATAATCAGACACGTTTAATGATTCCCAAAAGGCAAGGCGATTGATTACAATTTCGTAATTAAATTTTCTTTTCTCTCTGCTGAAATTCCTTTACATTGAACTCTAGCTTTTGGTTTTCATAACTTAGTTTTCATTGTTTTCGCATTAAGAAAATTTAACTCCTTAAATTCAGCAGAAAAATCATTTTTATATTTCAAGATTTTTCCCCTCTTGTGAATTGCACAGATACAAAATCATGAATCTATGATTTAGGAGAATTTCTTTTTAATTTGTGCTGAGCAGTGAAGTTTTCCCAATTAAAAAAATTATTAATGTCCATTTCACAAACGTCTACTTTAGAGGAATTTGCTCCCCGCATGGCACATTTAAAATCACTAAAATTAAACACCTTACGTAAACTTAGGACAATCTAATTTAGTAGATACCCTGATAACCAGGTCTGCCGGCAGATCCGGTGCCGTCTATGTCCGCATTCAACTACGGTTCTGCCGGCAGACACTGCCTTGTCAGGGTCTGCCTTCATCTCCCGGCAGATGGACGGCAGATCCACGTCTGACACATCCTGCTGCCCGTCTGACACATCCAATAGCACCATCTGAAGGCAGGGTCTGCTGCGGATCTGCCGTCCTTCTGCCGGCAGACCCTGCCTTGTCAGACCCTGCTGTTCATCTGTTGGCAGACTGCAGGCAGATTGTTATTAGGGTAATACATAGGACATTATAAACTAGTAAAACTATTTGAAAAGCAGTTAGGATGAATAAATTAGACTGTTTCTAGATCTCTACAAAGCACGTAGGGGTTTCTAACTTTACCCAGCCAGACTTTCATGAGTTAAATTCTTGATCATGCAATGAATCAATACATTTACTACATGTTTTGATGAATATTGCTATATCGTTAGACTCATCCCACACAGCACAACGTCCGGCAAAGTCACTGGGACGTCTACAGACATCTGCAGACGTCCCAGGTACGTCCCTGGTACGGTCTGTCGACGTCCCCGGGACGTTGTGCTGTGTGGGATGTTAATTTACTAAATATGACTAAAATATATGTTGTAAATATAATGTAAAGTGATGATGGCAATTTGCAATCATTGTGTGCTGCATTGATTGCTATGTTTGTCTGCCACTGTGTAGTGTATCTACTACTCTATCACTACCGTATATTTTTGTAAAATCCGATATGTGTATTATGTACACTAACATATGTTATATTTATATATTTCATGTATTGTATATATATTTTAAGTGCGTACGCGATACGTGTATTCTATGTACACTTTGTATACTCTGATTTGTATATTCCAACCAACTACAGGTGTATCCACTACTCATTCTAGGTGCATTCTATAGTCATTTCGCGCATGCACGCACGAGCAATTTGATTATAGAAATAGAATAATTTAATTTATAATTTATAACAAATAGAATAATAATATTGTAGTATTGTAGTTTTTCAATATTTGTAAACACACATAGTGTAATGCAGTGGATGATATAATTTGTAGTGTACTGTAACGAAATAAATGGAAATACATTTTTATCAAATTTCATTTTATTTTAATCGTATCGATAACCGTCCTCAACACCGTCCCAATGCATTTAGCCTAATTTAGACCCTACATATATATATATATATATACAAACCCTCAGGATGTACCATATTCGGGTCCATATGACTCCTCACTCCCCGCATAGATTTTAGGAAAGAAATTCGCACACCTCTACACCTGCCGCCTGTTTCGAACTCTCGCTCCAAACATATCTTTCAACATTTCAATCCATTTTAGAGTAGTTCTTGAATTGGACGCTGTCCGTAAGCAGAGGGCGCTACGTCCAGTCTTCAAATAAGGAGTCGATAATACACTTTCGCTGAAATATCCTTTGAAACTGAAATGCACCTCATAGTATAGACGACGTTCTATAGATGGCGCCTATATAGCAGGTAGCACTCGACGTCTTAAAACGTCCCAAGCCCGTCCCAAATGAGTCCCAAGCCCGTCCCAAACACGTCCCAAGCCCGTCCCAAATACGTCCCAAACATGTCCCAAACACGTCCCAAGCCCGTCCTAAGCCCGTCCCAAATACGTCCCAAACATGTCCCAAACACGTCCCAAGGCCCGTCCCAAGCGCATCCCAGGGACGTATTTAGGACTTTGCACAGATGGCGCCACTGTAGTTACACGACGTCCCAAAACCGTCCCAAAATCGTCTACAGACGTCCCAAAGCCGCCCACGGACGTCCCAGGGACGTTTTGTTACCAACCGGGACCTTCAGACCTACGGACCTAGAAGGGACCTAAAACGGACGTCCTCGGGACCTCGTGTGCTGTGTGGGAGGATACTCGAACGTGAAATTTCGCTCCTGATTTAAGGGGGTAGACACGTCACGTGGTCTGGCCGATTCGGCAGGTCGGTATTACAGCAGGTTTTTTCTGCACTGAAATGGTATTACCCATAGATACGCCGCTGCCTGTGCTCGCGAGAGGGGGCTGTTTGCTATTTCCATATTCTATTTTGAATGTGGAAAGAAATTCTCAGCTGTTGCGTTATACTCGTAAAAATTTAAACAGAAAGTCTTCTGGTACTGCAAACGTAGAAAGTTGATTGTAAATTTACTTGAAATGTGCTTATGCTACAATATTCTACGTTGGCAGTAAGGAATTATAAGTGAAAAGGAAAAATAGACGAGGGCATGTCCCCAGAAAATAAAGTTTGTTAGGATAGACAGTTTTTAATTAGCAAAACACTGAAGCAGAACATGCAGATACAAGCAGATATGAATAAACATATATAAAATTGTGTTTGGTGTTGAATCTAACGCGTGATTATTATGTGGTCCCTCCTCGAAGTGACAGAAAATATAACCTATGTATATGCTATATGACAATAAATATGTAGCGGCTATTTTGTTGTATTACGCTACATTTGTAAACTTTTCATCATCCTTCCGAAACATTATTATTACGCCGCAACAGTATCTTTAGGAAATCGGGTATAGCATATAGGTTATATTTTCTGTCACTTCGAGGACAGAAAATCTGCTCTTCCAGCTGACAGAAAATCTGCTGCTGCACATTTTCCCTAGCCCGGTCGGCGTCATGGAAAGGGTACCTCTTGCGCCCTGAATTTGTGGTACTTGCAACGATATTCCTCAGCTCAGTGTACATATGTACACTCTGGTTTGATCTGGAAAAATAAACAAATTTAATAAAAATTATTTTTTGTGTTTATACCACTTGAATGTAAAATCTGATACTCTTACACTTACCGAAGAAACCATTATTATTGTCCTATTTCTTATAAATATTTTCTTGGAATGGTACCGACCCCTTTCGATTCCAGTTAGTTGTCATAGAACCTGTGATAAAAAGTTAGAACGAGTTGTAATCTCAATGCAGTAAAAATGTAAATGTATGTATGTTATTTACTTATCTTTATGCTTGCGGAGAAGACTGCCTTCCTTTCCTCGCTTCTTGGAGCATGATTTTCAACGTTGATATTGGTTGGTGGAAATATCTAAAACAAATTCATGTATGAGACAAACATTCATGATGATTTCCAATTACTCCAATTATTTGCATAACAAAAGTATATGTCACACTTACGATTTTATAGATGTCATTTCCACTTGATATGAAAGAATAGGTATAGGTATTTATTATTAGGAGAGTGTGAAAAGGCCCACCACCACCCCCGTCATAGACGGTCCTATTCACTCTCCGTACGTATCTTGTACATACTTTCTTACTTACATTTTGGAACATTACTTATTCGACAGCTCTTCATATTCGCTGGATGCACTCGCCGGTGCATTAGTGACTTTATATTGCAATTGTTTATTCGCCAGCTCTTGATATGCGCTGGATGCACTCGCCGGTGCATTAGTGACTTTGTATTGCAATTGTTTATTCGCCAGCTCTTCATACGTGCTGGATGCACTCGCCGGTGCATTAGTGACTTTGTATTGCAATTGTTTATTCGCCAGCTCTTCATACGCGCTGGATGCACTCGCCGGTGCATTAGTCACTTTATATTGCAATTGTTTATTCGCCAGCTCTTGATATGCGCTGGATGCACTCGCCGGTGCATTAGTGACTTTGTATTGCAATTGTTTATTCGCCAGCTCTTCATACGTGCTGGATGCACTCGCCGGTGCATTAGTCACTTTGTATTGCAATTGTTTATTCGCCAGCTCTTCATACGCGCTGGATGCACTCGCCGGTGCATTAGTCACTTTATATTGCAATTGTTTATTCGCCAGCTCTTCATATGCGCTGGATGCACTCGCCGGTGCATTAGTGACTTTGTATTGCAATTGTTTATTCGCCAGCTCTTCATACGTGCTGGATGCACTCGCCGGTGCATTAGTCACTTTGTATTGCAATTGTTTATTCGCCAGCTCTTCATACACGCTGGATGCACTCGCCGGTGCATTAGTCACTTTATATTGCAATTGTTTATTCGCCAGCTCTTCATATGCGCTGGATGCACTCGCCGGTGCATTAGTCACTTTATATTGCAATTCTTTATTCGCCAGCTCTTCATATGCGCTGGATGCACTCGCCGGTGCATTAGTCACTTTATATTGCAATTGTTTATTCGCCAGCTCTTCATATGTGCTGGATGCACTCGCCGGTGCATTAGTGACTTTACATTGCAATTGTTTATTCGTCAGCTCTTCATATGTGCTGGATGCACTCGCCGGTGCTATTGCGATGTTTTCATCCATCGTTTTGTGTACTTTCTTGTGTACTCGTACTTGCTCCTCCTGTTTTTATGTACGGAGGTTCTCTAATCGGCTGTTGTCGATTGTATCGACTATCTATAATTTCTGGCAACATGCAGTCCTCATAGAACTTGTTCAGTTGTTCACATTTCACACTTTATCATTACGGAGATGGTCATTCCAGGGATTTTTGTGGTCGCAGAATCGGATTCCGAGGTCAAAATTGTTATTACTGTACTACTGTTTGATTCGATTATGTTAGTTGAAGTTAATTATGGCATCAAATTTTGAAAAATTAGCGTTTTTACGATAGCAAAAGCTATTGAGCGCGCTGAAACTGGAAAGTCAATATGTGGTAACTTTTTATTTAAACAACTATATAACTTTATTAATTATACAACGTGTGTAGAAGCGGACCGATACACACCTCTATCTCTCTACTTCCAGGCGGTCTCTGCCGTACGATCCTTCTCCTCCCTCTCTTTCACCTGCTCCCGCTTCCCATGCCAATTGGCCTAGCACGCGTCCATCTCTCTATCACGCTATACTTTTACGCCTTATCATTCGCCATCCATTCTCTCTTTCTCTCTCTCTCTCTCTCTCTCTCTCTCTCTCTCTCTCTCTCTCTCTCTCTCTCTCTCTCTCTCTCTCTCTCTCAGCAGTCACACAAACACATTCTACAAATATTCCGTATAAATTCGCACTTCAGAGATTGAAATAGCTTTCATTTACCTATAAGATGAAATTGTCCGTTCGTTCTATGTTATTGAAATATATAAAAAGTTATAAATAACTGAAATATAAGAAATTATTTTTACATTTTTCGAAATCGTCAGGCATCTTTGAAACATATATTATTAGATAGTCTATAGTATAAGGAATGTATGTGCGAAAGGAGAAGTTGCACTCTTTTGCGACTTCCGAGTAATAACCAATTATGTTGGCGGTAATCAGGCCGCTTGCGCGGAAGAAGTGTCTCAATCACCCCGTGATTGCCTTTCCGATGATTTCTTGCATTCTATTCGCGCGGAGTTTAATTTTCGATCAGGTAGTACGCCTAAGGTTCCGCACGGGCGGAGGATTATCCCGGCCTGCGCTGGTATCGTAAACTAATAAAGTAATAAAATGTTCGCCTAGCCAATACAGTAAACGAAGGTAAAGTTAAAATTGAGCTAGCACGTGTTTCAAGACTTGCACGTAAGATATACAGAGTGTCCCGTCAGACATAGAAAAAAATGCAATTTCTTACCAAATGCTTTAGGAATACATTGTTGTATCTGTTTAAAAAAATTACTATAAGACAATTTTATTTACGACTTATATCGAAAAAAAATTTCCATATAGTCACAGGTATTTTCAGAAATATATGTAGATCCATGTTGGCGGGTCGCAGACACTTCTTCCGCGCAAGCGGCCTGATTACCGCCAACATGATTGGTTATTACTCGGAAGTCGCAAAAGAGTGCAACTTCTCCTTTCGCACATACATTCCTTATACTATAGACTATCTAATAATATATGTTTCAAAGATGCCTGACGATTTCGAAAAATATAAAAATAATTTCTTATATTTCAGTTATTTATAACTTTTTATATATTTCAATAACATAGAACGAACGGACAATTTCATCTTATAGGTAAATGAAAGCTATTTCAATCTCTGAAGTGCGAATTTATACGGAATATTTGTAGAATGTGTTTGTGTGACTGCTGAGAAAGAGAGAGAGAGAGAGAGAGAGAGAGAGAGAGAGAGAGAGAGAGAGAGAGAGAGAGAGAGAGAATGGATGGCGTACTGTAGGTAGGTATACGGCAGAATACATTGTATAGTAGCAGCAGTTTTTCGCGAATATCTCGGAAACGAAGGTCGAGCGACAGTAACATGTATAGGAAAAAGTTGATGAGAATCGTGTCCCCGACAGCATATCCAAAAATCATTGAAATCGGTGAGGATGGAAAACTTCTAAATAATTACCTTCAGTTATTTATAACTTTTTATATATTTCAATAACATAGAACGAACGGACAATTTCATCTTATAGGTAAATAAAAGCTATTTCAATCTCTGAAGTGCGAATTTATACGAAATATTGACTTTCCAGTTTCAGCGCGCTCAATAGCTTTTGCTATCGTAAAAACGCTAATTTTTCAAAATTTGATGCCATAATTAACTTCAACTAACATAATCGAATCAAACAGTAGTACAGTAATAACAATTTTGACCTCGGAATCCGATTCTGCGACCACAAAAATCCCTGGAATGACCATCTTCGTAATGGTAAAGTGTGAAATGTGAACGTAAGGATTTTTAATCGCGTTCTCGGCGATTCGGGCCGTGGTGCACCACTCCTGTAGGTGTTCCTCTCCGGTAAATAAGCGGTCCTACATAATGTTGCTGACAACCTAAAGGTGAATTCAGACGGCTCGTGGCTCCGCGAGCCGGCTCGCCTCGTTTGGCTCGTCAAGTCGGCTTGGCGAGCCCGACTGGACAAGCCATGACCGATCAGACGGCTTGTGGCTCGGCTCGTGGCTCGGCTTGTGGCTCGGCTCGTCTAGCTCGTCAAGTCGGCTTGGCGAGCCCGGGCGAGCGGGAGTCATGACCAATCTCAGACGGCTCGTGGCTCGCGGCTCCACGAGCCGTCTTGTGACGTAGCGTCCCAGCGCGAGGAATCGCGCGCAACGGTGTGACCGGGAGTGAGCGAGATGCCGAGCGCACGGGCGACCGCGACCGAGCACCACCGAACCGGCCCGAGGCACGCCGGTCTCGCGACGCGTCAAATGACGCTCACTCCCCACTGCGCCGCTAGATCGCGTCGATTTCTCGCAGCTGGGAATTTCCAAGAATCGGGACATAAGCCCTGCCGCGACGAAGGACCGGCAGTTCGAGTGGGGATACGGATCCCCCCTCCTAGACGCCTGCCTGGATGCTGCCCGGTGCGACCGTACTAGCGAGAAATCTCCGCATAACCACGATCAGCTGATCGACTACCCGGTCTCTTTCCTCCTACCGTACCGAACAGAGACGCCCGGACGCTGCCCGGTCTCTTTCCTTCTACCGTACCGCCCAGAGACGCCAGGACGTTGCCCGGTCTCTTTCCTCCTACCGTACCGAACAGAGACGCCCGGACGCTGCCCGGTCTCTTTCCTTCTACCGTACCGCACAGAGACGCCAGGACGCTGCCCGGTCTCTTTCCTTCTACCGTACCGCATAGAGACGCCAGGACGTTGCCCGGTCTCTTTCCTCCTACCGTACCGAACAGAGACGCCCGGACGCTGCCCGGTCTCTTTCCTTCTACCGTACCGCCCAGAGACGCCAGGACGTTGCCCGGTCTCTTTCCTCCTACCGTACCGAACAGAGACGCCCGGCCGCTGCCCGGTCTCTTTCCTTCTACCGCACAGAGACGCCAGGACGTTGCCCGGTCTCTTTCCTCCTACCGTACCGAACAGAGACGCCCGGACGGTGCCCGGTCTCTTTCCTATTACCGTACCGAACAGAGACGCCCGGACGCTGCCCGGTCTCTTTCCTTCTACCGTACCGCCCAGAGACGCCAGGACGCTGCCCGGTCTCTTTCCTTCTACCGTACCGCATAGAGACGCCAGGACGTTGCCCGGTCTCTTTCCTCCTACCGTACCGAACAGAGACGCCCGGACGCTGCCCGGTCTCTTTCCTTCTACCGTACCGCACAGAGACGCCAGGACGCTGCCCGGTCTCTTTCCTTCTACCGTACCGCATAGAGACGCCAGGACGTTGCCCGGTCTCTTTCCTCCTACCGTACCGAACAGAGACGCCCGGACGCTGCCCGGTCTCTTTCCTTCTACCGTACCGCCCAGAGACGCCAGGACGTTGCCCGGTCTCTTTCCTCCTACCGTACCGAACAGAGACGCCCGGCCGCTGCCCGGTCTCTTTCCTTCTACCGCACAGAGACGCCAGGACGTTGCCCGGTCTCTTTCCTCCTACCGTACCGAACAGAGACGCCCCGACGGTGCCCGGTCTCTTTCCTATTACCGTACCGAACAGAGACGCCCGGACGCTGCCCGGTCTCTTTCCTTCTACCGTACCGCCCAGAGACGCCAGGACGCTGCCCGGTCTCTTTCCTTCTACCGTACCGCATAGAGACGCCAGGACGTTGCCCGGTCTCTTTCCTCCTACCGTACCGAACAGAGACGCCCGGACGCTGCCCGGTCTCTTTCCTTCTACCGTACCGCCCAGAGACGCCAGGACGTTGCCCGGTCTCTTTCCTCCTACCGTACCGAACAGAGACGCCCGGCCGCTGCCCGGTCTCTTTCCTTCTACCGCACAGAGACGCCAGGACGTTGCCCGGTCTCTTTCCTCCTACCGTACCGAACAGAGACGCCCGGACGGTGCCCGGTCTCTTTCCTATTACCGTACCGAACAGAGACGCCCGGACGCTGCCCGGTCTCTTTCCTTCTACCGTACCGCCCAGAGACGCCAGGACGCTGCCCGGTCTCTTTCCTTCTACCGTACCGCATAGAGACGCCAGGACGTTGCCCGGTCTCTTTCCTCCTACCGTACCGAACAGAGACGCCCGGACGCTGCCCGGTCTCTTTCCTTCTACCGTACCGCACAGAGACGCCAGGACGCTGCCCGGTCTCTTTCCTTCTACCGTACCGCATAGAGACGCCAGGACGTTGCCCGGTCTCTTTCCTCCTACCGTACCGAACAGAGACGCCCGGACGCTGCCCGGTCTCTTTCCTTCTACCGTACCGCCCAGAGACGCCAGGACGTTACCCGGTCTCTTTCCTCCTACCGTACCGAACAGAGACGCCCGGCCGCTGCCCGGTCTCTTTCCTTCTACCGCACAGAGACGCCAGGACGTTGCCCGGTCTCTTTCCTCCTACCGTACCGAACAGAGACGCCCGGACGGTGCCCGGTCTCTTTCCTATTACCGTACCGAACAGAGACGCCCGGACGCTGCCCGGTCTCTTTCCTTCTACCGTACCGCCCAGAGACGCCAGGACGCTGCCCGGTCTCTTTCCTTCTACCGTACCGCATAGAGACGCCAGGACGTTGCCCGGTCTCTTTCCTCCTACCGTACCGAACAGAGACGCCCGGCCGCTGCCCGGTCTCTTTCCTTATACCGCACAGAGACGCCAGGACGTTGCCCGGTCTCTTTCCTTCTACCGTACCGCATAGAGACGCCAGGACGTTGCCCGGTCTCTTTCATCCTACCGTACCGAACAGAGACGCCCGGACGCTGCCCGGTCTCTTTCCTTCTACCGTACCGCACAGAGACGCCAGGACGCTGCCCGGTCTCTTTCCTTCTACCGTACCGCATAGAGACGCCAGGACGTTGCCCGGTCTCTTTCCTCCTACCGTACCGAACAGAGACGCCCGGACGCTGCCCGGTCTCTTTCCTTCTACCGTACCGCCCAGAGACGCCAGGACGTTGCCCGGTCTCTTTCCTCCTACCGTACCGAACAGAGACGCCCGGCCGCTGCCCGGTCTCTTTCCTTCTACCGCACAGAGACGCCAGGACGTTGCCCGGTCTCTTTCCTTCTACCGTACCGCATAGAGACGCCAGGACGTTGCCCGGTCTCTTTCCTCCTACCGTACCGAACAGAGACGCCCGGACGCTGCCCGGTCTCTTTCCTTCTACCGTACCGCCCAGAGACGCCAGGACGTTGCCCGGTCTCTTTCCTCCTACCGTACCGAACAGAGACGCCCGGACGGTGCCCGGTCTCTTTCCTATTACCGTACCGAACAGAGACGCCCGGACGCTGCCCGGTCTCTCTCCTACCACCGCACCGAACAGAGACGCCCGGCCGCTGCCCGGTCTCTTTCCTCCTACCGCAACCGATAGAGACGACGGACGTTACCCGGTCTCCAAATCGGGCGAAACAAACCAAGCCGCGTCGCCCTTGGCGGCAACGCCAGGACTGTAAATAGTGTACATAGTCTGACATAAGAGGTGAACAATAAAGAACATTAAAACCCAGCACGAGGACTTTAATCGAACCTGGCCAGCCAACTGAGCTAACCCCAAATCCTCGGAGTGACATACGTCACAGTCTGATTTCACCTTTATGCAGATACGCAACAATTTTTCACTAACAATAACGGCTTGACTTTTTTACTTTTCATTTTTTCTGCATAAACATTTTTTCAAATATTTATAACAATTTCCTGATTAGGACGAGAGCAAACATGATACAATGTGGACCATTTTTGGTCGATACCGATATTACATCGTGTAACGTGTACGAGAAAATCTGTCTGAAAACATCTTTCTACGGAACAGAATTCTCTTTTCGCGTAGTAGTATCCACAACTGCAGGGTACAAGTATGCACTACCATATGCTGAACATCGAATCGCAAATCGTCGATGAATGTTGCTAATTTTAAACATTATCTTCTACATCACATAAATAAAATCTAAAGTGCATGTTTTGTCCACTCAAAATTACGTACAACGATTGAAATAGTCGCAACAGCATTATAAAGGAAACATACCCAACGAAACGCGTATAGTTTGAACGTTTTATGGCAATAAAACGCATATATAGTTTGTATAACATATATAACGAAATTTAAAATTTCTACATTGCGTCTCATCGGCATGAAAGTTGCAGGAACGCGCTGCTGATATACATATTTGAAGAATATAAATAATACTGTATTGTATACAACAAAATACCATGCTGCTACTACTACATCACAAACTGTAACTGTATACAAATCTGTATCATAAAACATAACTTACATTTCTCGGCGCGTTTTATTTTTTGACAAACGCTTTGCGGATAACTTGGGCCGCTTCGTTTTTGCATCACTCTTCAAATAGCGATTGTTCCTTGCATCTGCGTCTTTCTTCTCTGATTCCATGACAATGGAATGATCACACACAGTTATCAGCACTACAGTAACGAATCACGCGGAAATAGAACAATTCACAAATTATGAATATATTCCATATATCAATATCCGCGCATCAAATAAAAGCCCGATTGCTTTCTGCGTCTTCACCGTAGTGCAAACGATAAGAAACTGATCAGCTAGCGTCGTCGCTGCATTGTTACAGATGCTGAGATGCAAAACAAAAGATAGTGGGAAAAGGACGGATATATGCGTTCTGTCCCTCTTCTTTCTCATTAGAATTGGTGTATGCTGATCAGTGGTGGGTTTACTATGTGACAAGCGTAAAAAATGTAAATAATTGTATAAAATGTAGAAAATGTAGAAAATGTCACAAATTTAAATACGCACTATTAACCTCTACCTATTGCATTGAATTTTACTGCACAATATTTTAAATTACTTTAAAAAGAAAGATTGGAATATAATTATAACAAAATTACAAATAATATGAAAGTGTTTAGTCATATCTTTGGTATGCAAAAGATACTCGAATTTTTACGTATATCAACGTGGATTCTGAAGAAATTCATAAAGCTTTAGCAGTTTATTTCTTTGGATGTACCATTCGGTTTAGTATTATTGAATCTGACCACTATAGGAATTTTATTCATAAATTGAATCCAGCTTATAAAATTTCAACTCGAACAACATTGTCGAATAACTGACATAACGCAAAATTTCAAGATTACAACCAATTTGGATTAAATCCAAAAATGCAGTTCTACTTTTAGATGGTTGGAAAATTCATCATCCAACAATAAGTATGTTGTTGCAATTCTAAATTTAATGAATACGATATGTCCATGCAGGTCATGGCATTCCACAGTCTGCAATGTTTTTTCAAACAATATGATTTTATACAGTAAAATACATGAACGTAATAAAGTTGAGCTATTTACTACGTCTTCTTCTACACCTAGAGAATTCACTTTTCTACGTTAGGTAAAATACGGGCCCACCACTGATGCTGATACATTTACATAGAGTATGTACTTCCGGGAATACTTTTTGGTGCAGAAAAGTGCACAGGAAAAGATTTTTGATTATCCTGTGCATATACTTTTGACGTATCATCTTTGCGCGTTCGAACCTTTACGCGGGCCGAAACGTGTCGCTCGGTCCTTGGTGCAAGTGAAATATAAAATATTGAGTGAGTGAGAAAGACAGTTTGCGCTCTGTCCAGCGGTTTCTGGAGAGAATCGCAAGTTGTGTAGTAGGATCACCTACGGGAGTGGTGGTAAAGTGTGCGTGAACCGCGCCGGCGATTGTTTTCTGGCAAAGCTGGCCCTTGTGGCTAGCAAAGGCTCGATCGTCAGATATACGAGTGCCTGTCGAACCGTAAAGATCGTAAGTACTTTCACGCTTATTACTCCTGTCATTTTCACAATGTGTGCCGGTTATTATGAAAATGGTCTAAGTCCAAATTTTTCGTTTATTACATTTCACTTATTCTTTACGTAATATATCAACATGATACATAATAAACGTCAAGTTCAATTTCTTTTTTTAAAATTCCGACTGACGCCATTTTCAAACTAACTGACACACTTCTACATTTTACTTCCAACCTAAGAGTGTATTTAGACATATTTCGGGTGAAGTTTCATTAGTATTGTTGTAATTTTTTGTGCAAAATCGATCGTGCGAGCTGTGATTGTTTGAGTGTCCGCGTGTTTCTCAAGCTGCGTATCGCCATTGCGAGGTTGCCTCGCGTGGCACACCTCGCGGAGTGGAGAGTCTGTAGACTACCTCGACCATTATTACTTTACGAGGCATCAGCCGTCGATTTTTTGACGTGCTCAAAGGTGCCTTGCGGCTCCAAGATCAAAAATCGCATGGCTCTGGCGACGCAAATATCATGCTGGAGGTGGCGCGAGTCTGCCTCGCTAAGTGATCATGATCGAGGTAGTCTCCAGACTCTCCACTCCGCGAAGCGTGCCTGCCTGCGCGTGGCAGCCTCGCAATGTCGATACGCAGCTTCATTCTCAGAGATTCGTGTATTCATTCTCACGTAGAATAACAAAGTTATGTTATAATTTACCCCCGAAATGTCTAGAAAAGGTATACAGTATTGTTTCCGTATTTGCTAGCTGCTCGGGACCGGCAGTGAGCATATATATTCTGTACAGCGAGATGGAACGCTTTGCATTCGCGCGTATGCGTCGAGCAGTCATAACGCTCGTGCCCGTCGCGCACGCAACGCGTTCCATCTCGCTCTGGCCTTCGCCAGACAAGAGTGAGACAAAAGTGGCGGGGATAGCGACAAGCTTGTATCCCGTACATAAAATCGAGCATGTACGGAGACAATACTGTATACATTCGAGTGCAATATAGGCTTCCTTTAGTTGAAACTGAAGACAAGTGATGAAAATTAAACAGTTTCTAAACATCAGAAGTGGAAAAATTGGAAATTTTTAAATCACAAATGTTGGACATTTAAAAATACAAATATTTTGAAACTTGATAACCTCACAATTACAAATTTTGGAAATCTTTGAATTTCAATGCTTTCCAACTTGGAAATTCCAGCATTTAGAAATCTGAAGATTCTCCTGCTGCGCTAAATCTTGGTTAAAGAAGCCTATATTGTACTCAAATGTACCAACTTGATAAACGTGTACTCCTCTCTGAGTTGCGCAAAATGTAATCTAATTATAAATTATAAATTACGATGAAAATGTAAGTGTGTAATTGATTACACATTATTTTCTGCAATCGTTAATTTAGATAGTTGACAAAATTGTGGTCAACTACCTAAATTAACAATTACAGAAAATAAAGTGTAATCAATTGCACAATTACATTTTAATCGTAATTTGTAATTTGTAATTAGATTACATTTTGCGCAACTCAGAGAGGAGTACACG
This sequence comes from Andrena flavipes, assembly GCA_963971345.1. Lineage (NCBI taxonomy): Eukaryota > Metazoa > Arthropoda > Insecta > Hymenoptera > Andrenidae > Andrena > Andrena flavipes. The sequence continues at coordinate 35,749,335 of OZ020480.1, forward strand.
TTTGTACTGCACTTTCAAATTCATTTACGTTCAATACTTTCACTGTTTCTTTGACTCTTTTTTAGATGTCTGGAAATAATCAAGTGTCCCAGCAGAGGGGTAGAAGGGAAGGGACTCCGTCTCGGGGACGGAGTCCAACAAGTAGCTGGACTCCGTCCTCGCGACGGAGTCGAAGACGGAGCCCGTCACGACGGCGTCGATCGAGGAGCCGGACTCCGTCCTCGCGACGGAGTCGAAGGCGGAGCCCGTCGCGAGGGCGTCGATCAAGGAGCCGGACTCCGTCCTCGCGACGGAGTCGTAAGGAGGTCATTTGGATGCGCTTGACGCTCCAATACAAAAAACAGGTATGTAGAAACATAGGCGATCTCACGCAAACATTTCTTACATTCTCACGAAAGTGTGAACACATTATTGCAGTAATCATGAGATTTATATTTATTTTTCATATTACAGTGCAGCGACCTGAAAAAGGAAGTGGGCCGACTGCGGTACGGAGGAGGGAGAGGAGGACGAGGAGGACGAGGAGGAAGAGGAGGAAGAGGGGGAAGAGGTGGAAGAGGGGGAAGAGGGGGAAGAGGTGAAAAAGGACGAAGAGGAGGAAGAGGGGAAAGAGGGGGAAGAGGAGACGGGGGAATTAAAAATTATTATTTTAATTAAAGTCAATAAATTAAAATAAATGTACTTATTCGAAAAAATTTTTAATCGAAGGCCTTTCATCCGTCGGCCATGAATAATTTTCTCATATTTATTCGTACTTATATTTAGTCGAGAATGTACGAATAAATACGAGAAAATTATTCATGGCCGACAATTGAATTCCCCACGTTTCAAATACAAAAATTGGCTCGGGTTATAATGCCCACACAGCACAACGTCCGGCAAAGTCCCTGGGACGTCTACAGACCGTCCCAGGAACGTCTTGTTACTGATCAGGACATTCAGACCGCCTTTACGTCCCGATCAGTAACAAGACGTTCCTGGGACGGTCTGTAGACGTCCCAGGGACTTTGCCGGACGTTGTGTTGTGTGGGCATTATGACCCGAGCCAATTTTTGTATTTGAAACGTGGGGAATTCAATTGTCGGCCATGAATAATTTTCTCGTATTTATTCGTACATTCTCGACTAAATATAAGTACGCATAAATATGAGAAAATTATTCATGGCCTTCCTATATCTATTGGGAAGAAAAAAGATCTTCTGTATCTCAACTGAATTATTTCCAGTATTTCTCCTTTCATTCATTTTTATATAATATCATTCATTATAGGGTAAAGCCACCAGTAGTCGACCACCTACCACTTTCAGAAAAACATGAAAAATTAGGTTTTTAGAAGTGACGATCTTTTGAACAAAGTGCAGTTAGAGCGCAGTTAGAGAACTGCACTTTGTTCAAAAGATTGTCGCTTCTAAAAACCTTATTTTTCATGCTTTTCTGAAAGTGGTCGACTACTGATACATGGTCCACTACTGGTGGTTTTACCCTTGTATGTCCTCCTCTGTACTTGATTACATATAGCATGTCCATCTTCCAAGTATTATTATCGAATTATTATTATAATTTTGCAGATTCTAACTTATACTACTAAGTACATAGTTTCAGTGATAATAATGCAAAAAGTATTTATTTATGCAGTACCATTGAATGTTTGAACCTGTTTTTCTTATAAACGCTAAAAGTGGACATACAATATGTGTGCACTAAGCTATCCATGTACAATAGGAAAAATGTATTTGCAGGTTAGTCCGTTGTTACTCTAACTGCTTCAATTACTATAACATAAATACGTCAGCGATTTCAAATGATGTATGTGTTACGGTAAAAGCTTTAGTAAATTCCCAGCAGTTCCTAATCAATGTATGTCTAAAATGCATATAACCTAACCTATAATCATCCAAAAATGCATGCATTGACTGTATCACGCTTTTACTCTGGCTCGTGTATCCAGCTAACGCTTCAGTTTTGCTACGATTCCACGTTGGCAGGCCTCCCGAGTAGGCGCCATCTCGTATCCACTAGCTCAACTAAATTTGTCACGTGACTAGCTCTGTATTATCGCCAATATGGCGAAATTCATATTTGGGAATGCAGTCACGAAATTACGTTGTTTGTCCTTATATGAGCAGATTTTGGGCTGGGTGAGGTCTCATTCGAAAGAGGAAGGTTCAGTGCAGCGCGCTCTGGTCATCGTTTGAGTCACAAAACTCTTTTAGTGACCTAAAAATACTTGGATTCTTGCGGGTGTATTTTGTCGAATTTTGCTCTACTTTCAACACTCATATTATTAGATATCAACACAATCTCGTCGAACCATGACCAGAGCGCGCTGCACTGAACCTTTGTCTTTCGAATGAGACCTCACCCAGCTCAAAATCTGCTCATATAAGGACAAACAACGTAATTTCCCAAACCCATGTTTCGGGCCAGATTGTGTCGGTATACAGCGCGCTGCATTACCCGTGTCTACCCCCTTAACCATCGACTATACACATTTCTGTGGCTACGTTCAAGCGATAGCGTAACAACTTCAAAGTTCAATATACATTTCTGTAGCTACGTTCAAGCGAGAGCGTAACACTTATAGGATATCTGCGCGTGCATATTGTAATTTATTCTTGAATATGGAATATTTGTACCGGGTACCATTTTTAGTGCTTGAAGTACCTAATTTAAAGCTGAAAAAGCCGTCATGGTTTGCTAAACCGAGTGCTATGGTTGTTTTTTCATTCATACTTTTGTCATATTTTCTAGTCACAGGAGGTTATATAAATTATAAATATTATATTATATCATTTCTCATTTACATAATATTATAGATAGTTTATATTTCGATACATTTTTTTATAGGTATAATCTATGATGTAATTGTGGAACCACCAAGTGTAGGCTCAACGACCGATGAACATGGCCATACACGACCTGTAAGTAAATATTGTAGGAATATTTTTGTATTAGTATTCAATAGTGTTTTGATTATTATGTATTTATTTATTATAGGTGGCGTTTATGCCATATCGTGTAAATGGTCAATATATTATGGAAGGATTAGCATCTAGTTTTCTTTTCACTCTAGGTGGCATTGGATTTATAGTATTAGATCAAACACATAGTCCATCAACTCCTAAACTTAATAGGATTCTTCTGATATGTGTTGGATTTATCAGTGTTATTGTATCATTTATTACTTGTTGGATTTTCATGAAGATGAAACTGCCGTAAGATTTTCATTATTTCATATAAAACATAAGATATATATGTATATATAATAATACTTAATATAAAATTAATTGGCATCTTATGACTATGAAAAGTTAATTCTTAAGCTTCATAGTTTATGTACACTGCCTTCATCAAATTGCTTGTTTGGTACATAAGTAATATATGTACTATACATTAATGAGAAGATGATCCTGAGAAACGCACAGGGGCAAGAGGTGTTCGTTGCTCACATTGGCTTGCAAATGTCTTTTTTTGTTTGCTCTCCTTGTATTTGTTGACATTGTCGCATTGGCCAATAGCGATAATACGTGTGCTCTACCTATACGGTTGTGTTAGAGAACATAGGCCAATGAGGATATACCAATCAGACCTTACAGTTTCTTATAACAATATCTTGGCGATGCACAGTAGATAGGAAGATATACAGATATCGAGCCAATAAAATGAAATCAGAAAGGAAGTGTGAAAATGAGTATAAAAGAGAAAGGGAAAGACAAATAGGTTCAATTGGTGATACTAGAAACAAAGGTTAGGTTCAGTGGTAGATATTTGTTAATTTAAGGACATTAATTTATACCCATATGGCATGCAAAATTGCAGAAACATCGCAAAAACATGTCCATTCATGATTCAAAATATTGTAGGAAATATTGCTGCAACATCTCTTACTGTAATAATATGTATATTAATATCATTATTAGAACAAAATGAATATTGTTTTATGCTATAATGAAACTGCGGTAAGAAAAAGAGAAAAAAACCAAGAGGCACAGGGACTCGTACTGAAGGGCCAATACATAGCATCTTATTCGAGTATGTTACTGTCGCAGTTGTTTGGTAACATGGCTTACATAATTAAATTAGTATTAGCATGCAAACCTTTAAGCTTAAATTTCTCAAAAACGAAGGCCCCTTTTGATAATCTCCATTAGAGTTTTGTAATACTAGGTGTATACCAATCTTCCACTCAATGAGTACTATGCTACATATAAATATTTTACATATAGTATTCCACTTAAAAACTTTAAATTAAAAAATTAAATCATATAAAAAATTATTTACACAACATAATATCTGCGTCCGTACTAAACAATTCTCATAGAACCCATTCTATGTACATATGTGTTAAAGTTATAGTTGCTTCAGAATATTGCTGCACTGTTTTCACAATATTTTCAGTGCAATATTGCATGGTAACATTTTCACAATATTGCAGAAATATTGCAATGGTATTTGCAATAATAAGTGCTGTATGGGTATGTACTGGATCTAAAATGTATATTAGAGTGGCTCTTATTTACTCTTGGTAAATTTTTTCCTCAAGATTCTCTTCGGGGCACCCTTCAGAATAGTTCGAAATAATTAAAAAAAAAATCCGCGTAAAGTTTGAGCCCGATCGGGTAACGGGAAAAGGTGCCCCTGGGCCCTTGAACATTTAAATAATTATTTAACAGCTTAAAATCGATTTTATATATTATCCTCCAAGTTATTGATTATATAAAAAAATATATCAAACAAACGTTGTAGATCCGGACAAGAAGCAATCTTTCATGTTGTCTTATTACTTCTCGCGCGGCAAACGGTTTTTGAAAGAAGTCCGCAAATCTGAAAAAAAAATATTCTTTTTCTCTCAAATTTTGAAAGTTTACTTTTCGAACACTTTTTATTTATGAAGGCAAACAAAAAAATGGAATTTTTGTTATCAAGGACAACTTTTTAATCATTTAAGGGGGATGCGTGTACCGAAATATATAAAAAATCCTTATTTTCAGTGTTTAATATGTCATGAATGTTTCCTGAAATATGTGTGAAGTATGCTCATTGATGACAGAAACATAACAGCATTAACCTTGGGTTGAAAATAAAAAATACAGATTTCTTTTAGTCTTTATAAATAAGAAATGTACGAGATACATTTCAATTTTCAAAATTTAAAAAAAAACGGACATGAAATCTTGCAGTTTTTAGGCAATAGAAAAGAAAGTATGAATCAAATAAAAAATCCGCGCTATCAAAATTTAAAGAAAATCGGTTGAATAGTTTTTGAGTAATCGTGGGTAACATGTTTGAAAATCATGATTCCGAGAAAAATGCATTTAAATACCCCACTTCTCATGTCTTGATCTTCGATATTTTTGCAAGTCTGGGTCCGAAATTTTCAGGAAACATTCATAACATATCAAACACTTAAAATAAGGGATTATTTTTTATCTATTTGGCATATTTCTTAAAAAAATAGTCCCCGAAAATAAAAAATTCACATTTTTTGTTCACCTTCATAAATAAGAAGTGTTCAAGAAGTATTTAAACTTTCAAAAGGGTCTAGCCGGATAAGCATAGTGAAAAGTGCCCTTGAACCGATTTTAGCGGGCAATGTACCATTCAATAGTGTATCACAGGAAAACATTGTACACCAAGTTTCAACCCCCTATCTCAACCAGGAGGGTAGTTATAGGGTAAATTCGAATTTTCGGTTTTTGCCATATTTTCCCTATTTAATGGTCAGCAAAAATTCTTAAAAAAATCTGAAATATTGTACACATGATTGTGTATGATTGTGAATTTTTTCAGATTTTTTCGTTGCGACTGCTAAGTGTAAGAAATAAAAAACGCAAAAAAATGTCGAAAAATGCAGATTTCGTGTTGAAGTTTTCGAGCGACTAGATTTTTAATTTTACAGTAGTTAGATATTGACATGACTATTATCTACAATTTTTTTCAGATTTTTCGGTAAGGTGCGCCATAGTTATAAAAATCAGAAAACGATTTTTTCGAGATATTTCGCGTGAAAACGTGATAAGTACTTTCAATTTTTGCATTTCCGTCATACAGTGAATGCATTATATGATTTTTAATATCTCTACATTCTACAGAGTAATATGTAAACGAAGGGAATTAAGTTAATATGATTAATTGGAAGTGTATACGCACCATATATCATATGGTACGAAAGAATCATTCAGCGCCGAAGTTAGCGAAGTGGTTAGAGTGTTAGACTGCAAAACCGCTGCATACTCTCTTTTGTCGTAGGTTCGCACCCCACCAAGGTCCAATTTTTTTTTCATGATATAAAATTTTTTCATCGTTGATTACATGACAATACACGATATTCATTTAAAAATGTTTCTAGAATATTTTAAAAATATTTTATCATAAGATTTCCATAAAAATAATTCTAGCTCCGGATAGTTTATAATATTTTGTCAATGGAATAGATGTGTGGTATTGGCTTATGATACGTATTCTGAATCGACTGGTTGGATTCGCCATTCTTTTATCAACGTACATCGTCCTCATTAGATTGTGGTCGCAGTGCGTCCGATTAATGGCTGATTTAAAAAAATAAACGTAAAAATATTGCCATAAGCTAGCTGTAGTGTACAGCTGTTATTATGCTTTATTACATCATAATATATTATATTATATTGCATTGCATTGCATTGCATTTTTGTTATATTTTCGTTGTTATGTTATACTATTGTTATATTATGTTATATTATATTATTTTATTGATCAGAGAATCAGGCACTAAGTGAACGGACCGCGACCATAATCGAATGAGGGCGGCGTATTCTATTAGGTATAGAATTATTTAGCTTTTTATGTTCAACTCTATAATTAGGATACTTATATTTATTTTAAGAATACTTACCACCGTAACTGTTTGATAATGAGTATTATATTATGATTTTAGTCCTCGTCACTGTCTTCATTAATTACGGGTACTACTTCGTCTTGATGAAATATGTTGCTTAAAACTTCGGCAGGTCTAATAATTGTCGACAGGTACTGCGCGTGCGACAGGTAGTAAATAATTGCTGCTACATGGGAACAGCACCCGATAGTACGGTTACCATTTGCGCATTCACAGCAATAACGCTTTATCCCCGAAATGCCGTAATTAATGAAGACAGTGACGAGGACTAAAATCATAATATAATACTCATTATCAAACAGTTACGGTGGTAAGTATTCTTAAAATAAATATAAGTATCCTAATTATAGAGTTGAACATAAAAAGCTAAATAATTCTATACCTAATAGAATACGCCGCCCTCATTCGATTATGGTCGCGGTCCGTTCACTTAGTGCCTGATTCTCTGATCAATAAAATAATATAATATAACATAATATAACAATAGTATAACATAACAACGAAAATATAACAAAAATGCAATGCAATGCAATGCAATATAATATAATATATTATGATGTAATAAAGCATAATAACAGCTGTACACTACAGCTAGCTTATGGCAATATTTTTACGTTTATTTTTTTAAATCAGCCATTAATCGGACGCACTGCGACCACAATCTAATGAGGACGATGTACGTTGATAAAAGAATGGCGAATCCAACCAGTCGATTCAGAATACGTATCATAAGCCAATACCACACATCTATTCCATTGACAAAATATTATAAACTATCCGGAGCTAGAATTATTTTTATGGAAATCTTATGATAAAATATTTTTAAAATATTCTAGAAACATTTTTAAATGAATATCGTGTATTGTCATGTAATCAACGATGAAAAAATTTTATATCATGAAAAAAAAATTGGACCTTGGTGGGGTGCGAACCTACGACAAAAGAGAGTATGCAGCGGTTTTGCAGTCTAACACTCTAACCACTTCGCTAACTTCGGCGCTGAATGATTCTTTCGTACCATATGATATATGGTGCGTATACACTTCCAATTAATCATATTAACTTAATTCCCTTCGTTTACATATTACTCTGTAGAATGTAGAGATATTAAAAATCATATAATGCATTCACTGTATGACGGAAATGCAAAAATTGAAAGTACTTATCACGTTTTCACGCGAAATATCTCGAAAAAATCGTTTTCTGATTTTTATAACTATGGCGCACCTTACCGAAAAATCTGAAAAAAATTGTAGATAATAGTCATGTCAATATCTAACTACTGTAAAATTAAAAATCTAGTCGCTCGAAAACTTCAACACGAAATCTGCATTTTTCGACATTTTTTTGCGTTTTTTATTTCTTACACTTAGCAGTCGCAACGAAAAAATCTGAAAAAATTCACAATCATACACAATCATGTGTACAATATTTCAGATTTTTTTAAGAATTTTTGCTGACCATTAAATAGGGAAAATATGGCAAAAACCGAAAATTCGAATTTACCCTATAACTACCCTCCTGGTTGAGATAGGGGGTTGAAACTTGGTGTACAATGTTTTCCTGTGATACACTATTGAATGGTACATTGCCCGCTAAAATCGGTTCAAGGGCACTTTTCACTATGCTTATCCGGCTAGACCCTTTAAAGTATGTGCGAAACAGGAAACGCTAAATACTGAGTTTAATTTTTTTACAGCCGCAAGCATATTTGGCGCGTTATCGATTACAGCTCATTTTACTTTCCCTTTTATATTCCATTGGTAAAATATATCAGTTAATGTTTGCGATAACGCATTAGCTGTGTGGCTTCCGGTAATTTTTTCGGTTTGAAGCGTATGTGTATTTAATTCAAAATCCTTATTAATATAATGGCATGTAACTGATATAATATTATCTACGTTCACGCTGGTCCATGTATCGGTAGTGATGCAAACAGCGGAAGCTGCATCAAGCTCTGCTTGTATAATACGCCTTTTTGCTGCGTACGCATCATCCACGAACTTCTTGATTGTCTTTCTGCATGGGATAACGTATTTTGGATCCAGAAAGTTTAGTAATGCTTGAAAACCTTTATCCTCAACAATAGAAAATGGTTGTAGATCCAGTACAATTAAATCTACTAGCATTTTGTCCAGTTTTAATTTCCTTTCGTCATTATCTAAAAACATATGAAGATTACTGTTATAACTGAATAGAGAAATAAAGGTGAGTCCAGAACAAACGCGTTGCGCGGTGAATGTACAATATACATCGTACTTACTAGTATAACTGATGCCGGATGATTCAGAAGAATCTTGTATCTTTTGAAGACCATGTACATTCTCCAAATGTTTTATTAAGACACTTGTTGACTTATTAGTTTTAAAGTGCTTGTAACATTTCTTGCATTGTACAAGTCCGTCATTGGTTGCGTTGCAATGTGCCCAAACCCACGATCATTTTGACATTTCTAATACGTAATATGCACAAAAATTAATCTCACATGTTCAGCACGGTCACGGCTTTACCGATCTGTGAATTAGATCCACCGTACTGTCACCTGTCACTTGCACGAAATGCTAACACAAGCTGTCAGTCGATAGACGAAATAGTATTGTTGTACAAAATATCACGAATATTCTGTATTTAGACACGACACGTTCGCATAGACTGCTTAGAAGACTCTGCCGTTTTCATATTCATTTTCCTCAACGAAGGCAACCCTGTCATAAAAAATGCCCCTTCCATAAATAGAAAAAGGAGAAAACGCGACGTGTAGTTACAGGTACAGAGTCCCAAAAGTCTGCTGCACAGATGTACACAAGATTGCCCTGACCACTTTGCATTGCGACGAAGAAAATGCTTTAAAAACAGAAAGCGCGCGTTTACGCGCCCAATTCTTGTTGTATTGTAAACACAAACCTGTACCAAGTCTTATAATCGTAAAAAATGTACTGAATTCATTATCTTAAAATATCATAATATAGGTACATATAATCGAATTATATCATTTGCAGCTGACTTCGTTAAAAATAGTCCGATTTACATTAAATTTGATATGATTTTCATCGGAAAAACATAAGGAATCCATTTATGTCACTTCCATATCGATACGATAAAGAATAAAGAATTTCTTAATACCCTGAAATGAATATTTCACATTTTCACCCTTGACAGCGGAGCGCCGACCTGGAATCGCTTCGGTCGGCCGAGGATTCATACCTGTTTCAGAAATAAAATAATTCTTTATTCTTTATCGTATCTATATGAAAGTGACGCAGATGGATTCCTTATGTTTTTTCGATGAAAATCATATCTAATTTAATGTAAATCGGACTATTTTAACGAAGTCAGCTACAAACGATATAATTCGATTTTTCATGGAATTTCCTTCATTATAGTCGGAATTACGTCATTCTTGGTGCTAGTTTCATCTGCGAAACAAAAGGAATCGATTGGCGTCGTTTTCGCAAAGATCTGATGAGAAATTCGGAAATCCTTAATGGTATTCAAACCCCTTCGAGGGTCGAAAGTCATAAAATTTGGAGAGGCACTGGGGAGTGTTGTCCTCGCCACGGGGTACTAGGCCGCATCTTCTTGACGATTGTACCTCCATAATTAGCCTGTATCTTTTTAAGAAATAAAATAAATCTTTATTCTTTATCGTATGGACATGGAAGTGTCGCCGATGAATTGCTGGGGGTTTCCGATGAAAATCATACCAAATATCATGCAAATCGGACAACTTTTACATGGGGAATACAAATAGCTAGTGCCAAAGTAGTCCGATTTTCATGATATTTGGCATGATTTTCATCGGAAAAACATGAGGAATCCACTTCCCTTTTGATACGATAAAGAAAATAATTTCTTAATACCCTGTAATGAATATTCCATCCTCGACTGCGGGGACTCGACCCCAATTCGCTACGTTCGGCCCAGGATTCGTACCTTTTTCCGGAAAAAGCCATAAAACTCGGGTGAGACCCTGCGAAGGGTTGTCCTCGCCACGGGGTACTAGGCCGCATCTTCTTGACGGTTGTACCTTCATAATTAGCCTGTATCTTTTTAAGAAATAAAATAAATCTTTATTCTTTATCGTATGGACATGGAAGTGTCGCCGATGAATTGCTGGGGGTTTCCGATGAAAACCATACCAAATATCATGCAAATCGGACAACTTTTACATGGGGAATACAAATAGCTAGTGTCAAAGTAGTCCTATTTTCATGATATTTGGCATGATTTTCATCGGAAAAACATGAGGAATCCATTGGCATCACTTCCCTTTTGATACGATAAAGAAAATAATTTCTTAATACCCTGTAATGAATATTCCATCCTCGACTGCGGGGACTCGACCCCAATTCGCTACGTTCGGCCCAGGATTCGTACCTTTTTCCGGAAAAAGCCATAAAACTTGGGTGAGACCCTGCGAAGGGTTGTCCTCGCCACGGGGTACTAGCCCAGATAGCACAAAGACGTCTTATGTACGTCCGAAGAACGTCCGTTCCGGACGTACTGTACGTTCGGAGGATGTCCCAAGAGTGTCCATATGTCCCCTGTTCGTCCCCGTAAAGTTCATTAAATGTCGTAGGAAGGTCGTATTTACAAAGTAGAACGTCCTGAGGACGTGCTGTGTCAACATTCTCAGAACGTTTTCTGAATGTCCAAAAGTAACATTCTCTGTACGTATTGGAAACGTTTAAAGAGTTTTTAAAAACGCTGTGGTAATGTCTTAAGAGGCGTATAAGAAACGTTTTCCGAATGTTCGAAAGTAACTTTCTCTGTACGTTTTGTGAACGTTTAAAGAATTTTTAAAATCACTGTGGTAATTTGTTGAAAGGGGTATGAAGATGTTTAAAATTACAAAACACAACAGCTTCTATACTTTTTGTAAATGTTTTAACAGTCTGACAAGGGACAGTGTGACAACGAACGTGATCATTTTTGACACATGCTAAATTTGCATACTTGGACATTATGAAATAAAGTGTAGGAGATTTTATTATCTTTACAATAAATTATACACATTTGGGAAGTACACACATATTTACGATTTATTTGTAAAATTAGATAATATCCAGCAAAAATACAATTATATTATTAACTAGCTGTAGGTACCCGGCCACGCGTTGCTGTGGCATAGAAGATAGAAGATAGATAGATAGAAGATGATATAGATATAGATTATTGATTAGTATATTTTATTTCTTTATGGAAATACATAGAGTACATATAATTATAGATCTTTCACAATAACTTTATTGCGTTCTGCGGCCCTCCTAAGCCATGATTGAATAGAAACCTCAGTTTCTTTTCTGTCTTTCGCTAGCTTTGATTTTTCTGCTGCATCTAAACATTAGAATTTCAGTTGAATAATATATTCAATTATAACGAATAAATTAAAAAAATAACAAAATAAACGTGATATTTACCAATTACCACTTTGGCTACATTCAACTTATAAAATTTTTTCTTTCCTTTTTTTCCAATCCAACTATACTGCATAGCCAATTCATTCGTGATTAAACTTCCCATCACACGTTTGACAAAATTAAAATTGTTCGCTCCTCCTATTGTTGCTAATTCGTGGACCTATAAATTAGTCATTTTTTTTTAAATCAAGTGAGAACTCTAGTTTTAGTTGCGATTTCACACCGGTGATGCTGTGCGATTCAGCAGGTTTACTATGTCTATATATGTATGATGGAATGCACACGAGCGTTGCGATCCCCCCTACGATGTGGCAAATGATTTAAGGGGGTATTCGCATTTCAAGGTCCTAAAAATACGTGATATTCGTGATTTGTTTTTTAATAGAAAGTGTTGTTTTTATAAATTATGGTAAAGGAAATACAACTGTAGACACAGACACAATGCACGTAGTAGGAAAAATAAATTTGAATTTATTATAATCTTTAATTTTTGGCCTTCAAGCACACTGCACATGGACAAGATGAGCAAGATGAACAAGATGGATGCGAAGTGAAGTTAGCCAAAAAGAACGCAAAATATACATATTCACACATATACATAAATACATATATACTTGCTTCCTATATAATTTAACTGTTGCATATATCAACACTTCCTCTCAACAGTTAAAAAAAAATAAATCAAAAATAAACAATTATTATTTTAACAATTTTGCTTCATTAATTGACTTAGTTTCTTTAAATTTTGCAGCTTTAATGGTCCCAACGGCTTGGTGAGCATGTCCGCCACCATTGACTCAGTTGGACAATATTCCAATTTTATTATTTCTTCTTCGATCAAGTCTTTCACGAAGTGGTACTTGGTGTCAATATGTTTTGTCCTATTGCTGAATTTATCATTTGTAGCTAGTTTAATGCAGCTTTGATTATCTTCCAACATCTTTATTGGTCCATTTTGCTCTTCTCCCAGGTCCTTTAACATTCTTTTTATCCAAATCCCTTCCTGGCTTGCTTCGGACAGTGCAATGTATTCTGCTTCTGTACTGGACAGTGAGACACACGTCTGCTTTCTACATGACCATGAAATTGCACCCCCATTTAATGTAAATATAAATCCACTATTAGATTTTCTATCAGTTCTGTTTTCAGCCCAGTCTGCGTCAGCAAATCCAACCAGTTCATCGGTATTATTGCCTCCAAGCTTTAACTTTAAATCTTTGGTGCCTTTCAGGTATCTGACAACTCTTTTCAGTTCTGTCCAATCACGTTTCGTTGGTTTCTTAATCTTTTGGCTTAAAATTGATATACTGGCACTGATGTCTGGTCTGGAGTTGACTGCCAAATATAATAGTGCTCCAATTAGTCTTTGGTATAGCTCATTGTCTGCTAAGTCCTCTTCCTCCGATTGCACTTTATTGTATCCAGTGTCCAATGGAATTTTTGACACTTTAGCATCCTCTAATCCAAATTTCTTGATTATTTCTTCAATATATGGTCTTTGATGAATGTAAAATATCCCATTTGAATCTCTTTCTGCTGTTATTCCAACGTAGCTGGATAATTCCCCCAAATTGGTCAAACTAAATTCCTTTTCAAGCTTTTCTGCTGTCGTTTTGATCAATTGCTTACTACCACTTGTTATCAACATGTCGTCCACATGTACGATGATATAAATTGTTTCATCTTCAACTTTCTTCCAGTATAGACATTTGTCCGCAGTGCTTACTTGAAATCCGTGTTTCTTTAGACTTTCATCTAGTTTCTTATTCCACATTCTTGCCGCTTGCTTCAAACCATAAATACTTTTGATTAGTTTACAAGCAACTTCATTTTCATTTTGTTTATAACCCTCTGGTTGCCTCATGTAAATTGTCTCCTCCAATTCTCCATTCAGGAATGCAGTTTTTGCATCATAATGTTCTACGAACAATTTTCTTTTACCTGCTACTACTAGCAATGCACGTAGTGTCACTGGTCTTACCACTGGAGCAAATTTTTCATTGTAATCACTTCCATAGTGTTGACTGAATCCTTGCGCTACTAGTCTTGCTTTGTATTTAAGCTCTTTGCTTCCTGGTATTTGTTTTAGTTTAAACACCCACTTGCATCCAATGACTTTCCTGTCCCTTGGTATTTTTTCCAATTTCCATGTATTATTTTTTCTCAATGAGTTTATCTCATCATCCATTGCTTTGATCCATAGTTCTTTATTTGGTCCAGAGAGCGCTTCATCAACAGTCTTTGGCTCAATGCCTTCTGTTGCCATTCTTGCTGAGTGTCGGAATCTTTCTGGTCTAATTCCTCTGGTCGATCTCTCTGATCTTCTTACTTGAATTTCCTGTAGATCATTTTGATCTCCATCGTATTCATATGTCTCATCTGCATCATAAAAAGATAATGAATCTGATTCCAATATACTTTGATCACTAATGGACTGATTTTCTTCATCAATTTCCTGTACAGCAATCTCTTCCTCTTGATCCTCGATGATTATTTCTTGATCCTTTATTTCAATTTCTTCTTCTTCAGAATTTATTTCTTTATCTTCTTTAATTAAATTTCTTGTGTTGTCTCTAGCTGGTTGTGTTGACTTAGTTTCCTCAATCTCATGTTTTTCTATGAATGTTACGTCCCTGCTTATTGTTATTTCACTTGTCTTCGGATCCAACATCCTGTATCCTTTTGCTTGATCTGAATATCCTACAAATATCATTGGAGATGCCTTTTCATCAAATTTTTTTCGTTTTTCTTTTGGCACATGTACATATCCCAGAGTGCCAAATATTTGAAGATCTTGAACTCTTGCTTTCTCCTGATTCCATAATTCATATGGTGTTTTTTCTGTAGCTCTAGTTGGTAGAATGTTTTTCAGATAATTGGCTGTATTTATAGCCTCTGCCCAATATTTTTTCTCTAATTTTCCATCAATCAGCATGGTGAGTGCTGCTTCTACCAAAGTCCTGTTTTTTCTCTCAGCCACCCCGTTTTGCTGGGGATTATAGGGGACTGTAAACTGTGCTTTTATTCCTTCGGATCGATACAGTTGTTTCAACTGATTGTTGACATATTCTTTGCCATTGTCCGACCTAATTATCTTTGGTTTCTTTCCAAATTTATTGAACACAAAATTAATATACTCTTTAATGTATTCAGCTACTTCCGACTTGTGTTCAAGGAAGTATACAATTGTGTATCTACTATAATCATCTATTATTGTCATGAAGTACCTTTTTCTTCCAGGTGTGGTGAAGTTCATTGGCCCACACAGATCAGTGTGTACCAGGTCCAAGACTGAGTGTGTTTTTCTCGATGATTCCTGTGGGAATGGTTTTTTCGCTAATTTCCCCTTTATACAACACTCACACACCTCTCTTATACCACAATCTTTTATCTTTATTCCTGTAGCTAAATTCTTCTTCTCCAGCTGTTCAATTCCTTGGATGTGGTGATGACCCAATCGTCTGTGCCAAGTGTGCTGGCAATCTTCAGTGTGCTGTTGATTCATAGCTGTCATTGCTATTTCCGAGCCCTTTAATACATATAAATTTGATGATAATATTCCCTTTGCAACTGCTATATTATTCTTGAATATTTCACATCCTTTTTTATGAAAATTTACTGTAAATCCTTTATCTGTTAGACGTTTAACTGACAGTAGACTTTCCTTTAGGTCAGGCACATGAAGTACATCTGTCAACGTGACCACAACCTCTTGATTCTTTTCGTTTGAGCACTTTAATTTTCCTGTACCAGTTCCAACGACTTTTGCTCCAACTCCTGTTGCTAGAGTCACATCAGTCTGAGATTTATTTTTGTACTCGATAAAAAATTCTTTATTGTTGGTCATGTGGCTTGTTGCGCCTGAATCAATGTACCAGACGCTCTTCACGCCACCTTGATGAACTTTAAAGCATAAATTTATTCTATCTTCTTCACTAACCTGATTTACTTTCTCTTTTGCTTTTTCTTTTTCTTTCTTGGCTGCCCATGCCTTGTATTTGTCGCATTGCTGCTTGAAATGGCCTGGCTTCTTGCAAAAGAAACAGGTTGTATCTTCCTCTGCTTTGACCTTTTGATTCCGGAATTTTTGTCCAACTTTTAGTGCTGTGTCACCACTGCCTTCAACACCTTTTCTTCTTTTGAACTCATCAATTAACTTTCCTTTCACGAGACTCAGAGTTAATTCCTTTTCTGGACGAGACTCGAGTGCTGTAATAAGTATTCCATATGATTCTGGAAGGCTGCTGAGTAACATGGCAACCACAAGGTGATCCTTTAGTTCTTCACCAAGTGCAGTTAAATTGTCCACTAGGTTTTCCATCTTGACAATGTGGTCCTCCATGTCTCCTCCCTCAGAAAGTTTTAGTTCACATATTTGTCTTAATAGGTATATTTTGCTGGTTAAAGTTGATTTTTCGTGATAATTTTTTAAAGAATCCCATACCTCTTTAGCTGTAGTTTTCTTACGTACGTGTATAATTTGAGCATCCTCAACAAATAGACCGAGTGTGGCACGGGCCTTGTCGTCTTTCTTTTGCCAGATTTGAGCCTGCTGTGCTTCTTCTGGTTTTGGTGTATTTATAACTGTCCATAATTCTTCTCTGATCAACAACAATTCCATTTTGTACTTCCATATCTGGTAATTGTCGTTATTTAACTTTGTTATAGACACTTTCGGCATATCTGCCATGTTTATGCTTAAAAATTCCACCACGTGGCTTTACTTTACTTTAACCTCAATTTCCAATTTGACTTTTCTTTTATTACATGCGTCTGTGCTCCACTGGGCCCATAACCTGTTGTTTTTATAAATTATGGTAAAGGAAATACAACTGTAGACACAGACACAATGCACGTAGTAGGAAAAATAAATTTGAATTTATTATAATCTTTAATTTTTGGCCTTCAAGCACACTGCACATGGACAAGATGAGCAAGATGAACAAGATGGATGCGAAGTGAAGTTAGCCAAAAAGAACGCAAAATATACATATTCACACATATACATAAATACATATATACTTGCTTCCTATATAATTTAACTGTTGCATATATCAACAGAAAGAAACACTGGATATATCGAATCTTTGAACAACGTTTTTATTAGTTTTTAAATACAATATGTACCGGTTTAAAAAAATTCAATACATTTGAAATAACAGCGGTTTGATCTGGGCCGTACATTTAGTGACGGTGAGCATGATTTCGTCTTTTGTGTCCATCTGAAGTGAAAAACAAAGTTATTTTCATACTCAAAATGGTTTCTATATTCGCCCCTACTAGAATTGTTCATATCTAATAACGTAAAGAAATGTGGCAACGCGATAAACAAAGCAGTTCAATTTTGTACGATTTTTTGAGCTCCCATCTAAGAAAAAAATTGGAAGTTGTCCATTAATTTTTACAATTCTAGTAGGAGCGAAAATAGAAACCATTTTGAATATGAAAACAATTTTGGTTTTCATTTCAAATGCACACGAAAGGCGAAATCGTGCTCACCGTCACTAAATGTACGGCTCAGATCGAACCACTGTTACCTCAAATTTTTTTTAACCCGATATATATTATATTTAAAAATAAAAAAATATATAGTGTTTCATTCTATTAAACTTTCTTAATGTTAGATGGTTTACGCTGGGACTGAACCAA
Source organism: Andrena flavipes (assembly GCA_963971345.1). Lineage (NCBI taxonomy): Eukaryota > Metazoa > Arthropoda > Insecta > Hymenoptera > Andrenidae > Andrena > Andrena flavipes. The sequence continues at coordinate 35,767,278 of OZ020480.1, forward strand.
AATATTTAGTTTTAGTTTTTGTTGATAATACATTTTTCATCGGTGCAAAGTAAATTTATGTAAAAAAAAATTACTTTTCCTTTCAAACGCTATAAATTTTTCAATTTTTTAATTCTTTTTAGATTTGTTTCAATTCCAGCGTAAACTATGTAACTTTAATAAAATACGTCACGCCAACAGGAGTTACATCGTAGAATTCCACAATAATTAATACATAAAAAGGATCGAATAAAAAAAATTCTACAAATATAATGATGCCTCCTTATATCCCAATGGAGTTTAATTCAATATTAAGAATCGTTTCTTTAAAAAAAACTTCGAAATATCAGTTATTTTTTGGGTTGTTATACGAGAATCCCGCCTTAACGAATCAACGTGCCGCGTTCATTGACGCAGCGTCACCTGTGTGAAATCGCAACTACGCCGACGCCGCATTTCTCGTCTGCACAGGGCATTATCGTTAATATGTTATTTATTACTGTGTCTCTAAAATTATTCTCATCTTGTAAATGAGTCTCCAATTTTTGCAATTGAGGCATTTGATGGAAAAAGGGCACATACGCCAAAATGCAATTTCGAGTAAATCGATTTCAAAGTTTTCATCATAGTATAACTTAGTGAAAAGTAATGCAATTAAATCCAATTTTTTTTAAGGATGTAGTACCATATCCTTGAAACGTTTCGTAAACAGAAGTCATGATTTGAAAATGGTATGTGTCTTTATTTAATAGTTTTATGCAAGTGGTTTATGTGCCCTTTTTTCATAAAAGTGGTAAATTCGTAGAAAATTGCTTCTTTGTTTACTTATTTAAATATAATTTTGTTTACTTACTTAGTTACACATGTTTTATACTTTGTTTAAATAAAAATACAAATTGAATCACAAAAATAAACAAAAAATGTAATGTTTTAAGTAAGTATTTTTATAGAAGTTAAATACGTAATTTTTGTTAAATTTTTCCAAAACTATTACTTTCCTTGCGAATTCGATACTCACCTCAGTTTCCATAGTTCATCGCTTACACAAAATAAAACGTATTGCACGACTCGACAATAGACAGCGCGGTAGCGCGACCGCTCAGCGACCATGTAGCTGCATGTTGATCACGCTACATAACAAAACGTAACAAAACTAGCTACTTTAAACGCGGGAGAAGAAATGTCCTTGATAAATTATATATATATATAACATATATGTGAGTCGATTTAAACGATTTACGGAAAAAGGGCACATAAGCCTATGTGCCCTTTTTCCATCAAATGCCTCAATTCTTCTTCAAAATTGATAGGAAACAAAATGTTTCCTTGAAAAATTGAAGTTTTCTCTGCGGAAGAATTTAATTTGGTTTTCAAATGTTTTTCAATTGTTTCTACTCTGGTTAGAACATCCGTCAGTATAATCCGTAGTAAATGCTGCTGCTCTATAATTCTTTTTAAATATACTTCTGTGTTTGTTGTGGTTTCTTGGTTTTCTGAAAATTTAGATTTGTTAGGTATCATGCTTACAAATATTTCTGTGTTTAAATCAGTTTATACATAGATCTATTAATAGTTACCAATAATTCCATAATTATTATTTATTGGAATATTTTCTGCAGGTTCTATCTCGATTAAATTCTCGTTACTCTTCATGCTTGCAACTGAAAACAATAATCGGTTTTGCTACAGAAATAAAATAATTATAAAAAAGGAAAAAGTAAGTAGCTATCAATAGTACAATGTTCCATAGCATAAAATTTTTAATTTACGGACCTAACGGTTTGTTCGTGTGTAATACAGGAGGCGCGGGGAGTATCGAGTCCGATTCATCGGGATCACTTGTCAAAGGACGTTCCTTTTCTTTCTTTGTTTTTCTGCTTGTTTGTTCAACTTCTGACTGCAAATCCGAAGTTTCTTCTGCTACTTTCGCTTTTGCTCTGGCTTTCGCATAATTATCTGTAAGCATTTTTAAATAATATGTAATTATTTTAATTTCATTGGATTATAAAATCTTTAACTTACCAAAAGTGCCATTACTAAAAAGTTTAATCTGATGTGCTTCCCAAGTCTTCTTCATGGGTTCACATTTTTTTATAGCTATTGAAACTTGGTTATTCGATAACAATGATGGCCAATAGCAATAACCACCTACCAACCACCTTGATGGTACCGCCTCTACTGTGCTGTCCTCTACAAATTGAACAATGGTCCACGAATTCATACTTATTGTTCAATTTGTTCTGCAAAATTGAAATATTAATCAAATGTAAATCTGAATCCGTAAACATGGGTAGAGGGTGGGTTGAGGGTTATCGATAGCTATTCGGATCATGTGTAAGTAAAGTAAGACAGTTAAATATAAATAATATATAAAAAAATTGGTATTCTCTCTCTCTCTCTCTCTCTCTCTCTCTCTCTCTCTCTCTCTCTCTCTCTCTCTCTCTCTCTCTCTCTCCCCCCCCCCCCCTCTATCTCTATCTAGTGCTCGCAACGTTTCGCTCTTCCATGCATTTTTTTAACGGTCACTCTTCATACATAAGTACTATTGCCCGGCCGAAAGAAGATCCCTAGCAGGCGGTCTCGGGCGATGCAGTCCGCCGATGTGACGATTGATCGAGTCACCTATTTCGACATATGTACTTCTAAAGACACACGTATTTTGGTTATTGGCTGAAGTAGGCACATACATTGTCGCAACGCGCGACGAAGAGAGCGAAGAAAACACATCGAGATCGAGTGGGATAGAGCGATTTGACCCACGAACGCCAAAGCAATAGCGTAGGCATCTTTAACGGTTAACTATTAATATATAATAACATAAAAATTTCCTTATTTTTCACAATATGTTTAGGAAAGTATTATCATTGGGTTGGTATCAGGATAATACTTTCCTAAACATATTGTGAAAAATAAGGAAATTTTTATGTTATTATATATTAATAGTTAACCGTTAAAGATGCCTACGCTATTGCTTTGGCGTTCGTGGGTCAAATCGCTCTATCCCACTCGATCTCGATGTGTTTTCTTCGCTCTCTTCGTCGCGCGTTGCGACAATGTATGTGCCTACTTCAGCCAATAACCAAAATACGTGTGTCTTTAGAAGTACATATGTCGAAATAGGTGACTCGATCAATCGTCACATCGGCGGACTGCATCGTCCGAGACCGCCTGCTAGGGATCTTCTTTCGGCCGGGCAATAGTACTTTGTATCATTATTCCATTCCGGGCATTTCATCTATCTGGGATTCTTTAATACTTTGTAATATACCTCGCCACTCTTATTCCATTTTTCTTTTTCACTCAATGTCTATTTCTACATTCGTTGCTATCTGGGAAACTACAAAAGAGAGAATATTTCTAGAATAAATACGAGGAAATCGGCCTCGATGCTAGTTCGAGTAACCTTTATGCCTGTACCCTGTGTATCGTGTCCAGCAGTGACAGTATTGGCGGCTTTTTATGTTTTATTACCTATGTCGTATTTAAACAGTATGGGTAAATTTCCACACCACCCACATGGGGTATTACCCTGGTGCGTTACTGTTTTTTTTTTAGAACGTGGGTAGTTCGCCAATAGCCCTATCGTCCCACGATTGGGTTAAACTTGTTTTTATCGGATCACAAATTAGTGAGGTATTTTCATTTCTGATAGCATTCAATGATGAGTAGAATCTAAAAATAATAATTTTAACTAATAATTTTACAAACGTATCTTTTGAATCCTATTAGAAGATATAAACATATCACTCATTTGTGGTTCGGTAAAAAAAGTAGCCCACGATTTTACTGGCTTTACATACAACACAACTGCAATGTTACAGTTGGTAAGGACAGATGTTATTAGTATACGTGCTAAAAGTGCTGAACTATATGAAGCTACTTAATTTCTAAGGTGCCAAAGAAAAAATAGGTATACATACTTATGAAGAACAATCAGAATGTAGCAATGGGAAAAGAATAATTTTTCCTTGAATTTGTAGTTTAACATACTTTTTAGAAATATCCGAAATATTGAAAATTTCTAAAGGACCGAAATCAGGAGATTCTACCAAAAAAATTCCAAAAATTGACAATCTACAACAGGGCTCTCCAGCGTAGGGGCCCCTCACGCGCCTGCTTCCCCTTCCAATGTTCCTCTGGCATAGCGTGCCTTCCGTTGTCAAGGAGACCGCGCGATGCTATGAAGGCTGCCATGACAGGCTAGCCGGGCTAACGTCTTCGCGGTTAGGTCGGCACGGGCGCTATGCACGCCGTACATGTGTGTTAGTGACAACGCGGACGAGAGTGGGGGAACCCCAATCTCCCGCGGGAGCGACCTTGGAGAGCCCTGATCTACAAGGACTCTTATAGAAATCTTTTAGATATAAAAATTGTCTACCAACTATTTTATACGATTCATCCGATAATATTAAATTTTCCACTAGAATGATATTACCATTTATAAGAGAACAGCAATTATTAGGCTCAGTAGTTTTTAAACTGAAATGATGGAAATCAACGCGTTTGAATTGTTTCGTAATTTTGATATTAATTATTAATGGTCCTTTAAAATGTTCATTTTTAAAAATAGGAAATTTAACATTACACATCTTTTCCTTCACAAGAATATTACGTTTTTCCATATATCGTTTTACTATTTGTTCCAATACTTTATCGTTTTTCCGAATAGATTTTAAAATGGTTTGTAAGAAGTTTTCAAATTGGAAAGCACTGAAATTATCTAGAGGACCGTGATTCTTAACATCTTCTGCAATATGTATGAGGTTGTGTATATTGTGAGATATATACTGAGGACCGTATAATATTTTAAAAGTTTTCACAAAATATTGTAATAACTGAGATGCATAGTCAATAGAATCAAAATATTCTGAATTTGACAAAATGGTTGCTGCTACATGCAATGAAAGAAAATTCGAATATCTATCTTTACATAAATTGGGTAACAGAACTACCGGGCCAGTGTACAATAAAAATTGTCTAAATTCTGTTGCTTTCCATCGTTTGAGTTCAATTAAAGTTCGCGGTTTTCGATTAAATTCTAATGGTATGCACTTTGCTAGAGAAACTAAGGAATTGGATATATTTGAACATTTCAAGTGTGAGATTTTTGTAGAAGGTTTGCCGTTGCACCATAACGTCGAAAGTAATTTCTTCATGACACCCAGACAAATTAAGTGCATATAATCTAAAGGAAAAGACTCGATCATATTAATACCCGGAATATTTTGCAAAATGGATGTACCGATATGATGGTCATCGTCCACTTGCGATCTAAACTCAGAATCAGTTCTCAAACAAATATTATTTAGATCAGGAAAACATACTCTACCATCAATAAAATCTCCTTCAATGCCACATTTCGTACAAGAATGATATCCTGTATGACCTTTTATGCATTTAATTAAAGACTTCGCTGGAGCATCACAAATAAAAGCTTTTACATGTAAATGATACAAATGTTCATTAATTAAAAATCCATTATTAATAAGGTCTGTTGCCTCTTCAACAAAATCGCGTAAAAAACTATTGATATCTTTTGGTTTTTGATAACCATGATAAATACCAACCATCTCAACATTTGTACATCCCGCGATACTACAAAGAATTGGATACACTTGACTATTGGTACTTTTCGTTACTGGGAGACCGTCAATATTAATGTTAATTTGAATTATATTGTTATTAATAGAAGAAATGTCTACAAATTGAACGAGGTTTAAAATAGAATTCTTTAAACCAAAATGGTAGTAATGCCCTGCTTCGATCTCTTTAGTAACTACTTTCTTACATGTTTTTAAAAGACTTCTAGCATCTATTGGTAAATTATTTGGTACGCGCTTTTGTAATATAGAAAGTAAACGATTAATAGCAATATGTGAAATATTGTGCTTTATAGCCCAGTCTGCTAAAATAACATCAAAATTTTCATTATCATTACTTTTGGCTAACAATTCGGGAATTGAATGTGTGGAATTCTGCCTTTCTGTAGTTTCTTCAATCTGAAGATTTTCTACAGAAGTTTCGTTTTCAATACTACTATCTGACCAAGAATCTGAATAAACTAAATTGTTTTCATTGACAATAATTGGATTATGACTTGGAGATCTTATATCCGATGAAGTAGAAGCTTCCTGACGAAAAGTATCGTACGATAAACGCAAAGATTTTTTAGCACGCATATAATATTTCTGTAATTTCCTTTTGCCAGGCATGTTTAGATGTATGAAAGTAAATATAAAATAGGAACTTACCTGAAATAGCAGTAAAAAATTTCACCGTCACACTATTAACACTCGAAACACTCGTTTCGTCTTCTTTGCCTTCTTTTCTTCACTGATGGATCACAGAACACAGGCGAGTATAACGCTATGGCAAATAACGATCGAATGCCGATCGACGCCTCCGGCCTCCGCGACAGAAACGTGGAGATCGTCACTTGTTTCCCTCCGTGCGTCCACCTTTGTCGCCACTGTTTTAACGATTTTCAGCCTCGTTCACATTAGTGAAGTTGTATTTCAAGGCAAGTAAAGTTGAAAGATTCTCTACTTCACTTGAAGTTTGAAAGAATCCTCAGAGGATATTTCAAATCAAGTAAATATAACAGGTTCTCATTGGTAATGTAGTTTCGAGTGACTGAAAATCAAGCGACTTGAAGTAAAGTAACTTGACAAATGTGAACGAGGCCTCAGGCTGTGGCTACAGGGGACACGTTTTCGGGCGAAATTTCGCGATATCGCGCGACAACGCACAAGTCTGCGTTTGTTAATTAGAAATACACGTTGTTGTCATAATCTTTACTTAAGCATATATTTACACCGATATGACGACAGCTGAAATGGATCCATCGATGGATACTATTGGTTAGATAATACTTTATTAAGGATTTTAATAAATATGTAGTATTTTTGTTTCTTGGACAAAGAATAATGAAGAATATCACACGTTATTTATAAATCTGTTGAACAAATCAAGCAAATTGTTTTAATATTTTAGAATGTCCTCAGAAACATTTTATTAGATTTTAAGTGTAGCTATAAATTATAATTATTAATTAATACTTTCATTATTTATTACTATTTCTTCTTCTTCAGATTATTTGTTTAATATAATTATGCGGATACTAGTATTGCAGAATTATTACATACGTTATAGTTATAATTGAATTCGGGACAAAGAGATAATTATAAAATCTAACTTTAAAGAATTTTTGTTTTCTGTTTATTAGTATAACTGTGCAACTCACGGTTGATCCTACATGTACATAAATATTTTAAAATTAGACGTATAACGTATTTCAGCGTTTCAATCATCTGCAAAACCTACAAGACTGTTGATCTTAGAACATCTGTTTAGTTCTTCAAAACATTCACAAGATTTACAAGATTATCGTTTCCAGAACATCCGAAATTAAAGTCCTAAGAACATTCATAAGATTTAAGAAACGGACGTTCCTAGAGCATAAGAAATTTAAGTCCTAAGAACATTCGTAGGACTTAAGAAACGGACATTCCTCGAATATCCGAAATTTAAGTCCTAAGAACGTCTGTAGAACTTAAGAAACGGATGTTCCTAGAACATCCGAAATTTAAGTCCTAAGAACGTCCATAGGACTTAAGAAACGGACGTTCCTAGAACATCCGAAATTTAAGTCCTAAGAACGTCCATAGGACTTAAGAAACGGACGTTCCTAAAACATCCGAAATTTAAATCCTAAGAACATCCTATGTATGTCCAAAATGGACGTAGGGCGTTCGGATATAAACTGGACATGAAACTGACGTCCTTGGGATGTATGGTGCTATCTGGGAGGCCGCATCTTCTTGACGGTTGTACCTCCATAATTAGCCTGTATCTTTTTAAGAAATAAAATAAATCTTTATTCTTTATCGTATGGACATGGAAGTGTCGCCGATGAATTGCTGGGGGTTTCCGATGAAAATCATACCAAATATCATGCAAATCGGACAACTTTTACATGGGGAATACAAATAGCTAGTGCCAAAGTAGTCCGATTTTCATGATATTTGGCATGATTTTCATCGGAAAAACATGAGGAATCCATTGGCATCACTTCCCTTTTGATACGATAAAGAAAATAATTTCTTAATACTCTGTAATGAATATTCCATCCTCGACTGCGGGGACTCGACCCCAATTCGCTACGTTCGGCCCAGGATTCGTACCTTTTTCCGGAAAAAGCCATAAAAATCGAGTGAGGCCCTGCGAAGGGTTGTCCCTCGCCACGGGGTGCCAAGCCGCATCCTTCGACGGACGTACCTCCAGAATTACCATGTATCATTTGTGCAGTGTATGTCCCGATACCCTCCGTGTAATCAGTCTGCGCGAAGTACTCCTGTCCGTGAGGAATACGATTTACTTTAATTATAATACATGTGTGTTTTGTTATAAAGTGTTTCTATCATCTCCTGAATTCAATAACTGGCATCCAGACATCTACGCTCCTACAACCCACCGTCAATACGCCTTGTGGAGAGACACAGGAAGAAAAGGAGTAGCCCACTATCCAAAAGCATGCGTTGACGTATTCCGTGCGAGAGAAGATGGGCATTGGGGAGGAGATATTGCTGTGAAAAGGGCCTCTTCAAGGCAGCAGCCGTTTGGGAGGGATGCAAATCCGATTGGTCCTAATACAATCTGCCACCTATGGTTGAAATTTGGTCTAGCAACTTTTGCACCTCCTAACTTAACCAATCGAACTTGCATCCCTCCGAGTGAATGTTATGATGTTTTGAAACATTAACGGTACGCTTCTCGATACCGCAGATGTACCTACCTAAGTAGCATTTCTGAAATTCGGAAAAATATTGTCCAGCCTTTGGGCCTACCATCCCTGGCGTAGACCTTCGGCAGGTAGGTATCGGTTTCAACGGGCCATGCCACCCGTGGCGCCTGAAAGGCCGTCCCCGGTTCTTGCCGTTTTCAGAGGGTTTCATTCCAGTGAAAAATCAATGAAAATCAGTGATTTTGCAAGCGCGATATCTCAAAAACCAGTGGAAATCAAGTGTATACATTAAAGCTTATTGAATTTGTCTTGGAACGCACTATCGACCCAGAACTTCAGAAAACGTAGTGCCATTTATAAATCGAAACTTGACCATCGTATCTTTTAAAATAATAATCGATTAAAAAATTCGCTTGGGCTAAGTTGGCAGCCCCATCGAACCAGGAATTTACATATTTTTTTCAAATTTTTATCTCCATTAGTTTAGGAGATATCGCGCTGTCCACTCTTAGCTGGGACACCCTGTACATACATACATACATACATACATACATACCTACCTACATACATACATACATACATACCTACCTACATATATACATACATATTCGCGATATACGTAGGTCACCGGACGACGTACGTGCAGGCAACCACACATTGCACGGATCGATTGAATGACAATGGAATATAAAAAATATTGGTGATATGACAAATGTTTTTACGAAAAATGTAAGTATTTGAGGCGCAGACTTTTAGCCGTAATTTCCCCAAAGAAAAGTCTGCTGTTACAGATGTGTTATATACAGATCTAGCTATATAGATATATTTTTTAATTTTAGGAAGGAAAACAATTTCTGTCAGTTTATCAAACTGACATCTGTGCTTACTGATGACATAAATATAAATGTAGATAGATATAACAAAACAGTGGAAACTTTAAAACAAGAGTTTACAAGCAGATTTCGAGATTTAGATAAATTAGAACAGTCTCTGGATATAGTCTCTATATATGTTTGGTTCTACCTATGTATGCAAGCAATTATTTTCTGTCATGAATAGAGTGAAATCAACAACGCGAACGAGAATAACCGACTGTAATTTGAAAAGTTTATTAACTTTGCATGCTTGTCAGGCATTTTCTCCTGACACAGAGCATTTAGCACAGGAAAAGCGGCATTAAGTATGAAGGCAAATCACATAATTGGCACAACACATTCGGCTGACATAACGTTATCTGCAAGCAGAGTTGGGCATTAATTAATGATTGTTCAGTCAATCATGCCCACTGATGACATTTTCTTTGATTACGTCGCTTATTTATTAATAATGATTGCTGAATTACTTAGTAATCATAATCATTCATCATGAACATGATATCAATCTAGTTTTAACGGCTGATCATCCATCAGATTTGATTTCGCCCAATTTTGCCAATATGTATAGTACAGCATTTAAAGCGTGACAATGGGGAATATGACTACAATTTTTTATAAAACATTAATATGTAAGAAGTCACTTCATACATTCCATAAATGAAAAATTCCCGCACAAACCATTCACACATGCGCACTCAGGCAAAACCGCAGTACATGCGCTAGTAGCGCCTTCTGCGCCGAGCTTTGTGTCATCTTCCCCATTGAATATTATCGAAAATATTGCTGATATAAAAAATGTTATTAGGAAAAATCGAAGTGTGTAAGAGGCAGACTTCTTCCGTGATGTAATTTGTGCGTGAAGATGTTAAAGACATCACAAGGTCATCATACGCATCCTTTTCAAATTACAGTCGGTTATTCTCGCTCGCGTTGTTGATTTCACCCATTTCATGACAGAAAATAATTGCTCGCATACATAGGTAGAACCAAACATGGCCAATGTATTCGCGATACACTTATGCAAATGGGGAAATCTACATACCGGAAAGTTTTTGTAAAATTCGGTGATATTACTTGTTTCGTCAAATTTTTTCTTGAGTGCCCGATCATCCTTTAAATCTATTAATTCTAATTTCAAGGGAGATGGAACTATTTCGATGTTAACTGAAAACGGTGATGACACTATATCCAGAGACTGTTCTAATTTATCTAAATCTTGAAATTTGCTTGTAAACTCTTGTTTTAAAGTTTCCACTGTTTTGCTATATCTATCTACATCTATATTTATGTCATCAGTGAGCACAGATATCAGTTTGATAATCTGACAGAAATTGTTTTCCTCCCTATAATTAAAAAATACCCTGATAACCAAGACTGCCGGCAGATCCGGTGCCGTCTGTGTCCGCATTCAACTACGGTTCTGCTGGCAGACACTGCCTTGTCAGGGTCTGCCTTCAACTGCCGGCAGATGGACGGCAGATCCACAGCAGATCCTGCTGCCCGTCTGACGCATCCAATAGCGCCATCTGAAGGCAGGGTCTGCTGCGGATCTGCCGTCCTTCAGCCGGCAGACCCTGCCTTGTCAGACCCTGCTGTTCATCTGTTGGCAGACTGCAGGCAGATTGTTATTAGGGTATATCTATATAGCTAGATCTACATACAGTGGGTCAAAAAAGTATTGACACACCCAGTTTTCTTGGAATATCTTTAAACTGTAAAGTAATTTATTAATATTAACTATGTTTATTAGTGTCTTTTGACACACATAAATAGTATGTTTACTGAGAATTCTCAGTTATTTGGTATAATGAAGTAAAGTAAAGAAATCGAAAAATCCATAGTCAAATAAGTATTGGCACACATACGATGTTATTGAGGAATGCACAATAATAAACAATATGAACAATATTGAACTTACCTAATATTTGGTGTGCATGCCTTTGGCCTTAATTACAGCCTGTAATCGATTAGGTATCGATTCGACCAGTTTTTGCGTAATTTCCGGTGAAATGTTAGACCACTCTTCTAAAAGTGTCGCTTTTAGGTCATTTTTATTTTTTATTTTCCTTTTACGGATTTTTAAATCTACAATATGCCAAAGATTTTCTATCGGATTAATATCCGGCGATTGAGGTGGTGTAGGGAGTTGTTTTGGTACATTGTATAGTAACCATTCTCTTGTTTTCCTTGCCGTGTGCTTCGGGTCATTGTCTTGTTGGAAAAGAAATTTTCCGTTTATGCCCATTTTTGTTGCACTCGTTAATAAATTATTTCGCAACACGTCGATATAGACGCCTGCATTCATTGTGCCGTCAATAAAAACCAAATTTCCTACTCCATGGTATGACATACAGCCCCATACCATAACGTGACCACCACCGTATTTCACTGTAGGAATAATATTCTTTTGATTTAATTCGGTATTCGGTTTCCTCCATACAAACCTTTTTCCATCAGAGCCGAAAAGATTAAACTTGCTCTCATTCGAGAAAATAACCGTCTTCCAAAATTCCATTGTCTTATTTATATATATTTTTGCAAAACCGAAGCGTTTCTCCCTATTCTTCTCATTAATGAACGGTTTTTTTCTCGCTGCTCTACCATAAATTTCCGCAGAATGTAAAACATTTCCGACTGTTTGAGCACTCACTTCTTTTCCCGAATATGTTGCGATGTCAACAGATAAACTTTTGGCACTTACAAAAGGATTTTTTATTGCTTCTTTGATGATGTCTCTTCGTTCTCTAGTTGTAAGTACTTGCGGACGACCTGATCGCGGTTTGTTCTCGACGCTACCAGTTTCCTTAAATTTTTTTATTACATTTCTCACTGTCGAGAAACTTAAATTTAATGAATTACCGATTTTTCGGTAACTCTCACCACTTTTATGTAATGAAAGAATTTCCTTTCGCACGCACAATGATAACTCGCTCTTCTTCGTAGACATGATTCTTGTTCAAAGTGTAAACACAAACTGATTGTGTTAACTGAGAAAAGCAACAGTGAATTCTGTTTATGTTTACGTTCCTAGAACCGAATTTGTCGCGTACGAAAGCGAGTAACACTTATTCTTATAGTTAAACCGTACGTGTGCCAATACTTATTTGACTATGGATTTCTCATTTTCTTTACTTTACTTCCTTATACCAAATAACTGAGAATTCTCAGTAAACATACTATTTATGTGTGTCAAAAGACACTAATAAACATAGTTAATATTAATAAATTACTTTACAGTTTAAAGATATTCCAAGAAAACTGGGTGTGCCAATACTTTTTTGACCCACTGTATAACACATCTGTAACAGCAGACTTTTCTTTGGGGAAATTACGGCTAAAAGTCTGCCCCTCAAATACTTACATTTTTCGTAAAAACATTTGTCATATCACCAATATTTTTTATAATATTCCATTGTCGTTCAATCGATCCGTGCAATGTGTGGTTGCCTGCACGTACGTCGTCCGGTGACCTGCGTGTATCGGGAATATGTATGTGTGGATGTATGGAAGTTCTTATATTGTATTTTATATTATACTAGCCACAATGCCCGGTGTTACACGGGGTAATGCAACTTTTAAAATAAAAGCGGCACTATTATAGACGTATACTTGATGTCATTATTGTATAGTATTAAGTTTCAACTCGTGTAACGGCAAATAAATCGTCATAGCTAACGAGGAGACACCTCTACACCGCAACAATATTTATTAAGTAGGTATGTAATCTTAAGTACTTATAAGTTTCGATCTATGCACAATGTTTTGTGGAAAAGCAAATATTTTTATTAGAATTGATTATTCAATTGAATGTTTTAAGTGTCATTTGATTCTATTGATTTGTATAAAAGGAAAAACGCTGATTACCAAGAGATAATAAACTTTTTGTTAATCAGAGGTGTGAGTGAGACCGTTCAAGTCTATTCCGTCCAAATATATAATATTATTATTTAATCATTAGTCAATTCCTGTTTATTTTCACAATTCCTAAAATGTAGAAGACTGGGGCCCCAGGAGTCCCAGTTATATAAGTTTAAATTGTACGAGCCTACACGCACACTACTAGAGCTTTCCCTGCATTGGCTTCGAGCACCCCCTTCCATGTAGCACGTCTAAGACGCTATGGAGGTTAGCGTCCTCGGACCGCCCACTGATCTTTCCCTATTTTAGAGTCAGTGAGTCATGAAACGTCGAGAATTGCAAAAAAACGGGGGGGGGGGGGGGGGTCATTTTTGACACGATCTACATACTTTCCCTCTGTTATATACATAACAGTAGGGAAAGTAAAATTTATATTGTGCTCAAATATTACATAAACAATCATAAAGAAATATCAAACACGTGAGGTTAGCTGTTTAAATGTCAAGAATCGAGTGGCTCACATTTCCCCGAACCATTATTTTTACAACATGGCCACAAATAAATAACACAATGCTAACTTAATGCCAAATTTCTTTATTATTTCGAAAGCTTGAAGTCACACGAGTATTATAAAAATAGTCTGCGTGGATTCACAGAAAAGTGTCACAATAATAGACCACACACGAAGTGAAAATAATACTTCCAGATCAGCCAATTTTTATCTGTTAACGAGTAAAGTAACGATGCGGGTGCGTACGTTCACTGATCGTGGAAATATTAGCTTATCATAAGACAAGTAAATAACAGTTGTTGGCAGCTGTCATTATTCACTAAGGAAAAAAATATGGCGCTGGCTCACAATTTCCTGTGGCTCACAATACCCCGACTTCCCCTACGTTAAGTAAAATTCACATATTTACTAATTAAATTATGTTAATACAGTGAGGTCCAGGTGGGCGGTCCGAGGACGCTAGCCTCCATAGCATCTTTTACGTACTGCGTGGAACGGCGTGCTCGAAGCCAATGAAATGGCGGGCATGCCACGGATATGGAAATTTCTAATAGTGTGCGTGTAGGCTCGTATCCTTAAGGTGAAGCTCCACGGCGCGTGGCTCGTCAACTCGCGCTTGCCAAGTCGACTCGCCGATTCTGGACTGGCCGAGCTGACTCGCCAAGCTACGCGCCGTGGTACATCACCTTTAGGGCCGAAGCGCACATAACTAGAGTTTTCCTCATCCGTTGCATGCTCGTCGCTTCGTTGGCTTCGAGCACCCCGTTCCATGCTGCACGTAGAAGACGCTATGGAGGCTAGCGTCCTCGGACCGCCCACCTGGACCTCACTGTGTTAATATATAAATTATGGTAGATATAAATTATGTGGCAAGAAATGGTACAGTAGTTTAATAAATTTTCTATTTCTGGCCATCCGGTGGCCAAAACTGATACAATAGAGTATCCAGTTGTGGCCACCTCATAGCCAGAAATGGAAAATGTATTAAAATATTGTTCTATTTTCTGCCACCATGCTTTTAAACGATTTTATTCAGCTTCAATCCTCTGTTTAAAAAAATATGAACCCCGCGCGGGTGAGAAATTTACCCAGTCATCAATAAATATAACCCACAACCACAAATCCAAACGACTTGAAATCAGACTGTTTTAAAGTTAGGTGGGTGAGCACGCTGGAATGATAGGTTAGGGTCGACGGTGGGAAAGTAACGTGAGGTGCACTGGAGTTTTAAGTCAAAATTGACCGAGTCACTTTATTTAAAGGAAATTGCGTCTAAAGTGAGTACAATCTTTCAAGACACAAACACGCGGTCACGCAATGCGCGATGAGCTCACGTGTTGCGCAAGGTGAGCGAACAGAGAAAACTGCACAAATCACTCGCGTGAACAGACAGGTGATTCTGAGCACGCGAATTAGGCGCGAGGGGTTTGCCGAGCATTTAAATTTGAAGAAAATGAATTTCACACGTTGCGAGCTGATGCGCAAAAAAACGTCTAACGCGACAAACGGTGTGAACAAGAGTGAACAAAGGGCACGCCGAAAACGGTTGAGCGTCTTCTCAAACAATCCTCGAGAATCTATCAAGAAAGTACGTATTGTGATTGAGCCGCTCGTTTCACGTGGCGAACGGTGATTGGCTGAGCAAACGATTGCGAGAATCGATCGCCGCATCGAACGTCGATCAGCGGCGTATTCCGCGGCCCGGTAGGTGCTGCGGTAAGCTTGGGTGCGGCGGAGCAGGGAACTAATGGAATCTCAAACACAGACACTCGCTTGCTTTACGCAAACGACAAAAAGCCGCAGCGTGTTCGGGTCGCTGCTAGTCGTATCGCGAATTGAAATTGAATAAAAGATATTTCTAAGAAGTCAGAGTTGCGAAATGTAAATCCATAAACACTAAAAACTAGAAAATAAAAAATATAAAAAAAATTATATCATTTTATTAAAAATGCACTAAAAACTAAAAAAAAATTGAAAGGGGCCAAAACTAATACCAAACATGGCCAAAACTAGTGTGCAAGTGGCCACAAACGGTGAAAAATGGATTTCTTTATTTTTTAACTGTATTAATTCTTTAACGATTTCTTAATTTAATGGTAACTTAGACATTAATAGAAAGAGCCGCTGTAATTTTGCAGTGCTTCTGGGCGTAATAAATTTATTTTTGACCTATCCTTTGAAATTTACATTCTGCACTGACCCCATTCTGCCCTGAATCTATTGAAAAAGAAAAAAAAATCAAAATTGTACATATGGTGGCTATAAAACGGCAAATTTTAAAGAAACGTGAATTTTCGCCAGGGAAAAGAGCCGTTTTATTTTTTGTTTGTCAAAACAGAAGTTTTCTCAGACTTATGCGTAGGTTTGGGTCGTAACAAGACATGTTTTACATATGCTCAACTTTTTTCAAATCGATTTGGACCTCCGTTTTTTCCGCAATCACTGCAAAACGAAGAGGAAATATGATTCCGAGAAAAACGCATTTAAAGTTTCGAAAGACTTTGAAGTAAAATAAGTACTATATACATCGCTTAAAAATATCCAGCAGCGTAATAATAATAATCAGCCTGCTGCTGTTCAACAATTCTTCTGTTGATTCGGTTCTCTTTGGACCTCCTTTTTGTGTCAGCTTCAGCATCTTGTATCCGCCGGTTGTCCTCCTCCGCGCATTCTGCTTCAGCGCGCTCTCCAACTTGCATTTGTAATTTTTCCAAAAGTGATAATAATGGTATTGACCCATTATTAAATATAGATGTCGACAAATAAGTCGCAATTTCCACAATTTCTGTCCCGCTGGATGTCACTTTTGGAGCTATTTTCCAGATTATGTTGTTCAAACTTTCATTTGTGTTTTGTGTATATCCGTCGATACATCGCGTGAGTAGATCCTCGTTGCTCAAGTCTTTATAAATTGGTAATATAACTCTGAAAATATCATCGGGCAACGCAGGTTTATGTTTGTAATTGTTTAATACATTTTGAGTCCTTGCTTTTTGCCAGGTACACCACGTATCTGGTCCTTCTGGACAAAACTGGTGTTGCGGGCGGGCGTCTGTTGAGCACTTATGATGCAAACTAGCCATAATCGCCTTCTTCATTTTTTCAACGTTTTCGTTATTATTTCTTATAGCGTTACCATAGTATTTTGATAATTCCCCGATAACTTTGTCCGGCAATTTCCTTTTACCACCGAGTCCTTTAATATCTTTTTTAACGTTACGCAGTCGAGTGCCCATTCTTTTTTGCACGTTTCCTACGCACTCTTTTTTTATAACGTGATAATTTTCGCCGTACGGGCCTTCATCTAAAATTGTCTTAAATGTCTTGGAGTCTCCGTCTCCAATATAATATTTATATTTGACACCATATTCATCCTCGGATCTTTTAAACATATCAAGAATGGCGACTACTTCCATCTTGCCTGAGGAACCTTCGTGATTCGCTTGGCACTTGTTTTCATGACTCTCTAGCCAATCCATATATTCGTCCGTACCACTGCGAGGTTCCCAAAGTTTACAAGCAGCACAATAACTGGATTTAATAATAACATCAACGACTTTTCCGGTATGGTGTCCAATGAGTGCTGCGACGCCATGCAAAGATTGGAATCCTCGTTTTTTTCAGGTACCGTCTCCGGAAACTAATAAGCTTTCCGCGTTGTCAGATGTACAAATTTCTTCTGTTATTGCCGAAGTCATCGATAATTTAGCGATAGCCGCGGCGGCGTCGCGCATTTCTTTACAAATAAATCATATGTGCGTCGAGCCAAGGGTGTGGGCAGCTCCATAAGTCCGCAAAAATGTCGTAAACCACTATAACCGATACCTAGATATCTCATAACTGCAAACAGTTTTGAATTCACTTCATACACAACATTACTGTATATCATTGATGCAGTAGAAGAGTGAATAAATCTGTCGCTGCACTTATTGCAGGACACTTTAATTTGAAATCCAAGCCCGCGATACACACACTTATCAAATGTAATACTTTCACCACATTCTTTACACGTAACGAGTGAAGCAATAATATTAAAAACAGCATAGAAGTTTATTATTTCAGACTGAAGATCAGGACTAACTGTATAAGAAAAAACACTATTTTTTTTTTGCCGACGACGAAACTTCCCCTTCCGCATTTTCGTTTGTCTCAACAAATTGATTGCCCTGAAACTTGCGTCTTTTCGGCCTGCCTCCTCTGTTTTTTCTATCATGTTTATATGTACTAGGACAAATGCCACTCATGATTAATAAAAAAAATAAAAGTGCAATCCAAAATAATGTTTCTCTCAACGTACACGACACACTTTCCACTTCGAATGCTCTATCGAAACTGAAGGATGCCACTTCTACACGTTTAGAGTAACGGTAACATTTCAGTGCAATAATGTAATGAAATACAACAATAAATAAGTCGGAGTGAACCTTTTGTATTCATAATACACTAATGATGCTGCAGGTCAGATGTAAATCCTTTATTGAACACGAAGAATCTAGTTTACCTGCGTGCGCGCAGAAACGGTTTATGGCGCGCTCGACCTTTTTGGCTGTAAAATCACTAATTTTGCGAATTTTAACATAAATCAAACGGCATTTTACTCGGGAAGGGTGGTACTTTCAAAAAAGGCAATAAACAATCGATTTTCTGACTGCCTAGTCCCCTTAAGGGGGTAGACACGTCACGTGACTTGGCCGATTTGGCAGGTCGGTATTACAGCAGATTTTTTCTGCACAGAAATGGTAATACCCATAGATACGCGGCTACCTGTGCACGCGAGAGGGAGCTGTTTGTTATTTCCATATTTTATTTTGAATGTGGAAAGCAATTGTCAGCTATTGCGTTGAACTTGTAAAAGTTTAAACGGAAAGTCTGCTGGTACTGCAAACGTAGTTGAAATGTGCTTATGCTAGAATATTCTACGTTGGCAGTAAGGAATTATAAGTGAGAAGGAAAAATACACGAGGGCATGTCCCCAGAAAATGAAGTTTGTTAGGATAGACATTTCTTAATTAGCAAAACACTGACACAGAATATGAAATACACATCCTATGCAGAAAGCAGTTATGAACAAACATATATAAAATTGTGTTTGACGTTGAATCCAACGTGTGATTGTTATGTGGTCCCTTCTCGAAGTGACAGAAAATATAACCTATGCATATGCTATATGACAATAAATGTTTAGCGGCTATTTCGTTCTATTACGCTACATTTGTGAACTTTTCATCATCCTTCCGAAACATTATTATTACGCCGCAACAGTATCTTTAGGAAATCGGGTATAGCATATAGGTTATATTTTCTGTCACTTCGATAACAGAAAATCTGCTTCTTCAGCTGACAGAAAATCTGCTGCTGCACATTTTCTCTAGCCCGGTTGGCGTCATGGAAGGGGTACCTCTTCTACCTTGCATTTGTGGTAGTTGCAACAATATTCCTCAGCCCAGTGTACATATGTACACCCTGGTTTGATCTGCAAAAAGAAATAAATATAATAAAAATTATTTTTGTGTTTATACCACTTGAATGTAAAAACTGATACTTACACTTACTGAAGAAACCATTACTATGTATTGCTTTATTGTTTTCCCTTAGGGTTACAAGTATCCGCCTCTCTCCTCTCCTGTACAGTTATTTCTTAACTTATCTTACTTCTAAACCTGAACCTACTCCTTCGCTCCCTCTCCTCCTCGCCCTCTCCCTCTCTCCGCACGCTCGCCTCCGCCGCCTTCCCGCCTCCTACCCTACGCTTACATTATTCTTATCCTACCGCATACGCCTCTTAACTCTACGCTTTTCGCCCTTGCTTCCCCTCGCACCCCCCGCCTTTGACTTCCATTTCCACTCTTTCATACCATTCCTTCTTTCGCTCCTTCCTACCTTCAACCCTCCCTCCTACCCGCCCCCCCCTCCCCCGTTCCTTCTTCTCTCACTCTCCTCCTTCCCTCTAACCCCTTTATCCACTCCTCCCCCTTCCCTCCTTCATCCAAGATTTCCCTTATCTTTTCCCCGACCCCCCTTTCGTCTCCTTCTTCCCCTGTGCATCTTTCCAGCACGTGCTCCCACGTCTCTTCTTCCCCGCCGCACAACCTGCACCTCCTTTCCTCCTCCTCCTCCCAATACCTCCCTCCCCTCATCTCGTTCCCAAGCCTGAACCTAGCTATCCTCCCGTACCCCGATTCTCCCCACCCCGTCGCCAGATACTTCGGGATCCCCCTAGCCGCTATCTCTCTATACCACTTGTATCTTGATTGTTCTATCCTTTCCCATCTCTCCTCTCCCTGCCTCCTGACGTCCTCCTCCTCCCAACCCTCCAACCCCTCTCGTCTCCTTACCCCTTCCCCACCTTCCCTCGCCCCTCCCTCTCTCCTCCTCCCTCCCTCTCCCATGCGGACAGCTCTGTCCCCTCTTCCTTTTCCCTCTCTCTTATCTCTTCCAAACACCACCTGGCCAACTCTCCTCCCTCTCCCCTGTAGAAACCATTACTATTGTGTCCTATTTCTCATAAATATTTTCTTGGGATGGCACTGACCCCTTTCAATTCCAGTTAGTTGTCATAGAACCTGTGATAAAAAGTTAGAACGAGTTGTAATCTGAATGCAGTAAAAATATATATGTATGTATGTTATTTACTTATCTTTATGCTTGCGAAGAAGACAGCTTTCCTTTCCTCACTTCATAGAGCATGATTTTCAACGTTGATATTGGTTGGTGGAAATATCTAAAACAAATTCATATATGAGAGAAACATTCATGATGATTTCCAATTAATCCAATTATTTGCATGACAAAAGTATATGTCATACTTACGCTTTTATACATGTCATTTCCACTTGATATGAAAGAATAGCTATAGGTATTTATTATTAGAAGAGTGTGAAAAGGCCCACCACCACCCCCGTCATAGACGGTCCTATTCACTCTTCGTAAGTATCTTCTACATACTTTTTTACTTACATTTTGGAACATTACTTATTCGACAGCTCTTCATATGTGCTGGATGCACTCGCCGGTGCAATAGTGACTTTGGATTGCAATTGCTTATTCGACAGCTCCTCATATGCGCTAGATGCACTCGCCGGTGCAATAGTCACTTTGAATTGCAATTCCTTATTCGACAGCTCTTCATATACGCTGTATGCTCTCGCCGGTGCAATAGTCACTTTGAATTGCAGTTCCTTATCCGACAGCTCCTCATATGCGCTGGATGCACTCGCCGGTACCATTGCGATGTTTTCATCCATCGTTTTGTGTACATTCTTGTGTACTGGTACCTGCTCCTCCTGTTTTTATGTATGGAGGTTCTCTAATCGGCTGTTGTCGATTGTATCAACTATCTATAATTTCTGGCAACATGCAGTCCTCATAGAACTTGTTCAGTTTTTCCTCCATCTCTGTTGCCCAGAATCGATCATCTCTCGATACAGTTGTAACATTCATTCCTTTCGGCCTTTTCGTTATGTGCAATTATCCTTGCACTTGATAATAGTAATGATGATTCTTATTCATTTCATTACCCTTGATAATACGCCTTATATTATCAAGTTGCTTTATTGCTTCAGCAGGTGTTAAATCCTTGGCTGATTCAGGATACTTTACTTCGACGATTTTATCATGGTCCACGAGGCCGTCAGGAGTTGCACCTAAGTGAGGCACAGTGTCATCGATGAAGAGGCCACACGGTAGAATATGCATTTCTAATTCTTCTTGCATTTGTTTCAAGGCGTTTGCCTCATTTTCCCTTCCTTATTGGAGAGTATGTAAATTGTGGAGTTGCGGGTACATTATACTCTTCACATTATTTGCTCGTGGTGTAGTCTTTCGTAATCGGCATACCTTGCCGAAATTCGATGCAGTTAATAATTTCTTCCTATAACCGATCCACTTTTCGCTGTTCGCCTGATCGCGAGTTTCCACTTGGATCTCGTCTCGCCTCGTTTGGCAGTGAAGGAGTATATCCGCGTGCCTTTTACACTTGGAAGAGTATACTGCCTCTTCCATATCTGGTTTTGCTGCGTTGGGGCTGTAATCCTGGTCGCACGTTTGTTTTTGATTTCGAAAGGAGGATGCTTTCGCTTCTTTTTTATACTCCCTTGTTTTTTCTGCTGCGCGCTTCCGACGTCCTTCCAGCTTTCCTACCATGGTTGGTGGATTTTTATTCATTGCCGTACTCAATCTACTGAACGCCTCTTTTGTGTTATATTGGACGACTGCAGCGGAGACTCTACCCTGATAAGAGCCACCTCGTCCAAAGTTTATCCTTTTGCCTCCGATGAATTTAGCAATGATGTTATTAAAACCTTCAACAGCATTGTTGTTTAGACCGCGCAGCAAACTGTCGGCTTTAACGAAAAGTTGCTGCATCGCTTCTTCGATATTTTCATAAATCCCAGCTTCTCTCAGTCGTGGAACGTAGTCTACTCTGTTGGGATCAGAGTATTTCTTACAGAAGTATGCTAATTTCTGACACTCCTTGTGTTCACCGAAAACGTGACTCGGTCCATTTTTCAAATCTTGCTTCAAATTTTGAATTCGTTCCTCGAGTGGTATTTCTTCTCGCAAGCGGTATTCCGCAGCTTTTTTAATACCAGTACGCAGGCGGAGAGCATTATACTGTACGACAGCTCTTAGATCTTTATTGCGGCCTTTTGTTCCGATTTCGTTTATTCTTTTGCTGAAGTTGCGTAACAGATGATTGGTGCATTCGATTTTTTGTATCTGCACCATGTACTTTTCATATGGATTACTGTCCAATATCTTTTTGTACACACTGCTATCGCCATCGGCAACTAATATATGATATATTAGGCCGTGCATATCTATGCTGCAATTGAATCCTTCGACAATAGCAACACTCGCCATGTCAGTTGAACTCTGATAACGACCCCAGTTCTTGAAACAGCGATGCTCGCGCGGTTCTTCCTTCCTCGTACCTGCTATTTGGCAAGTCATGCAGAATTTATTCTTCACGCTGATGTACAGGACTTTCTTCGTGTGGTATCCCACGATGGCTCCTACGCCAGACAGAGAATTGTAATCTCCTCCGCGGTAGGACCTTTTCATCCAGCTGCCATCCGCGACAACTGGGATAAACGGTAGATTGGATTCTGCATGTACGTCGCCTCTTTCTATAGCTAATGCTTTCTCCTCTTCTCCAGCATCTTCCATTTCGCGATGTGCGGCCACTTCGAGGGCATCGATTAGCTCAATCTGACATTTCTTGTAGATCCTTTTCGTCATACAGTATGTCCTCCAGTTGATTATATCCGCCGCCCGTCATCATTGTTGTGGAAACAGCGGCGCTGTTGATATCCATAATGGAATCACTCTTCCGAAGACAGGATATGCACTTTGTGTATTTGCACATTTTGCACTCTACATAATACACATTTTCTAGTCCATTCCGTTGACATCTAATTATATCAAAATGTTCGATGCCACAGCCAATAGTCGAATGTTTTCGAAGATTTTTTATTTGTTCGAAAACATACGGAAAATCGACGAAGTCTGTTCCTTCTGCAATTGGATTTTCCGGCTGTTCTGGTTCTGCCTTCTCCACCACCCAGTAATCGGCATCACTTTCAACATCTTCATTCGGTTCTTCGTTTATGTCTGCCACGGAATGTATCTCATCGCAGTCTGCGTCGAAATCTATTTCTTGTACAATTTCTTCTTTGTTCGACTCGAAATGCATTTCTTCTACAATTTCCTCTTCGTCCGCGTTGAAATGTTTTTCTTCTTCATTATCTTCTGCGTCCGTATCGAAATGCACTTCTTCTACAATTCCTTCCATAATTTGAAAATCTTCAAAATTTCCTCCGTCTTCTTCATATATTCTGCACATAGAACAATCATCCGCAGCAGATGTGCTTGGAAGTGTTTCGTAGGAGGTACCTGCACGCGTACCTACTTCCGCCACGGTGCCCTGACTTACCGCGAGGCACGCTGCTCTATTTAATCGTTGCCTATACGTAAAGAGTCAGTAATCAGTAACACGTGGTACATACATAGAAATAAGAAAAACATACAATAGAAAAGAAAAGCAGGTATAGTAAAAGAAGATATAGTACAGTAAAGTCTCGATGTAAGCGAAAGCCTCGGAACGTAGGAAAAGAGAGCGAGTGTTACGATGCTCTATTTATGAAAATATTATTATTATTGCATTACTGTGAATATCATTCTAATTTATCTTCGCGATACGAAGGGGGACGTAGCGTGATACAAAAACATTGTTCGCGAACGTTTTCGTCTGTTGTCGTCGTGTTCACACCGCCGTATATAGAACAAACCGTTCACATACGATTCGTACACTGAGTTTTGTTCATGTTTGTGGCGGTGTGGACACGGCAAGATCAGACGAAACCGTTTGCGAACAATGTATTTATTCGTGTTCGTCTTGGTGTAAACGCGGCATTAGACAACGCGATTCCTTCGCTACGTAAACCGAAGGACATGCACTTTTGGCCCGTTTTCTTTTCACACGCACACATCTGCACAACCATCTCCGTTACTCGCAAGCGAAGGCAGCCGCAAGCAGACATGGCTGCGGTGTGATACGCGGCTGTGTGTGTATGCAGGCACGCGTGCACGTGACCGCGTGTGAAAAGAATACCTTTCGCATTTCCATCCTGGGTTATTCAACGCGAAATCGGACACTTTTCGGAGTACCATTTGGGAGTTTTGTGAAACTTGCATATGTTGTAGTCTTTAATGATACATAAACGTATTTCAAAGGATTTTTCAAAACTTTCAAGATCGTGAAAATTGACTTTTTTCATTAAATTATAACTGTTGAACTAAGAGACAGATAAGAATGAGCTTTTGGGTGCTTACACTGGGGAAGTAAGAGTACCTAATAAAAATTATTTCACTGAAAGGAAATAAATTTTTGACCATTTATTTTGCAATTGTTCTAAATAAATGCCATGTTTTAATAGCGGGGCACTATTTAAAAAATTGAAAAAAAATGAGGGTATAGTCCTATATGTCCTCTTTACGGGCCCGTTTTCAGAAATACGGACACTTTAAAATTTGCCTCAATGAAAATTAATTGAATGTGATGCTGCGTCGCCAAATACCGACTGGACTGACTAATTGTAAGCCGTGCGGTACTAGCAGCGGCCAAGCGGTTATACCTGATATTGTTATATAGGATTCTCGCAAATGGTAAGTATTTGAAAAAAACTGAAACAGGAAAACTTTTACTATGTTTTATACCCAACATAATACGGTATGCCAACTTGAGGTGTTCGCGATATTTTCCGTGAACCGAAGGTGAGCATCAGGTTTGGAATGCTACATATTTGATTACCCGATATGAAAGTGACTGTCAAGACAAATTGAGGGCTCGGATGCAAGAAAGGGACTAGGTACTTAGCTCTCGAAAATGTGAAAAAGTGTTGTCTAAATGCTAAGATAAATTGGAAAATTACATTTAGTTAAACTGGATTTTAAAAAATATAGTGTTGTAAATCTCATCACGGCACACATTTTTTCTATTTGCAGTTTTTCTAACGAATCATTAGTATTCGAAATAAAAATTATAAACAAAAAATTTCTTCGACCAGTCAATATCTTTTTAAACATAAATTGCGATAACTTGAGTAAATATTAACGGATCGTTATGAGACTTAAAACATAAAACTCAGAAAACTCCAGCGAAGCCGCAAACTGTATGCACAAAACCCTTATGTTAAAAAAAATATTAATATTTAATTAAAAAGTAATACTGAACATAACCCATGTTTTTCAACATTCGCCGTTGAAAAGTATCGAGGCAATTTTGAGGTACACGTAACTGTTTTAAAGTTAGGTGGGTGAGCACGCTGGCAGTGAGGTTATGGGATCGACGGTGAGAAAGTAACACGCGGTGCACGAAGAGTTGAGTCAAAATTGACCACGTCACTTTATTTTGCACAAAATAGCGTCTAAAAGTGAGCACGTTTGTTTTATACAATACACGCGGCCACGAGTACACGATGGTCACACGTGTGGCGCACAACAATGAACAGAAAAGGCGAAGTGGAAATAACTCACTCGCGTAAACAGAACACGTGAATTGAGCACAAAATAATAACTAGAATTGAGCCGAGAGATGAGCAAGAACTGAAAAGTACTGATTGAAAATAAATTTCACACGTTGCGAGGTGAACAATGCAAACACACGTTATCGCGACAAGCGGTATGAAACAAGAATGAACAAAGGGCACGCCGAAAACCGTTGAGCGTCTTCTCGAACAATCCTCGAGAATCGATCAGGAAAGTACGCATTGTGATTGGGCCGCTCGTTTCACGTGGCGAACGGTGATTGGCTGAGCATACGACAGCGAGAATCGATCGCCGCATCGATCGTCGATCAGCGGCGTATTCCGCGGCCCGGTAGGTGCTGCGGTGATCAGGTGTGCGGCGGAGCAGGGAACTAATGGAATCTCAAACACGTAACTTGCAGCGACAAAGTTTTTCCTTAATATACAAGGAAAATTTTCACCAATTTTCACACTGATTAATAAATAATTGTAGAAGACATGACGATATATATAATTCTCGCACGGCGCCAACTGTCAATGCGAGTGTTAAAACTGCTAAATAGCGCATTATACGCGGTTGTTAACTGTTGGTGGCGCGCGAGATTTATATATATCGTCGTATCTTCTACAATTATTTATTAATCAACCATATGGTATACTATAACTTTCAAGGCCACGCAAGATTAGGAATGAAAGACATAAATACTTCCATATTGTAGCACGCACGGCTCATTGTCAGTCAGTCGAGCCGGTGCTGGGCGACGCAGCGTCACGTTTAATTAATTTTCACGCGACCAATTTTAAAGTGTTCGCGTTTCTGAAACCGAGTCCGCAAAGAGCACAAGTAGGGCTATATCCTCATTTTTTCAAATGTGTAAATAGTGACCTGCTAGTATAAAATTGCATTTGTTATGTTACTCCGAAAAGTACCCAATTTCGCGTGGAATGACCCTGCTTGAAAGTTGAGAATACTGTAGAGCGAGAGTTGGTAATAATATAACTGAAATGGTACAACATTGTATGCGACACACAGGACCACATAGGTATCTAATAAGTTATAACCTGAATAGGAATACAAATACGGTATTGTCTCCGTATGTGCTCGCTTGTCGGGACCGGCGTGGAAAGCTGCGTTTAGACCAAACGAGCGAATGCTCGTTCGCACCTCATTTCGACAAAATACATGCTCATTTAGTGTAAACGGCAATCTTTACATGCAACTTTTCATTGTCGATGTGGAGGGGTGGGGGGGGGGGGGGGGGGCGAATGAGCATTCGCTCGTTTGGTCTAAACGCAGCTGAACCCGTATCACGAACAGATACTCGATACCGTTCGATTCGCGGTCAATACCCGTTCAAAACCGTTCGATACCGTTCGATTCGCGTTCAATGACGTTCGATACCCGTTCAAACCCCGTTCGATACCGTTTTATTCGCGTTCAATGCCGTTCGATACGCGTTCGAAGTAGTAAGGCAAGGGGGATTCCAACTAAAATTTGAGTTTGAAGGCCATTTCCCTCACTCCTCCCCCGACCTTGAAATCCAATTTTGAGTTTCAAGGTGACAGGAAATCCATCGCAGCGGGCGGCGGCGGGGCGGAGTGGTGGGGGTATAAGCGGACCGCGGCAGATGACGTCATAGAGATGGCGGAGTAGTGGGGGTATAAGCGCGAGATCTGAATATCGATACCGAACCGTATAGAGATGGCGGAGTAGTGGGGGTATAAGCGCGAGATCTGAATATCGATGCCGAACTGTATCGAGGAGGAGGAGGAACCGCGGGTGAGAAGTGCTACCCTGGACTCCAACCTGTTGGTCCGGAAGGAAACATTAATTTATGATATTAATATAAATGAAAAAACTGAATCTCGGCCGACGGGGCTCGAACCCAAGACCTCCGCGGTACGAGTCAGCCGCCTAACCAACTTCCCCAACGTCGGCTCTTCGACATTAGTCTTTCCCGAACGGTATATATGCCAAGCGTCACACGCGTTCGTTTTTTATCGGACGATGTCGGCTTTTTTACACACCGCGTCTTCGGAGGAGGGAAAGAGACAAAGCATTTTTTATTCGGAGGAGAGAGAGAGCATGTATTCTATAGATAACAATTTTTTTAAATCGTGTCGCGCAATTGCGCGTAACTCGAATCCTCTGGAGCGACCGTGCGGGGGTGACGTCATTTGGCGGCGCGAAGAACGAAATAGAATTATGCGGCATCAGAAAATCTTAAAATAATTTATGACGAGGAGTATGATGGGTATAATAAAATGGGGACAGAATATACGTTTAAGAATATATATTGTTACATAAATAAAAGAAAAAGAAATAATAAATATATAATAATAAAATAAAAAAAATATAAAAAATGAAAAAATTACGACGGCGGCGACGGGTTCCATAGTGACGGGCGCCGCCCATATGGCGCAGGCCGTCGCCGCCGTCGCGCGGCCATCGCCGCCATCACCCTAGGATGTCGAGGAGCTGGAGCAGCATCACCGTCACCATCTACGTCCATGTACGATATATCCTAGAACACAGATACAAACGATACATTAAACATAATAAATATCAAAACGTGCAAAACAATGTAGTGTACTACACACTTGCGGAGGCGGTGGTGACGGGTTCCGCGGTGACGACCGCCCCCCTTCGCTCGATCCCCAGTCGCTCGTCCCCTGGGGCGACGGGGGTGATGGGGGCGGTGACGGATTTTGCCCCCAGTCACTCGACCATGCAGGTGACGGCGGCGTTGGTGGCGATGGGGGCGGCGAGCCCCAGACGCTCAACCATTCTGAAGGTGGTGGTCCTAGAATATAGGAACCCAAGATATAATATTGACACGACCGTCTGATTTTTAATCTAACTCGAAATCAAAGGTTAAAACAAGCTGTATGTTAAAATATTTTAAAGTACATACCTCTGTATCATCGCCACCAGGCTCCTCTTGTTGTATAAAATGTGTGTAATGTCCCATTTTTTGACACAACTGTCAATACGTTAAAACTGTCAAACTATGCACTTCTGTCTTCAAAGCTTTGAAGACAACTGGTCTCGCTGCATCTCCAGGCTCACGCATCTAAACGCATATCTTGAAATCGAGAAGTGCATAGCTTTGCAAAAGTAAGATGTTGTTCTTTGTTGACTATCCCCATTCCTCCTTGTACTTATCTTCTTCGCTGACCATACTCTCCATATTCACACGCATCTCCTTTCCCTTCTTTGACACATCATTTGACTAGATCATACCACTTTGAATGTATATGAAACGTCTATCGTACCACTTTCAACACCTAGCGTACCACTTCGAACGTGAATCGAACGGGTTTTGATCGGGTTTTGAACGCGAATCGAACGGGTATCGAACGGTTTTGAACGGGTATTGAACGGCTTTGAACGGGTTTTGAACGGGTTCCACATAATAATTACAACTATCGTCTTAATCTAGCGTACATGCACGAGGTTGGGGAGGGTGAAGAAAAAAACATTCATGAATTAAAAATTGATTATATTTTATTTAAGCATTTCTTTCTGGTGTTTAGACCACCAGCTGAATATTTTAAATACATTTTGCATGGCACAGTGTTTCGCGTGTCTGCCACATAGCAGTGTATTAACTACATTTAGCTTATTTAGCTATTTGATATCCTCGTAGTCAATGTCCAGCGTCTCAATGACCACGTCCGCTATCGTATTTTCGTCGAGGAAATCCACGAGCCAGTCGCGTTTCTGCAGTCCTTTAACGTATATGATATGGGATGCGTCATCTTCTTCGTCGATCGCATCAGCTACAGCTTTCGTAATTAGCCGTTTAGCCATACTGTACGGAACGTCTCCATCGTCCCACCGCAGTCCATGATGTTCTGCCACCAACCATCGGATGCTTGATTTGTCGGATTTCGTAAGAAGAAATTGTGGCATCGAACTCCCAAAAATATAGTGCGCGAGAATTGTCCCCTGTCGCAGGACAGCGACTTCCTTCGCGACAAATCTTCCATCGACGATGAACCCTTGCAGGTCAACGAATGTTGGTACGACCATTATCGGCACAATTTGGAGGTCCACTCGCTTCCAAGACAGACCAGAGAATGCAGCCTTTCTCGTAAAGCATGTCGATTTTCACGAAGAAATTTTATATGAATTTGGCACAGGAGAGGGCGCGCAAGTAGCGTGGCAATTTAATTCATTTTGCGCACCACGTTTGTCAGTGGATTGTATTCAACCACCCGATCGGGCAGAATCAGACAGTAGGCTGTAGTATTTGCCGGCACATTCTCTTTACACTCGAATTCTTGATCGACTCATTTTGTCGCGAGCAATCAATCACCACGAGGGGACCAAATTGTAAAAATTCAGCCACGGTGAATAATGCCTCGTTGCAACTATGTCCATAATATGATTTACGGAATTGCGTATACACGTGATACGAGATGGCATGCTTATTCTTGTCAAAGTCCAAGTTCATGTCGTCGTATGGGTAAAATTCCGAGTTGTGAAAAAGTTTTACATTGGCCAATTTGCAGTTGTTGAACTTAGTAACGTCTTCGGACATCACATTCTTTCGAGCAGTCTGTAGAGCAAAGATAATGTATCGCGGCTTCTCCAGCTGCGCAGCTGCCTTCACAGCCCACGAATGTTTGGTCGTGCTCTGTAAGAGAGGATACTCGTACAAATCCCACGAGTGAAAACAAATGCTCAGGTTTTGTCCACTTTCCAAAGCACGTAGCAACGATAGCTTATTAACGTCGTTCAGCGTCACATGAGGCATCCGCCATTGCAGTTCAAGTAATTCAATTTCTGGTTCCAACATCAGTGATCCTATCAGAGCATTGTTGTCGTTGCGCGATCGTATTAAAATCAATTCGTGACGCGCATTAATAATCATGCGTTTATAGTCCTCGCAAAATCCCAGCAAATATTTTAGTGGGACGTAAAAATTGAAATGATTTTTCACTTTTAGCCCATCGCGTCGTTTCAAGCCCCATCCGGCATTCTCCATATTTTTGTCTTCGTCGGATGTCAGCGATACATAGTTTTTAAGCGTGCTAGTTATTCCAACGTTTCTGTTGCGATCAATCTCCACGCCATTCAGCTCGTATCGAATCTCATCGAATAAGAACGCCACGCACTTATTTCCCAATGTCACCGTTGATGCATCATTTGGCTTATTTATCTTCAATTTCCCCTCCACGTAGAGGAAACTTTCACATGGCAATGTGTATAAATCCTGCTGCTGTATGGGTATTCTTATCTCATCGCTGTATCCAAACGTTGTGTTGACGTATGGGTTGTATGTGTGAGTCTCGAGCTTGACGATGCGGTCATCAAACGTCGGCTTCCCTCCAATGCTTAGAATGTCAGCCATTTTTTCAACTTAAATGGGCACAATGAATCCCAATGATTTCAAAAATGTAATGTTCGCAGCACGGAGCTTCTTCTTTTTAGCGTGATTAGAATTGTTGCAGTTGTTGCTGTTGTTGTAAACAATTTCACTTGGAAGAAACGGGTTTCTGGAGTCGTTCAATACAAGCATCTCTTTCGTTCGCACCACATGTATTATCGTCGTCGCTGCCGTACGTGCAGTCTGATGGTAATCTCTTCACCTCGAAAATCAAGCAACCGTCCGTCTTGATCCACAACGCGTATCGTCAGATCCGTAATGACCCGTGCGGTGATTGGAAGGTAAATGATCTGCGCGGGCGTTTCCGATATCTTATATCCTGGGGGGACTCTCGGAGAAAATTCGTGTATCATATGTACACGCCTCCCATTGTTGTACGCGCCAGCGGTCACGCTACATTCTACGCGAATAATGTTCACGTTCATGATATTAATCGGATCGTCCGATTCGTGCCACCGTCCTGGTTCTAATACCCGATTCGTCGAGAATCCCAATAGCGATTCAATGTTATTGGGCTTTGTAAAGTCTACGGTGAACCGGCAGTACAGTTCGCTTTTCATGGTGTTGTTGTTGGGACGCAACACTATAGGATACACATCGTTGTCACTGTTATCGCCGGTGCCACCGAGATTTTGAGGATACCGCTCGATTAATCGCTGCTTCAAATACTTGGCGATGGCGTCTAGTTCGTAGGAGCCGTGGGGAATCGTAATGTATTCATGAGTGGTGTCGATGCTGTTGTTAATATCATAGTTTACGGCGAAGTAGAATTAATCTTTGCTCGAGTCGATGTTAGGTATTGTATGATAGGTTTCAAAGGTTGTTAGACCAAGCTCGTAATCATCGTCGCTCAAATCTATGGGTGGAAAGTAGCTTACCGCGAGGGTGCTACTCTTGCCGGTTAGAGTGAATGTTAACGACATATTCCGAGCTGTACGACTGGACTGGTACTGAATCAGAGTGGTGGGAAGTCAATCTTTAAATTTGGTGCCGATCGTTTGTAGAAAGCGTAGACATAGTTGTCCACAATTGCTCTGATTGTACTTCTGGTAAGACGAACGATTGTATTCAATTTCCGCAGCATCTTTATCCAGATATTTTACCAATTCCTTGGGCGGTCGAAGATTCCCAAAGCTGTCGAAATATATAGCTCGACACCCTCTCTTCGCATATGCCACCCAATGAGTCCCTGATCCCGCAGCATTGTCCAAATTTACGATACCGCTCTCGTTTCGGCGTACTCCTCCGGCTGGTAACACGTTTCGCATAAAAACACCTCTAAAGAATGGGATACGCATACGTTTTGCCAACTCCTCCAATTGCAAATCGGTAGTTACGCCCGCAGGCATTTTTATTTTCTCCTCGACGTTTTTTTTTTCGTTTCGATATTCCCTGTACGCGCTTGTACGGTGCGAGATAAAGTCCGCGACCTTCCATGGAGCGATTATGGCCTTGCATTTCCTGCAGCTGATGTTGCGCCGTCTTATTATCGTTGACCGCCTTGGCGATCCCCGCCGCTCCACCAGCTAACGATCCGAGGACACCTAGCAGCGGGACAAGCGGTAATTTACCACCCCGTTTTGCTACTGGAAGAATCCGTTTTTTCGATGCTTTCTTTGGAGTCTTTTTGCAGGTTTTTGTTTTCATCCCCATTCCGATTTTCGTCTTGGCCTTCATAGCTGCCCAAACAGCTGTAGCAGCACCTCTTTCACCCAGAGTCGAGTCTCGCGCAACGATGCGTTTTCGCGCTTTGTCAGCGAGTACCTTATCTGCCGCGTGCCTTTCGTCGAGGTCGTTGCTACGCGAATACGCAATATCGTGTTCGCGACACGCTGCGTCCAACGGATTGATGCCTCGATCACCTCTAGCCAATCGTTTTGCCAAATGAGTTCCTGGACCGCAAAACTGATATCCTGGGATATGTAATTCGATAGGTAGCGCGTTTATTGCCCGATTTAACAAACCACGACCTTTCTTTACTCTCGTCGGTGACATTCGCTACAGTTTTTAATCAATGGTGCCGGACCGTCGATATGCGTTCGCTGCCAAGGGCGATTATAATGCTCCAGACACCGACGATGCTGCTGAACCTCAGGATCGGCTTTTATATGCTCGGGGAGCCTGTTCCACAACTGATCAATGTGTCTACCAAACTCTCGCAGTAGAATAATTTTTGGTATATATTTCAACTGCTCAGAGGTTAGGGCTCGAATATTGAAATTATCCGACAGGACCAGAAGCATGTTGCATACTGAGCTGTTTTGCTTCGGCGCAGACCTATAAATAGACCGCTTCGATGTATCAAAAATCATTTTTCATGGTTCACGGACAGGATGCAATTCGTACGGCAACCTGTGGCGATACGCGTGACAAATTTTGACGATAAATCGCAGCTGATGTCCCCGAAAACAATGCGCAGACACGGTAGCATGCTGCCAAACACTATCCGCTGCCTCATTTGCGGTCCATCAAATTGTGGAAAGATCAACGTGCTGGTGAGCTTGTTGGAAAGTCCTCACGGCGTCCGCTTCGAGAACGTGTACGTGTACTCCAAGTCGTTGCAACAGCCGAAATATCAGTATTTAGATAATTTATTGACTCTTATAGGTGAAATTGGCTACTTTACGTTTTCGAATAACAGTGACGTCATCCCACCGAGCGAATCGCTTCCGAATTCCATTTTTATCTTTGATGACGTGGCATGTGACAAGCAGGATACGATAAGGGAATACTTTGCAATGGGGCGCCACTCAAACGTTGACTGTTTCTATCTCTGTCAGACGTATGCAAAGATTCCCAAACATCTTATACGCGACAATGCCAATCTGTTGATTCTGTTTAAGCAGGATGGTACCAACTTGAAACATGTGTATAACGATCACGTAAACACAGACATGTTTTACGAGGATTTCTGCGCTTTGTATCGTAATTGTTGGCAACGGGAGTATGGTTTCGTGGTGATAGACAAGGATAGCGCGATGTCCAATGGACGTTATAGAAAGGGATTTAACGAGTTTGCCGTACCGTGAGATGGTCAATTATCGTCAAAACGTCGGTGGGAACGCAACGTCTGCGGTACAACGACGATGATTGATATCGATAGTCTGGAGATTAAGGATCGCGAGAGAATAGCGAAGGAAATTGCAAAAACCAGCGAAGCCATTCGCCGGAAACATCAAGCTTTGAAGACCGGCAAGATGGAGGAAGATATCGCGTTGGAGAAATACTTCAAACCTATTGTGGAACCCTTAAAACATATTGTGGAAAATACTGCAACGACAGAAGCTAACACAACACCACCGATGAGCACAGACGTTGAAGAGAATGAAACATTAACGCCTAAAACAAAAATCGTGTCGAAAGGGAACACATCGCGTAAGAGAAAGAAGAAACGACGCATGTCATCGGAATATTCACTCGTAACCTCCACACCAGTTCAATCGCAGCATAAACGGCGGAATGCCACATCAAACGAGTCTCCCGTTCCACCAGCGCCAATAAATACAATTCCTCGCGTACAATCGCTCTCAGCCATTGATGATGACGACGTTATCGAAACTACACCAGACGAGTCGTTTGCAACATCTATTAGACATCAACTCCAAACACCCGAGGGACAAGAAACGTTTCGCAGTCATTTCGGTCCGCTGGGGCAAAAATACATGAGCGCAATCCTAAGTGGTGATAGGAATACAACAATGGACTATGTGTACGGCGTGTACTTTGGTAATAGTGGAACGATGCTTGGGGATAAGGCTTTCGATATAGACAGGGGCGATAATATAATCATAGATGGTGTAAGATATGGAGGAACACCCGGTCTTTACGAACTGATTTTCAAAAGAATTCCCGACGATGCTGTGTATACCGATGCCGATAAACAAAAATACAAAAGTATACTGCTGGCGACGAATACCCACAGGCGCGATCATAATGCTAAATACCCCATATTAAGCAACAAGGGATACAAGTACAAGCATGTAATTGCACCTCTACTTCCCCGTGTGTCGACTAGTAGGGCGGGGAAAGGTCTAACGGTGCCACAAGCCATGGTGGTAAACGATAACAAGATCGATTACGTGCACTGGGACGATCCCAACGAGTTGGTGGATCGGTTGCGTTTGCTTGAAGCGTCGCGTCAGGCGGGTAACGACTCTCACGATCCCGAACTTCTTTCGATTATCGAGTAACTCCGCGAGGTAGGCTTCATTATAAATTAAACGTCGAGATGCAGATCAACAAATTTGGGGTATCGCTCGAGAAAAGTGGAGCAGCTACAATGGACTATTACAAATGGACCGGTCTGCTTCGAAATTACATGCGAGATAACGTTCTTTGCGTGACCGGTGCCGACTTTGATGCAAAATCACGCAAGATACGACGCGTAGCTCAGCCGGTGACCGACACTGATGCTGTCAATAAACTATACGTGGAAAAGAACATTAAACTTTTGCGAGAGCAGCAGGAAGAATTAGAGAGGAAGCTGGTCGTGTTTCAAAGAGATATGCTGACGTTGCAAAACAGCGTTCAAAAGATATCGGAGGCGTTGAATCCGCAGCGACAATGCGAAGGAGAATCATGCGAGACGGTTGAACTTCTGCGATTAAACATGCAACCATTATCGGAATCCAAGAGTAAAGAAGAAAACCATGGCCACAAGAATCGGCGACTCGTTGACGAATTGCATGCTCCAGCTCGAAGACATTTTCCGCGGAGACGCGTCATAGTGCGTGGATACGACGATCTGTGGCAAGTTGACATTGTAGAAATGCGACCATACTCGCGATTCAACCAGGGTCACCACTACATACTCTCCGTCATCGATGTGTTGAGCAAGTATGCATGGGCGTTGCCGCTCAAGACTAAAAGTGGTGCTGAGGTGACTAAAGCGTTTGCAAAGATATTTAGAGATCGATATCCTAAAAATTTACAAACCGATCAAGGAAAAGAATTTTACAACGCCGATGTGCAGAAACTCATGACAAAGCATGACATTAATCATTATTCTACGTATTCGGTGATGAAGGCCTCCGTCGTGGAACGTTTCAATCGAACTTTGAAGAACAATATGTGGAAACTGTTTACACTGAATGGAACCTACAGATGGACCGATTCGCTACCGCGTCTGCTCGCAGAGTATAACGCGCGAAAATACAGAACCATCGGAATGCGTCCGTGCGATGTTACCCCTGTGATCGCCGATAAGCTGCTAGCCACCGTATACAACAACATAAAGATCGCTGCTCCGGCGAGATTCAAGTTGGGCGATTTTGTGCGCGTGAGCAAATTTAAAACCATCTTCGATAAAGGCTATACGCCGAATTGGACAACGGAGGTGTTCAAGATAGCCAAAGTACCGACAACTAATCCCGCGACCTATTTGCTGGTCGATTCCTGTGGAAAACCTGTCGCCGGAGGATTCTATGAACACGAGTTGCAACGCGTCACCGATCCTGATGTATATCTAGTGGAAAAAGTGTTGCGTAGAAAGGGGGATAAGGTGTACGTCAAGTGGCTGTGCGTGACGCGTGCACTGCTGCAGGTTGCGATAGTGGATAACGTAACGCTGCTTATCGTATACCGTCGCAAGTAATTTGTCCTGCCTGCTGCCGGGTGGTTTGGCACGGGTCGGGCAGAACGGTTGATCGGCGTGAGCGGCGTGAGCGTCGTGCAGACGTTGCGGATATTCCAGATCTACCTCGAGAATGTACCCAGTGGGCGAATCGACCGAGATCGAAGACACGTCAAAATTTGCAACATCTTCGACCCATTGAAATTTGGCGTATGGTAGGGGCTGACATATTGCCCGTCCATACAAATTGTTTACGTCAAAGTACATCAAGTACGATGACTGTTCCGATGCGTCACAAGATGGCATGTACTTGTTATTGGCATGTGCGTATCTTCCGGAACATTGGCTTAAACCCCCGCGTATACCGCGTTCGATAAACATGACCATATCGACGTCGGTGAGCAATTCGAATGTAATTTTGGTATGTTTTAGCATAGCATCCCATGTGAAACCAGGTAGAGTATAATAATGCGCTGAATCTAGTCCGTAACTCTTGATACAATTTTCAAAAATATCTGCCAATAACAAGACATCTGTTTTCAAATACAAGTCGCTGTACTCGTCCAAGGTTCTAATCCCGAAATGCCAGACTGTCTCGGCGTGCGCGTAATCGCGCGTTTGTTCGCGCAATCAAGGTATTCGTACGGAAATACACCCTTTCGCGTCAATAAATTGAAATCTTCGGTGGATAATGTTTCAAATTGGGATCGTAAAATTTTTAATTGATCTGTACTGAGAAAAGATGCTAATTTGTTGAGACTGGTATTGAGAAATTTGTACGAATCGATGAATCGTAATTTAATATAATTTCGCGAGTCTGAGTCAGCCGTATCTTCGACATTTTTTGTGAATGAAATATACTTTTCTTTAGTTATGGGCAATACGTCAACGCTGCCTTCGAAAGCGGTAGCTATTTCCTTGATAATAAAATGTGAATTGTAACCGGATAAATTATGGAAAACTACGGGGATGTAAAACGCATTTTTATAATTTAAATTGCACTCCGAATGTGCCGTGCCTCTGAATCGTCCGGAGAGATGGCAATGATCGCGGACTCGTTTATCGCTAGCCTCGAATGGTTCTTCGCAAATATGACAGTGTGTTGCATCGTGAAATGTCGTCAACTGTTCGTTGGTTAAATCCAGCATGGGAACATTACTGGTCAAGATGGGTTTGGCGAAGTTTGCAAAATTTTTAAGTTCGTCTACGAACCATGAAACACAATCCGCGTCGCGGCGAAATCGATACGTCGACAGTAATGTATCGTACGAACAATGCATATAATAGGCAATACTGTGCACTTTATGGTGCTGGTATGTGTGTAATTTATTGTCTGCATCACCCACTCGGTGACTGTCTTCTGTTTTCTCGATGATGCACTCGAGATCGGCGTATACAACGAAGGGGAGTCGTTCCTTCCTGCAGTGGTTGCTGAAGTTGAGCAAATTTTTGCCTTCGCTGGGCAGCAGAATGTGCGCAGTCGTTCATCTGCCCACACTCCACTGTATGCGCCTCCAGCTTCTCGGTTGAGCTAAAGTAGTGCATGCATCTGTAATAAAACAAAATTTTTTTATTTTTATTTAATTTATTTCGCGAGACATTTCAACATTTCATACGTTTTCTATACGTACCGATCGCAGATGAATTTCTTTTCCTTGTGTCTGCTCAGCTGCGTGCTCACGAGTTGGGACAAATTCTTGATCAGTACAAAGTGCCCTACATCACCATGCTCTTGATTTGGCGTGTACAGCAGGTTGACGTGTCGATTCCTCTTTTGGCTGGTGAGGTGCAACGGAAAGATCGTCGACCGTTTCTCCTCCTCGAAGCTGTACACGTTGATGGAGATGTCGTTCAACCGTTCAAACTTCCCAATCTGTGCTAGGGACATTGGAAACTCAATGCCCTGGAGATTTAGCACCAATGTATAGTGCGGATATGAGCTTGGGCGAACGGTATTTCTCTCCGCAGGATGAAGAGCGGCGACCACTGCCCATGCGAAACATGCATTGTTTGGGGATTGTACACTAATTGTTGCGTTCTTCAGCAATAAATCCTGCGGCAACTTGTAGCGGCATTCCGCGCGCAGCGGATTGTACTTATTGACATTGACTGTGAGGTTGAGGATTCTCGTCAATGCCCATCCGCTATCACGTTCCTGGAACTCTTCCAAGGATGTCATGGTGGGTTCGATAACGCATCGCTGGTACCACTCCTGCAGATCGGATGTGCGGAAGAGTTCGCAGTTTCGGGTGTTGATGCTTTTACAAGCATGCTTGTCACCCGCCACAAATTTGCCGTTGAACACCGTGTTCACTTTGAGGTTCCGCTGTTTCCTCAAAGCACCCCGCACATGTTCCAGCACAATGGCCCCCGCATCCTGGAGGAAGTTGCGCGGCTCGATATAGTTTGAATTTAGCACGGCACCAGTTAATACGCGGTTATCGAACGTAGCGTCTATTTCACGCCAGAAAAGTCCTATGCTAGAATGTCCGGCACCTTCGCGCACGAAACGGCCGCGCAACGAATGTTTCAGCCCTTCGAGCTGCGCGATTCGAGCAA
This sequence comes from Andrena flavipes, assembly GCA_963971345.1. Taxonomy (NCBI): domain Eukaryota; kingdom Metazoa; phylum Arthropoda; class Insecta; order Hymenoptera; family Andrenidae; genus Andrena; species Andrena flavipes. The sequence goes on from OZ020480.1 coordinate 35,806,797, forward strand.
CCAACGATTGTCGAACACCGATCGATAATCGCGGGCGTTTCACACGACTCTGTTCTTCCAACGATTCGATACACTCGTTGCACCGTTCTTCCCACGCGAGGTATTCTTCTCGCGAAATCAATCGTGCGGATTGATCCAGCAATTGACGTTCTACTTGCGCGAATTTTTCCATGGTCGTAAATGTAAATATCTTTTTTTCTGTGCAACTCGTTGCAACGATTTGAGGCTTTGTGCAGTTTGGAGCTGGCTTTTATGCATGATTTGGTATCTCTGTCTAACTCTTTTGACGTACCCCCTCCCCCGAGGTAATTTCTGCTGATATCGCATAATTCGTTTCATGATTCATGCATATGACCAATTAGCGCGCAAAATCATTCGATGCAATTTCTGCTGACACCTATTTTCTAAGATTCGACGCTTCCACAGATATCATATTACATTCAACACGTGTCGAGACTTTTAGCCTTGAAGGTGGGGCTCAAATTACATGCAATCGCGCGATATGCTGCGATGTTAAGATTGAAAAACGTTATGGAAAAATTGGTAGCTTTAAAATAAAATGCTGTGGTGGGGGATCCTCCTCCTCCATCTCTCCTCATCTAATTTTAAAATTCTACGTTTAAATAATTATTATTTCTCTCTCTGCGTTGGGGGGAAACATTTCTGCTGACGTCGCATAATTCTATTTCGTTCTTCGCGCCGTGAAAATGACGTCACCCTGCCCGGCCGCTCCAGAGGATTCGAGTTACGCGCGATCGCGCGAGACGCTTTAAAAAATGGTCATCTATAGAATGCATGCTCTCTCTCTCTCCTTCGAATAAAAAATGCTTTGTCTCTTTCCCTCCTCCGAAGACGCGGTGTGTAAAAAAGCCGACATCGTCCGATAAAAAACGAACGCGTGTGACGCTCGGCATATATACCGTTCGGAAAAGACTAATGTCGAAGAGCCGACGTTGGGGGAGTTGGTTAGGCGGCTGACTCGTACCGCGGAGGTCTTGGGTTCGAGCCCCGTCGCCCGAGATTCAGTTTTTTCATTTATATTAATATCATAAATTAATGTTTCTTTCCTTACCAACAGGTTGGAGTCCAGGGTAGCATTTCTCACCCGCGGTTCCTCCTCCTCCTCGATACGGTTCGGTATCGGTTCGGCATCGATTGATTCGATATTCAGATTCTCGCGCTTATTCCCCCACTACTCCGCTATCTCTAAACGGTTCGGTATCGGTTCGGCATCGATTGATTCGATATTCAGATCTCGCGCTTATACCCCCTCTACTCCGCCATCTCTATGACGACATCCGCCGCGGTCCGCTTATACCCCCACCACAACTCCGCCGCGATCCGCTCCCGCCGCCCCGCCCGCTGCGATGGATTTCCTGCGACCTTGAGACTCAAATGTGGATTTCAAGGTCGGGGGAGGAGTGGGGGAAATGGTCTTCAAACTCAAATTTGGGTTGGAACCCGTGTTGCTATACTACTTTAAACCATATGAAAAACCTTACTAAAGACTTAATCATTAAAAGGCACATGTTTGACAGGAAATTTGAAACCTTGATCCTGACTAGAGGGGAATGGAATGAAATAGAGCTAAATCGAAACTACAACATGGTTTGGTACACAGATGGTTCTAAAAGGGAAGATGGACTAGCTGGGGCGGGATGGTGCGAGACAAATGGAGAAAGAAGGCAAGGCTATAAAAGTCTGGGGAAATATGCTACGGTATTCCAGGCTCAGATCTCAGCTATATTGGAATGCACACGGTGTATTAAAACAAGGTTAGATGAAGCGGACGACAATGACAGGGACTGGAGGACCACACATGGAAGCAGAAATACGATGGCCACAACGAGCAGAGGAACAGGTGGCGTACAGATACAATAGACAAAGAAGGATAGCAATCTGTACCGACAGTCAAGCGGCAATTAAAGCACTCGGGGGATATACGTTCCTATCAAGGACTGCATTGGAGTGTAGGCAAGCGCTGGAAGAAATTAGTGAAAGAGTGGAATCGGTATGTATATACTGTGTACCGGGCCACGAGAGGATCGAAGGAAATGAAAGAGCGGATAGACTGGCTAAAGAAGGAGAAAGCAGAGCACCGGAAGAAGGAACGGACGTTCCTCCTATAGCCACGGTGGCCTTCAAGACGATACTACGTAATTGGAGGGACGTGGAAAGAACACGAATATGGGAGCAAACAGTAGGATGCACATTAGCTAAGGAATTGCTAGGTATGGAAATAAACGAAGATAGGGCAAGAAGCTTATCAAGAACGGATGCAAGAAATGTAGTGGGTACCCACCTATCTAATATAGGATTGGGATGGACTGAAATGTGTTCCTTATGTGAAGTAGCTAGAGAAGACACGAAACATGTACTGTGTGAGTGTTCTGTAACAATGACAAAGAGGAAAAGATGGTTGGATGAAGAAATAGTAGAAGAAAGGAATTTTAAAAGAATCTGTGTCAAAAGAATCGCGAAATTCCTATGGGAGGTAAATCCCTGGAAGTATGTCTAGTGGTTCAGCTTCCGCGGAAGGGGAGGACTTGTAGAATTATGAACCGCACCGGTAGGGCCTCAGTGCGGAGGGATTCCATCGGTGGGGACAAATACAGTATTGTCTCCATATTTGCTCGCTGCTCGGGACCGGCGTTGAGCATATATTCTGTACAGAGTCCTAATTCCGAGTGTTCGTTTCTCGCTTCTTTCTGGCTGAAGGGGGGAGCGAGATGGAACGCTTTGCGTGCGCGATGATGCTCGACGCATGCGCGTGACTATCGCGCACGCAAAGCGTTCCATCTCGCTCTGGCCTACGCCGGACAAGAGTGAGACAAAAGTGGTGGGGATAGTGACAAACTTGTATCGCGTGCATAAAATCGAGCATATGCGGAGACAATACTGTACACCGCACGGGAGTGACACCCCACGGCGAATTCCACCAGGAGGGGGCGGGGTAGGTGCCCCCTCCCCTAACCCCTAACCTTAACTCTTTTACTCCCTAACCCTTAATCCTTGACCCATAACCCATACCCCTTACTCCTGCTCTTAAAGAAAGTATGAGCTCCAATGGATGGGGCCTAGAGATGGAAGGCCTCTAGGTCTTCAGCGGGGGACATCCTCGCCTTGGGGGCATCCTGGTTCGTCCAGGGGTTACACCGACCTTGGCGGGACACCCCCCTCGCTTCCATTCAAGATCCGTCCTCGCAGGTAAGACAATCAAGAAGATGGTAATGAAGAAAAGGATGGGAAATGCACAACAAACGGCCTGAGAAACTACGGTCCCGGGGTGGAATTAATGGGATACACGAGCAGTAATGTAACGACTGTCTCGGTCGTAATCGAGCGTGACAAACGTTGGTCGGATAGAGACAGGTCGTAAATAAGATGGATGGCAACAAACGCTCATAGCGCTAAGGCGAATACCAGCGCACTGGTTGTACAAACTTTGATACGGTATACCGTAGGGATGGGTAGTGACCGTCCCAACAGGCTCATGTCAGGAACCATCTGGACCTTCGGGAGAGATAAAGGGAGACGCAAGGCTTAGATAGAAATATAACGATAGGATAGACAGTAGATCTGTAGGAGAACTAGGGCAGGCAGACACTACGGATTAACATCCAAAGGTCTGAGGGGGGGGGGGGGGGAGGACGAGGGAAAAGAATTCTAGACAATATAAGATTAGATAGGCTATCCAGTTGTTTGCGAGCCAGAGGCACTGCACGTGCGTGCTTGCACAGACCGAGTGCCCGCAGACAACTGAGAAGTGATCGGTAGTCCGGTTGAGGAACGTAATTTCGAAACTAGGAAGGTCTGGTATGGTGTCGTCTAGACACGAGTTAAAAACCGCAGCAAAATATTTAGTGACGGGCTGGTACCGTCGACTGGAGGGGGAGGCTTGCGCAACCAGACACATCCAGGTGTGCCTAGGTAGGGATCGCCCTCCCCCGGTGAAGGTAACCCCCGCGAGTACGATGTTTTCACAAGCTGGCCCGGGCCTATAAAAAGTGAATTTCACCGGAAAAACGGGGTAGAACTACTATGGGTTATTGCGTACCTTGAGGAGACGGCCCCCATAGCCACTTTTCACACCTAGGCTGTTGCAGGGAAGTTGAAAACACGGCCTAACGCGGGGGTGGCACAGTCGCACCTCCTATAATAGGGAGGTCCTTGGACCCTGTGTTGAGCGAGCGCACAAGGGGAAAAGGTGTGGTTATACCGGGCGGCGTGGTCAGCTCTGGGGAACAATCCGTGTTCTTCATGGGAATGCTCATCGGCTGAATGGTCAGAGCAACGCCTGGGACCCGCGGCACGTGCCGTTATGCTCCCCTCGTATCTTGTCACTACTAATCGACTACATTAAGTTAGCATTTTTGAAAAAGTAGATAATATTAAAAAGATAAAAAAAGAACGTAAAATTAATATTATTAATATTATTAATAATATTAAATAAAATTAATACTAACAGAAGATAAGGTCCACGCAGTGAAAGCGTTTCGGATTTCCCTCAATATCCTCAGGCGCCTATCAAGTGGTTCCATAGGGACACACGGTCAGAACGCCAAAACTCCTCGCACGACGGATTTTAAAATCCCTATAGAGCGAAAGGTTGCAGGAAGTTGCACTTAAAATTTACATGATCTGAACAGCAATTGTCCAAGCTTTCATATAAAATAGGTCCGACGTGTATCACTTCTAATCATTTTTTTATAAGCCTTCTCAAAGTGTAAATAGTTATAAATTTTACATTGTTTATACACGCATTAAGAAATGCTTATAACACATATAAATAACTAAAATATATTTACTTACCTACATACTGGTGTAATACAAACCTATATTTTATTGTTCTATAAAGAGTAATTAAAACAATTAGATTCACATAAAATTTCATGATTTTGTCTTCGTAATATTATATATATAATCAAAGAATCATCTGAAAAGGGAAAGGTATGCGGATTTAGAAGCTCTGGAGAGTTGTGAACTCATACAAAAAAATGACATTGCAAAGTTGAAGTTGACAAATTGAATTTTAGCCACCATCCAGACCACTGTGCATTGTTATAATTGGCGCAATTGTTGTATATGATTAATTTTGTAATAAATCTATTAATTTAAGACAATGTTTTTAAGTGGGATTCTTCCGCGATATGAGTAATGGAATGTATGAACACAGCATTTTAGCTGTGGATATGTTATTATATATAGGTGTACAGTATTGTCTCCGTATTTGCTCGCTGCTCGGGACCGGCGTTGAGCATATATTCTGTACAGAGTCCTAATTCCGAGTGTTCATTTCTCGCTTCTTTCTGGCTGAAGGGGGGAGCGAGATGGAACGCTTTGCGTGCGCGATGATGCTTGACGCATTCGCGCGACCATCCCGCACGTAAAGCGTTCCATCTCGCTCTGGCCTTCGCCGGATAAGAGTGAGATAAAAGTGGTGGGGATAGCAACAAGCTTGTATCGCGTGCATAAAATCGAGCATATGCGGAGACAATACTGTATTATCTTAGGCGCAATTGGAAAGCACCTTTATGTACTTGCATCTCATTTTGATTTCACTTTTCTTTTTATTTTGTTTTATAGTGTTGCGTTTAAGTCGTTCGTTACACTGTATAATCAGTGTTTCGGGCTGGTGCGTCGCGAAAATCCACGTGTCTGTGTGCGAGGTACCCACCCATATTGTGTGGTTCGCCGCAATGTACTTTATTTCGCAATTTTTGGGGAACTCATCCGCGGTTTGCAGCCATAGGCTTGCTTCGCACTCGAGATCGTTATTTACGTTGGGCGCTAGCATGGGTTGTTCACAGTAATATTGAGCCGCTACTCGTTTGCATCCCATTAACTCGTCTTGATCGGTGAGCACATACTGGTTGCTGCTTGCGTCAATGACGAGTATCGGTGTTCTTATGACTAACACCGCGTATGAATTTCCATGAACGTGGATTGGGGCTGGGGTTGCCTCGATCACTGTGAACGTTTGTGAGGAAATGAGGGGGACTATTATTACTGCTATCAACGTAGTCCTATCGAAATACGCGGTGACCGATGATAATTTCTCGAACACGTTAGTATTTTCTAATTTGGGTGCTATCGGGAATGTGAGTCCGTTTGGGAGATGCTGTACTGCGGTTTGTAGTAACCTAGTGATTTGCGCGCTCGACAGTACGTTTGTGTTGATGATGCCTCCTTTGAGGCCTATGTAATATTGTAACACGTCGTCTACGTCCTGTGTTAGGTCGGTCAGTAGGGCGTTTAATGTAATAAAATGATCTACTACGTCAGCTCTTCGCATTTGCTGTAGTATGGTCGTTTCAATTTGCGTACGTAATAGTCCTATCTGTTTCGCTAGAATTTGTTCGCTACGCTGTATCGTTCTTTCCGCGTCATGTAAGTGATGCAGCGTGTTATTTGTTATTTGGACTTGCTTTTTCATAGCAGTCATTAGCGTACTTTGTGTTCCGTCTAGTCGCGACAAATGGTTGTTGATCTGTTCGGCGTCGTCGGCGTCCATAGTCCCGCATATGGTTTGGGCTAAGGCCCCTATTCCGTTAATTAACCCCCGTCGCCTATTCGGTACATAAGCCGGTATTTCCGATACTTGCTCTATTCTTCTATACAGTTTTCCCGCTCTTCTGAGTAGAGGGTGCAAGTGTTCTCCACATGTAGGTCGGATCGCAATTTCGTTTTCACAACGACGCTGTAACTGATTTACATACGAAACTATCTGCTGATTCCTTTCGAGAAGGGTGTCCATTTTTAGGTGGGTCATGATCTTCCATGAATCGACTACCATGTGTAGTTCCCCGAGGTGCGTAAAGTGGACTCCTGCTTTATGCTTGATCGGTGATTTCGTAAATGAGGCCTGACCGCCGGTTGGCGCCGCTTCGATTAGGCCTCCCGCTAGGGCGGTCATTCTGAAACAGTGAAGTCGGCTTCTATCCCCTCCTAATTTGTTTGATTCGCGTTTCATTGTTGTTCCGAGGCGTTTTTTGTTTTGTTATTATTCAATGAAATGTTTGAGTCTGTTTGCGTGAGTGGGTAGGGTTTTCCGTCCTTTTTTAATTGTCACGTTGACTTTTGAGTTCTTTTATATTATTACGTAGGGGCCTACCCATTTATTGTCTAGTTTTTTCGATCTTCCGCGGCGTACTGATTCGTCAAAGAGCCACACCTTATCGCCTACTTTTAATTCTATTTCGCGCGTTTTTTTATCGTATCCTTTTTTGGCCCTTTCTTTTGCTTCTTGGACTTGTTTCCTAGCTGCTTCGTTTGTTACCCTGATACGTTCTCTTGTTTGCTGCGCGTAATCTTCGTAATTATATGTTAGTTTAGGCGGCTTTTTTAATACGGTCGGTATTGATGCTGTCTTTCCATAGACTAGTTCGTATGGCGCGAACCCTGTCGCCGTATGCGGGGTTCTGTTGTACGTAAACATAGCATAGGGTAGCCATTTATCCCAGTCGGACTGGTCATTATTTATATAGTGTCGCAGATATTCTACTAAGGTTTTATGCTCTGTTAGACTCTGGGTGGTAGGCGGTTGTCTGTATCTTCGTAATTCGAAAAAGTTTACATATGTTTTTAAACATTTCACTTAGAAAATTTCTCCCTTGATCCGTTAGGATCTTTTCGGGTACGCCGTATTCGCAGATAATTTTCTCGACCACTGCTTCTACTACCTTGGCTGCTTCTTGATTTGGCAGGGGAATCGCCTTGCTAAATTTTGTGAGGAGGTCCTGGAAGGTTAGTATGTAGATATTCCCTTGATTGCTCTCCGGCAGGGGTCCTACTATGTCTAGCGCTACTTTCTCAAAGGGGGCCCTTGGTGTGTCGGTGATCTCCATTGGAGCCCTAGCTTCCCTTCCTAACTTATTCTTTTGACAGGTGTTACATTTTTGTATATACTCCTCGATATCTTTATTTATTCCTTCCCAGTTATGTTCCTGTTTTTTTCTTTTTGTGGTCCTTTTGATACCCTGATGCCCTCCTATGGGCGTGCAATAGTATTCGTAAAGAATTTGTTGTTTTGTCTCTTCGTCGTAGGCGTTGGTTGTCTTTGTTCCTTCTTCCTCGTTTTGCAATGCGTGCACGTTTCTGCTTAACGCGTCTGCGTTCGTATTGTTCTTCCCTGATTTATGTATGATTTCATTGTCGTACTCGGCTAATAGAATTCTCCATCTTATTAACCTGGATCCTGGGTCCTGTACCCTAAATAGCCATAGGGTAAACCAACCAATGAATGACCGAATTGTTGAATGAGAAGCCCAGTAAATGACCGCATACTTTTATTAAGAATCGTACTTATTAATGTTTGTTTGATACGCATAACTAAAAATATGGGATATTAAACGTGCAACTACACTCCATTTATAAACATATAGTAATTTTTAAATTTATAATTGATGTTTCTTTGCCTAATGGTCATTCACTGGTATGCGGTCAATTACTGGTTGGTTTACCCTATAAGTGCTTTGTGATCCGTAACTACTCTGAATGAGGTACCGTAGAAGTACGGTCGGAAGTGTTTAACCGCCCAAACGATAGCTAGCAGTTCTTTTTCCGTTGTACTATAGTTTCTTTCGGCTTTGTTTAGAATTCGACTTGCGTACGCAACTGGTTTGTCTTCGCCTATTTTCCCTTGTGACATTATCGCGCCTATTGCTACATCGGATGCGTCGGTTGTTACTATGAATTCCTTTGTGAAGTCTGGGTAGATTAATAGGGGTGCCGTAGTCAGTGCCTCTTTTAATGGCTCGAAGGCGTTCTGCTGCTCGGCTGCCCAGCTGAATTCGACCTTGCTGCTCGTGATGCTGGATAGGGGTTTGGCTATTTTTGAATATTCTGGGATGAATCTGCGGTAGTATCCTGCTAATCCCAAGAATGCTTGTAATTCTTTTAGCTTCGTTGGAGTAGGGAATTTTTTTACTGCTTTAGTTTTTTTGGGGTCCGGCTTGATCCCTTCCGGGGTAATTATGTGTCCCAAAAATCCCACTTCCTTTCGTATAAACGCACATTTTTCTGGTTGTAGTTTTAGATTGTATTTTCGAAGAGTGTCTAGAATTTTCCTTAGTCGTGTGTTGTGCTCCATTAAATTGGCTCCATAGATGACAATATCGTCAAGATAAACGAAACAGTCTATCCCCTGTAACCCGATAAGCGCAGCGTTCATTGCTCGCTGGAACGTTGCCGGTGCATTTTTCAGTCCGAACGGCATGCGATTGAATTCGAAATGCCCTTGAGGAGTTGAAAATGCTGTCTTGCACTTATCGCGTTCGTCCATAGGAATTTGATGGTATCCAGATGCTAAATCGAGGGTGGTAAAGTACTGCGCTTTTCCCAATTTATCTAGTATGTCTGTGATATTGGGTAGTGGAAATGAGTCGCCTATGGTGACTTCGTTGAGTTTCCTATAATCGACTACTACGGGGTATTTTTTATTTCCCTCGTTGTCAGTTTTTTTAGGTACTACTAATAATGATGCGTTCCATGGGCTGGCGCTATGTCAAATGATACCGTCGTCTAACATTTTTCCCACCTGCTTCCGCACCTTTTGCTTGTGAATTTCGGGTAATCTATAGGGTTTGACATTGCAGGGTGCCGTGTCGCTTTTTACAGGGACTCGATGGCCGGTTACTGTGGCCACTGATAACACAGTCCAACAAAATGAAATATTTTTTCTGTTCCGCAATATCCACTGGGTGATTCTGGTAGAGTTTTTCGCCCTGAACACGAATCCGCAAACAGTTTGTCGCCATCACCCTCAGATTTTGAAATATTCGATTTTCAAAAAAACTGCAAATTTTCAACTTTGAACATCTTTCGTGTCGTAACGGTAATAGTTATTCGGTTGCTTTTTCCGTCAAATTATTCTATGAACCCTCCCGAATACAACGGTATAAGTAATTATTGCATTTAAATATGTTTAAATAACGATCAAAGAGAAAATGACACCCGAAATGCACCCAATTCCGAAGATATCTTTCGATTTATTTCCAAAACTAAGGGCCTAAGAGAAAATCTGACCATTCCACGCGATGCAGCAGACATTTTTCCTTCGGAAAGCATCAACAAAACTGGTAAGTCGCGTTTTGACTACCATTGTCGGCATAGTTTTGTCAAACTATTTCGCTTCTGTATTGAAAACAAAACGCGACTTACCAGTTTTTTTTATGCTTTCCGAAGGAAAAACGTGGACGTTGTTCGGAAGGGCTCTCCTAGCGATTAGGGATACTTCCGCCTCGTTATCTATTAGCATTACGGTTTGTTTGTTTTTACTATTTTTTATTTCCACTTCTATCCTATCCGAGGTATGTCCGTCTTTTGAGAGGGATCCTATTTTAACCATACGATAGGTTTTCGCGGTTCTTTGAGCAGGTGTGTCGCGATCCGGTGATTCGGAGCTATCACGGCTGCTTTTCGTGGAATGTGCGCTGTCAGTGCTTCTGTGTCGCGGCTGGTGTCTTTCTTCAGAGGCAGGTCGTTGGCTCTCTGATTTATGCCCTGTCGATTTCTCGTTTTTTCCTTTGACCGTTACTGTTTGCACTCGTCGGCTGTTTTCTGGAGAAAATTTTTTCCCGTTTTGCCTATCCTTATCTTTGATTTTCCAACAATCCTTAGTGTCGTGCCCTGATCGTTTACAATGGTCACAGTCTGGATGCTGTCTTGTTTTTATTCTGCGTAGAAGGGTTTGTTCCGCGCGTCGCTGGTTGTTTCGTGATTAACCGTTCTTCATCTATGGCTATCGTGATTGCTTCCTGTAGGTTGGCGGGTCTTTGTGATTTTACCAAGATCTTTAGATCATCGCGGAGTCCGTCCTTGAATATAGTCAGTGTCTGTTTTTTTAATACTTTCACGGTTGCGTTTTTTCCTATTAGACTGTCTTTATCATCGATTCCGGTCGCTATTAGTTCCCTTAATAATTTTGATACATGATTTCCGTATTGATGCGCGGTTTCATTGGGACCCTGCCTACTATATAACAATTCCGTTTGTACAGTTGAAGCTGTACGGGGAGGTTTGTAAACTGAAGTTAGTACGTCCTCTAAGTCCTGCATGGATGATATGTGGCTTGTCTGTACTTCGTCTAGAGCGTCGCCTCCGACCCGTAACGCGATTATCCCCCGTAGAATCTGGGCTTTTTCTACCGCCGTTTGATATGTGTGGTAGACATATTTGCAGGCGGTCAAGAACCCAGGTAATTCCTTGGGGTCCTTCCCGTTGAACAGGGGTAAGGTTCTTATGGTGTGGAGTATTTCTCGAGTGCCTGCTACGTTCGGTGTGTGAGTCAGATCGTTTATCTCGAGGTTGGTGGGGATGAATCGACTAGAACGCCTCATTTCTTCCTCTGTATTACGAAATTCGTCGAAATGGACCGTGGTCCTGCCTGAGGGGCCGGGTGTTGCGTGTGTCGAGTGGGCCGGGTGTTGCGTGTGTCGAGTTCATCGTTTCCCTCAGTCTACTTATTTCTCTATCTATCGAGTCCTGTAGTGGACCTTCCCTTGCCTCCTAACCTTAACCTGTCGTTTATTCCTAACATTCCGTCCGTTACTTGGGCTAGAGTGGTGGTTACTCCCGTGAGTAAGTTCTCTAGGTTCGCTAGTCGGTCTGCGAGACATGGTACTACGTCTCCGCCTGCGGATGCTGCATTAGGGGATGACATGTTTGCTATTCCGTCGCTTGGAAGTAAACTATAATCTAACTCGTTGAACGGGTATAGTCTCCTAGCGGTTAGGTGTCTAGACGTAGTCGGTAACCTGTTCGGGACACGACGTTCTTTGCTAGTTCCGGTGTCTAGAGCAAGTCGCGTACGTTCCCTGATCTCGCGAAAGGCTTCGAATGTTGCGTCGAAAATAGCTTCGCTGGGAAGCTGTTTCGTACGGACTTTAAAGAATCTACGGGGGGCACTTCGGCGAATTGCTCTAGGCGAAAGAATTTCCTTTCGCTCGGTTAATTCTAAATTACGCTCGATGTCCTTATCTAACGATTTTGCTCGGCGCATGGGAATTGCGGCGTGCGGCCTGATTTGGCTAATAGGGATATTTCGCACTTACAGCACGTGGATCAGGTGATGCATCGCTCGTTGATTGTGAGAAGTAGACTGTCCTGGCGGCGTCCTCTGCTGACGTCTGTCGGTACTGCGGAGTGGCGGGCCCTCTGGTTAGGGGGTCGTTGTCTCTGCTGAGTCCTGTTGCCACCGTTGATCAGGCTTGGTCCTTACGTTAGCAGGATCCCACCGCTGCCACCAATTGTTGTGCTGTGACGCCTGGGGGTCGAGATTCTGGGTACGAATCTCAGGGTGCTCCTGGGCGTCCTTTACTATTGTCGTCCACGGGCTCCGAAGGTTCGGGTGATTGTGCCGGGACGGAAGGATTCGGTTTAGAACTCGGAAGTAGGAGATCGCTGCAGGTCGAAGAGTTGGAACTCACCGTAAGGTTTTAACAAGTTTATTTGATCCCGATCTAGGTGACAATGACACTGTGCCTAGTTTGGCATGAGTCTCGAAAAGTCGGGTAATGTTCCCGTAACAAAGCTTTATCAAGTCTCAGCTCGCATTGCTCGTACAACGTTATTATACCATAATCGGGACGAAGCGGGGACCATCGGGGTCTCCGCTTTTGGCCTGGTTTTTGGTGTTTCGCCATATGCTGACGGTCTTGGTGCGCTTCCGAAATCCATTACGCGGTTGTGCCGGATTTCGGCCGTTCGATTGTGGCAATCGGTATGTGCGTGGTGTTGACACGCTTAGGTGTCGGCCCGGGCACAACAGCACGTTTCGTACTGTTGCGACAAAAACTAGCACGTTATACTGTTTCGCCACGAAAACTAGCACATTTGGGAATTTGCGGCGAAAACTAGCATATTATCCGGTTTGGCCACGGAGAATAGGACGTTTTGGATTAAAAATCAAATCGTGTCGGTTGATGCGGTATGAATTTTTTTTTGTAACCGATCATTCAAATTTGCTTCTTTTCATCGCTACAAATGGTAAATACATACTCCTTTTCGTGGAAAACCACTTTAACGTGTTTCGCAGCGATAGACGAAACTTGCTAGTTTTCGTAAGAAAATTGAAACGTGCTACTTTTCGTAACGCACATTGATATATAGTTGTATCATCTTAGGCGCAGTTGGAAAGCACTTTTAAGTACTTGCAGCTCATTTCGATTTCACTTTTTTTTTTTTTGTTATTATAATGTATTACAATTATGATGTATCTAGAAACTAGTATACCTCTCGCAACAGTATAATTGTTGCTATTTACAATAATAATTATCATTTCATTGCTTGTTTTAATATATACACTAAATAATAGACCATAAACACACGTATGCAAGTGACATGTAGGAGTAAAGACTACATTTGCGTTGAAAGACTCACATTTTTCTAGCCTTTTCGCGTGGCAGAGAAATCCCGGCATAGCGCGCACACGATCGCTTTCGACCAGTGATGCCAGAATGGGGACGGGAGCGCTCGCGAATTTCCCCCACCACGCATGCACACTACGCCGGAGCTGCGTGTCCGTGAGCTCGGCGCTTCGGACAACGTCGGGAAGACGAGAGAGAAAACGAATGTGTGTCTTTCTCTCTCGCTCTTGAAACCAAGCGGCACGCGGCCGTGCGCGACTTCTCCAGTGCCTCGAGATCCACTTTTCACTTTCTGACATATGCATAATACGCTTGTAATGAAAAAAAATTTAGAAAAATTTTTGTTACGGAAATCACGTTTTAAGACCTCCTGAACACGTTTTGACTATTTAGAAAAGAGCTTTTTTTTTAAATATCTCATGTATTTGTTAACACGATTACGTTTAAACGGCAAAATGGATTTCAATGAAACTTTATATTCTTGTCTTAAGATCCGTTTAGATCACGAAAAATGATAATTACCCGTTATGGTTCTTCGATTTTTCAGATATACTGAAAGGGTTAGCTCGTCCCCGCTCCAGCGCCATCGGTGTGCCGCGCGTTTGAGATCGTGTCGCTCGGCTTCTTCGCTTGTCGTCACACGGCTGTGCCGGTACCATGTACTCGCACTCATATTGTATTCACATACCTTTAGTTTTATAAGCCAGTTGGCTACATATATATAGGTATAATTGTTCAACCAAATATATATTATATTATGTGTGAGAACGCATCATCGATTTACCCCTAACAAAGGTTATGGGCCCAGGCAACGTAAGTAAATAACATAACCTATAATTTGCCACGTGCACACAAGCACCACGCGTCGAATCTAGTAGATAGTTAACAGAAATAAATACAAAAATGGCTGATAACACAAGATTAGACTTGAAAATTACAAAGTTGTCAGACAATAACTATCGGACGTGGAAAATTGAAATGAAATGGTATTTACGTGAAAAAGGTTTATTAGACCACGTACTGGGTAATATCGTATTAGATGCTGCAGCTACTGCAGAACAGAAACAACTACACAAGGCAAGTGACGATAAGGCTATTGCATCAATAGGATTAAATATTGAGCCGAATCAACAAGTGCACATAGAAGATTGTGTTACTTCTCATGAAGCATGGTTGGCATTAGAACACGTTCACCAACCAAAATCGAGAGTAAGGATAATGCAACTTAAAAAACAACTATATCAATCAAAAATGAAAGAAGATGAAACCATGTCAGCATATATATCTAAAATAAAAGTATTGGCTAATAATTTAAGGGAAGCTGATTCAGAGCCGAGAGATGAAGATCTAGCGTATATTATATTAGCAGGACTTCCAGATTCATACGAGAATCTCAACATGTCACTAGCAGGGTTACCAGATGATAAGTTTACATCAGCGGAAGAAAGCAAAGTACTGCTGACCGAGTTTGACAGGCGTAAGACCAGGAACGCAGAAGAGGATGTGGCCCGCAAAGAGGCATTACATTCAAGAGGAGTCAAACAGGTACCATATAGAAACACAACAGCGTTCAATAGACCAAAGACATGCTGCTCACATTGCAAGAAACAAGGGCATGAAGTAAAGAATTGCTGGTTGAAAAATAAAGGTAAGAACCACAGTCATCAACCTAACCCAAATTATAAAACAAAATATTGCAATAATGAGGGATTCTTAGTCTCGCTAAACAATATTGACATGGAAGACACTTGGGTATTAGACAGTGGGTGTACGCACCATGCCTGCAAACATAGAGATTGGTTTCAGACATTCAAAGAGATTTATCCTGAACCAATCAACACCGCTGCAGAAATTGGTGAAGAAAAAGCTACGCTGAAAGCCAAAGGGATTGGAAATATCGTAATCAAAACCTGTATTGGCAGCCAAACGCAATTCATAACATTGCAAAACGTTTATTTTGTCCCACATGTTAGGAAAAACTTAATGTCTGTTTCAGAGATAGAGAGGAGCCAAAGAGGTAATAATCAGAAATGGCAGAGCTGAAATTCGTGACATGGAAAATAGACAAATCATGTGCTTAGCAGACAGGAAAAATGATTTGTATATTGTTCGAGCCAGAACAATTGTAAGCATACAAGAACAACCAGAATCAAACAATGTGACTGTAAAGGGCAGTGCTCTGTGGCATCGCAGATTTTGCCACATTAATAGCAAGACAATTCAGAAAACAGCTGAGTCGATCCAAGTCCATGGATTTGAAAATGTAAAAATAGATGACAATATATGTGAAGACTGCTGCATCGGTAAATCCACGAAAGCTCCCTGCCGAAAACTGAAGGATCGTCAGTCACGAGAGGTTTGTGAGCTTATCCATTCAGATGTTTGTGGACCCATGCAGGTAGGTTCGTTGAGTGAGAAACGATATTTCATCACATTCGTCGATGACTACTCAAGACATACAACTGTAGCATTTATCAAGACTAAAGATGAGGTAAAGCACGAAATTAAGAAATACATAGCTAATGTTGAATTACAGGCAGGAAGAAAAATTAGAAGGTTTCGATCCGACAACGGAACCGAGTACTGCAACAAGGATTTGAAGGCTTATTTCGAAGAAAAGGGAATAAAACACGAGAAATCAAATATGGAAACCCCACAAATGAATGGAATAGCCGAACGCACGAATAGAACCTTACTCGATCTGGCAAGATCAATGATGAAATCAGACCAGTTGCCCCAAAAATTTTGGCCAAACACCATAGCAACAGGTGCCTATATAAGAAATCGTGTTTGTCATTCCTCATTAAAAAATCAAGTTCCTCTAGCTATCTGGGCAAACAAGACACTGAGCATTCGTCACCTAACATATGGCATATGGATCACTTGCGTATGCACATCTAGTCAGGCAAGGACAGAAGAAACTAGACGACAGAGCAGTTCCTTGTGTGATGGTCGGATACGCAAACCAAACTAAAGGTTATCGACTATGGTGTCCGAAGAAACAAGATGTAATTGTCACAAAACATGTACGATTTATAGAAGAAAAAATGGGCTACGAATAGTTACATAACGGACGCGATAACATTAGAGCCCTGGATAACAACCACAATCAGACGTACACCGATATTGAGTTAGACGAGGAAGCCGAAATACCAACTAAAGCGATAGTGGTGAAACCAGGTGATCAACCCAAAAGAAAACCTGGCAGACCAAAAAAGAGAGTAAACAACCCGTATGGCAGGAAAGGAAAACCAAGGGCGATCATTGTAGAAGAGGAAGAAGAACAGGAAGAAGAACTCAAAGAAGATGAAGAAAATGAATCTAGCGTAGAATTAAATTTTCTGGAAATTATTGAGCCAGAAACACTAGACGAGGCCATGTCTTCGCTACAAGCGCAAGAATGGGAACAGGCCATACATGAAGAAAGACAAGTCTGAAACAACGTGGACCATGGGAAACCGTCATGTACCACCGGGACGAAAAAGTATTGGTAGCAAGTGGGTTTTTAAAGTAAAGCGAGATTGCGAAGGTAAGGTGTTGAGATACAATGCTCGATTAGTAGCACAGGATTTTTCTCAGCAAAAGGGAATCGACTATAACGAAACCTACTCACCTGTCGCAAGTTTTTCGATAATTAGATTGTTAATTGCTATCTCAGTCATTTTCAGATGGTTTACTAGACATTTAGATATCAAGTGCGCATATCTTTGTGGACATCTTGAGGAAGAAATTTATATGAGGCTGACTCCAGTATACAAAGACGGCAAAGAGGCTATAGTAAGGCTAAGACGACCGATTTATGGACTGAGACAGTCCGGAAGAAACTGGAACGCCGAGCTAAACTACTTTCTACAAAAATACGGATTCGAAAGATTACAGTCATCTAATTCTATTTACAGAAAAGGTTATTGGATGATAGCGATAATATATGTAGATGATATTTTTCTATTCGCGAGCAATTTAGAATCTATTAATAATTTCTTTAAATTGTAATCGCCCCGCGGTTTCTTGACGATCACCGGTGGGACGGAGAAGGAATTGTTGCCGACTCAGCCGGTTTGGCCAGGTTCAGCGAATGAGTAAATGCGTGTTTCTAACGATAACAGTCTTTATTGAGGTTGGTTCCTGTGTGGATTCTGTTTGTACAATGTTTCCGAACGCGTCGGAGGAGCTACGAAAAGGTTAACGGTACGGTCGGCGCGTCGCATCGCGGCGGCGGCGTCTTTCGCCGAGCAGTCGGAAATTGGATGCGGATTTGTGGAACGTTCTACTCCGGAATGGCCTTAAGGGGCACGTTTCCGGGATAGTCGTATAACAGAGCTTCAGAGTGCTATAGGGTTCCGGCCTACTGGGCGCAAAAACTCTTCTCTGACAAAGGTGAGGCGCAAGATAAATCTCGGCCGATCTCGGATTGAGGCTGGATACTGGCACAGTATTGGCTATGGCCGAGTACCGACACACCTCGCGGTTTTCAAAAAGTGGGCGACTTGTCTTGCTTGACGTGGATAGCGACAGGCACAATTGCTCTCGATTTCGTTCGCCGCGGCGCTTATAAGGAAAGGCCGTACAACTTCGCTTGCGAGAGTCGTATCGCGGGCGTGACCGCCTAGCGGCCGCAGCCTGAACTAGGTTCATTAGCTCGATGCCTGGCGCTTGCACGACTCCGGACGTAACTTCGTCACAAAATCTATAAGCAAAAAGTACGAGGCGAAAGGTTTAGGTGAGATAAGTAATGTAGGCGTCAAAGTAGAAAGACATGACAAAATGATCAGTTTAAATAAAAAATCATACATAGAATCTTTAACACGGAAATATAACATGCGTGAATGTAGAGGTACAACGACACCATTAGAACCAGGGTTGAAATTATCAAAAGACATAGAATCAGATTTATTAAATGAAGACAGGAAATCAGTTGAAGACAGTTTATCGAGAAATTATTGGTTCTTTAATGTTTGTAGCGTTGCGTACAAGACCAGATATATTGTTTGCAGTAACGAAGTTATCTCAATTTAATTCAAGTTCGAAAGAGGTACATTGGATACAGGCCAAACACATTGTGTGATATTTGAGTAAAACCAAAGATTATAGTATAGTTTACAAGCCGAAGCAGATACCAAAGATAGAGATTTTTTGTGACACAGATTGAGCCGGAGATGTCGATGATAGACATTCGTTCAGCGGATTAGTTGTAATGGTGGGCTCAAATGTTGTGCAATGGGTATCGTGTAAACAGAGAGGAATATCCACCTCGACAATGGAGGCTGAATATATCGCTCTATCGTATGGCATAAAAGAGGCCATATGGTTACGGACGTTGTTAACGGAATTAGATTTATACGAATTCTTCTCAGGAAATTGGAACATGTATTGCGACAACAGAGCAGCAATAGATTTTTCAAAGAGTAGAGTGGAAAATTCTCGTTTTAACCATATCGACATTGCGTATCACATTGTTAGAGAGGAGATAGAAAAGAAATTAGTAGATTTGTCATATGTAGCGTCAAACGAAAATGTAGCGGATGTAATGACGAACTCGTTAAAGACTGTATCGTTAAAATCAGTAGTACTCTTTGTTTCGCAACAGTCTGCATGTTTTTGGTGAATTCGGATCTGTCTTGTTGGAAGTGTAGTATGTAATTACTCACCACCTGCGCGCCCCTACGAAACGCATCGACACGTAAACATAAACAAAGCATACGTGACTACAGATCGCAAATCGCGCGGATCTGACCATCAAATGTACTTGACGAAAACCAGGCCCGAGCGAACCCTCGAAACGGGAAACGAAAAGAATATATAGGAAATAAAAGAAATAACAGCAAGGCAATGGTGACAGTACCGAACTGCCACAGATGCATTTACCAATTACCTTTCTCTCCTATTCTTGTACAATAATTCCTTTATACCATTTTACACATTTTAGTGTACAACATGTATCGCGATGTTAGCTTTGCATAACCAATTGTTTACATTTCCTTCCCGATGGAAGAAACCACCACTTTCCCGTAGTTTCCATCGAGCGGTAACGTGCACGCTGCGCGTAATTAATTTGTAAATAGTGCGTGATTCTTTGACGCAACTTGATATAATTATCGAAAAATCTAGCGAGAAATGTGATTACGTTTAAATTTTAGATTTTAGATCAGGCATGGAACTAAAGTGAACACAGCGGCCGTTTTTCGGAGGCAACGCCTCCTTTCTCCCGCCACGCGTCTTGGCCCCCGCGGCGGGCCTAGGAGCTTCGAGCGCCTCAGACCCGTACCATATAAACCGCGCGTGGCGCATTGGGCCGACACCTGTATCAATAGATTTCCGCATCACTCATGAGGTACTATTATCGATGCGTTTTTTTTTGTCAGTGGTATCCCCTGTAGGCCTATTCCATTGTGTTTGGGATTGGTCGCAGAGATGCGACCAAATATGCGCATGCTCGACATCGTTGTGCGGCGCGGGCTTTGAACGCGGTTCTGCTACCGGTGTAGCTGCTGGGCGATTGCGGTGACGGCCTGGTCGGGCCATCTCGGGTTTGACACCTGGACTAGTTTGCTGTGTTTCGCGTGATGTACGTGGATCGCGTTGATTGGCCAGGTGTCTGCTCTCCCGAAGCGGTGGCTTGGCCCGTGCCGTCTCCGCGATCGCTCTTCTTCCGTGTGAACCGTACGACTGTAAACATCTTTTCTGAGTGAGCTACGCCTCGTGGCCTTTACTGAACTCGTATCGCGAAGAGCAATCTGCGCTCCGATTATCTACTTCGGTTTCGAAATTTCTTACTCGGAATTTCCACGCACGCCGCAGCGTGTCTTCCTATTAACCTTTAGAGGGCCGGGATGGCCACTATAGTGGCCACCTAAAGATTCGGATAGTTTTCCGGCCATTTTGGTGGCATATATGCATAAATTTTAAGTAAATAAAACTTACAATTTCAATGAAAAAATCCCGGCCCTCTAAAGGTTAAGTAATTATAATTTTAAGTGTAATTTGTCCGGGTTAAATCCACACAAGAAAGAACGTGCTCGTTTATTGTAACGCCATTAAAATTATAGTGCGATATTTAAAACGTTTATACTTAAATACTAAGCCGCCTAAATTGACTTAATTGTGCGGTTAAGCAAGGCGTAGGTGCTTCTCGTCTTGTTCAAACACATTGTGTCATGCGATAAAAATAGATAGAAAAAACGCGTTTTACTATCAAAATTTTAAATACGTTTGGGAAAACTTAATTTTCGCGCACGTTTAGACGTGCTGGGCATATCTAAAATATCAACGGGGAGGCTGGTCGACGTTGTACGTATTAAAGTTGATATTTTAGATATGCCCAGCACGTCTAAACGTACGCGAAAATTAAGTTTTCCCAAACGTATTTAAAATTTTGTTAGTAAAACGCGTTTTTCCTGTCCATTTTTATCGCGTGACACAGTGGAATAGGCCTACAGGGGATACCACTGACAAAAAAAAAACGCATCGATAATAGTACTCCATAGGTGATGCGAAAATCTATTGATACGGGTGTCGCCCCAATGCGCCACCCGCGGTTCATATGGTACGGGTCTGAGGCGCTCGAAGCTCCTAGGCCCGCCGCGGGGGCCAAGACGCGCGGCGGGAGAAAGGAGGCGTTGCCTCCGAAAAACGGCCGCTGCGTTCAGTTTAATTCCAGATCATACTCTGAAAAAATATTTTTTATCGAAGGTTTCTACAGCGTGCATGGTACTGGCCAAGAGTAAATTCTAATTTTAATAAAGTTCACCAATGTACAGTATCAAAATATTCGTCTTTTAATAAAAAAAATTCATTTTAAGGTTTGAGAAATAGAAATAGCTCAAATAAAAAGTACGGAAATTTAAAATAAACACAGGAATTTGAGGCATTGGATGGAAAAAGGGAACATAGGCCTATGTGCCCTTTTTCCTGAAATCGTTTAAATCAACTCAGGTATATGTTATATATATAATATATCCAGGACATTACTTCTCTCGCGTTCAGTTTAGCTAAATGCTGCTTTATTATGTAACGTGGTCGACACGCAGCTATGTACATAGTCGCTGAGCGGTCGCGCTACCGTACTGTCGTGCAATCAGTACTTTTATTTCATAGAGGATTTCCTGTAACCGAGGAAATATGGAAAGTGTGGCGAGTATCGAATCCGCAAGGAAAGAAGCTAATTTAGGAAAGAAAAAGTTGATTTGTAAGACAGCCTGCTGCAAAAAATCGAAGAAACTAATACTTACGTAAAACATAAGATTTTTTGTTCCTTTTTGTGCTTCATTTTATATTTTTGATTTAAGCAATGTATAAAAAATATGCAACGAAGTAAGCAAACAAAATTATATTTAAATAACTAAACAAAGAAGCAATTTTGTTACGACTTTACCACATTTACAGAAAAAGGGCACTTAACCCACTTGTTTAAAACTTATAAATAAAGACACATATCATTTTTAAATCATGACTTCTGTATTCAGAACACGGTAACTACATCCATAAAAAATTGATTTAATTGCATTACTTTTTATTTAGTTATAGGTACTATAATGAAAACTTTGAAATCGATTTTCTTGAAATGGCATTTTGGCGTATGTGCCCTTTTTCCATCAAATGCCTCAGTTATGAATGTACATTTTTCTTTGTTAAAGAAGTTATAGAAGAACTTTATTTAATTTTTTTTTTATGTAGAATTTAGTTCGTATATGTTAGGGGTAAATCGATGATGTGTTCTCACACATAATATAATATATGTTTGGTTGAACAATTACACCTATATATATGTAGCCAACTGGCTTATAAAACTAAAGGTATGTGAATACAATATGAGTGCGAGCACATGGTACCGGCACAGCCGTGTGACGACAAGCGAAGAAGCCGAGCGACACGATCTCAAACGCGCGGCACACCGATGGCGCTGGAGCGGGGACGAGCTAACCCTTTCAGTATATCTGAAAAATCGAAGAACCATAACGGGTAATTATCATTTTTCGTGATCTAAACGGATCTTAAGACAAGAATATAAAGTTTCATTGAAATCTATTTTGCCGTTTAAACGTAATCGTGTTAACAAATACATGAGATATTTAAAAAAAAAGCTCTTTTCTAAATAGTCAAAACGTGTTCAGGAGGTCTTAAAACGTGATTTCCGTAACAAAAATTTTTCTAAATTTTTTTTTCATTACAAGCGTATTATGCATATGTCAGAAAGTGAAAAGTGGATCTCGAGGCACTGGAGAAGTCGCGCACGGCCGCGTGCCGCTTGGTTTCAAGAGCGAGAGAGAAAGACACACATTCGCTTTCTCTATCGTCTTCCCGACGTTGTCCGAAGCGCCGAGCTCACGGACACGCAGCTCCGGCGTAGTGTGCATGCGTGGTGGGGGAAATTCTCGAGCGCTCGCGTAGGGATGAATCGATACCAACAAAGTATCGATACTTTTACTCATTACTTGTATCGAATGAAAGTATCGGTACATACTCGGTATCGACACAAAAGTATCGATACCTACTTGTATCGAATCATAATGAGTATATATATATATACATATAACAACAAAGGCTAACGCAACACATCACAACACATGACCCGAGGCGTTAGCGCGCGGAATGCGGATTACCTAGAAAAAAACCATGCCACAGTCGAAGTGCTGGCATGAATTTAATTCGTTCGTATTCTAAGAGGAATAGTGTCTATATTTTATTTAGTATATAAACATATGAACATGTAAACATATAACAGATTTTGTAAGTATGTATGAACATACGGTCAATGTGTGTGAAATAAAAGGTAAACAGTCAGGAATAGAGGAACTGGAGAGAAAAGTAGGAAAAGAGTAGAATTATAAAATTAGTAGGAACAAAACTTTAAAGTTGAAGAGGATTTTTAATTAAAAAATACATCTTGCGGGACACTTCCCAAAAATAATAATTTTTCTAAATGTTTGCCCAAAAGTCTGTTTCTGTTTTTAGTGATTGTTGCTCCTGCTTTCGAAAATAACCTCTCGCAAGGTACTGAGGAAGCAACAACCACTAAAAACATTCGCGCCTGAATATACAGTGATGGGTACATAAGCTTCTTATCTTCCCACTCCTCTAATGGGGATGACTTCAAAGATGACACTGGAGAAGACAAGTATATTGCCAATTCATCACCTTTGTTAATAGTCTTTCTTTTCTTCTGGTTTATGGCTAGTTCTTTATGATATTTCCAAAAGTCGTATTCAATTTTTGTAGTTTTCTCTGCTTCTGCTTCACTGCTTGGGCTCGAAATATCTGACTTTATTAATTCTTTTAGTTTTTGAATTGCCCTTCCACAAGCATTTGCATCTTGGAAATGAATATTTTTGAACCGTGGGTCCAGAAGCGTTGCTAAGGTCGGTATCAGATATATTGGCCGGTGAGTTTCGTGAGGGGTATTCTCCCACCATACCGCTTGCCTGCTCGATGCTCCTTTTCTCAACGTTCTCGCTCTCTCTCTCTGATCGTCAGATGGTGGTGGTTGATTTCTCCTCGATCGCTGATCGGGAAAACAAACTCACCGGCCAATATATTTGATACCGACCTTAGTGCTGCATGTGTATTATATTCAATAAACCCAAATCTTCTATTTATTTCTTGCTTCAGGATTTTTTGGACATCAATAATGCAGTCAAAAGTGGAAGAAAAATTTGAAAGTTCTATCTTCAAAGAATTTATCATTGGAATAATTTTTGAGAGAGTGACATAATTTTCGCCTGAAGATTCCTTAGTGACAAATTCAAAGGGTTTCAATAACAAAGTTAATTGGTTCAGTATTTCAATTTCAGAAGGAAGAAGTATTTCTGGATTGGCATAATCTTCAAACAGAAGGTCAGTACAAATTTTTTTCAATTCAAGAAACCTTTGAATCATATAATACACTGAGTTCCACCTAGTTTTCACATCTAATATAAATTTCTTTATAGATCCTTTTGGAACCCCATTGCGTTGCTGAATGTTTCTCAATTTATCGGAATTCACTACGCTATTTTTCACCCACTTTACGATCTCTCTTACATTTGATAAAATCTTTTGTATGGACTCATGCTTTAGCGCTGCGTCAACTATCAAATTAAGTGTGTGTGGGAAACATGGTAGATGTTTTTTATCAGAAACTACATTTTTGACTGCTGCAACCATGTTTGCCCCATTATCCGTGATAATACATCTAATTTGAGAAATGGGAATATCCCATTCATCTAATATAGTGATGAGTGTATTACCAAGGTATGCAGCTGTATGATTGCTGTTGAGCTGCCTTGTTGCAATATTGCAATTAAAGATATTTATTCCCTCCAAAAAATGTGCTGTAACGCCTAAAAAACTTTTTTCCGCCAATGTTTCTGTCCATACATCAAGAGTTAAGCACACTTCACTAGCCTTTTGAATTCGTTCTTTGTACAATAATTTGGTCACATCATACTTTTCAGAGTTTTTTTTTTCATAAATGTACTTGAAGGTACTTTGTAGAAGGGAGCGACTTCTTTTAGTAGCCTTAAAAATCCTTCTCCTTCAATAATATTAAAAGGTCGAATATCTTTACATATAAAATATAAAATACTCATTGTAATCGTCTCATACTTTAAGCCTCCTTCCTGATGAGAATGAATCTTCATGAAGGCTGCCTTTAAAGGTTGATTTTCCTCATCCTCGGAGGTCTTATCTTTAGTTTGCATTTCAGAAAATACATTTGAGGATGTCGAAGGCATCTGAGCACAGCAGTTTTCATCCAATGCATCTACATTTTCGGAATCTGAGTTTTCCAAACGCAATAAATGCTCAATTTCTAGTTCTTTTTGTCCTCGCTTGGAAATAGTAGTCTTTTTCTTCAAAAAAATGTTGTGCATTTTGAGATGCTTATGTAAATTGGATGTATTTCCAGAATATTTTATTTCTTTGAAGCATCTCTTACATGACGCCACTTTACCACTTCTTTTTTGGAAATATGCCCACACTTCAGATATTGGTGGACTCAATATTTGTTTCTATTAGTAATATATTAGCAATGATCAAATAACTCAGTATTTGCTCAAATTTAAAAAGGAAAATAATTGAATGTACAAAACTTAATTCTATTATTATTCTCTACTATAATATTAATAAGTCAATTACTTACATTATTTTTTCGAGTGGTTGCCAATAAAGAAAAATACACTAAATTAATATAAAAATAGTATAAAGTTATATCTAAGAGCACAATAAAATAATATCCAAAAACAGTGCTAAATAATCTCGTAAATATAATCTGAAACAGCTCTATACGAAACACGTGGATGCGAAATGTGAAACAAAACAATTGAAAAACGGATTGAAACAATTGAAAATCAAATACAAAAATTCGCGGGGAAAAAGAGGTGGTAGGGTTGCCAACTACGTACCAACAATATTATTTTAATATGAAATATTACTGTAATTAATATAACAACATTGTTTTGTTAACAGTGAGCGGATATCCTAATCATCAATATATATATTATCAATGAGTAATTATAAACACTAGTTATAAGTAGTTGTAATTAATTGTAAACACTAGTTATAAGTAATTGTAAGTAGTTGTAAATATTTGTATATAACATAAAGTGTAATAATAACTATAAATTACAATGACATAATGTAAAACATCAGAATTATGTAACATTGAATTATGGTTTAATATGGTGGGAGGCAAAACCATAGGCTCTTACCTATATGTATACATTTTATTCACCATATTCCCAAAACATTGTAGAAGGGATGTACTACATCATGATGTAAATCATAATTCATGATGTAAGGTAAATCCTTACATCATGAACGATATTTTTGGGCCAAGCATGCTTAAGCATTGGCTTAAGAATAAGTAGCGACTATGGGCCGTATTCTCAGTCGTTGCTTATTCTTAAGATCGTCTTAAGCATGCGGCATCCTTTACTAACCTCGTAGACTAGTAAAGGATGCAGCATGCTTAAGACGAACTTAAGAATAAGCAACGACTGAGAATACCGCTCTATGAATACCGTCCCTATGTTTGCTTTCATCTTTCATGTAGAATGTCGATACTCGCTCCATTCGATACGAGTACTTTTAATCGATACCTACTTGTTATCGCAACCCTAGGTATCGATGCTAAAATTACTTGGTATCGAAGCGAAAGTATCGATACTTTACTTGTATTTACTTGTATCGATTCATCCCTACGCTCGCGTCCTCATTCTGGCATCACTGCTTTCGACGTGCGGGTCGTCGTAAAAGTCGACCCTTTCAAGTGCTCCAGACTTCTCTAAAATCCGAGTAACTCGTAAATCTGACCCGTGCGCGGCGCGCAGTTGCACCAGTGGGAACGTCTTTCTGCAACCAATCGGCCTTGCGCGTTGGGATAAACGTGCGCGGCGCGCAGTTGCGCTAATGGGACCCTGCCTTCAGTCGAACACTTAGTCAGCTTGTCCTGACACATTAAGTTCGCGATTGCTACACAATAATATTTCTTTTTCAATTAATACATCATGTTTCCGAACTGTTTTATTGATTTTTAGATTAAGAAATAAACAAGGATATTTATTTTATTTCTTGAACTTCGTGAATATTCTTTTTAAATTTAATATTAACAGAAATTCATAACAGTGTCCAGTCACCGGGAATTATTGCCGCCTGTGAGAAATAATAGCTCCCCTTGTAAAAAATATTCGTCCTCATATTCATTGAGGAAAACATCGTCCACCTCGCTATGTTCGTTAGTGTTATTACAGGTTTCTTGTACTTCTTTTAGAAGACGAATTATCTTTAACATGTTTGCACCATTATCGGTTGTTATAAATATATATATATATATAATAACACCATATATAATAAATATTTCTCGGCGGTAAGATTATATATGTTCAGTACATCAACAACTATATTTTTCAGATTCTCGCTAGTATGCCTATCAAATACTTCTTTTAATCCTAGAGTCTTTATAATTACTTTCTGATTTACGATATATTGTGCATTAATCCCTATGAAGGATCTAAGTTGACGGGTTGCCCCATCAATTTTTAAAGAAATTAGTTTATTACTCATTTCGGCTTTTATTGTGTCTCTTACTTATACGTGCCGTAGTAATAATTGTGTTACGAATACTACTTGTATTAATTGTAGCAGGTGGCTGTAATGTTTGCAGTATGGGATCAATTATAATTTTTAATTATTTTTAATTTGGAAAAACTTATTTCGCCACTAGCAACTGTCACAGGCAACAGTCAACAGAATTCTGAGAGCAATATTTATATTTGGTCCAAAATTTAATTCTGTAATAAATTTTAGAACGTCCCGGGGAGACAGATTTTCATCCAAAAGGGTACATAGGACTGACAACTCATCTGCAAGATCTCGTCCGTTTATATCAGATGAGTCTTTGTCGGTTAAAATAACTTCTAGGACCTTACAATGACCTAACCAAAATGGTCACTGTGTTCACCAATTTGGGAAAATCTTAACTCGAGTGAGTTTATAGCTGTGTCCATTATGTAAAAAAACATCTATTTTATATTTCTCTTTAGGATCGACAATAGGCTCATCACGACACTCATAATTAAATTGTCTTTTTTTTTAGACCTAACTCGATGTTTAGGCGAAGTGTCAAAATTTGTCTCGCCGTCAATTTCAGTGGCCAATTCTTTGGCATCAACAAGCACTTGATTAAAAAAATAATCTGAACGTTCTTTTTTAAAAAATTCTGTAGTATTCTTTAATAATTGAATTACTGAACATAATTCAAAGTCTGTACTTTGCATTAATTTACTGACAGGGTTAATTTGAAACAAAGTTTCATACCAAATTATAATGGAGCATACAAATTTAAACTGTTTAACTTGATTCAACAAACCGGAAGCTTCATCTCGTACAGAGGTGTCCATATCTGAATCTTCATATATGCTAAACAATGCATCATAAATTTGACCAATTTGATACCTTAGAGGTTTTATTGCCTCTATTCGACTTTCCCACCTTGTATCACTAAGCGGTTTTAATGTTAAACCATTTACATTTTTCCAGAGGATCGACCATCTCAAAGTTGAAGACAAAAAGAAGACATATATATATATATCTTCTGCACCATATTAAAAAAATTTGCCGCTTCCAGCGAGGACTTTACCATATCATTTACTATTAGATGTAATGAGTCACTACTGCAAGAGACATAGAATGCTCGCGGATTCAAATTTCTTATCTTAACTTGGACCCCACTGTGAGCACCTTACATATTGGATCCATTGTCATATCTTTGTTCTCTCATGTCCTGTAAAGGCAATTCCAGCGTACTTAACTGTTCTAAGAGAACCTTGGTTAATTCTAAGCCTGAAGATTTTTGGAAAGGTACAAATTCTAAAAAATTCTCATTTATTACATCTGACATTCGTGAGTCGTCACTGGTTTGATTAATAGAAACATATCTAATTATCATAGTCATTTGTTCAGTTTTGCTAGCATCAGGGGTACAATCTAAGATGATTGAGTAATATTTTGATTTACGAACTGCTTTTAGGATATACTGTCTAATCGACGTGCGTTACGAAAAGTAGCACGTTTCAATTTTCTTACGAAAACTAGCACGTTTCAGTTTGCCACGAAAAGAAGCACGTTCCATCGTTTCTGACGAATATCAGCACGTTTGGTCTTTCGCCGCGAAGACTAACACGTTTGACTGTTTCGCCACGAAGAATAGCACGTTTCGTACTGTTGCGACGAAAACTAGCACGTTATACTGTTTCGCCACGAAAACTAGCACATTTGTGAATTTGTGGCGAAAACAAACATATTATCCGGTTTTGCCACGAAGAATAGCAGGTTTTGGATTAAAAATCAAATCGTGTCGGTTGATGCGATATAAATTTTTTTGTATAGCCGATCATTCAGATTTGTTTCTTTTCATCGCTACAAATGGTAAATACATACTCCTTTTCGTGGCAAACCACTTTAACGTGTTAGTTTTCGCAGCGATAGACGAAACATGCTATTTTTCGTGACAAACCGCTCAAACGTGCTAGTTTTCGCAGCGAAAACCGAAACGTGATAGCTTTTGTGGCAAACCGCTCAAACGTGCTAGTTTTCGCAGCGAAAGACGAAACGTGATAGTTTTCGTGGCAAACCGCTCAAACGTGCTAGTTTTCGTAGCAAAAGACGAAACATGTTATTTTTCGTGGCAAACCGCTCAAACGTGCTAGTTTTCGCAGCGAAATCCTAAACGTGCTAGTTTTCGTAAGAAAATTGAAACGTGCTACTTTTCGTAACGCATGTCGTAATATTGATTCAATACTGTCTAATATTACCGACTATATTAGATATTACATCAATTAGCTCATTTTGTATAGTTTTACTTAAGTAACACTGCGTACATGTTCTTTCATAACAGGATCAAACTCGGCTAACAACTCAATCATTTTTAAAAAGTTGCCATTGTTATTTTGATATAGTTTATCAGATGTACCCTGAAATGCCAAGCAAGTTCTTCCAAACATTTTAATGATAGAAACAATCCGCAACAAAACTCCATTTCAGTGATTTATTTCTGAACTGACGATCCTCTGAGCCTCCGCGTCTATTGTTTGCGATGATTTAAGCCTGCGCGTAAGTTCAAACCAGGATTGTTTAGCTTCTACGTGGCTTTTCGACGTTTCATGAGATTTTAATATATCACCTACATGTTTCTAATTCTTGTAAGCATCTTTAGATAAAAGGGATGTAGTTACGTTAAAAATTTTACAACACAAACAATAGGCAGCATCTTTTGTACTGGAATAAACAAGCCAGTCCCTCAAAACATGTTCGCCATTAGTAAGTTTTCTCTTGTAGTTCATCACAATAAACCTGCACCCCTTATTATCCTGCGGAAATTCATACTTGCACAGAGGACTTGGAGGATCTTTATTGCCTAAAAATATTCTTTCTGCTTCTGTTAAACTGTCGGGCCAGGTTGCTAGATCGGAAGTCAAAATTGTGTTCAAATTTGTTGTCGCTATGTCGCTAGCATCTTCTGAAGATGGCGATAATTGTCTATTTATTTGTATTCCTGCTGCAGTACTTGTAGTAGCAGTGGCACCCGTTGTAGTGATGTTAAAATTTTGTTTAGGTTCAAACTGCGATTTAAGCGCAACTGAAGTAGTTGCCTGTTCATGTGCTGGTAGTGTATCAAGTGTCTCTGTGCGGAACTAACACCTTTCTTTACGAAGGAATCTAATGCCCCAACTTGCTTTTAATGTTCTGCGTCTTCCTCGAACTTTCTTTTTCTATACTGATATCCCGACAAACATACCTTACCACTAGACATTCTGTTAAAAAAACTATTGATTTATAATAATAAACTTGGAAGGGGTATGTTACGTCCCTACTTCTTATTTGGGGTGCGATTTTATCGAGTTCACGTATTTAACCGCTTTTGAGCTAATCCAGGGATTTACGCTCTGGGATAATTGAGACAATATTTGGACGCACATTAACGCGATATATTAAACATGCCTACCTTTTATTGGTCGATAGGTATCAATTTCCAACCCACTGGCCCCTTCAGTGCCGCGTCGATTTCTGCCACTTGATTTGGCTTCGGCAAAGCCCAATCGCCGGGTGCCACCACGGACCCTTGTTCGTTTGGGCTGATGGGCTGAATCTCGTGGACCCAGGGAGTATTAATTGCCCCCAACAGACTGGATCCTTCGGCCACTTCCAGTCTGTACCTTAACGCCAGACGACGTAATTGATTTTTCCTTCCGGCACGATGACCCTTGGGCATTATTATTTTTTTTAACTTTAACAACACTTTTATTGTTACTTATTTAACAATTAATTAGGTTTTAAAATACATATATTGTGATTGACTTCAACCATGAATCGTGAATTGATAAGTAACTTTTTTTGATAATGCTCTCCGCGGGTGGTCAGTCCCTTTTTATAGGACTACTGATCACTCCTTCTCCAGGTTTGTTACATGACAATTAAGATGGTGGGAGATGAAATCTTCCAATCATCTGCCGTGGGATCTACCTGAAGAATTCTTTCCAGCGGGCTATCCGAGAGTTTTGTTTACTGCAGAATTTGAGCTATTGCGCACTTATTTCGGTGTCTTCTGCGTGACTTAAGACGTATTTCTGCAGTTATACGGAACCCTCAGCAGCGTCGATAGTTAATTTCTTATTATAATTCATTTTTTAGGAGTTTACGCTACTGGGTTTTCGATGTGCTCTGTACGATTGGTTTCGTACAGCCCACATACTAGGGATTGAAGTTAAAATACATCAGTTCCGTATTGCAGCTCGATTTATGGGATATAATAGGGAGGGCAAATTTGTGGCGATGATCAGGAGCGCAGCTTCATGAAGGTGTCGACTCCGCTGGCGGAAGGGGCCTCTGACCCATCAGTTGGCGTCCACTGGTCCCCTCTGTGTGCGCTCGATTGGATAGCTGGTATGCAGCTAGTAGGTGTGCGGCTACCTCCTTCGTGCTGATTCTCTTGCTCGCTGTTGCCGTTCGGTGATTCTTGACTTGATTTCTTCTTGTAGATTACGGATTACAATGCCTTATCGGCAACACTTGTATGCTAGGTGATTACAATATACCAAAGTACGAAATAGTAAATATTTTCGATTTAAAGGGGTAGATAATAGTAGACTCCATGTCGCGGGACGTGACGGGGTACTTTTGTACTTTTGTAGAAAATCAAAAGTCAAACTAAAATGGAAATGTTTTCTTTATTTTCTTTCAGTTTGAAGTATCTGTGCAATTCTTGGAATTTTTAGTAAAAAGAGTAAAAAAATAAAAATTAATATCAGTTGATCAGTTAAAAATAATTGTTTATGTTTTGTTTTTATTTCCTGTCCATGCAAATTTAATATTTTGTATTACAATAAAAAAAATGGAATGGAAAGATTTCTAAAATACTGTATTAAGTAATACTTAAAAGTTAAATGTACTTACTTTCTTTTTTTTTTTCAATAAAATCAGTAATGTAATTTATTAGTCACGCTGTACAGTATACACCATACACGCATTATTTAGATTTTAACAACGCACTACAGTGTTGTAACGTCAGTAAGGCGATTTTACCAGCCGCTGTTTGATAAAAATGGTATTTGCGAGTCGTGGCAGAACGCTTACGTTACGTGAATATGGTGAATAAATCGGCAGAGAATAAAGGCAGCTGAACCGACTATACAGTTCTCTGAAAAAGAGCTTGAACCCACCATCTTGAATTATGAATTTGTGGTGTCAGGTTCGTTATCAGTGACCTGAGAAACCCTTGATCACCAAGTTTCAGAATGATTCGACGAAATCTTGACTTTTGGCCACAAAAAGCATATTTCCAGCCCAGTGTGCACCGGAATGAAGTGCAGCTCGCAGCTTTAAGCTTAAGAACGATAAAAAAATTTAAAATGTTTTTTTTATATTTACTGGCGGTAATAGCGTCTGCTTAGAAAACCCTTCATATTTTTCTCTATCGCGTTTTTAGTTTATTCAATTTTAGGATTTAACGAATGAAGCCAAATAAATATAAGAAAAGGGAAAAAATCCAAGATTTTTAATATAGGTAGGTACGCATCTTTCCCTAGAATAGGTAATAGTAATTACTGTTGCCCGATGAGAAGAAGAATGATTCCCCACAAGCTGAAATGTCACAGGGGCAAGGGGAATCGCCCGCTCGCTCCACTCTATCCCCTCCAAGAAGTCCTAGTTTTTGATTCTTAGCGGCTGTCCATATCCGCGGATTGTTGCGATTGATTTCGTTCGCGTTCTTTGTCACGGGACGAACTGTGTTGGAGGAGATAGGTTGACGCGGGTGGACGATTCCCCTTGCCCCTTTGACATTTCAGCTTGTGGGTAGTCATTCTTCTGATCGGGCAATAGTACATAGGTGATTTAAAAACAATTTATAAGTTTGATACTAAATTCATACATGTATTACCTACATTTTACCGTTTTTTCAAAAAGTTTTACTTTTTAATTGAGTCTACCAATTTTGCCGCCCCCAAAATTTGCCGCCCTGGGCAATTGCCCAGCTTGCGCCCCCCTAGGTCTGGACCTGGTTGCGCATGTGCGTGTGTAGATCATGATGTATAATGTGAATAATGTGAGTCATGGAATACGCGTCGGTGATTTGGTCTCCGCATCAAGCTTACCTTGTGGTGGTTCTCAAGAGAGTCCAACATAGGTTCCTGCGTGTTGCGTCTTTTCGTCTCGGGCAGCCTCTCATCGTTTTTGATCATGATTACAGACCTGTACTGCGTAGATTTAATTTTTTGACTATGCAGCAGAGACTAGTGCTGGCGGATCTGTCTCTCCTCTCTTCTCTCTCCTCTCCCCTCTCTCCTCTCCTCGCTCTCCCCTCATGTCTCTCCTCTCTTCTTTCTTCTCTTCTTTCTTCTTTTCTCTTCTCTTCTCTTCTCTATATATAAAACGGAAAGTATTATTGTGTTTGTACGCTGTAAAGTCGGGAACTACTCAACCAATTCTCTTGCGGTTTTCACAGATGTGTAGACACAACATTTGGGAAGGTTTCAGGCTATGTATCATATTGAAATTACTAAATGGGACTGAGTAATAAGCGAAATAGTGAAGCGAGGCAGATAAATCTTATGTGGCGTTCACCATGGTGCGCGTAACAGATGAGCGTACGTTTCCCGCAATGTGGCAGGGTTTACGGTTGTCATGAGTACATATACGTGGCGTGGAGGACCATTTGGGGGGGGGGGGGAGTTGATTATTATGTATAGCTCTATACATGCGAGGTTTCCCCCTTCCCCGCTTCCCACCACGTTCGTGGTCTGTACATATACAGGATATCCCAAAAATGCTGCGGGTCCTTAAAGGGGGTGATTCGGGGGATGATCGCAAACAACTTTTTCCTTTGCAAAAATGCTCTCCGAGGTTTCGTTAACGAGATATTGATAAAAAGCACCGACCAATCAGAGCGCGCGCCTTCCGTTCGAGCTCCGCGGTAGCGTTGGCTACGCGGTAGGCGACTGCCCGGGGCGGGTGGATCGCGGCTTTGAAGGATTCGTTGCACTGACCATCTTGAGATGGGGACCACTAAGGTACATCGCCAAGGTAATCAATGAACGTGGAGGAAAAGAAGAGGTGCGTTTCGTCTTGGGACCGCCAGTCAGACTCATCAGTAGGGCTACAACTGACGGCCCCTGCCCTAGACACACACGGGGACACAGAGGATATGATTTGGAACTTATATATATAGAAATGAGATATGGATCAGGAACTAGCGAGAAAGAGTTAGGAAGATTAGAGACCTCTGGTGGCGCTGGCGCACATTAAGTCGCGCGCTCCCGTGGTGGGGCCGGGACGTCACATAGTTGTGTTGGCCGTTATTAAACTACGGATTTTTACTTCAATAACGAATTACGATCACATGTCGTACATTTTCTGCTACATTACCTTTTCGTTTATGCCTTATTTAAAATCGAAATTTACATACTTCTTATCCTCCCACTTCAAATAATTCTTATTTAAGATTATACTTTAAAAAAAAATGTGTAACGCGGTTTCCATGCCGACTTGCTTGTTCGTACGTTCGTAGTACAAGCGCAGTCGCCTATCACGTAGCCAACGCTACCGCGGGAGCTCGAACGGAAGGCGAGCGCTCTGATTGGTCGGTGCTTTTTGTTAATATCTCGTTAACGAAACCTCGGAGAGCATTTTTGCAAAGGAAAAAGTTGTTTGCAATCATCCCCCGAATCACCCCCTTTAAGGACCCGCAGCATTTTAGGGACACCCTGTATACTCCAGGCAAGTCTGGTGGAGTTGATTGACGCCTTGACGGACACAGTCATATGGTTAGCTGTTTATGAGCGTTGACATTCACGTGTAAACAGGTTTTGCAGTTGGACTTCTCTTCCAAATAATGTTTTTGAGGCTTTCACTGTGCCACTATCAGTATTGTTACAAGTTATGCCACTCGCTCCTTATTACCACTTTTCTTTTCATAAATTCTACTAAGCACCAGTATTATAAACCGGTGTTCATAATCTGTTTGTATGTTCATGGTTTTTTCGAGAATCGATTAGTTTTTCTCACAGGGACAAGGTACAATCGCGCAATCCTAGCACTCGAGTCTGGATTATATACAGATATAATGAACGTAAGCAATGGGTAATGAAATATATGTAATTAAGCACTGTGTAATAATTAATGAAGGCGCTAGTTAATTTTAAAATATTACTGCTGCCGCTATAAATATATATGAAAAGTCCGGATCAACACCGGGTATTTTAAGCTAGTTACATATACTTGGGTTCTTGGATATAAATTTTTGGACGATTAACACCAAGTTACCTATGCGTGCATTCGGTTTCGAACGCTGCACTACCTATGCAAAACCTTCCGTAGCTCCCAGAATTTTTTGAGTCCTACTTTGAAACTATACAAGTATATTTTTAAAACCCCGAACTTTATGAAAAAGCACAAAAATTTAAAGCAGACATTCACAATGGCTTCCCCCTTAAACAAAATTTGCATCTTCTTTATATATCTATAAGACTGTGTAAAAATAATTAGCGAATTAAGGTGGTTCGGGTAATTTGAAAAACACAAATTTGTCGAAACAAACAAAATCCAATTACTCATGGAATATACATAGAAATAAATAATTCATCTGATAGAAAAAAGATTTTCAAAGTACTGTAAAAAAGTTGTAACGTGACACTTATATTAACAATGCATCTTTTTTTCAGGGGATATTTGCAATCATAAGTTTGATGTGGAAATTCTGTGCATTGGAATTAAAAATATTTCAAATATAAGGAATACAACACAGATGCGACTACAGTACATAAGTTGTTGTCGTATTATACATCGAATACATTAAAAGAAGTATCATTTATAAACAATATTCTCATGAAAATAGTTACTAAATGTATCCTAAAAACAGAATCTTCCTGATTGTTTGATTATCTTCACGTCTACTTCACATGTAATAATAATAAACTTTCTTATAATAAACTGATTACTCAAAGTTGGTGACTACAATTAATTATTACCCTACGTTTCTTGTTCTCCTGTTTCATCCGTTCTACGGAATCGTTTATCACCGGAAAGTTGGGAATGATAACCCGCAAGGACGAAGTTGATATTTTTTTTATTAAAAGTCAGTAGTTACCGCATGCTGATTTTAGGTTAGGGTGAGGGGTTGACCATGCTCACGAGGCGTGGTGGTATACCGCAGAGCCAAAGAGACCAGGTGGATCAACTGCTGAAGCGCAAAGTCTCTTGGCTGGCGCCACCTCGTGACTGAAAGTCCCGAGGTTCAGTGCACCCGTGGTACGTGACTGACAAAATTCCCCACCGGTTGCTGCTCAAAGAAATTTCCGAAAAACGCGCCCGGCGCGAATGTCGTATCAGCGAAAATGGATGCATTAGGGTAATCCTTATGTTTCAACTTTCGATTTTTTTGTCTTTCCCCCCTAAAATATGAGACTTGGTGAGAAAATAAAATGAAATGTGAAAAGTTTTAAAGTGATTAGAAAACGGGAACCTGTATCGCATTTGAGTTGAAGTTTTGAAATAATAGTGATTTCATGTGAATTTTGAACATAATTGTGTTTGGCTACTTTATACAGATATAAGTTTCAGTGAATAGTTTTTAGTAAAAGTACAATGTCTTACATGTATAATAGTAATATTTGTGTATTACTTCCAGCAATAAACTCAAAATCTTTGAAGTAGGCAGTTACCACATAAAGCAGCATCTGAGTTGCGCCACTATGTAAGCTAGCTACCTGATTTGCAAAATCCAGTCATCCATTTAGCGACCCTTGCCGATTTTTTCCTGCGAAGGGCCTCCTATTGTAATAAAGGAAGCCTTTACCTTTTTTTTTATAGAGGGGGAAAATGCAATTACGCATACCCCGGCAAATATTTGCCGGGGTATGTAAGCTGTTAGTATGCCCGAACTTAATTATAAACAACAAAAAGGAAGAAAGAAATACAGCAACATAAACACAAACACAAACATTACGCGTAGTATGTGCACATATAGGAAGCAGCGGCGCGTTTGAACAAGGAAATAATAGGAAGGGAGGCTAATTTCGAGAGGAAGGGAATTGTAGTAGCGAGCAGAAAGATAGGAAAATGACCCTTGGAACATAGACGTGCGATGTAAGGGAATAGAAAGGAGCGACTAGGAGCGTGTAGTAGGACCATTGCTTAACTGTAAGGAAGAATTTCTGCGAATTAAAGAATAAAGATAGGGCGGAGAGTGAGATGTCAGTAACTTAAACGTAATACAGCAGATATGTAGTATCCATCTCTGCCTCATATATACCCATCCAGACCACTGAAATAGAGGTGTCATATGGTCAAATTTGGGAGTACAGAATAAGCAACGGAGGCAGGAATTTTGAACGCGTTGTATACATTGTTCGATCCGATTTGTAAGACATGGTCCGTAGACCATTGAACAGTAATCGAACAGAGAAATCACGAGTGGCTGAGTGATGAGAAGCTTCTGTGAGGAAGGAAGGTAGCGTCGGGAAGGGGACAGTCGAGAGTATGCAATATTGCAAACTTTTATAGCATGCTGCTCGAAGCTCCAGTTAGGATCAAGGGTAAGACCAAGGTTTTTCATTGTATTAACAGGAAAGATAAAAGAGGAGGTAAAGGAAACACGAACAGGAGGGAGTTTGTCCAAAAGAGGACCCGTACCGACTATTAGGAGCGACGTCTTAGAGGGATTTAAAGTTAGACCATGTGAGGAAGACCAGCTCTGGATTTTCGCTAAGTCTGATTCTAATTCAATGATGGCACAGGAGAGCATGTAGGGGTAGAAGCTATAGATTATCTGCATGTCATCAGCATACATATACGTAAACGAAAAATCACACACACGAATAAGATTCGCAACATACACATTAAAGAGTTACGGTCCCAGTATGGATCCTTGACCTGCTGTGTACGTTCGGAAAGATAGGAGGACATCCACTGTAAAACAGCTGGAGACAGCCCTGCATAATGCAGTTTGGACACTAGGAAATCATGATCGATGGTATCAAAGGTTTTCGAGAAGTCAAGCGACGTTATAAATGTGAATCGATGTGTATCAATTGAACGCAACACCGTCTCTGAGATGTGGAGCAGTGCGGTAGTGGTACTATAGCCCTTTCTAAAACCCGATTGAAAGTCAAGCAGGTAGTTATTCTCACTGAAATAACGTTGGAGTTGTACGAAACAGAGTTTTTCGAGAAGTTTGGAGAGGAAAGGAACTTGCGAGATAGGTCGCAGGTTTTTAAGTGAGTTGGAGGTGCTTGTTTTAGGAATTTGGACCACAGTACTGTGCTTCCAGGACGATGGAAAGGTATTAGAAGATATAGAGGTATTGAAAATATGTAGGATGGGATCAAGACAGTAGGGGAGGCAGTAGGTTAGCATATGTCCAGAAATATTAAATGGTCCAGCAGCGGTAGATTTTGTATTTTTGAACGCGTTATAAAGATCAAAGTGATTGAAGTGAGTAAAGAGAATGTATGAGGAGGAATAGGAGATTTGGAGAGGTAATCTTGTATGAGATTACTTGAAATGTTTGCAGAGGGCACGGAGTCTATAAAGTGATTATTTATAACCGAGGGATGGTGCACCATATTGGGAGATGAGTTTTTATTAGGATGATGTATACCGCAAGTAGATAGGTGCTGCCATAGCTATTTGTTGGAAAGCGGGAGCAACTTAGTCTACGGAAGAAGGTTTGCTTCTCGATACGAATGGCAGCAGTACATTGGTTACGCAATGTTTTGTAAAAATGCCATTGAGACAACCTGCCTGTATTTTTAAATTTTGCAAGGACACGATTACGTGCACGCACGAGGCACTTAATATTATGGGTTAGCCAAGGAACAGGTGACTTAGTAACGAGAAATCTGCTCCGAACGCGCAAAACGCAAATAACTCCAAAATTATCGGTTTGAATACCGAGACTTGCTGATCCAATTGAGATAACGCATAAACAGGAGATCAGTCCACCTATGCAAGATAGGAATTGAACGCATCTATTTGTACGCATTTAAAGTCTCTACGTAAAATATAACGGCAGGTGCTTGTAGGTTTCGGGGTATCAAGTACAGCATACACCAGTTGGTGATCGTTAATATCACTAGCATCCTGTGTTCCGCAAGCTATGATGAGATCTAGTAATGTAGACGATGTTTTGCTGATGCGAGTGGGCTGTGTAATAACTTGTTTCAACGACAGGTGTAACAAACCCCAAAAATTGCCCTTTCCTTTTTTCTCATTAATAAACTTAATTAATAATTATTTAAATACTTATATTCTTATTATATTCCTATTATTCTTACCTTTATAAGAGTGTTTAGCATTAATATTAATATTATTTCAGGATATCGCGAGACGCGAGTATGACGAAAGGGAATTGAGAGTAAAGGAGTGGGAAAATCGAACGCATGCGCGATCCTTAGTCGATTAGCGGATCGACAAGAGCAAGGATCAGAAGCAGTGATTGTGATTCGTGCATGACAAATGAGAGAGGGAACCGAGCGTTCCATGCGTGCGCTTGCGTACTAATCAGTCGCTTAGTAGACCGACTAGAGAACGGATCGAGCAATACGAGAATGATTGACGCGTAAAAAGCGATTCTATCGCGGAAACGGCACGCGTAGGCGGACGGTAGACCGAAAATAACACCATCTTCCTACGGTGTATACTTAGACTTAAGCCTATGACAAATTTGAGTTTCAAGGTCGCAGAAAATCCAACGCGGCGGCGACAGATGACGTCATAGAGATGGCGGCGGATGACGTCATAGAGATGGCGGCGGATGACGTCATAGAGATGGTGAAGTCATATAGCGCGAGAACAGATACCGATAATCAATCGATACCGAACCGACACCGAAATGCATGGAAGGGAACCGCGGGTGAATTGCTACTCTCGGCGCGTGGTAACGACTGTCGGTAACGAAAGAACTATTCATTTAAGATATTAATATAAATAAAAAAAATCAGAATCTCAGGCGACGGGGCTCGAACCCAAGACCTACAAGTTACGAGTCAGCCGCCTAACCAACTGCCCCAAAACCAGCTCTCAGACATTAGTCTTTCCCGAATGATACTGTAGGAGTAGACCGTGAGGGTGAATGATATTGTTCACGTTTAACAATAATAATAACTATTTATTTACAACGAAATAATGAACAACAAAATCACACAATCTGTGATATGAAACCGTTTGAGCGAAGCGTCTCGCTCGATGACCAGTTCTCTTCTGCCCATTTCCACGAACGCCCAACGGTTGTCCGGAAGGCAAAGAGTGGGTGAAAAATCCCCAAAACTATTTTAAGGGAAAGTTCCTTTTCCCACGATACCTTCAAGAAGGTTGTCAAGGCTGTCGCGACCGAACCGAGTCTCTGGCAATCGTCATTTTTATTGCCTACGCCTCGGCCCGGTTACCCACGGTACGCACTTGAGTGAAGG
Source organism: Andrena flavipes (assembly GCA_963971345.1). Lineage (NCBI taxonomy): Eukaryota > Metazoa > Arthropoda > Insecta > Hymenoptera > Andrenidae > Andrena > Andrena flavipes. The sequence continues at coordinate 35,847,598 of OZ020480.1, forward strand.
ACTGTCTAACCCTGAGGAAATAAATCTTCCTCGAGGTCGACGGTTCGCTACACTACCCTCCCCCCCCCCAGTGTTTAACGACAAGTAAAATGTATGGTACGCAAACGTATTACAAATATACCAGTTTACGTAATCCTTTTTTTTTCTTTACTTGGTGGAAATCCCCACGGATACCCCCAGCCCGCCCCCGCGGGGAGACTCGAACCCACTAAAACCACCAAGGTGATCTAAGTCCCCGCGCAAGGTCCCCTCAACGGGGTCGTCCCTGGGGGAGTATCATGACCTCCTCCAGCAATGGTCTCCGGGACCGGCGACGCGCGACGGATCACGCGCCCGCGTCGCCTCTTCCGGGGTCGCTGCTGCTAGGGCGGGTGGTGCCCCCCGACACCCCCGCCCCGCGACCCCGCGATCGAACTCCTACCCGGCCTTTTCGTAATTACGGTCGTGGCCGAGCCGGGGCGCTGACGGCCTTCAGGGCCGCCCAAGCCGCCCGAACCGAGAGGGCCTTTCGGCGGCCGGTTGTTCGAAAAAACAAAACACCCGAGGACACCTCGGTCGGGCGGCTGACTAAAACGCCTACAGGGCGGCCCGCTATCGGCCGCCCGTCATGCCCCAAGAGAGCTCGATCGCTCTGCAGGGAGCGGTTTCAACGACCGCTCCCCAAGGGGGGCCCCTTATCATGGACCCGCCCCCCGTCAACCGCTCCCTACAACGCCGCCGCGGCCTTGACACGTTCAGTGCCACAACGCGCCGGCCCGAATGGCCACTCGTCGCACCGTCCGCGGCGGCCCCTGTCAACGAGGGCCACCGCACCTCCGACTCCGCCCCACCGCCCACTAGCACGCGTCCCCCTCTCTCACAGAGGGGGCGCACCGGGCATAACGGCCGCGCCCGTTGCGCGGCGCGGCCCCTTCCTACTGACGAGAAGAAGGAGATGGCCTTCCAACAGTCCCGATTCTCCGCCATGCGACGCACAACCGTCGCTAGCGAGAGGTCAGGACCCAACTGCAACCGCAGGATTCGGCGACCGTCTTGCCACTCGGGGCAGTCCACTAACGTGTGATCCGCCGAGTCCTGGACGCCCCGGTCGCTCCAACCTGGGGCCCAGGACCCGAAAGTGACGCGCGAACCGCCAGTGGGTGTCCAGGGTCAGGCCGAGATACTTCATCGATCAGCCGATCCTGATGCAGGCCTCCCCGACTCTGAGAGACGCTCTGTTGGGGATGCCAGTCCCAACTCTGTCCGCGAGCCATATCGCCTCCGTTTTATCGGAAGCGACTCACAGACCGAGCGTCTCTATCGCGGGGATAACGAACCGCAGTACCCCCTCCGCGAGGTCCAGCGCTGCCAGCCACTTCCACCCGGAGGCCACCACCAGCGTGTCGTCGGCGTAACACACGAGCGACACGTCCGGCGACGGCATCTCCGCCCGCAACACCGCGTTGTACGCCAGGTTCCATAGCAGGGGCCCTAAAACTGACTCCTGCGGCACGCCGCGGTGCACGTGAGCCACCCCGGCCCCGTCTCGGCCGACGTACGAGACCACCGGCCGCGAAGTTAATCCCAGATCAAGCGGCGAAGGTAGAGCGGGACGCGATGAAACACCAGCGCCCGCTCGATCGCCGCCCAGGAGACGGTCTTGAACGCGTTGGCGATGTCGAGAGACACCGCCACGCTGACACCGCACCCCTCGGCTGCCCGGCGCGACAGCGACCTGACCAGCAGAATGGCGTACTGTCGATCGCTGCCGTCTGAAGCCGAATTGGCGGTCGGACAGATCCGGGAACTCCGCAGCACCGAGGTGGTCCAAGAGGCGGGCATCTATAACGCGCTCCAAGAGCTTGCCCACCTCGTCCAGTAGACAGATCGGCCGATAGGCCGAGGGTGACTCTGCGGGTTTTCCGGGCTTCCGCAGCAGCACTAGCCTCGCCTCCTTCCACGCGCGGGGAAACCTCCCGGTCCTCAAGGCCGCGTCGAACACGCGACTGAGGCCGCTCCCAAGGGCGCTCATAGCGCAGGCCCAGACTCGCCCGGGCACCTCGTCCGGTCCGGATGCAGCGTTCTTCGAACGCATTCGTAGCACCGCGGACGCGAGCTCCTCGTCCGCGACCCTCGGGGCATCCACTATGTCGGTGCCCCACGACAACCCCGGGTCTCCCGACGCGTCGACGCCACCCTCCCCAGGAACCGGGGGAGGGGGAAACAGTGCCGACAGGACCTCCACCGGGGTTCGAGGCCCTCTGTGACAGGGAGCGCCCAAGGTCCGAGTTTGATCGACACGGCCCTGTACGGGCGCCTCAAAGGGTCCTCGTCGAGGGTCGTGAGAAACTCTTCGTGCGAACTGGTTTTGGTCCGGGCTATGGCTCCACGGAGCTCCCTGCGCGCCGCCGAATACGCGGAGCGCAGCTCCTGGAGCTCGTCCCCCCCCGTCACCCGTCGCGGATCTCGGCGGCGGGCGTTGGTGTACTGGCGTCGCGCGAGGACACTCGCGGCGCGAAGATCGGCGATCTCCGCGCATCACCAGTGCGCCGACCTCCGACCCCCGGCCGCCGGCCCGACTCGCGGCTTAGTGGCGTCGCAGATTCTCTGCAACGCTCGCCGGAGCCATAGGGCGCCGTTAGAGGGGTCGTCGAGGACGTCGCCCGGCAGAGAAGGCCAGGCGACGACGAAGGTCGCCATCTGGGCCGCGCTAGTGTCGAGCTTTTTGAGCGCCCAGCGCGGCGGCTGCTTATCGGCTCGAAGGCGAGGCACAGCGGCTGCGGAGGTAGCCAACATGACGTACATGTGGTCGAAACCAGTTTCCGACTCCTCCGCCACCCAGCAGTCCGACGTCATCGCTGCGGCCGCGGGGTTCACCCAGACGAGGTCGATGACCGACTCGCCCCGCGACCCGCGAAACGTCGTGACTGCGTAGGGGTTCTTCAAGACGAACCCCCTTGCCTCCGCCCACTCGAGCAGCACCTTGCCCCGGAGGTCTGTCCTAAGGGAGCCCCACTCGCGAGCGTGGGCGTTAAAATCCCCCAGAAGGATCACAGGCCGAGCTAATTGGGGGGCTAGAAACACCCCCACCTCGCTTAGCCGGTCCTCGAACTCCGGGACACTGAATCTCGGTGCCAGGTAACAGCCGACCACAAGGAGGTTTCCCCATTCAACCGCCATCCAGCCCCGCCCGTGTTGGGCGACCGAACACGACGGGGCTCCCCGTCCCATCTCCCACGTCATCGCCACTTGCCGATCCGGATTGGTGGACCGACAACACCGGTCTACCAGCGGATACGGCTCGGCGATGACGGCCAGCCAGGCGCCCATCTCCACGCGAGCCTGCTCAAGCAGGTCGTGCGCTCGCATGGAGTGGCACGCGTTCACGAGGAGTATCGGGGGGCCGCGAAACATTACGGAGTCTCAACGTCGGCCTCCCCCGACACCCCCGCTGGCCTGCCTGCGCCCCCGACGGTAACCGTCGGAGCCACCTCCGAACGAGGCCGCGATCGAGCGCGCTAGCTCCAGCGCCTCGGCCGCATCCGCCTCCTCCGACTCTCCACCCACCAGTGGAGGAACCTTCTTGGCCTTTAAAAAGGCCTCCCTCCCAGCCCGCGGGGGCTTCTTGGGGGGAACTCCGGGCTGCTCCTCCCTTTCTCCCTCTTATTCTTCTTTCCGCCCAACCTGGGGGACCCCCCGGGCTTCGACGAAGGGATGCCGCTAGCCGGAGCGTCCGACTCCTCGCGGTCCTTCCTCTTACCGGCGCCAGTCCCGGCCATAGATGTGGAGGCCAGGGGAACCGTCTCCATTGCCTACGGCGAGGACACCGGCGGCGGAGACACGGGAGTCGCAGGGGCATCACCCGCAGGCGGGGAGGAGCGCACCCCAGATGTTGCGGGGGCCAACGACCTCTTACCCTTCCGGGCCCCGGTGCGAGTCACAGGAGGGGGCCGACAAGACGGTCCCCCCATTGTGTGCCCGCTGGGGAGGTTCGCTACCGTGCAGAGCGGGCAGACGGGGGGGGGGGGGGGCAGGCAGAAGCGCGCCGCGTGTCCCTCGCCACCGCATCGGTAGCACACCCCGCTTCTGTCGGTGGTGCTGCTGCACTTGGCCCGGACGTGGCCAAACTCCAGACAGCGGAAGCATTGTAGCCTTTAGCAATTTGGCAGCGGCTGCCACGGGCGCGCGGACCCAGAGGGAGAATAGCCCGGCAGTGTCCGGGCGCTTGACGCCAACCGAGACGTCTTCCGCCGCGGAAGCCTCCCCCCGTTTTTTTGAAGAAGGGGGAAATGCTTTACGCATACCCCAACATTTGTTGTCGGTGTTATGTGGGACTCCCCGCCTGTATAGGCGGGATACCCACTAAAAACCTCCTCTGGTGGTTTCCACCAGGGACCTCGTGGCGGCGCCCGGAACTTCCGGTGTAGTCTGTCGGACGCCGCTATCATGAATGATGAGGCCCCGCTAAAACCCAGCACTCCCAAAATAAGCTTTGGGAGGGGCGAAACCACCAATTAGGCTACCACCCTGGAATTGTCAAGGTGAACGCCCCCGTCACCTGCCGGTGCTCGCCGAACAGCGGTACCGCGTGCCGCGATACAAAACTAAAACTAGTCTTATCACTAAGCCTTAAAGTTTTAAGAGCTAAAATTAAAATATGTAAATACTATAATAAAAACACTAAAATAAGGCTAAAACACACGCTTGCGGCTCCCCCATGGGGGACACCACGGGTAGGGGGTTGCAATCCCCTCCCACATTATCAACGGGGGCCGGTCCTCTTTCTCTTTCTTGCGAGTCTTACGCGCGCGCGGGCCCTATTGGCCGCGGCCTCTTGGACCAGACGCGCACGCTCTGTTCGCCCGAGGCGGTCGGCTTCTAACTCCGTTGCTTGGCGGGCCCCCATGACGGAGGCCGCAAAGTCTTTAAAAGACGCCCACCTCTCCGGAGAGGAAGTGGCGAGAGGCACCAAAGTGGAGACTTCCACAGGTGCCCCTAGGCCTACGGCCAGTACCTAGCGCTGGGGGGCAAGCTCCGGGCATGCGGTGAGAACATGCTCCGCATCATCCCGGGCCACCCCGCAGTCCAGACACGCCTCGGAGGGTGCCTTCCCGATTCGATGTTTGAACCGTTGGAAGGACCCGTGCCCACTCAGCAATTGCATGGACCAGTAGTCCGATATTACTGAGGGGCCCGAGACGTCGACGAAAGCACTGACCGCGGGGATAAGGCGTCTCACCCACCCAGTGGGTGGAGCCCTATCCCATTCGGCCTGCCACTCCTCCATAGCTGTTGCAAGGGCTGCAGCTTTGTGGAGGTGGGCCGCATCTTTAAAATCAACGGGTCATCGCAAAGGGTGGGGTCATCACTGTCTCACGCTTTCGCGCAAAAAATTGGGCGCCACATTTTGGCCTTTATGTACAGCGGCATTCGCCCTGCTAGAACGCAGAGCGAGGCAAAGGACAGAATCCTATATGCCGCTGTACAACGGATCAGGGCCGTTCGCTGAGCACATCGGAGGAGAGCACGTGCTCCCTCCCTGCCGAACACCACGGCCCAGACCGGCGACCCGTATGAAATCACGGACTCCCACACTGAGTAGTAAAGCCTTCGGGCATGGGCGGATGAGCCTCTGGTGTTCGAGAGGAGCGCCGAAAGCGCTCCCGAGACCCATCCACCTTTTTTTATTTTTATTTTTTTGACGTGGAGAAATCCCTGAGGGATACCCCGCCCCCCCCCCGGGGGAGGGGCGGGGTTATGTGGGGCTCGCACCCACTAAAACTCCACGGTGGTCTTCCTCAGACGCGGAGTCGCGCGCTCGAGGGGAGGGACTTGCGCAGGAGCAAACTAGGGATAACATCCGCTTACCCCCCCCCCCCCCCCTCAGCGCAACGGCGAACTCCGCGCTCAACAACCCCGCGCGATGACGGCGGGGTCTTCTCTAAACTCCGGCGACGCGCGACGGACCACACGCCCGCGTCGCCACTTCTGGGGGTCGCTATTTGCTGTTGAGTGTGCCCCCCGGCACCCTTACCCCGCGACCCCCGCGATCGAACAGTGACCCGGACGCGGCCCTATAAGGACCGCGGCCGGGCGGGGAGACGGCACTTGGTCGAATGATCTCCGGAACCGTTCTGCCACACCACCACGGGGGCGCCGCAAGCGACGACCGGGCCCGGGCCCGGAGGACACCCCGAGGCAGTGAGGAGTGCGATGAACGGTCCCGTCGACCGCCGATCTCACCCACCTGTTCGATCGCCTACCGCGGGAGCGCGCTGACAGTGGCGCTCATGGCGCGGCTCCCGGGGGAGCAGCGGATGGCCGGCTGCTCCCCGGGGGGGGGGGGGGGGCTCTGAAGCGAGGACCCCCTGATCGAAACTCCGCCGTCGCGCGTCACGACCTGCCACGACACGACGCCGACGACAAATTCGTGGCTCTGCCACACCTCCCCGGATGGCCCCGAGAGAGGCTCCCCAGACCCGGAGACTTGCCGTTTGGGGAGCGGTGTGACGCAGGATTACATCACCACCCGACCTCCCCCGGCTCCGGGTCGTCTGCGCCTCCGCCGACCCCTTCTGCGGCATCTGGGGGCTGCGAGGCGGGACGGGTGACCCGTGATCTCCCGCTCTGGCTCCGCCTCCTCTTTCTCTAGCATGACCGCCTCCGCATAGGCGGTCATGGCTTCCCAAGACGCCCGGTCTCTCGCCATGCGACGCACGACCGTCGGCAGCGAGAGATCCGGGCCCAGCTGCGCCTCGAGGACACGGCGATCGTCGATCCATTCCTGGCACCTGGCCAGGGTGTGATCCGCCGTATCCTCGTCGCCCGAGTCGCAACTGAAGCACCGCGACGACGACTCCCGCCCGATGCGACGCAGATAGGTGCCGAAGCAACCGACACCCGTCATAATCTGCGTCGGGCGGAAGGTAAGCCTGCCATACTCGCGCCCCACCCACTCGCTCATGATGGGTAGAAGCGCCCGACAACGCGACCCTCCCGATTTTCCAGGAGGGCCAATCATTCGGGCCACTTGGCTTCCATGCGTTGCCGGTCCTGGCCCCGCGCCACTTCTTGTCCGTCGGCCATCGGGCCCCCAGCTTCGCAGAGATCTCGGACGGCGGAATATACTTTCGCCTCCATCTCCAAGAGCAGATGGAAGGGGGGGGGGGGGATGACCCGGCCAAAGCGGACAGTTCGGCGTGTGACACCGTGCGATAAGCTCGATCGGATTGGAGGACCCCTCGGCGATGAACTCTCGCCAAGAGTTCGCGCCCAATGCGGCAACCCCCCAGGTCTTCGGCCCAAATAGGCGCGCCGTACAGCGCCATGGACCGGATGACCGTCACATACAGTCGCCGAATACCCTCGTGTGGACCTCCCAGGTTGGGCATGATTCGTCGACAGGCGAATACCTGCTTCTCCAACCTGGGGGCGAGGGTCTTGAAGTGGCGCGTGAATCGCCAGTAGGTGTCCAGGGTCAGACCGAGATACTTCATCGATCGGCCGACCCTGATGCAGGCATCCCCGATCCTCAGGGACGCTCCATTGGGGACACCGCTCCCAACCCTGTCCGCGACCCACATCGCCTCGGTTTTGTCCAAGGCGACTCACAGACCGAGCGTCCCGATCGTGGTGATGACGCGCCGCAATGCACTCTCAGCGAGGCTGATCGCGTCCCTCCATTTCTGCCCGGAAGCCACCACCAGAGTGTTGTCGGCGTAGCAAACCAACGAGACCCCCGGCGACGGCATTTCGACCCGCAGCACCGCGTCGAAGGCCAAGTTCCATAGCAGGGGTCCCAACACGGACCCCTGCGGAACTCCACGGTGCACCGGAGCCACCCCGTCTCCCTCCCGGCCGACGTACGACACCACGCGGCCGCGGAGATAGTCCCGGACCAGGCGGCGAAGGTAGAACGGGACATTGTGGTATAACAGTGCCCGCTCGATCGCCGCCCAGGATCGGGCGTTGGCGATGTCCAACGACACAGCCACGCTCACACCGCCTCCCTCGACCGTCCGGCGCGACAGCGATAGCACGAGTTGGATCGCGTCGATGGTCGATCGCTGTCGCCTGAAGCCGAATTGGCGGTCGGACAGGTCCGGGCCCACGGCCTCCAGGTGCCAACTTGCCCGCCTCGTCCAGGAGGCATGACGGCCTGTAAGCCGAGGGTGACTCCGCGGGATTTCTGGGCTTCCGGAGGAGGACCAGCCTCGCTTCCTTCCACGCGGGGGGGGGGGGGGGGGGGGGGAATCTGCCGGTTCTCAGGACGGCGTCGAACAACCGCCTGAGACCGGCTCCCAGGGCGCTCAGAGCGCAGGCCCATACTCGCCCGGGTACTCCGTCGGGACACGGAGCCGCGTTCCTCTGGCGCATGCGTAGCACCGAGGACGCGAACTCCTCGTCGCTGACCCCAAGGGCGTCGGAAGTATCCGCGCTCCTGATCAACCATGGATCCCCGGACTCGTCGGCGCCACCCTCCCCGTGTACCGGGGGAGGGGGGAAAAGCGCCTCTAGAACTCGTTCTAGGAGCCGGGGATCGAGACCCTCCGTAACGGGGGGCGCCCAAGGATCGAGTTTGACGGACACGGCCATGTGCGGGCGCCCCCAAGTGTTCTCGGTGAGGGTCGCGACGAATTCCCGAAAGGATTGATCCTTTTCCCGGGTTATGGCTCCGCGAAGTTCTCGGCGCGCCGCCGAAAAGGCGGAGCGCAACTCGCGGATCCGTTCCTCCGGGACCCGCCATCGGTCTTGACGACGGGCGTTGGTGTACTGGCGTGTGGCTATTAGATTAGCCGCGCGGATATCCGCGATCTCGGCAGACCACCAGTACACCGTCCTCCGACCCCCACCTGGCGGCCCGGGCCGTGGCATAGTGGCGTCGCAGATCGCCTGCAACGCGTGCCGGAACCATAGCGCGCCAGCAACTGGGTCATCGAGGACGTCGCCGGGCAACGGAGGCCAGGTCTCGAGGAGGAGGTGGCCAGCATCACGTACATGTGATCGGACGCCGGCTCGCAATCCTCCGCCACCCAGCAGTCGGACGTCCTTGCGGTGGCCGCGGGTTTTACCCAGATCAAGTCGATGACCGACTCTCCCCGCGGGCCACGGTACGTCGTGACTGCATACGGTTTTTTTTTAGCGAAAACCCCATCGCCTCCGTCCACTCGAGATGCACCTCGCCCCTGCAGTCCGTTCTGGGAGCGCCCCACTCGATGGCGTGAGCGTTGAGGTCTCCCAGAAGTACAACTGGCTGAGCTCTCTGGGGAACTATAAACGTCCCCAGCTCGTGTAGCCGGTCCTCGAACTCCGGGACGGTAAGTCTCGGTGCGAAATAGCATCCCACCACGACGGATTCCCCCCATTGCGCGGCCATCCAGCCTCTGCCGTGTCGAACACCCACGTCATCCACGTCCCACGTTATCGCCACCTGCCGATCCGGGTTCGTAGACCGAAAGCATCGGTCCGACAACGGATACGGCTCGGCGGCAACGACCAGCCCGACCCCCAACTCCAAGCGAACCTGCTCCAGCAGGTCGTGTGCTCGCATGGAGTGGTTGAGGTTAGCGAGCAGGATCGGCGGGCCTCGGGCATTACGGAGCCTCGTCAGCGGCCTCCACCGGATCCTGCTCGGGTCGGGCTGCGACCCCCGTCTGCTCGGGGGCCCCGACGACGCTCTCCGCGGCGGGGGGGTAAGCCCCCCCGCCGTATGACACGGCGATCGATTGTGCGAGGAGTAGCGCCTCGCCGTCGCTCGTTGCCTCCGCACCCCCGATCGGGGTAGCATCGGGGGGGGGGGGGGGGGGTCGCCTTCCTGGCCTTCAGGAAGGCCTCTCTTCCCTCGGGTCGAGGACCGTTGAAGGGGAGCACTGGGCTGCTCCCCTGTCCTTCCTCCGTCTCGACCCCCTCCGGGGAGAGCCCCCGGGCGAAGACGGCGTCGAAAGCGCGTCCGGGGGAGTCCCCGGCTCCTCGCGGGCCTTCCTTTTGCCCGTGCCGGACTTAGCCGCCGAGGTGGAGACCAGAACGGTGTGGGGAGTGGGGAGACGGCGCCCTGCGGGACGCCGCCAACGCGGAGGAACGAGCACTCGCGGAAACCCCCCACCCCTCGCCCATCCCCCCCTCTTAGATGACGCAGGGGGGGGGGCAACAGGCAGGGCCCCCCATCCGGTGTTCGCCGGGCAATCCCGCGCCGGTGCACAGTGGGCACTTGGGGACGGCGACGCAATGTCGCGCCATGTGCCCCTCTACCCCGCATCGGTAGCAGAGGAAGCGTCGGCTCTCCGGGCTGGTACATTTGGCCTGGACATGGCCAAACACCAGATACCGGAAGCATTGTAGCCTCCTCTGCGCGAGCGGCGCCACTCGCGCGGCGAGGGAGTTAATCACAGCTCTCCCCGCCTTGACGAGCACGGACGTTATCGCCGCGGGAGCGCGAACCCATAGGGAGAAAAGCCCCGCCGGGTCCCGCCGCTTCTCGCCGATCGTGACGTCGGTCGGCGAGCATCCCCCCTGCGTCGCGATGGTGGCGCGGATCGCCTCCTCCGATGCCAGCTTCGTCAAGCCGTTGAGCCGGAACTCGGCCATTTTCTGGGGGCAATGCACCTTTATCCCCCTGGCCCCCAGCTGCTCCACGAGCTTGGCCTTTAAGGCCGCAGCTCTGGCCGAGCCCTACGCCCCCGGGATCTCCAAGACGAGTCCCCCGGTGACGACACGCTTCGGACGCATCGATGCGATGCCGAGGACGGAGACCTTGATGGCCGCCATCGCGCCGGCGACCCGCGTGGAGAAGTCTTTCTCCCCCCCCCCAGCCGGGGCGGTGGTAGCCACCGCCGCGGATCTGGGGGCACGCGGAATCGCGACCGGGTTTCTCCCGGGAGCACCCGACCGTCGGGGAGCCGGCGTCGCAGCGCCTCTCCCCCGAACACTGACGTCGCCTCTCCCCCGAACGCTGACGTTGCCGCCCGCCGCCCGCCGCCACCCTCGCCGCCCTCTTGGCCTCGCGGCCGAGGACCTGCGCCCATATGCCATCGGCGGCAGTCCGGGACCCAGGGGCCACAGCTCGCTCGCGGGGGGCGCCGGGAATCGGCGTTATCACCCCCGTGCTGACTTTCCCGGCTGCCCCTGCAGTCGGTAGCAATCGGCTTTTATGGGCTTTCCGCGTCATATGCTTCTGCATATCATTCGGTCAAAACCCCCAACCTAGCTGATGCTTCGCCTATATCTGGAATACGCAGACGGTCTTGATCCGGGGCGTCAGGTCAGTTGGTAAAACTGACCCAAGACGCAAGGACTGGCTCCTGTGGCATTCCGGTGCAGCAACAAGCTTCGGCGAAGTAGGCGGGATCATAATGGTCAAACCCACTTACCTCACCTTCACGCGGTGCTACCGGGACCATGCACGGCTTGTTTCATCAAAGTGCATGGTGCGGAAAAGAAGTGGTAACAATCCCAAGGACCACGGGAAACCGGGACGGGGGCTGCGACCCCGGGGACACCTTAGCAAGAGCAGGGAGCTGACTGCTTTAAATTAAACACTCCCACGTGTTGGCCGTGCGTGGCAACCCTTGTCGTCGGAAAGAAGGATCCTGGGATCTGAGGGAGCCCCCTGCCTGCGGGAGGGACGTTCCCAACACGTACCTTTGGCCTTTGCTTCGGCTAGACGGGCGGCTAGGCGACAAAGTAGCCCTTGGCCTAGCCAATCGGCTTGGAAGACGTTTGCTTAAGTAAGGGGATTCTGCTGGGCGAGGAAACAGACCGAGGAGGCAGGCCCGGGGAATTTATTCCCTGGGAGACACCCTGTCGGCCGCGGTAGGTGGACTATATCCTGGGTGATGTCCTAACCCGGTGGATACCGGGTTCCATTTGAGGGTCCGAGGAGGCTGGGACACGCAGCAGGATGAATTCGAACAACTATTTTATGGATACCAATACGTGCGCTCCCAAAACGTTGAAAACAACGACAGCCACCCAGGGTACATCCGTGAGGATCAATCCTCTAAGTGTCACCCACGGGAATGTGGGTGGAACGACGAAAGCTGTGTCAGCTACCAGTCGGACCACCCTCCACAGGGGAAAGACGGCATCGCCGGAGGCCCCTAAAAAGCCAATTACTCGACCCGCTAGCGAGCCGAGTAAGAAGCCCACGACCCGTTCGCCCGCAACCGATAAGGGTGCGGCGCCTACGGGAGGGCCGAAAAAGAGTCCTGCTGCGAATAAGGAAACCGTTCGCAGCAGTGCAACGTCGGTAAGACCGGTCGGCGTTGCGAATACTTCGGTGGGAAAGTCACCGAAGAAGAAGGGGACGACCCCTACAAAGGAGATCAAGGCAGAAAAGCCAGATTCTCCAAAAGGCAAGACCTGCAGCTCCGCTGAAAAGCAAGATGTGCAGGTAGGGAGCCAGCTTGAAGGAGACGAGTGGGAACTCGTCTCCAAATCGAATAAGAAGGCCAACGCCGCGCCCGCTGCTGATAAGGACGCCGCGCGCGGAAAAGGCCAAACTCCCCCGAAAGGTACGCCCGCTGCTGATAAGGACGCCGCGCGTACCAGCAAGGGGAGAAAGGGAAAGGTATTGAATACAGCAATACCTGTGCCCACCGTACGAAACCTCGATCTCATACGAGAAGAGGCCAAGGCCGTGACCGGAGACTTAAGGACCTTTTGCCTTCGACCTGAGTCGAAGATCAACAAGGAGTCCGGCCTCCGTGTATTGAACGCCGCCGACACGCTTAACGCGCTGGTACAGGAGCTGCTTCTCCGGAACAGCTTTCTGGAAGGCCAGCTCGCCGCAGTGCGCAGCGACCTGATAAGGACGCAAGCGACTGCACAAAGCGTGGCAAAGGAGCCGCGGAGGGTCGCTCAGCTTCCCAAAGTGGCATCCCCACCGGCGAAAACCGGCTCGTACGCCCAGGCTGTAAAACTTACCAGTCCTCGAATTTCCCCAGATGCGGTGATGCCTCCACGAAATATCGTGCGCATATTCCCGCTGAAGGGCAAGGAGAAAAACAGCGAAGCTACTAAGTCAGCTGTACTCTCCTTGGTGAAACCCATGAAGTCGAAGATCCGCGTAAAGTCGATACGACGCATCCACTCCGGTGGCATAGCCGTCGAGACCGAGCGCAAAGAGGATCTCACTGCTTTCACGGGGAATAGCAAATTCAAGGAAGCGGGTACCTTTGCCACCCTGCCGATCAAGCGGAACCCGACACTGATAGTGTACGACGTTCCCCGATCGATGACTAGGGAAGAGGTTCACTCCAGTATTAGGAAACAGAACCTGGATATGACCAAGAAAGAATCTGAGTCCTGCCTAAAGGTCCGGTTTCAAACCGGAACCAAAGGCAAGGACTCTGCCAACTGGGTCATCGAGGTCAGTCCGCAGGTCCGCCTGCGGCTGATCTCGAAATCCGAAGGCCGTGTTTACGTGGGATGGGCGTCCTGTAGGGTCCAGGACTACATCACCGTGACACGGTGCTTCAAGTGTCAGGCGTTTGGCCACGTGGCCAAACACTGCCGATCAGACGAGGTTTGCGGTCACTGCTCCGAAAAGGGGCATACCTTTTCCACCTGCAAGCAGAAGAACAGGCCTCCGGTCTGCTCCAATTGCAAAGCGGGCGGGAAGAAGCACGACCATAAGTCGAGAGACAGGGCTTGCGCGTCCTACCAGGACGCCGTAAAGCAAGTGGTTTCCCGTACTACTTATGGTTAGACGAAAGAACAATTCGCCTTCCCAGAGCATCCGGGTGCTGCAGCATAATATGCGGCACGCCCATGGAGTGCTTGACGAGGTGAATGCCCTTATGCGCGACAAAGGCTTTGACGTGTTACTCGCGCAGGAGCCCTACTCGGCCGACGGTCAAATCCGCGGGCTGGGGCTGGCGACCAAAATCATCTCAGGTGGCAACCCGGTGATGGCAGCAATTGCTGTCAGAAATCCAGGGATAACGGTCACTAAGGTCGCGCACCTCTGCGATACACACATAGCGTGCGTACACATAAGCGGGCAGTTCAAAAGCTTCTACCTCGTAAGCCAGTACTTTCAATGCTCCGAAAAGATTGAACCAAGTCTGGCGCGATTGGAAAAGACACTTCGCGCGCTCCAACACACTCGAGTCGTGATCGCAGCGGACGTCAACGCGAAGTCCCCTATGTGGGGCGGACCAAAGACGGACGCGAGAGGCGAAAAACTCGAAGAGTTTATTGCCCGGCACGGCTTGAGTATCTTGAACGAGGCAGGCAGTATTCCTACATACTCCAGCCCTAGCGGTGAATCCTGGATCGATATCACACTTGCGACTAAAGACATTGCGAAACAAGTGAGAAACTGGAAAGTTCGGTTCGACTGGACTACCAGTGATCACAGAGTAATCGACTTCAGCATCGTGCCCGCAGGCGGTGATGAAAACCGAGTTAATCCTTCTGGAAATCGCTTTAACACCCGCAAAGCGGACTGGCCGATATTCGACAGAAAATTGCTTAGGCAATTGGACCCGACGTCCGCTGCTTGCTCTAGCAGGCGGGACGTCGAAGCCGAAGCGCAGGATATCGAGAAATCGGTCATCCACGCGTGCGAGCAGTCCATGCGCCGAAAGCAATGGCACAATAAATCCGTCCCCTGGTGGACGCCAGAATTGACCGAACGGAAGAAATACGTCTACAACCTTAGACGGATCTTCCAGCTAGAGAAACGACACGAGGAGAGAGCAGCCAAGAGGGCGATGTATCTCTCAGAGAACAACGCCTATCGGGCTCAAGTGCGCGCTGTGAAGTCAAAAAGTTGGCAAAACTTTGTGACCGAGCAGGGGAACAAAGACCCGTGGGGTATTGTGTACAGGATTGCCAGGAGCAAGCTCTGCACTGAGACAGCCGTTTCGAACATTAGAACGCCCAATGGCTCTACAATGACTTGGCACTCCACCGCTTCCACGCTCCTTGACGCGTTGATCCCGGACGATTCGTCCGCGGACGACACTCAGGAGCAAGCGAGAGTAAGGCTAGAAATTGCTACCGACCCACCGACGGAAGACGATCCTGTCTTCACTAGGGAGGAGGTTGACGCGGCAGTGAAAGGCCTGAAAAGCGGAAAATGCCCTGGACTCGACCGGATAGAGGTCGACGTAGCGAAGCGCGTGTCGAGAATTTCTCCGCGCGCCCTACTGAAACTCTATAACGGGTGTCTGGAGCAAGGGGTGTTTCCCTCTCGTTGGAAAGTCGGACTAATCAGAACTATTCTGAAAAGTCCTGACAAACCTCCAGAAGAGGCAAAGTCATATAGACCAATCTGTCTACTATCAGTGCTCGGCAAAGCTCTCGAAAGACTGATCGCAAGCAGACTCACGACTGTGTTCCTAAACCAGGACTTTTGCTCCGATCGACAATACGGATTCAGGCCTGGGCGATCCACGGAAGACGCGTTGGTAAAGCTCAGGGAATTGACATCTGGCCGAGAGGAAAAATACGTCCTGGCGCTCTCCTTCGACATTTCCGGAGCATTCGACAATGTCTGGTGGCCGAGCATACTCAAGAAATTGAAAGTGCGAAGCTGCCCCCGAAATCTTTATAGGCTTATGGCTGACTATTTCGCCGATCGGCAAGTTGTTATGGTTAGCAGCTCCGATAGCGTGCGGAAGAAAGTCACCAAAGGCTGCCCGCAGGGGTCAATCCTCGGTCCAAGTTGCTGGAACCTAATCTTTGATGAAGTTCTGCAACTCCTCTCGAACGCCGGGCTCTGCGAGCCCATCGCCTATGCGGACGACCTGCTCGTGATTGTCTACGGCAATTCGCGACGGGTACTGGAACAGAAAGGCAAAGGAGTTGCGCTCGTTATATCTGAGTGGTGCGCCACACAGAAACTAACGTTGTCAGCTGCTAAGACCGAGATGATTTTATTGAAAGGTTCTCTGGATATGGAAAGACCTCCTGTGATAAAGATTTATGGGAAGAATGTGGCACTCAAGCCCACCATCAAGTGGCTCGGTGTCCACATTGACCAAGGATTGGGTATTAATTCCCATATCAATAATATTTGTGCCAAAGCCGAACTTACGTTTTATACGTTAGTGACGCTCGCTCGAGCCGATTGGGGATTGAGACATCCGACCCTGCGCGCCCTGTACACGGGTCTGTTTGTCCCAATCATAGCATACGCCGCCGCAGGCTGGGCAGACCTCCTCGATGTGAAGAAAAGTTCTCGACTTCTCGGATCGCAGAGGCGGATTCTGATCAGCATCACTAAGGCCTACCGTACGGTGTCGACCCACGCGATCACTGTGATCGCGGGAGAGATACCGGTGGACCTTGTGTTAGCGGAGCGCGCGTCGAGCTATAAAGCCCGAAAAGCAATAAGCATCGAACTTGGAGAATGTCGAATAAGTCACGCCGAGTTGGCGTCTGGAGATGTCTCCGTAGCCACAGCGAAAGCGATGGTGCGGAGAGAGATCCTTGCAAAGTGGCAATCGAGATGGTCGTCATCAACGAAGGGAAGGATTACCTTCCGATTCTTCGAAGATGTTCGGAACCGTCTGGAAACCCGCTGGTTGATAATTGACCACTACACAACGCAATTCCTAAGTGGACACGGAGATTTCCGTGCGAAACTGCTGGAATTCAACTTGGTGGAGGACGGAAGATGTGCATGTGGAGAAGTCGAAACTTCGACCCACGTCCTATTCGACTGTCCTACGCACGTTGAGGCGAGAGAACTCCTGAAGCAAGCGGCGGAAGCCAGCGGCCAGCAATGGCCGGTGGTGGAAGCTGGCCTTGTATCGAACGCTAACCTATCACGGGAGTTCCGGAACTTCGCCAAAACGGTGATAACCACCAAGAGTCGAACGCAAAACGCTGTGTAGTAGACATGACTCAGCAAAGACAACTCGAACGCCGAAAGACCGAAGCATAGATGCTTGTGACTCTGCCTTCGCGTGGCCCCCACTGTTAAGTTCTAGACGGATTCTGAGTGATCCCCGCCTGGAACGAACTAAAGGAGTCATTACCTCGTAACGAGGACGGTCAACCCTTCTACCTCTGTTGTCGGGAAGAGGAAGGGAGTTTTTCCGAGCCCCCCTTGAAAGTGGTTAGGTAATCTGGAACACCTGGAGGTATAAGCAGAAAAATCTGCTCTAGGAACTCCAAAGCTGTGGCCTTGTGCCCCATGTGCTTGCACAGACTAAATGCCCCTGCAGCCGCCGCACGCGTCCCACCCGAACACTTAACCGGGGGAGGGCGTCGCACCCGCAAAACCAGCGGGATTGTTTCGCGACGCCCTCTTCTTCTTTCTCCCGCCGACGCCGGCGGGTGCCGAAACACTAGCCGGAGGAACCGGAGGGGCCGCAGTCCCCCCCGTACCAAAGGAGGCAAACATAGGGGGAGGGGGAATAATCGCCCCCAGTCCGTCCGCGGACACGGCCGCCGACCCGCCAGCGAGGCGCCTCTCCCGCCCCCTCCCCTTACGGGACGGGGCCTTGACCGCGTCCGCAAACGTCTTGTAACCGTAAGTCGTGGGGTTACCGGTGGGACGGTGGAGGTACCGTATCGCCAGCTCAGGACGGTGGTCCAGGGCTGCCGATCGAATAATCGTACGCAGAGGTAGGGTAGAGTACGACAGTTTATTTCCTCTTAAAGCTATGTACAATTTTTCCCGGCCATGTCTAGGCTGGCACACAGTGTAAGTGCGGCTTATTCTATCGCGAGTCCCGGTGTGTACGGCGGCGCGAATCCCGGTGTGTACGGCGGCGCGAGTTCCGGTGTGTACGGCGGTGCGAGTCCCGGTATGTACGGCGGCGCGAGTCCCGGCGCGTATCGCGTCGTGTACGAACAGTTGCGGTGTTTCGGCGGAGCGGGAGAGGAAAGACGATTTGACCGTTCGGTGTCTTGGCGGGCAAGCCCTGCCGTGAGACCCTGGTCGGGGAGTCTTTAGTCCGGTCACCCGGTGGGCACAACCCGTGGGTGAGTCGGAGACTGTGGGGACGCTCTCGGGAACGGAGATGACTCTGTTCGGGAGATCGATAGAAGATAACGGCCTGCGTCCAGAGGATGGCTCACGCTGTCCTTCTGGGAACCGGGGAGGAGGAGACTTCAAAAAGACGCAGCTACGCAGTCTGTCGACGCACGGGAACTGGTGCTTACAAGAGTTATTGGCTTTCGCAAGAACTAGTGTCGGCACAAGAACGTGGAATCGCACAGAAGGTCGCTGGGAGAGGTGTACTTGCCGGTACGCTCGCTCTATGCGGTCTCTCCCAAATAGGCCCGCGCCCCCAGCTTATATGTCTTCGTCCGCGGATTTTCGGCGGCGAGAAGGACACATGCTAATGTGCCCATCTCGCGCCAATTCTCGGTACCCGCGGACGAGTGGTGGGGGGCAAGACCGTTGGCCGCGTCGCGGTACGCGTTCTCGCGGCTGGGCGCGCGGTGATAGGGAGGCAAGATCGTCGTCCTACCGACAATAACTCGTTACAGTATTTCCGCCGATCCTTGCCCATTCCTGGGCAATGGCAGACGGCAGGTCGGCCGGTTTCGGCGATGGCTCGCCTCGGCCGAGCACCTTACCCAGGTGGAGGAGGCGTCCCTCCACCCTTCTCTCCAAATCCTCCACGCGACGCAGCACGGCGTCCCAAGGCTGCGCAGTGGCCTTGACGCCGGCGTCACCGGACGAGAGCTCCGCCGAGGAAGGGTGGGGGGACACCACCCTCCTCCTCTTCTTCCCTCTCGCACTCGGTGGGGCGTCGCGGATGGGGGAGGACCTCGCCGCCGACGAGGGACCCGGCACGGACGCCGCCTCCACCTGGATACAGGAGTCGGTCCAGGGGGGCACGCACGAGGGAAGGAGCTCCTCGCGAGTGGGGATAGGAACGGCGGGACGGAACGACACAGTCGCGGAGCTCCGCTCTGCCTAGGAGGGCCTTCATCCCGCGGCTGAGCCTGGCCGGGTTCGTCCAGACTCCCGGCTTGCGGCCCCTTTTGCCGGGAACAAATCCGGGCCTTTGCCCCGCGTCGATGCAGCCGTCAGAAGATGGTAGGGGAGCGTCCAAAGCGCTCCCGACGTCGCCTCCCGCGGGATCGCGGTCCTCCTCCCCCGTACTGGACGTTATCAGGGGGCGGGCTCCCCCCCGACGCCGGACTCCGCCGACGTCGGACCAGCCGCCGCCCCCGGTCGACCCATCGACCTCCATTGCCGAACCAGCGGCATCCGAGTCTCCTCCCTCCAGGTCGGCGGAAAGGACAACGACGTCAGCGTCCGCGCGGACAACCGGCGCCGCCGCGTCGCACCTTTCCAGGAGGACGCTGCCGTGCCCCAACACCCCCTCGATGCGCGGCGTCGGCGCCGACGACAACCTCGACTCCGCGGATGATTCGCATCGCGGCACCTCCCGACTGGAAATGGCGTCGCGGTCCAGCTGCCATAATCGCCGCGATCTCCCCCTGGAGGCCCAGCAGCCCCCACACCTGGTAGGGGTCCGCGACCTCCACACTCCGAACGCAGGGCACGCGTCTGGGCCTGCTCGGCGCAGCCGTCGGGCCTTCCCGACTCGTGGGTGCGAGGCCATCAATGCCTCGCTGAGGGCACAATCCCCCGTCCCCTCCAGCACCAGCACCGCGGAAGAGTCCGACTGCGACGGCGTGCTCCTCCCTGTGTACAGGTCGCTGACCTGACCTCCCCCGAAAGTCTCACTGGCGCGACGGACCCGCAGAAACGGGGGGGGGGGGCCTGCACCCCCTTACCCGCGATCGAACCGCCCTCAGCGCCCACCAAGTGGCTTGATTGCCCCCCGCCCCCGAGGACGCCCTGCGTCTCCTCCACCCCTCCCGTCCACAGGCCAGCCACCCGCGAGACAGCGGTCGAAAGCTGGACCTGTGAAGCCAGTGACCCGCACGGAGCGATCGTACACCGGTCCTCTGTGGTGAACGGACTCACACGGCCGTCCAACGTGGGTGTTTGAAGGGCACCACCCTGTGTGTGCGAAGACTCTATAATAGTCCCACGAGTAGTCGCTTAGGAGGTCGTACAACGGTAGAGGCGACCTGCCGTTGCAAAGCCACTGCGCCCGGACCCCTAGGGGCGCGGGCTACGTCTGGGGGCGGCAGGTCCCAAACGGATCTTGGTTAGGCGGAGCATGACCCGCTCCGCCCACGTGCCCCTCAACGCGAGGGGAACACGTGCCCTGGCACCACCATTGGGGCTCAGGGTTGGAGGTTTTATTATAGAGGTTTGCCTTACCTCGGGAGATAGCTCACCGAAGGGTCGTCGTTCCACCAACACGAGTTACGAAGCCTCGGGAACATCCCGAGACTACTGTTCACCCCTGCGAGCGAACTACACCGCAGGAGAGCGCGAGTGCCATATCCGCGTTCGCGCTCCTACCCAACTATGTCGTGTAGGAGCCCCAGCGGCACCACGTGAAGGTGCGGTACATGGACTTACCCCGGTCGAACTAAAAATTCGTCCAAATTCTCCGCCCTGGGCTGCCTCTGGGTCCTCCACCCGCAACCCTAAGGTCCAGGGGTACCACCAGAGGCGACAACCCAGTTGAGAGAATATGGAACCCATCGGAGTTCCCCACCAACCATGCGCCGGCAAGCCGACAGCTGGTGGAGTGCGCAACCAGAGTTTCGGGATATTAACTGACCGGTCGGGGACCACCCGTATCGGCAAATACCGAAAGTACGGACCGATCGACCAATCCCGAACGCCACCGAATTTTTTTATTTTAACGTGGAGGCAACGTGGAGGTAACGTGGTGCAACCTCCAACACACTCCGGAGCGAAGCCACGGACCGATCGCGCGCGACCTCCGCACCCCACTCCTCCCCCAAGCTGTAACTGGAGAGCAGGGAGCAAGGATCCAACCCTCGCGGGGCCCCCTCGGCGTTTCCCACCCCGAGCGGGGTCTGCGGAAGATTCCGATACGCGACCATGTAGGGGGAGGAACGACGGGCCTCCCCCTCGAGCAGCGCGAGCCACGCGTACGGTCGCGTGACTCCGCCCACCGAAATTCCCGCCCCTATTACCCCGCTTCCTTATAGCCCACCCCGTCGCACCCACGCAGCGAGTTACCCTCCTCCCTTACGGAAGACCAGGCCGAGAGGCAACAAGGGTCCGTCGCGGAAGCCGGGTTCCCCAGCGACGAACTGACGGTACGGTGTACTCTAACCCTCGAGCTAGTGTCCCCCGAGGGCGAGTTCTCGTCGTCTCTGAAGGACTAACGCCTACCCGCCCCGCGATCAATGCCCCTGACGTCCCCGACACGACCAACCCATCCCCGCAACCGGTGTAACTCAAACTCTCGAGCTAGTGTCCCCCGAGGGCGAGTTCCCGTCGTCTCTCGTGAGCTGTCCACCCCTGGGCCTCTAGCGGGCCTCCCCAGACGTCGCCACACCGCGCACACCCTGAGCGGGGTTCGCGGAAGATCGCGAGAGGAGCAGTCGCCCGGTAGCGAGCTGCCACTCACCCCTAGCCCCCTACCCCCAACCCGCTCTCGACGCTGCTCACCCCTTCCCTGTCCCACCTGAAAATAATTCCCCCTTCCCCCCGACAAAACCCTTTCTCCGAAGAGAAGCTAGCTAACACCCACCACGAACAGACGTCCCACCCAACCCCCCTGCGGGCTTACCAACATACCGGATGGTGGCAAAGTTCGCCGACGCCGCACCAACCCCCGCTCCCCGAGGTCGCGACCGCGTAACGTGCGCTTTCAGTGGGAGCAGGGGAGGGTGCCACCACCCCGAACGAAGAGGTACCCCACGGACCACCCTTCCCCTCGCGGGCCAACCAACATACCGGAAGGTGGCACCCCACGCAGCCCTACAGCTGCGCGACGACCCGACGAATTCATCCGCTCCCCACCATCCTCGGCCGAGCCCGGGAACAGTTCGCGCGTGCCCGGGGTCGGTAGGGAGCAGGTATCCCTTCCCCGAACGAAGCCCCATACGGAACCCACCCCATTATCGCGGACCAACCATCATACCGGATGGTGGCAACCCACGCAGCTAAGGGGGCAACTCAAAACTTCCAGTTGCCCTGCTGCGTATATCGTCCCGACGAGTCATCCCCTCAGTGCCTCCCTCGGCCGAATGCACGAAACTTCAAAGCCTAAGGCTTATCGTCGAACACCCGGGGCAGACACGAGGAGGTACCCTACCCCGAACGAAGCCCCAGACGGCCCACCCCAAGTTCGCGGGCGAACCAACGTCCCGGATTGTGGCAAGAACACGCAGCTTAATTGCTGCGCAGAACGTCCCGACGAGTCGTCCCCCCTAATTTCACCTCAGCCGGGGGCACGAACACATGTCGCCGTAACCTCCCGGAGTAGAAAAGGGCGGGTACCCTACCCCGAGCGATGCACCAACGACGACCCACCCCTGGCAGCCATCCCGCACACGTCGCCGTGCTCGCGCGCAGCTCGGGTGAGGCCTTATCACCCCTTATCTCCCGAGAGCCACCACCGAACGAATCTCCGAATCGCGCCCACCCGGAGCGGGGTCCGCGGAAGAATACGCGAGGCATCGCAGCTCCCCCAGCACAAGGGGAGAATGGGGGGACAGTCGACCCTTGGCCAGGAGGGCAGCACTCCCCACCGAGAGGCAAGAACAATGCTTTCATCTCACTACCCGAGCCCCCGATGCGGAGCGTCGCACAGTGGTTCGAGTACACTACATGCTAGTTGGACAAAATTATTTTTTGGCGGGTTTGGGTTCATATGGGATCCAAATTGTTACAAAACATACCTGATTTGTATTACAGTTTATTATTTAACTAAAAATAGCAATAATATAAAAATATGACTAATTCACTAAAGGAAAAAGGACAAAACGACAGTATTGTTCATTAAATATAATTAACAATTATAACATTATGTCTATTCCTGTAATTTCTGAGTTTTTAAGTTATAAAACCTGGTTTTTGATCTCAGTTTTCCCTACATCGCTATTAAAATAGTGTTTTACAACATGTTCCACCTCGATCCACGCGACAAGGGTTGAATATACGGAAAGTAGAGACTTTCTAGTTTATTTTAATCAATCGGTCGATCTGCAAAAATTTGCAAAACTATATTTTTTTAATTGTTTTCGAGCGCGACGATCGGTAGCACCACTCCGTGGATTAAAGTAGTTTTACTATATGTTCCACGTCGATCCACGCGACAAGAGTTGAATGTATGGAAAGTAGAGACTTTCTAGTTTATTTTAATCAACCGGTCGATCTGCAAAAATTTGCAAAACTATATTTTTTTAATTGTTTTCGAGCGCGACGATCGGTAGCACCACTCCGTGGATTAAAGTAGTTTTACTATATGTTCCACGCCGATCCACGCGACAAGGGTTGAATGTATGGAAAGTAGAGACTTTCTAGTTTATTTTAATCAACCGGTCGATCTGCAAAAATTTGCAAAACTATATTTTTTTAATTGTTTTCGAGGGCGACGCTCGGCAGGAGATAAATCACACTTGTTATATTCACATTTTTAGAAATCAAACCTGATTCATATCACATTTTATTTTGTCACTAATAATAATAATATTATTCTTATTATTATTAACGGGTATAACCCACTAAATATATTATTGCAAACATAAGAAATCAGACAAACTTACTACTAGGTTACAAGTCAATAATTATGTCGCGTTGATCGACAGGGAACATATAGTAAAACACTATTTTAATCCACGGATTGGTGCTACCGAGCGTCGCGCTCGAAAACAAGTAAAAAAATATAGTTTTGCAAATTTTTGCAGATCGACCGATTAATTAAAATAAACTTGAAAGTCTCTACTTTCCGTACATTCAACCCTTGTCGCGTGGATCGACCTGGAACATATTGTAACACACTACTTTAATCCACGGAGTGGTGCTACCGATCATCGCGCTCGAAAACAATTAAAAAATATAGTTTTGCAAATTTTTGCAGATCGACCGATTGATTAAAATAAACTAGAAAGTCTCTACTTTCCGTACATTCAACCCTTGTTGCGTGGATCGACGTGGAACATATTGTAAAACACTATTTTAATAGCAATGCAGAGAAAACTGAATTCAAAAACCAGGTTTTATAACTTAAAAACTCAGAAATTACAGGAATAGACATAATGTTTTAATTGTTAGTTATATTTAATGTACAATACTGTCGTTTTGTCCTTTTTCCTTTAGTGAATTAGTCATATTTTTATATTATTGCTATTTTTAGTTAAATAATAAACTGTAATACAAATCAGGTATGTTTTGTAACAATTTAGACCCCATATGAACCCAAACCCGCCAAAAAATAATTTTGTCCAACTAGCATGTAGTATACTCGAACCACTGTGCGTCGCCACCCTCGTAGAACAAGGGGTGGGCAACAGGGGTAGCCAACCCTTAGCCAGGAGGGCAGCACTCCTCGTCGGTCGGCAAGGACAGTGCATGCACTGCCCAAGCCCCCGACGCGAAGCATCGCCGCTCTCCCAGAGCCCCCTCACCACGTCAAGGTGGTCGGCACTTAAAGGGGGAGACCCATCCGCCCTAGCAGAAACCTCACCCAGATGGGTCCGATAATTTCGGAGGCAATCAAACACTACCCCCAAATACCGGACCCTGGCCGCCGTGGTGACATCGGCATCCAGAATCCGAAGACTGGCCGTCCTCTGGATCCTGTGGCCAGTCAGGAGTATGGCCTCCGTTTTTTCTGCCGCCAAGGAAAGGCCGGTTTTACGGAACCAGGCTCCAATCTTCGGCAGCACGGATGCCATCTGCATCCTGACCTGGAAGAGGTCCTTGCCCGAAAACAAAAGGGCGAGGTCGTCGGTGTACGCTATCGCACGCCCTGATTCGCCCATATATAACTCAGCGAGGAGTCCGTCGTAGACGGCGTTGCACAAGAAGGGCCCTAGAACGGATCCCTGTGGAAGGCCCGTATAAATATCCCGGACCACGGTGCCCTCATAAGAGTGCACCGTGATCCTGCGGTTACTAAAATAGTCCGCGAGGAGCGCCCGAACGTGTCGATCTACCCCTCTCCTACCCATCTCGTCCAGAACAACATCCCATCGAAGGGTGTTGAAGGCGTTCTGGACGTCAAATGACAGGAGGAGGCAGATTTTATTTCTGACCCTGGAATCCCCGGCAAACCGAGCAACCTCGGAAGCCACCTCCATGGTGCCGACCCCGCGGCGGAAACCATACTGGTTTCGGTGGAAAGGATCCCTGCTGAGCTGGAATTCCAGAATCTCCTTGATGACGTACTCCCAGACCTTTGATAGGGCTGGGTGTATGGAGATCGGCCTATAGGCTCTCGGGCTTAGGGGATCCTTACCCGGCTTCGGGATCAAGATGACTCTTGCCATCTTCCACGAAGCCGGGATTCCACCCCGCGCTATTGTGTCGGACACCATCTCACGTATCAATTCCTTGTTGGCCCTAGCCACACAGGTAAGGACCCCCGACGGGACTCGGTCGAGTCCGGGTGCCTTAGTGGCGTTGATACGCGAGAGGGCACTGTCGACCTGCTCGGGCGTCACCTCCGGCATCGCTCTCCAATACGAGGAGAGTGGTCGCATGGAGGGGGGGGGGGGCGTGCATACGCACTGGCCCAGCTGTTGGTGTGGGGGAGGAGGAGGAAGGGGGTGGGGCTGTGGCAAACAGGGTATCAACTACCCTGCCCACCTGCTCCTGCGACAAAACCATGTTAGGTTTACACCCCCCAACCTAGCCATAACTATTTTATATGGCTTCCCCCACGGATCGTCGTCCACCGTGCCGTACAGTTCCCTCCAGCTCTTCTCCTTGGAGCGCCAGATCAGGATCTGAACTGAACGCCTGGCCAAGGAGAAGGTCCCGCCTCAGTTGTTCGGGGCGGGGGGAGGATGGATCTAATTTCCTCCGGCTGCTCTGGAGCAATCTGCGGGCACGGTGCATCACCTTTCTTGCTTCAGCAATGTCCGTGTTCCACCAACGGTTGGGTTTCCGGGTCCCCCGAGGAAGACACCTCCTCTTGAGGACCCGGGCACTAACCCCCTCTAGAAGGCGCTGCAGTCCCTCCGCCCGCGGAACCTGATTCGTAACACCGGACGGTTCCAGTGGAGGGGGAGGGGCCTGCACGCCCGCAGGCGCGGCTAGCGAGGCAGGCGGAGTCGGGAGGGCGTCCCGCAAGACGCGGAAGCCCTCCAAAATCGACTCCGGGGTGACGTCCTTCATCGCGTAAGGTGTCCAGCCGTCGCCTGGTGGTCGGCGAGCCGCACCTAGTTTTGCCAGAGTGTGGTGGACATAAAGGTGGTCGGAGGCAGTGTAATGCCGGCGCACCTCACTCCTCCGAACCCTCCCGGCCAGACTTCTGTCAACAGACAGAACGTCGATGAAGGACGGCCCCCTGCTCGTCTGAAACGTACAACGGTCCCGGAGCCGAATGGGCACACGACCCAACCTCGCCAATAGCGCCATGCAAGCATGGCCCCTCCGGTCAGCTGCCTTTCCCCCCCCCCCCCCACCAGGCAGGGGATTTGGAATTCAAATCCCCCGCGAGGATGACCTCTCTCTCCGGGGTAAAAAGGTTTAAAACAATACCCGCAAGCTCGTCGAGGTACCGCAGGAATGCGGGGCCTTTTTTGGTCGGACGACAATAGCAGCTCACCAAGACCGTGTTATCCACGATCGCGGTGGCTATCCCTTCGGCTGCGATAGGTGGGGTAAGGGACGCAAACCTACCCTTAAACCCGGTGCCTCAGATCGCTGCATCCCCCGTGGCATCTGCTATCCACTCAGGTAATATCCTGAATGATTCGGAGATGACCACGAGGTCAACCCCTAATAGGCAGGCATTGTGGATCATAAGATCCTGAGCAAGCCTGCACCTGTTGAGATTGATCTGCAGGACCTGAATCATTATACGGGTCTACCGGATCTTGCCCTCCTCCCCACAGCCGAATTCGCCCTGATCGCTGGGCAGGCCAGCGACGCCGTGACATGCGCCGCTTTTTGGCCCTTAACCCCTGCCGCCGAGCAAATGAGGCACCGAGCCACGCCCTTACAAGCCGCAATGGCGTGGTCGTAGGCCCCGCATCTCCTACACAATTCTTTTCCCTTGGGAACCGTGGGGCATGATGCAGCCAGGTGCCCCAGTTGGTGACACGCGAGGCATCGCGTGCTAAAACGGACGGGCTCCGCGCCCTTAGGGAGGGCGGTGGTAGGTACCTCTACAGGGCCGCGCCTAAGTCCTCAAGGAGCCTCGGGGCATCGATCATGGGATCGATATCCCGGACCTCTAAAACTATCCTGTCCTGGAGGGCGGTGCAAACCACCTTCCCGGACGTGAGCCTGATGAGCTCAGCGGCCACAGCGGCCGCGCTCACCTTAGGGCCCAGCTCTAAGAGCACGTGCCCCAGGCGCGTGCGTTTAACGGCCTTGACGTCTGTCAAAGCCGCACGCCGCAGTAAGTATCCGTTGCCCGGTAAGTATCCAGGTACTGCCCTCCCTCCGGAACCCGCACTAGGACCGCCTCCGGTCGCGTCCTCGCCGGCCTCTTCTTTTTGGGGGCGACTTGCCCTCGAGGAGCCACCGCCTGCGTGGGGGCCCCCGTCATCCTAACACCGATGCGGGGGGTGCCAACCTTCTTGTTAAGGGTGCACATCCCCGCCTCGTTCCCACTCGATGGGGGTGGGTGGGGCGTATTCCCCTTATGCCCCACCTTCGGGGTCGCTCCCGGTGGCACCGTATTAGCCGGCACCCCACTCAGGGGGGCAGTTGTCCCCCTTTTGCCCTTCTTTTTCGGCTTTGTGACCTCCACAAATGTGGGGATTCCCACTCACACGGGCAGCGGCCTCAGTGGGTGGGGGTGGGGGTCCGCACCCAGCCTTCACAGAAGGCACGCTCCCATCTACAACAAGAGGGGGGGGGGGGTGAAGGAGCCTCGGACACACGAGAGGAGGAGGGCCTCCTCTTTGTGTCCGCCGCTGACAGTGCCTCGTTGGGGAGGTTCGAAGCCTCTTCCCCTTGCCCTTGGACTGGGGGATTTTTCCCTCTTCTTAGAAGGAGGGGACTTATCCCCCTTAGAGTCCTTGGGAATTAAGTCCGACGCCTCCTCGGGCCCGAGATACCCGGTCCCCGCGGGCCCACCACCTCATCAGTCTGGGTAGCCACCTCCGCAATTTAACTGGTTGCCTGGTGGAGGGGGGCAGGAGTCAGGTCTTTTTTTTTTTTTAGTGGAGAAATCCCTAACGGATACCCCGGCCCCCGGGGGAGGGACGGGGTTATGTGGGGTTCGCACCCACTAAAACTCCACTTGTGCGGGAGCAAACTAGCGATTCGTCCGCTTGCCCCCCCCCCCCTCAGCGCTTCCGCGATCTCCGCGCTCTACAACCCCGCGCTGTAGCGGCGGGGTCTTCCCTTGACTTCGACGACGCGCGACGGACCACACGCCCGCGTCGCCACTTCTGAGGGTCACCCTGTGATGTTGTGGGGACAGAGTGCCCCCCGGCACTCCCACCCCGCGACCCCCGCGATCGAGCGGTAACCCGGACGCGACCCATAGGGCCGCGGCCGGGCGGGGAGACGGCACCGGGTCGAATGATCTTCGGGGCCGCTCGTTGTAACGATGAGCGGCCCCGTCGACCGCCGAACTCGCCCTCCCGCTCGATCGCCTTCTACGGGAGCTCGCTGTTGATAGCGCTCTTGGCGCGGCTCCCGGGGGAGCAGCGGATGGTCGGCTGCTCCCCGATGGGGCCCTCCGATGCGAAGACCCCCTGGATAAATCTCCGCCGTCGCACGCCGCGACCTGCCACGACGCGACGCCGACGGCAACTCCGTGGCACAGCCACTCCTTCCCAAAACTTGGAAACCCCCGACTCGGAGATACGCCGTTGGGGAGCGTATCACTGCCTGACCTCCCCCGGCTCCGGGTCATCTTGGCCTCTGCCGTTTTCTCTTCCGGCACCTGGGAGCTGCCAGACGAGACGGGTGACCAGAAACCTCTCGGTCCTTCTCCGCCTGCTCTTTTCCGAGCATGATGGCCTCCGCGTAGGAGGCCATCGCATCCCATGCAGCCCGGTCTCTCGCCATGCGACGCACGACTGTCGGCAGCGAGAGATCCGGGCCTAGCTGCGCCTCGAGGACACGGCGATCATCGATCCACTCCCGGCATCTTGCCAGGGTGTGATCGGCCGTGTCTTCGTCGCCCGAGTCGCAGCTGAAGCACCGCGACGACTCCTCCCGCCCTATTCGACGCAGATAGGTGCCGAAACAGCCGACACCTGTCATTATGCTCTCAGCTATCGTGCTGTCAGGTTGTTTGTTTCTGTCTCAAGCGTTCGTCCGCACGTGCGTTGACACTGTGACTCATCGTAGTCCCCTCGACCGTTAAATTTTGGGCTCGGTGGAATTTTTATCACGCTTTTGCACCGTATTGGCCGTAAAAGCTGAGTTTCGGACTTCTTTTTGAGGTTGATTAAAGTGAGCTGTGCTGTGACACCCGTATACAACCTGTGTATTCCATCTCATATCTTTCGGTGACTGTAGTGATGATGGGTGGTCCAAAGAAGTGTAAAGGATGTGGTTCCACACTTGCTAATCCGGTTTGCTGCCCTGGCTGTGGTATTAATTGTCACCCGGGTTCAACTTGCCTTGGCCGTTCGGGTCATCCTTGGCAGGAAGGGAGACTCATTAATTGTCGCTCAGGATCTCCTAGGCCCCGGACTGTTGGCACCCATTCCAGCGGCACGTCGGCTCAGTCGCTCTCAGTACTACCGACAGCTACACGCCAATCCCTCTCTGCTGTACCGTCTAATACGGAGATGCGTGATATGATCAGGGAGGTAATTAAGCAGGAGCTGGCCGTATTGAGAGATGAAATCCTCTCTGGCCTAAGAATTGAACTCTCCGACATGAAGGCTGAGATCTGCACAATATCGGAGCGTGTCAGGGTGCTCGAGGAGAAATCCTCAAACCCCCCTACAGGACCTCCTTTCGCTCCAACGGCCCAGGACATTCTAGAAGAACTGCACGAGAGAGAGGCGAGGGCCAAAAACATTGTTATATTTGGCATACCGGAAACGCAAGAACCTACACCGGAGCTCGTCAGAGTAGCTGATGCAGCGGGTGCACGGGCAATACTGGGAGAACTGAACTCCCAAGATGTCCCAGTTTCGACCACGTACCGTATAGGGAAACGGGCTAATGGAAAGGTCAGACCACTTTGTGTGCGTCTAGGCTCTGCTGAGGACGTGAAGATGGTCCTCAAAAACAAGCACCATTACAAGGGACCTTTCAAAATAGCGGAGGATAAAACACGACTGGAACGTGAGACGCTGATGCAGCTAAGGATGAAACTACGGGACCTTCAGGAGCAAGGAGAGTCTCAAATGACCATCCGGTACATTCGTGGGACTCCAAGAATCGTGAAGAGCAACCACCGAAGTGATGTGTCTCAAAAAAAACTGATGCGAAACCCTTTAGTATACTATCAGAATGTCCGTGGTTTGCGTACGAAACTAGATTCCTTGTGCAATGCCTTACTTACATCCGCTACGTCATTTGATGGTATCATTTTTGTTGAGTGTTTGGGATTGGTCGTAGCGATACGACCAATCGTGCGCATGTCCCCTTTGGCGAAGAAGCGCGAGTTTTAAATGCGTCTATGCTACCGATGTAGCTGCAGGGCGATCGCGGTGACGGACTGGTCGGGCCATCTCGGGATTGGCGTCTGCACCAGTTAGCTTTGTCTCGCGACATGTACGTGGACCGTTTTGATTGGTCGCGTACCTGTTCACCCGGACCGGTGGCTTGGCCCGTGCCGTCTCCGCGATCGCTCTCTTCTGTGCTAACCGCGTTCCGAGAAACACCTCTGTTATAAAGGTCGCGAATCCAAAGAGCTATCGGCGCTCCTATAATTTCTCCACTTGCTTGGAATTTCTAACAATTAATTCTCGTACTTGCGTGATAATGTAAGTGCTATTAAGTAAAATTAAATTTGTGTTCAAAGGCCAGTCTAAAAATTAGAGAGTCTTGTGTCTTAAGAATAAACGTGCTCGTTTATTGACGCCATTACGCAACATTTTAAAACCTCGTTATATATCTTTAAACGTAAATTAAGTTTCTAGCGCTTAAACAAAGGCAAGAGCGTAGGTGCTCCACGATCTTGCTCAAACATAAAGTTGGTCCTTCGAGCCGGATCTTCGGCGATTTAGTGCGCGCTTCGAGTACTGAGTGGGCCACGTGGCGTGAGAGTGTTGCCCCGTTACGCCATTATGGAGGGCTTGCTAAAGGACCAGATCAATCTGTATCATTGTCTCTCTCGTGTGTACGAAAACCTAAAAAAGAAAGGTGCGGCTAAAATGACCGAAGGTGCGGTGCAAGCTCGACTGGAAATGCTAACGGAGCTCTGGGAGCAATTCGTGAAGCAACATGATGTTTTGATGAAGAATCGTACGGAGGCATGGGCCACCCATGATTATTTTACCAAGGACGGCTTCGACCTTGGTGAAGAATCGTTCCTAGAACAAAAGGGGTACCTTCTGGATCTTCTGCGTGGATTCAACCGGAAGTCAGAGTCCGCCGCCATGACTCCTACTTCCGCTGGTGTTCGTCCTGCCGAGGAAAGGCGATCACGCGCCACTCTGCCCAGTATACCCCTCCCTAGCTTCGACGGGAGGTACAGCGAATGGCAGGCTTTCCATGATTCCTTTGTTTCGCTGGTAATCAAGGATCCCTGTCTCATGGATGTAGACCGTTTACATTACTTGAAGGGGTGTGTCAAGGGCGAAGCCAGCACGGTGATCCGCAACCATACAACGACGGACAATAATTTTCAACCCGCGTGGAATGCCTTAAAAGAGCGGTTCCAAAATAAACGCCATTTGGTGACCGCCCAACTTACACTATTAAATGAGTTACCCTCTGTAAAAAGTGAATCATCTGCCGAATTGAAAAGGTTGTTTTACGGAACGTGGGGCGTAGTTGGCGCCTTAGAAGCTCTGAATCGTCCTGTGACTACCACCGACTGGCTGGTCAACATGACGGTCGACCGCTTAGACGAACAATCGCGCCGCGAATGGGAAGCTTCGCTGGGATTATGTACTGATCCGCCCTCTTTGGAAGCTCTAAGGGTTTTTATTGAGACTCGTATACATACGGCTGAGGCTCTTGAAAACCAACGTAAGCGTGATACTCCTGTCGAGGGTAAACAAACAGCGTCCAAAGTCAACGCGATGCAAGTGCATCAGGTCGCCACCACGTCATCGCCTGTCAAGGACTGCGGTTTATGTAAGGGCTTTCATTACTTGCTCTTCAGTAGTAAGTCAATGAGAGTTCTAACTCAGGTCCTCTGAGGGGAGCGCGGGGGCGGGGGGAAGTGAGGGCGCGCGGGGGAGCGCGGCGGAGGGAAACATGGGCGCGGGACCTGCGGGGAGAGGAAGACCGCTTGCGCGCGCACGTGCCGCGGAGTGGGGGAAGCCGCGATGATGGAGGGGATTAGTCCGGGCCAAGCCGCCGCGGAGACCTGACCCACCGCCGGAGACCTCTCCAGACCTGACCCACCCCCGAAAATTATTTTAGACCTAACCGATGTTGGGGACGACCTTGGCCCACCCCGAAAACTTTTTCAAACCCCAGGCCCATCCCCGAAAATTTAACCGGAGGAAGTGAATGACCCCCCCGAAAACTTTTTCAAGCCCCAGGCCCATCCCCGAAAATTTAACCGGAGGGAAGTGAATGACCCCCCGAAATTTTTTTTCCAAACCATTACGCGGCATACAGACATTTATTTCCAATGCAGAGAAATAATTTATTTTTTATCGGATGATGTTTCGAACAGTGTCGGGAAAGATCGGCATTTTACAAACCGTGTCTTCGGAGGAGGGAAAGAGACAGAGCATTTTTTAATTCGGAGGAGAGAGAGAGAGCACTACATAGCGTCGTCGCAGCGTCTCGCGCGATCGCGCGTAACTCGAATCCTCTGGAGCGACCGTGCGGGGTGACGTCATTTTCACGGCGCGAAGAACGAAGTAGAATTATGCGACGTCAGCAGAAATTTCTTTCCCAACGCACAGAAATATGTTGGAAAGGATATTATAAATGAATCGTTACAAGTATTGATGTGAAAATCATAAATTTATTATTAAAACGTGCTATAGTGGTACATGGTTTATACATCACACAACATGGATTGTAATCCTAACGCCAACAATTCACAATCGATCAATGAATGCTGTTCGTAGTGATCGCTTTCGGAAATTAATTTCACATAATCTGTTGGTGCGGTAGCGCTACGTAGAACGTTTACGAACGCGGTATATTTACTGGCTACAGCATACATATTTTCGGTCAACCAAGTGAACATATGATCGATGCAATGTTCATACGCGAACAGTTTTCGCATCGTAACTTCCGTCATGTATAAGGTAACGCGATTATCTGTGATTTTGATGAGTTGATCATTGTGCATGCGCGTGAATTCGATTCGCAAATGATCAATTTCGATGTGGGTCTGGGGTGTTGTTACGTTGTCGCGTAATTTTTGAAGAATGTCAGCCCCATTTTGCAGTAGAAGCTTCCACGTAGACATTGAGAAGCTCAACTCGGCACCTTTATTGTCGGCTATGGAGATCTCGACGTGGCACAAATCCATGCCGATGCGGATTCCAATAGTTAACCGTTTATAAGCTGTTGAGGTCAACGGGTAATCCCGCCCTAGGATTCGCACGATTGATGGTTTTGGCGTTTTCACTGTTTTTGACGTTGCGGATCCAGAACTGTAAGAAACGTATACACGGAATTAATACTCGATTCGCTTGCGTTTACAGTGAATCAAGTAAATGAAAAGTGTATAATAACGCGTACGTACCTCATATTGAACTGATGTTCCTGTTGCTGGCGTTTATTGGAGTAATCACCATTGATGGCGGATGCATAGGATGAATCGTTGAAGCTGCGTTTGTACATCTTGATATGCGCTATGTACGATTATACTGATCGGTGGAGAAGTTAACGCAAACGATACTCTTTAGCACTCGAGCGAACGTGGTATAATGAAGTTCTCAGGTCTGACCAACGTCGCTTTTATACAAATTCACGTACACGTACACATCAATGTGCAAGAATATATTGCATCAGCATTCGAGGGAGGGGATACGCCAAAGAGTAAGACAGAGATAGCAAATCATGCATAAAAGTCTCGACACATGTCGAATGTAATATGATACTTTTGGGAACGTTGAATCTTAGAAAATAGGTGTCAGCAGAAACTGTGTTGGACGATGTTGCGCGCTAATTCGTCATTGGCGTGAATCATGGAACGAATTATGCGATATCAGCAGAAATGGCTTCAGATGATAGACAGAGATACCAAATCATGCATAAAAACGCGCTCCAAAGTGCACAAAGCCTCAAATCGTTGCAACGTGTTGCGAGGAAAAAGACATTTACATTTACAACCATGGGAGAATTCGATTACATAACCCGCCAATTGCTGGATCAATCCGCGCGATTGATTTCGCGGGAAGAGTACCACGCGTGGGAAGAACGGTGCAACGAGTGTATCGAATCGTTGGAAGAACAGAGCCGTGTGAAACGCCCGCGATTATCGATCGGTGTTCGGCAATCGTTGGTTGCTCGAATCGCGCACCTCGAAGGGCTGAAACATTCGTTGCGCGGCCGTTTCGTGCGCGAAGGTGCCGGACATTCTAGCATAGGACTTTTGTGGCGCGAAATAGACGCTGCGTTCGATAACCGCGTATTAACTGGTGCCGTGCTAAATTCAAACTATATCGAGCCGCGCAACTTCCTCCAGGATGCGGGGGCCACTGTGCTGGAGCATGTGCGGGGTGCTTTGAGGAAACAGCGGAACCTCAAAGTGAACACGGTGTTCAACGGCGAATTTGTGGCGGATGACAAGCGTGCTTGTAAAAGCATCAACACCCGAAACTGCGAACTCTTCCGCACATCCGATCTGCAGGAGTGGTACCAGCGATGCGTTATCGAACCCACCCTGGCATCGCTGGAAGAGTTCCAGGAACGCGACAGCGGATGGGCATTGACGCGAATCCTCAACCTCACAGTCAATGTCAATAAGTACAATCCGCTGCGCGCGGGATGCCGCTACAAGTTGCCGCAGGAATTATCTTTGAAGAACGCAACAATTAGTGTACAATCCTCGGACAATGCGTGTTTCGCGTGGGCAGTGGTCGCCGCTCTTCATCCTGCGGAAAGAAATGTCGATCGCCCAAGTTCATACCCTAGCTATGCTTCCGTGCTAAATCTCCAGGGCATTGAGTTTCCAATGTCCCTAGCACAGATTGGGAAGTTTGAACGGTTGAACGACATCTCCATCAATGTGTACAGCTTCAAGGTGGAGAAAGGGTCGACGGTCTTTCCGTTGCACCTCACCAGCCAAAAGAGGGATCGACACGTCAACCTGCTCTACACACCGAATCAAGAGCATGGTGATGTAGGACACTTTGTACTGATCAAGAATTTGTCCCGGCTGGTGAGCACGCAGCTGAGCAGGCACAATGGGAAAAAATTCATCTGCGATCGGTACGTATATAAACTTGTGAAATATTAAAATGTCTCGCGAAAACAAATTAAATAAAAAAATTGTGTTTACAGGTGTACGCACTACTTTATCTCAACCGAGAAGCTGGAGGCGCATACAGTGGACTGCGGGCAAATGAACGACTGTGCCATTCTGCTGCCCAGCGAAGGCAAAAATCTCCTCAGTTTCGACAACCACCGCATGAAGGAGCGACTTCCCTTCGTTGTATACGCCGATCTCGAGTGCATCATCGAGAAAACAGAGGACAGTCACCGTGTGGGTGATACAGATAATAAATTACACGCGTACCAGTACCACAAAGTGCATAGCATTGCCTATTATATGCATTGTTCGTACGATTCATCACTGTCGACGTATCGATATCGCCGCGACGCGGATTGCGTTTCGTGGTTCGTAGACGAACTAAAAAATTTTGCAAACTTCGCCAAACCCATCTTGACCAGTAATGTTCCCATGCTGGATTTAATTCCCGAACAGTTGACGACATTTCACGATGCAACACACTGTCATATTTGCGAAGAACCATTCGAGGCTAGCGATAAACGAGTCCGCGATCATTGCCATCTCTCCGGACGATTCAGGGGCCCGGCACATTCGGAGTGAAATTTAAATTATAAAAATGCATTTTACATCCCCGTAGTTTTCCATAATTTATCCGGTTACGATTCACATTTCATTATCAAGGAAATAGCTACCGCTTTCGAAGGCAGCGTTGACGTATTGCCCATAACTAAAGAAAAGTATATTTCATTCACAAAAAATGTCGAAGATACGGCTGACTCAGACTCGCGAAATTATATTAAATTACGATTCATCGATTCGTACAAATTTCTCAATACCAGTCTCAACAAATTAGCGTCTTTTCTTAGCACAGATCAATTAAAAATTTTACGATCCCAATTTGAAACATTATCCACCGAGGATTTCAATTTATTGACGCGAAAGGGTGTATTTCCGTACGAATACCTCGATTGCGCGAACAAGCTGCAGGATCCATGCTTACCGCCGCGCGAGTCATTCCACAGTTTGTTAACGGGTGAGACTGTATCCGAGAGCGATTACGCACACGCCGAGACAGTCTGGCAGCGTTTCGGGATTAGAACCTTGGGCGAATACAGCGACTTGTATTTGAAAACAGATGTCTTGTTATTGGCAGATATTTTTGAAAATTTTCGCGAAAGTTGTATCAAGAGTTACGGATTAGATTCAGCGCATTATTACACTTTACCTGGTTTCACTTGGGATGCAATGCTAAAACATACCAAAATTACATTCGAATTGCTCACAGACGTCGACATGGTTATGTTTGTCGAACGCGGTATACGCGGGGGTTTAAGCCAATGTTCCGGAAGATACGCACATGCCAATAACAAGTACATGCCATCTAACGACGCATCGGAACAGTCATCGTACTTGATGTACTTTGACGTGAACAATTTGTATGGATGAGCAATGTGTCAGCCCCTACCATACGCCAAATTTCAATGGGTCGAAGATGTTGCGAGTTTTAACGTGTCTTCGATCCCGGTCGATTCGCCCACGGGATACATTCTCGAGGTAGATCTGGAATATCTGCAAAGTCTGCACGACGCTCACGCCGATCTACCGTTCTGTCCGACGCGTGCCAAACCACCCGGCAGCAGGCAGGACAAATTACTCGCGACGGTATACGATAAGTAGCGTTACGTTATCCACTATCGCAACCTGCAGCAGTGCACGCGTCACGGTCTTCGTATTACAAAGATACACCGCGTGCTTCAATTCGCTCAATCCCCCTGGCTCCGCGATTACATCGAACTCAATACACGGTTTAGAACAGGCGCGACAAACGATTTTGAGAAAAATTTGTACAAATTGATGAACAACGCGGTATTCGGCAAAACTATGGAAAATGTACGAAACCACGTGGATGTAAAGCTTTTGACACATTGGGAAGGGCGATATGGCGCGGAGGCAATGATCGCGAAGCCGAATTTCCACAGCAGAAGTGTTTTTTCTAAAAATTTAATAGCTGTTGAATTGCGTAAACTCGAGGTGAAATTCAACAAACCGATATACGTGGGTATGTGCATTCTAGACATATCAAAAATTTGTTTGTACGAATTTCATCACGAGTACATGTCTCCCAAGCACGGATCAAAATGTAAAATTCTATACACCGATACGGACAGCCTCATTTATCACATTCGATGCGACGATATCTACGAGTCCATGAAACGCAATATCGATAGATTCGACACGAGCGATTATCCTATGGACAATCCATATAATATGCCGCGTGTAAATAAGAAGGTTCCAGGGCTGATGAAGGACGAAAATAACGGTGCGATAATGACCGAATTCGTAGGTCTTAGAGCGAAAATGTATGCGCTTCGCGTAGACGGCAAAAAGGATACGAAAAAGGCGAAAGGCGTCAAGACCAACGTCATAGCCAGAACGATAACTTTCGACGACTACGCGAAGTGTTTGCATAAGGAGATCGAAATGATTCGCAGACAATCGTGCATACGGTCTAAATTGCACAAAGTGTACACCATTTCGGAGTCTAAAATCGCTCTAAGTCCGTACGACGACAAGCGGCATATCGTACCCGATTCGACCGACACTCTGCCCTGGGGACATTATAATATACCGTTGTAAAATAGAAACTATTGTATTTATT
The DNA here is from genome assembly GCA_963971345.1 of Andrena flavipes. NCBI lineage: Eukaryota > Metazoa > Arthropoda > Insecta > Hymenoptera > Andrenidae > Andrena > Andrena flavipes. Next base: position 35,885,740 of record OZ020480.1, read on the forward strand.
GTAAAATAGAAATTGTATTCCCTTGTATAAAAATTATAAATGGTGGAATTAATGTGTTAAAATAAAAAATTGTTCACACATATATAATTATATTTATTGATTATTTTACAATACATTATTTTTATTTATCCAAGAATTGTGTGATTTATCAAACCCCAGCCACTTGACGTACACCTTATCCCCCTTTCTACGCAACACTTTTTCCACTAGATATACATCAGGATCGGTGACGCGTTGCAGCTCGTGTTCATAGAATCCTCCGGCAACGGGTTTTCCACAGGAATCGACCAGCAGATAGGTCGTGGGATTAGTTGTCGGTACTTTGGCTATCTTGAACACCTCCGTTGTCCAATTCGGCGTATAGCCTTTATCGAAGATGGTTTTAAATTTGCTGACGCGCACAAAATCGCCCAACTTGAATCTCGCCGGAGCAGCGATCTTTATGTTGTTGTATACGGTGGCTAGCAGCTTATCGGCGATCGCAGGGGTGACATCGCAAGGACGCATTCCGATGGTTCTGTGTTTTCGCGCGTTATACTCTGCGAGCAGACGCGGTAGCGAATCGGTCCATCTATAGGTTCCATTCAGCGTAAACAGTTTCCACATATTGTTCTTCAACGTTCGATTGAAACGTTCCACGACGGAGGCCTTCATCACCGAATACGTAGAATAATGATTAATGTCATGCTTTGTCATGAGTTTCTGCACATCGGCGTTGTAAAATTCTTTTCCTTGATCGGTTTGTAAATTTTTAGGATATCGACCTCTAAATATCTTTGCAAACGCTTTGGTCACCTCAGCGCCACTTTTAGTCTTGAGCGGCAACGCCCATGCATACTTGCTCAACACATCGATGACGGTAAGTATGTAGTGGTGACCCTGGTTGAATCGCGAGTATGGTCGCATTTCTACAATGTCAGCTTGCCACAGATCGTCGTATCCACGCACTATGACGCGCCTCCGCGGGAAATGTCTTCGAGCTGGAGCATGCAATTCGTCAACGAGTCGTCGCTTCTTGTGGCCATGGTTTTCCTCTTTACTCTTGGATTTCGACAATGACTGCATGTTTGACGCGAATGATGTGATAATTATCGTGTACGTGCATTATGTACTCCCCGTCGGCCCGAGGACAAGTTCAACCGTCTCGCATGATTCTCCTTCGCACTGTCGCTGCGGATTCAACGCCTCCGATATCTTTTGAACGCTGTTTTGCAACATCAGCATATCTCTGAAACACGACCAGCTTCCTCTCTAATTCTTCCTGCTGCTCTCGCAAAAGTTTAATGTTCTTTTCCACGTATAGTTTATTGACAGCATCGGTGTCGGTCACCGGCTGAGCTACGCGTCGTATCTTGTGTGATTTTGCATCAAAGTCGGCACCGGTCACGCAAAGAGCGTTATCTCGCATGTAATTTCGAAGCAGACCGGTCCATTTGTAATAGTCCATTGTAGCTGCTCCACTTTTCTCGAGCGATACCCCAAATTTGTTGATCGGCATCTCGACGTATACAGTGCAAATCATTGGCGTGCGGTTTAATTTATAATGAGGCCTACCTCGCGGAGTTCCTCGATAATCGATAGAATTTCGGGATCGTGAGAGTTGTTACCCGCCTGACGCGACGCTTCAAGCAAACGCAACCGATCCACCAACTCGTTGGGATCGTCCCAGTGCACGTAATCGATCTTGTTATCGTTTACCACCATGGCTCGTGGCACCGTTAGACCTTTCCCCGCCCTACTAGTCGACACACGGGGAAGTAGAGGTGCAATTACATGCTTGTACTTGTATCCCTTGTTGCTTAATATGGGGTATTTAGCATTATGATCGCGTCTGTGGGCATTCGTCGACAGCAGTATACTTTTGTATTTTTGTTTATCGGCATCGGTGTACACAGCATCGTCGGGAATTCTTTTGAAAATCAGTTCGTAAAGACCGGGTGTTCCTCCGTATCTTACACCATCTATGATTATATTATCGCCCCTGTCTATATCGAAAGCCTTATCCCCAAGCATCGTTCCACTATTACCAAAGTACACGCCGTACACATAGTCCATTGTCGTATCCCTATCACCACTTAGGATCGCGCTCATGTATTTTTGCCCCAGCGGACCGAAATGACTGCGAAACGTTTCTTGTCCCTCGGGTGTTTGGAGTTGATGTCTAATAGATGTTGCAAACGACTCGTTTGGTGTAGTTTCGAAAACGTCGTCATCATCATCAATGACTGAGAGCGATTGTACGCGAGGAATTGTATTTATTGGCGCTGGTGGAACGGGAGACTCGTTTGATGCGGCATTCCGCCGTTTATGCTTTGATTGAACTGGTGTGGAGGTTACGAGTGAATATTCCGATGACGTGCGTCGTTTCTTCTTTCTCTTACGCTGTGAGTTCCCTTTCGACACGATTTTTGTTTTAGGCGTTAATGTTTCATTTTCTTCAACGTCTGTGCTCATCGGCGGTGATGTGTCAGCTTCTGTCGTTGCAGTATTTTCCACAATATGTTTTAAGGGTTCCACAATAGGTTTGAAGTATTTCTCCAACGCGATATCTTCCTCCATCTTGTCGGTCTTCAAAGCCTGATGTTTCCGGCGAATGGCTTCGCTGGTTTTTGCAATTTCCTTCGCTATTCTCTCGCGATCCTTAATCTCCAGACTATCGATATCAATCATCGTCGTTGTACAGCAGACGTTGCGTTCCCACCGACGTTTTGACGATAATTGACCATCTCACGGTACGGCAAACTCGTTAAATCCCTTTCTATAACGTCCATTGGACATCGCGCTATCCTTGTCTATCACCACGAAACCATACTCCCGTTGCCAACAATTACGACACAAAGCGCAGAAATCCTCGTAAGACATGTCTGTGTTTACGTGATCGTTGTACACATGTTTCAAGTTGGTACCATCCTGCTTAAACAGAATCAACAGATTGGCATTGTCGCGTATAAGATGTTTGGGAATCTTTGCATACGTCTGACAGAGATAAAAACAGTCAACGTTCGAGTGGCGCCCCATTGCAAAGTATTCCCTTATCGTATCCTGCTTGTCACATGCCACATCATCAAAGATAAAAATGGAATTCGGAAGCGATTCGCTCGGTGGGATGACGTCACTGTTATTCGAAAACGTAAAGTAGCCAATTTCATCTATAGGAGTCAATAAATTATCCAAATACTGATATTTCGGCTGTTGCAACGATTTGGAATACACGTACACGTTCTCGAAGCGGACGCCGTGAGGACTTTCCAACAAGCTCACCAGCACGTTGGTCTTTCCACAATTTGATGGACCGCAAATGAGGCAGCGGATAGTGTTTGGCAGCATGCTACCGTGTCTGCGCATTGTTTTCGGGGATATCAGCTGCGACTTATCGTCAAAATTTGTCACGCGTATCGCCATAGATTGCCGTACGAATCGCATCCTGTCCGTGAACCGCGAAAATGATTTTGATACGTCGAAGCGCCCTATTTATAGGTCTGCGCCGAAGCAAAACAGCTCAGTATGCAAAATGCTTCTGGTCCTGTCGGATAATTTCGATATTCGAGCCCTAACCTCTGAGCAGTTGAAATATATACCAAAGATTATTCTACTGCGAGAGTTTGGCAGACACATTGATCAGTTGTGGGACAGGCTCCCCGATCATATAAAAGCCGATCCTGAGGTTCAGCAGCATCGTCGGTGTCTGGAGCATTATAATCGCCCTTGGCAGCGAACGCATATCGACGGTCTGGCACCGTTGATTAAAAACTGTAGCGAATGTCACCGACGAGAGTAAAGAAAGGTCGTGGTTTGTTAAATCGGGCGATGAACGCGCTACATATCGAATTACATATCCCGGGATATCAGTTTTGCGGTCCAGGAACTCATCTGGCAAAACGATTGGCTAGAGGTGATCGAGGCATCAATCCGTTGGACGCAGCGTGTCGCGAACACGATATTGCATATTCGCGTAGCAACGACCTCGACGAAAGGCACGCGGCAGATAAGATACTCGCTGACAAAGCGCGAAAACGCATCGTTGCGCGAGACTCGACTCTGGGTGAAAGAGGTGCTGCTACAGCTGTTTGAGCAGCTATGAAGGCCAAGACGAAAATCGGAATGGGGATGAAAACAAAAACCTGCAAAAGGACTCCAAAGAAAGCATCGAAAAAACGGATTCTTCCAGTAGCAAAACGGGGTGGTATATTACCGCTTCTCCCGCTGCTAGGTGTCCTCGGATCGTTAGCTGGTGGAACGGCGGGGATCGCCAAGGCGGTCAACGATAATAAGGCGGCGCAACATCAGCTGCAGGAAATGCAACGTCATAATCGCTCCATGGAAGGTCGCGGACTTTATCTCGCACCGTACAAGCGCGGACAGGGAATATCGAAACGAAAAAAAAAAAACGCCGAGAAGAAAATAAAAATGCCTGCGGGCGTAACTACCGATTTGCAATTGGAGGAGTTGGCAAAACGTATGCGTATCCCATTCTTTAGAGGTGTTTTTATGCGAAACGCGTTACCAGCCGGAGGAGTACGTCGAAACGAGAGCGGTATAGTAAATTTGGACAATGCTGCGGGATCAGGAACTCATTGGGTGGCATATGCGAAGAGAGGATGTCGAGCTATATATTTCGACAGCTTTGGGAATCTTCGACCGCCCAAGGAATTGGTAAAATATCTGGATAAATATGCTGTGGAAATTGAATACAATCGTTCGTCTTACCAGAAGTACAATCAGAGCAATTGTGGACAACTATGTCTACGCTTTCTACAAACGATCGGCACCAAATTTAAGGATTGACTTCCCACCACTCTGAGTCAGTACCAGTCCAGTCGTACAGCTCGGAATATGTCGTTAACATTCACTCTAACCGGCAAGAGTAGCACCCTCGCGGTGAGCTACTTTCCACCCATAGATTTGAGCGACGATGAATACGAGCTTGGTCTAACAACCTTTGAAACCTATCATACAATACCGAACATCGACTCGAGCAACGATAAATTCTACTTCGTCGTGAATTATGACACCGAAAATAACACCATCGACACCACTCATGAATACATTACGATTCCCCACGGTTCCTACGAACTAGACGCCATCGCCAAGTATCTGAAGCAGCGATTACTCGAACGGTATCCTCAAAATCTCGGTGACACCGGTGATAACAGTGACAATGATGTGTATCCTATAGTGTTGCGTCCCAACAACAACACCATGAAAAGCGAACTGTACTGTCGGTTCGTCGTAGACTTTACAAAGCCCAATAACATTGGATCGCTACTGGGATTCTCGACGAATCGTGTATTAGAACCTGGACGGTGGTACGAATCGGACGATCCGATTAATATCATGAACGTGAACATTATTCGCGTAGAATGTAGCGTAACCGCTGGCGCGTACAACAATGGGAGGCGTGTACATACGATACACGAATTTTCTCCAAGGGTCCCACCAGGATATAAGATATCGGAAACGCCTGCACAAATCATTTACCTTCCAATCACCGCACAGATTATTTCGGATCTGACGATACGCGTTGTGGATCAAGACGGACGGTTGCTTGATTTTCGAGGTGAAGAGATTACCATCAGATTGCACGTACGACGACGACGATAATACATGTGGTGCGAACGAAAGAGATGCTTGTATTGAACGACTCCAGAAACCCGTTTCTTCCAAGTGAAATTGTTTGCAACAACAACAACAACAACAACAACAACAACAACAGCTCTGATCACGCTAAAAAGAAGAGGCTCAGTGCTGCGAACATTGCATTTTTGAAAACATTAGGATTCATTGTGCGCATTTAAGTTGAAAAAATGGCTGACATTCTAAGCATTGGAGGGAAGCCGACGTTTGATGATCGCATCGTCAAGCTCGAGACTCACACGTACAACCCATACGTCAACACGACGTTTGGATACAGCGATGAGATAAGAATACCTATACAGCAGCAGGATTTATACACATTGCCGTGTGAAAGTTTCCTCTACGTGGAGGGGAAATTGAAGATAAATAAGCCAAATGATGCGTTAACTGTGACGTTGGGAAATAATTGCATGGCGTTCTTATTCGATGAGATTCGATACGAGCTGAATGGCGTGGAGATTGACCGCAACAGAAACGTCGGAATAACTAGCACGCTTAAAAACTATGTATCGCTGACATCCGACGAAGACAAAAATATGGAGAATGCAGGATGGGGCTTGAAACGTCGCGATGGGCTAATATTGAAAAATCACTTTAATTTTTGCGTCCCACTCAAATATTTGCTGGGATTTTGCGAGGACTACAAACGCATGATTATTAATGCTCGCCACGAATTGATTTTAATACGATCACGCAACGATAACAATTCTCTAATAGGATCGCCGATGATGGAACCAGAAATCGAATTACTTAAAGTGCAATGGCGGATGCCTCATGTGACGCTGAACGACGTTAATAAGCTATCGTTGCTACGTGCTTTGGAAAGTGGACAAAACCTGAGCATTTGTTTTCACTCGGGGGATTTGTACGAGTATCCTCTCTTACAGAGCACGACCAAACATTCGTGGGCTGTGAAGGCAGCTGCGCAGCTGGAGAAGCCGCGATACATCATCTTTGCTCTACAGACTGCTCGAAAGAATGTGATGAGCGAAGACGTTACTATGTTCAACAACTGTAAATTGACGAATGTAAAACTTTTTCTCAACTCGGAATTTTACCCATACGATGATCTGAACTTGGACTTTGACAAGAATAAGCATGCCATCTTGTTTAACATGTATACGCAATTTCATAAATCATATTATGGACATAGTTGCAACGAGGCATTATTCACCGTGGCTGAATTTTTACAATTTGGCCCCCTCGTGGTGATTGATTGCTCGCGACAAAATGAATCGATCAAGAATGGCACCGTGGACGTGCGCATAGAATTCGAGTGTAAAGAGAATGTACCTGCAAATACTACGGCATTCTGTATGATTCTGCACGATCGGGTGATTGAATACAATCCGCTGACAAACGTGGTGCGCAAAATCAATTAAATTGCCACTCTACTTGCCCGCCCTCTCCTGTGTTACATGGGCCCTTCTGGCCCTTTCCGTACTTGCTGTCCGCGCGTCGCTTTATTCCTTAAACGGCGATTCAGCGGAATCGCCTCGCGCGTGTCAGTCACGTTGCGCGGAGCCGCGTAACGACAGTAGGGACAACGTGACCCTCGGCGGCCCGGGCCCGGATATTTCCAATGCATGCGGCGAGCGACAACTGCCGACGGGGCAGTTTCCCCCAATCGCGCGGATTGATCGAGGCGCGGCCGAGAATCGGGATCGATGAGGTAGGATTGGCAATTCTTATTCGGGAGCTCGACTTAGGAAGTCAGGACGAGCCAGAGAGCCGTCAAGAAGCCGCGATCACGTCTTAGCGTCGAGTCCGCGAAATACGATCGGCCGTCAATAAACCGTGCAAAGGTAACTCCATCCGACATACCGCGAACGGCCTAGCCGGGAGAGCCCTTGTGCGTCACTCGTGTCCGGCGTAGGATCGCGTAGAGTAAGCGACGATTAGAGACAGTGCGATTCGACGGTCTTCAGGTGACCGACTTCCGAGTGCTATCCGAGAGCACAGCACGCGACCACGACCAGCGCAAGGTTGAGCAACCTACCGAGCGAACGAAGCGATAATCGGCAAGCGTGCCGAAATCCGAGACCACTGCGATAGCAGGGACGGAGCGCCGTCCCTAGGGTATGTTCTTATATTACTTTAATCTTTTACCCAGAATATATTTCACTATGTTATTTTCCCGTTAATTCCGTGTCAACATTGATTTAATCCCTTTTCCTCCTTATCCCTCCATGGTAAGTATAGTCAAGGCGTGCTTTAGCACCTAGAAAGAGCAAGGACCCGATAAATCATTCCAGCCGCTCGGAATGATTTATTGAAAAGTCCCTTCAGGACGTAACAAACTGGTGTCAGAAGTGGGATTTTTTTTCCCTTATTATTATTTCTAACTAGAAGAAGAGATCGCGCCGTCGCCACATATCGCGACCTGCCGCAATCTTATCTGCTCGTAACTTGACTACACTTCCTGCTACTCAACACATTCTGCCGAGCATTGCCTAGCAATGACGGGTGGAACTATGAGATCACCTCCTCCGACACGCACTACCAATTTCCCTTCCTTAGATAATGCTCCCCCTGTAGTTCCTTCCACTGCACCGCCACCCCTGAATAGTCGACCGTCTTTCGGTTCTCGGACGAACGACCTTGAAATGTCTGCAATAGACGTGTGGCGTTCCCGAGAAGATGAAGAGAGAGTATACCGGGCTCTTGACAGCATTCCCCGTTTCGACCCTGATTTTGTAACATTGGAGGACTTCGCTGCCGCGATACAGCGTGCTACACAGCGTGTCCCACCTGGTCAGGAAGAACGATTTCTGACCGAGCTCATATACAAATTAAAGGATCCTATTAGATACTATGTCGAGGGGAAAGGTTGTCAAAGCGTGTCCGACCTGCTCTCCCTTCTAAGGGTCCGATATTCCCCATGCCGCGGTTATGAGGAGCTCCGACTGGAACTAGAACGTATAAGCATGTTTCCCCGGGAGCGTCTAATAGATTTTATTCATCGCGTGGGCCGCCTGTACCGACAGGTGACCGTGAGAGCAAGAGAATTAATCGGAGAGAACGTCGATAGGACCATTAGGGACGTGGAGCGCTTGGCCCGAACCTCATTTATCACAGCATTACCTCAAAGAATTTCGACTAAAGTAGCTTTGTCTAATCCCGAATCTTTGGACGACGCGTTCGATTTGGCATTGCACGCCCAAAGACGAGAACAGGAATTGTCCGGTTTGCCACGCGATGAGATGTATGGGCACCCTTGTGGCGCGCGTCCCCCGTCACCGTACGACCCCCAGCGTAGATGGACCGAATGGAGACAACCGCGCGAGGAGGATTTGTATTACGAACCCCCTTCCCCGTACTCCGCGTATAGCTCCCTCCGCTATCGAGACGAATATTATCGCGAGCCTTATTATCGCTACCCGACGCCGGAGTACCATCCGAGAGCCTTGCTGACGAGGCAAGGCGAACGCCCGTTGGATTACGAAGGTAGGCTGTACGATCCCGGTGACAGACCCCCGCGCGGGAGATTTTGGAATAACAGGCCGTCGCGAGCACGTGGGGCTAGATCGTACCAACCTCGCGAATTTCGCGGATATCAGTCTCGTGAACAAGAAAGGTACCAACCCCAGGTGTCGGAAAGGTATGAACCCCGAAACTACGACCCTCGCGATATGGAAAGATATAACCCACGCGAAACCGAAAGGTATCAACCTCGTGAATCATCAGAACCAAGAGGAAACGAACCTCAGGGCACGCCAAGAACGACGGAATACGAGTCGTACCCAGAAAATCGCAATCATTTAAACTCCCAGCGCGCCCGCCCGTTCGACCGGAACGAGGCGGGCGGGTCCTCCTCGCAGGCCCAAAGATCACCACCGCCAAGATCGCCCCAGAATCAGAACCAGCGACGGGACTCATACTCGCGGAGTCCCCCCGCATCCGGGTCAAGGCCGAACAATTGGAGAACGGTGAGGCAGAATTCATAGTAGACACGGGTTCATCATTGAACCTGTTAGACATAGAGTCTGCGAGCTCAAGGGCCGTTGTCATAAGCACTACACCCCTCGAAATTAACGGATTAAATGGGAAAGTCTTGACATTAGGGACGACTGCATTAAAGGTAAATGGCAGCTGGGCGTTATTCCACGTACTGAGCATGCCTAATTTACCTGAGGGGATTGCCGGTCTGGTCGGGAGTCCGTATCTGCTTCAGGAGGAAGCCATCGTCTCGTATCATCTACGTACGATGGTAATAGCGAAGCACCCAATCCGCCCCGTCGCTTTCTCCAATTCGGCAGAATTGGAGGATGCGTTAGCGGCATGCAAACAGAATCATAAGGGCGTATTAACACGTCCAAACGAACCATTAGCATTAGAGTCAAACGGCGAATATATAAACTTTTGCTGCCCCGATGACGACGAGCGGGATTTTCCCTTCCCCTTTCCCGAAGAAGATTTCGACGGCAACGAAGATCAGGATTTGGGAAATTACCGTGTCGAGCAAAAACCTACCGGGGAGCGATTACAACACATAATTGAAACGCTAAAATTGGAAGAATTAGACCCGGGACCGCGTCAGACCATCGAAAACTTGGTTGTACGGTATTCAGATAGATTTTTCGTACCCGGAGACCCGTTGGGCCAAACAACATCTATAGAGCATACAATCCCGTTGACCGATTCAACGCCCGTGTTCACTCGCCAATACCCACATTCACCGTTAATGGATGAGGAAATTGCTAAACAAACGCATAATCTGGAAGAGTTGGGAATAATCGCTCCTTCGTCATCACCGCATAACTCACCCCTGCACGTTGTCCCGAAAAAGGCAGACGAGGCGGGAAACAAGCGCTATAGGGTGGTAGCGGATTTCAGAACTTTAAACGCCAAAACGATTGATGACCGTTTTCCCTTACCACGAATTTCAGACATTCTTGATAGATTGGGTGGGGCCCAATATTTCTCAGTTTTCGACTTAGCTAACGGTTTCCACCAAATCCCTATGGCTCCTGAGGATAGAGCAAAAACCGCGTTTACTACCCCCGACGGACACTACGAGTACCTCCGCATGCCGTTTGGATTAAAGAACGCTCCGGCTACCTTCCAACGTTTAATGAACCACGTTTTGAGAGGGCTAATAGGAAAGGAATTATTCGTGTATCTAGACGATGTGGTCGTGTATTCGCGTACACTCGCGGAACACGAACACCGACTTGAGAGATTCTTCGAACGCTTACGCGAGCATAACTTAATCCTACAGACGGAGAAGGCCAAGTTTTTGAAGGACAGAGTCATATATCTGGGCCATATAATAGCAGCTGACGGCGTACGACCTAATCCGGAAAAGATCAAGGCCGTCGCTGAATTTCCCGTGCCTAAAACTCGAAAAAATTTGAAGCAATTTCTAGGCCTTGTAAATTACTACCGCCGTTTTATTCCAGATATGGCAAAACGCGCTAAATCTCTCACAAGTTTGACTAGCCCGAGAATTCCATTTCTTTGGACTGAAAAACAACAGGAAAGTTTCGAGGACCTACGCGAAGTACTCTGTAAGGAGCCGGTCCTACACTATCCAAACTTCGACGAACCGTTTATCATCACAACGGACGCTTCCGACATAGCTGTCGGCGCGGTTTTGAGTCAAGGCAAAATAGGCGAAGACCCGCCGATAGCGTATGCCTCGCAGGTACTTAACCCCGCGCAAGAAAACTATTCAACCACAGAAAAGGAATGCCTTGCGATAATCTACGCTGTAAAACAATTCCGCACGTATATCTATGGACGAAAGTTTTTCTTGGTAACTGACCACCGGCCGTTACAATGGTTATTCTCGGTAAAGGACCCGGTATCGCGACTCGCCCGATGGAAAATTACGCTTGCTGATTATAATTACGAAATCATCTACAAACCCGGCCGAGTAAACGCCAACGCAGACGCTCTATCGCGAAATCCGGTCTCACATGCTTTTCCATTAATCTCAAAAGAAACCCCACAAACAAGCGATAATGAGGGTATAGCGACGCATGCAGGAGCGCGTCGTCAAGGCAGGCCAAGACCAAATTATGAAGAGCCGCCGTCATTCGACTTCGGAAATGATTCCACATTAGAGGGACAGGAACTAGGCCAGGAGCTGCCATCGACAAAAGGGGATAACACCTGCGGTCTGGAAAGCAACGCCAACTCTACCGTTCTGGACACAGCAGCACAAGCGGGAATGCCCGAATTCCTGGATGAACACGAGGATCTGGAGTGGACGACCGAAAACCCCACCACCCTAGGTGGTGACTCTGCCGAAGGCCCGTTTACACAGGAGTTCGAAAACTTCGAACCAGACTACTCCCTGAGGATAAGGGAAGGCCCGGGCGCTGGGCAAACGGAAGACCAATGGGAATTTTTGAAAAGTTTGGCCGAACCACCTCAGTGGGACTATACAGAAGGAGTCGACTTGGCCCCCACCATGGAGACCATTAATACCCCAGAAGGCACGCAGCTGGAGATGGGAACTACCATCCTTAAAGGCCCCCCGTGTGAAGGGAAGGAAGGTTCTGAGTGGAAAAAGCTACGCTCGGGCCCTGGGAAGCGAGTGTCGTGGGGTGTACCTCTCTATGAGGAAACCCTGGACGTCCCGCAATCAACCATGATAGGGCCAGAGGATACAACAATGGAAGAATTAGACAATCAACCACCTCCGAGACAAGAATCGGGCACGAGCCCAACATCCGATGTAATTAAATCACTCGAATCGTCGGAAAGTTACGGAACAGCTGCGGGGCCATACAAGGACCTCCCTTTTTCCCAAAAGAACCCACAGAAATCGTTTGAATACCAGAGAAACGCGACCGACACCTCGACAGGCGAAGCTCAACCAACGAAATGTTTAGTAAAAATCGTAAGGACCACACTTACATCCTCCCCTGACAATTACGCTCATTTTATATCATTGGATAGAATATTAACTAGTTCGATTTGTAAAACTTTAATAGCAACCGGTCTCCTAGACGAAACGAAATTAATGCCTGAAGACTTCTTTCTAAATCGTGTGATAATAACTCATAACCAAATAGGGAAAATTTTTAGCATTATTGGAGCACGAAGCTTCTACCATGAAATGGGAGAGCGAGAGCTGGTATCAGCACTAATGGCGCTCAGGGACGCCGTGGAAGGCGAGCGTGTCCGCTCGTTTCGAATAGCGGCGCATGGAGAAACCTTACACCGATTCGATGCTGAAACGCTCCGAAAACATTGCAAAAATATTTTCAAATGCACGCCCGTCTCAATTATAATTTGTTCCGGGGAAGTGAAATTACCGCCAGAAGATGAACGGGAAGACATCATCCGCCACTACCATGAAACCATGATAGGAGAGCATAAGGGTATAACGAAAACGTATCGACGCATACGCAATTTGTTTGACTGGCCGCGCTTACATCAGGATGTAGAGGATTACATACGTAATTGCCAGAGCTGTCAAGAACAAAAGCTCGTGCGAATCAAAACCCGGGAACCGATGTTAATCACGGATACACCTGCGAAACCCTTTGATAAACTAGCCCTAGACACCGTAGGCCCGCTTCCCCCTACTCCTAGCGGAAATCGTCATGTACTCACAATGCAATGTCAGTTATCCAAATTCTGTATGGCCGTGCCATTACCCGACATACGAGCCGCCACCGTGGCAGACGCGTTATCACGCTATTTTATCGCGATCTTCGGTGCACCGCGTGCAATACTAACGGACCGCGGCACGAGTTTCATTAATAATATCGTACAGGGAATAGCTCAAACCTTCAAAATCCAACACGTAACTACATCGGGATACCGACCTCAGACCAACGGTTCCCTAGAAAGAAGCCACATCGTCTTGACTGAATATTTAAAACATTACCTAGAAAGATATGAAGATTGGGATTTGCTCCTCCCATTCGCCATGTATTCATATAACACCTCGATACACGAGGCGACGAAATTTACCCCGTACGAGGTAGTTTTCGGACAATTAGCTAGAGACCCGTTTACGCCTATGTCCCGCGACGAGTTACTAACGTACCCAACATACGTACAAAATTTGGTAGAGCGATTAGATGAAATCCGAAAGACAACGCGATCCAATTTGGACACTAGCAAATCTCGTTCGAAAAAGATCTACGACCGAAAGAGTAACCAAATCATATTCGCGGAAGGCGACCTAGTTTACGTACTAAAAGAACCACGGCTCCATAAATTCGACCCATATTACATAGGCCCTTACAAAATAAAAGCAATCACTGATCAGAACAATGCAATCCTGATTTCGGACGAGGGCCGGCAAATCATCAAACATTTCGATAAATTGAAACATGCTTATATCAAAGATAAACCGCCTTGACGCCAATGGAGCGAATTCGAAAGGTTTAAGTTTACAACGGCCCGGCGAGACAGCTTATTTAGCAAATTCTTGTAACCGCGGTCCCACGCTCCGTTAACCAGATTCCTTCCTCTCCTCCCTATTATTTCATTTGTTTTTCGTACTTACAGCAATCCGTTATTAAACAATCGAAGCCCCATATACGAAGGGCATTCTCGAAAAATCTTCGTACTAATACTAACGATCACCATGGACGGATATGGCCTGATCTTTTTCGCATTCCTATGGACGGGCTCCACTACTAGTATTATTGACGGGGATTATCGAATAGCACCTTTAAACCCCAACCCGGGGGTGTACTACGAACAGATCCGGCCTCTCCGAGTTTTCCACACCCAATGGAGACTGGTCACGGGTATCGAAGTCGCGGAAGTGCTAATATCGCGACCACAAACCCTACCCCAAATAAACAAGATGAAAGCATTATGCGCAACTTATAATTGGACGTCTTGTCCGGCTGACGACCTTGACGCAGCCCTGCAACGGAAACTCCGCGATGGCATACGCTATGAAGAATTGCTACTGAACATACTAGGAAAATCACCGCTTCAACGTACCAAACGATCGGTACCACTGGGGTTTATTGGATCTCTGAGTAAGGCCCTCTTTGGAACCCTGGACAGCGACGACGCGCAATATTATAATAAGGAAATTGATAAACTGTATAAAGATCAAAATCATCTCGCCGAATTATTAGGAAATCAAACGCATATTATAAAATCGGAATTCCAGGACATACACAAAACGTTAAAATCTGTAAATCTGGAAACACCATCGGATGTACATGTGCGAACTCAGTGTACCACTACAAGATCTGGAAAAGGCACCGTGTTGCGAGACGGATGCTTTATTAAAACCACAAAACATCAAATGGCCTGGCTGTAATATTCAAACTCTTCCCGGAAGACGAACCTTCCTAAAGAAGATGGTCGCACCCAACACCTGGCTATATTCTGTCAAGGACACCCTGGCACTGCAGGTACAATGCAATAAGCACGCGGCTGGATACGAAATGCTCCAGGGTGCCGGAATACTGCAATTAAGGAGGGATTGCCAGGCCAGAATCGGGACCGATCAGATATGGGCTTCCGGAGTCGATACCGAAGCATTGACAACGATATACAAACCATCCATAGGCATAAATATTTCCGAAATCTTACCTACCCTTACGGAACATCACGTGAAAATATTGGCTGACCATCAAGAAAAGGAATCACTGGGCTTCCCCCAAGACGCTCATGCGAAGGCAACCGAAATCGCATTGGATGACATAGAAAGGCAGGCAAGGGAGATTGCCACCCACCACCGAACCGAAAATCTATCTACATACGTCACCTATGGACTACCAGGATTGGGAGGAACCTTTATAATCATCATTATCATCTGGATTGGATACCGTTTTTTGAGGGCACGCCGGACTCAATATCGCGAGCCCTTAAGGAAAGAGACAAAGGTTAATATAGAAATGGTACCACCCCGCCCTCCTCCTCAGATAATTTCCAGGCCCCGTCCTCTTGCTATCACATCTTTTCCTCCCGACCTACCCGTTGTACCATCCACGAGGACAAGAGAGAGAACCCATGTGGAGCGAGCGAGAAGTTTCGCGGGTTCCGAGCCGTACTTTGAAGTATTCTAGACCATAGTTTGCTGATAGCAGCAAAAACCCCCGCGCGCTAGGCTAAGAACCGACCCTCGCGAGGCGCTCTGCTGTGAAAATTAGGTGGTAGGGATAATAGCATATAAGGCAGCACTCAAGCGAAGCGAGAGACAGTCTCTATAAAATTTAACTTGTTATAGTAATTAACAAAAAAATGAATAACACGTGCGCTCCACGATTCGATGACGAGGGATTTGTACGAACTACCCTTGCCGAGGTAGTGCTTCCGCGGCACTTACACGCGCCGTTGGGGAGAAGGGTCTGCATACGACCAAAAAACAGCTTTGACGGGAGTAACGGACAAGTGTGGACTCATACGACAATCAAATACCAAACCATCTGTGACGCGTGTGCGTGGTTGAAGCCTCCAGCGGACTTCCACGCATATAGGAAGACGCCGGTCCACTGGCTCGTGATGGAGGACAGAGCCATCTTCTTCGTTAAATGTGCGTGTTGTCGGAGCCGCCATTTACAAAAAAATAACAACGCAAACTGCACGGGGTGTATCCGGGCGTTACTAGAGATGAACCCGAAACATTTACCGGCGTTCCCGATCGTGGAGGCACCCCGCCCGTTGGAGCCACCCAAACCCAGGGATATACCCTGGATCATGCCGGCTGGAGCCGAATGAAAAGACGACGCTAGGTAACTAAACAACAAATTGTAATCACTTAAAAGTGACGCGATCAAGTTATAACTTTTTTTTCGTTTTGCGAAATTCGCAGCAGGGTGCCGCCCGAAAAGCTGAGTCCGAGGGCCAACAGGACCCCTACCCCCCCTTTTTTTTCTTTCTCCTATAATTTTTTTTCCCTTTTTTCCCCTATATTATATGTAACAATATATTGTTTCTTTTTCCCGCTTAACAAACTGTTTCATTTATGGTTATCCCCTTACGTTCCCCTTAGTCGTAATAGCGAGCGTATAGTTAAGCATAATTTTAAGTGGGGAAGTAAAGCGTACGCGATGACAGCTTCGCGCGCGTTCATGAAATAGCCTCTCGAGACCATTTCATGTCTGGGTAGGGAGGTGTTACATGGGCCCTTCTGGCCCTTTCCGTACTTGCTGTCCGCGCGTCGCTTTATTCCTTAAATGGCGATTCAGCGGAATCGCCTCGCGCGTGTCAGTCACGTTGCGCGGAGCCGCGTAACGACAGTAGGGACAACGTGACCCTCGGCGGCCCGGGCCCGGATATTTCCAATGCATGCGGCGAGCGACAACTGCCGACGGGGCAGTTTCCCCCAATCGCGCGGATTGATCGAGGCGCGGCCGAGAATCGGGATCGATGAGGTAGGATTGGCAATTCTTATTCGGGAGCTCGACTTAGGAAGTCAGGATGAGCCAGAGAGCCGTCAAGAAGCCGCGATCACGTCTTAGCGTCGAGTCCGCGAAATACGATCGACCGTCAATAAACCGTGCAAAGGTAACTCCATCCGACATACCGCGAACGGCCTAGCCGGGAGAGCCCTTGTGCGTCACTCGTGTCCGGCGTAGGATCGCGTAGAGTAAGCGACGATTAGAGACAGTGCGATTCGACGGTCTTCAGGTGACCGACTTCCGAGTGCTATCCGAGAGCACAGCACGCGACCATGACCAGCGCAAGGTTGAGCAACCTACCGAGCGAACGAAGCGATAATCGGCAAGCGTGCCGAAATCCGAGACCACTGCGATAGCAGGGACGGAGCGCCGTCCCTAGGGTATGTTCTTATATTACTTTAATCTTTTACCCAGAATATATTTCACAATTTGTGCCAAATTCACACAAAATTTCATCGTGAAAATCGACATGCTTTACGAGAAAGGCTGCATTCTCCCGTCTGTCTTGGAAGCGAACGGACCTCCAAATTGTACCGATGATGACTGTACCAACATTTGTTGACCTGCAAGGGTTCATCGTCGATGGAAGATTTGTCGTCAAGGAAGTGGCGGTTCTACGAAATGGATTAATTCTCTCGCACTATATTTTTGGGAGTTCGATGCCGCAATATCTTCTTACGAAATCCGACAAATCAAGCATTCGATGGCTGGTGGCAAAACACCATGGACTACGGTGGGACGATGGAGACGTTCCGTACAGTATGGCTAAACGACTAATTACGAAAGCTGTAGCTGATGCGATCGACGAAGAAGATGACGCATCCCATATCATATACGTTAAAGGACTGCAGAAACGCGGTTGGCTCATGGAATTCCTCGACGAAAATACGATAGCGGACGTGGTCATCGAGACGCTGGACATTGACTACGAGGATATCAAATCACTGAATAAGCTAAATGTAGTTAATACACTGCGATGTGGCAGACACGTGAAACACTGTGCTATGCAAAATGTATTTAAAATATTCAACTGGTGGTCTAAACGCCAGAGAGAAATACTTAAATAAAATATAATCAATTTTAATGCATAAACGTTTTTTTCTTCACCCTCCCCAACTTCCTACATGTACGCTAGATTAAGACTATATTTGTAATTATTATGTGGGAAACTGTTCAATACCGTTCGATTCGCGTTCAATACCCGTTCAAAACCGTTCGATTCGCGTTCAAAAGCGTTCGAAGTGGTATGTTAGGCGTTGAAAGTGATACGATAGACATTCAAAATGGTGTGATCTAGTCAAATGATGTGTCTAAGAAGAAGGAGAAAACGGTTCAACGAAATGAATCTAGAGAACAACAGTATCTCACTTTGCAAAGCTAAGCACTTCTCGATTTCATGGATCTCCGATAAGAGTCCCTTGAGCGAGCCTGGAGATGTAGCGAGACCAGTTGCACTTCAAAGCTCAGTATAATAAGATTTATTAACTGTATTACAATGGGTGTGAAGGGAATTGCTCCCAATCCAAACCCCGAGCTATGTGGAGACATCCCCGAGGTATGTATATAACAATATTTTGATGTTTTTAACGCGTTTAACCTTATAAATCGAGTTTGATCTCACAGTCGTAAATATTATATTGATGTTTGTGGGTTCTAGGACTTGCCGCAGCCTGAATTTCCGCCGCCGCCGCCGCCGTCGCCACCGCAACATCAAGTATGTAATATTTTACAGAGTTTTGCATGTTGGATGTTTATTATGTTTGATATGTTATATCGATATTTTGTATGTTATAGGGCATACCACTTGGCGATTTGCAGCGGTGGTTGTTAGCGCATGCAATACATCGCGAAGTACAGATGCGGCGGTTGGGGGTCGTCATTGCCCCCCTAATGGCTAGGCGGCTGCGCGCGGCATCGTCATCCTCCTCCTCCTCATCATCATCAGATTCATCATCGCCGCCACCATCACCACCACCGTCCCATTAGATTTTTAATTTTTTATATATATTTTTTTCTTTTTTATTTTATATTTTATATTTTATATGTAACAATATATATTCTTAAAACGTATTTCATTGTATCATTTTCTTTACCCATCTTCCATCTCTCCTCACCTAATTTTAAGATTTGCTGACGTCGCATAATTCTACTTCGTTCTTCGCGCCGTGAAAATGACGTCACCCCGCACGGTCGCTCCAGAGGATTCGAGTTACGCGCGATCGCACGAGACGCTGCGACGACGCTATGTAGTGCTCTCTCTCTCTCCTCCGAATTAAAAAATGCTCTGTCTCTTTCCCTCCTCCGAAGACACGGTTTGTAAAATGCCGATCTTTCCCGACACTGTTCGAAACATCATCCGATAAAAAATAAATTATTTCTCTGCATTGGAAATAAATGTCTGTATGCCGCGTAATGGTTTGGAAAAAAAATTTCGGGGGGTCATTCACTTCCCTCCGGTTAAATTTTCGGGGATGGGCCTGGGGCTTGAAAAAGTTTTCAGGGGGGGTCATTCACTTCCTCCGGTTAAATTTTCGGGGATGGGCCTGGGGTTTGAAAAAGTTTTCGGGGTAGGCCAAGGTCGTCCCCAACATCGGTTAGGTCTAAAATAATTTTCGGGGGTGGGTCAGGTCTGGAGAGGTCTCCGGCGGTGGGTCAGGTCTCCGCGGCGGCTCGGCCCGGACTAATCCCCTCCATCATCGCGGCTTCCCCCACTCCGCGGCACGTGCGCGCGCAAGCGGTCTTCCTCTCCCCGCAGGTCCCGCGCCCATGTTTCCCTCCGCCGCGCTCCCCCGCGCGCCCTCACTTCCCCCCGCCCCCGCGCTCCCCTCAGAGGACCTGAGTTAGAACTCTCATTGACTTACTACTCTCTTCTGCTCCAAGTTTAAAGGCCAGGATGCTGCATCAAAGAAAGCTATCGTTGAGAAGCTACAGCGCTGTTTGAATTGTTTGGGAATACATCCTCTTAACAATTGCCAGTCAGCAAAACGGTGCCAAAAATGTGCTGAACAACACCATACTTGCCTCCACGACGCGTTCCAACCGGTTTCAGGTGCTTTAGTGCAACACGTCACTCCTCGCGTGCTAAACACTCCGCCCGTGATGCTCGGCCTTGCGCGAGTTCGTGCTTATACTCCGGTCGGTCAACATGTGTCGGTGCGGGCTCTAATCGATCCCGGGAGTGAAATATCATTGATCACTGAACAGCTCGTACAACGACTTGGTTTAAAAAGACAGCGTGCTCGCATACCTTTGTTGTTCGCCGGCGGTGATCCGTCTCAATGTACGCGAGGAGCTGTTCATGTTGACATCACTGCCGACCGAGAAGGTGAAACGATCCTTGCTCTGTCGGCCTTTGTTCTAACTGACTTATCCAACTACAAGCCACCCGTCGTATTCGACGGAACGGTGTGGCCTCATCTACAAGGTCTCCAGTGGGCCGAGCCTCGCCTTTCTAATCAGGACCCGATTGAACTGCTGCTGGGCGCTGACGTCTACAACGACTTCATGTTAGAGGGCGTTCGCAAGGGCAAGCCAGGCACTCCCTTAGCTCAAGAGACTACCTTTGGCTGGATTCTTACCGGTGGCCTTCGGAAAGGGCACGTATCCAGGCATAAGAGCGTCCCTACAGTGCAGTGCTGCTCTATTAACCAGGAACTTCCTGAACTGCTGGAGAGGTTCTGGGAGCAGGAAGAGGTCCAGGCCTCACCCACTCTTTCTCGCTGCGATCAAGAAGCTGAAGAACACTTCCAGGCTACGCACCGACGCACGGACGAAGGGCGCTTTGTGGTAAGGCTTCCGTTCAAATTTACTCCTGAGCTGGGATCATCCAGACCGGCGGCCCTTCGCACTTTAAATTCTATGAAGCAGCGTTTCCTTAAAAATCACGAATATAAACGAGCTTATCAAGATTTTCTACAAGAATATGAGAACCTCGGCCATATGGTGGCGGTGCGATCACCTCCTGAAGGTCGACATTTCTATTTACCACATCATGGTGTCCATAAAGCAACGAGTTCCACTACGAAGCTGCGCGTAGTATTCAACGGCTCGATGTCGACCAGCAACGGGAAGTCTCTCAATGATGTTCTGCACACAGGGCCCAATTTATTACCTGCCTTAGCCGACTTGTTGTTAAGGTGGCGTCGCCATCCCATCGCCTTTGTCGCTGACGTCAAAAAGATGTATCGACAAATCTTTATACATCCAGACGACAGAGATTTCCAGCGTATACTCTGGCAAAAGGAAAAGGGGTTGAAAATAAAAGAACACAAACTTTGCACTGTGACTTATGGCCTAGGTTGTGCTCCTTACTTAGCTCTTCGATGCTTGCGGCAGTTGGCAATGGACGAGGCGGAGGCGTTTCCTTTGGCGTCCAGGACACTGCTCTCCGATGTCTATATGGACGACATATTGACGGGATCATCGACGGTGGAGGATGCCCGGAGTCTACAAAGAGAGTTGGATCAGCTCGCTAAGGCGGGCGGCTTTCAACTTCATAAATGGGCGTCAAACTCACCCGAGTTCATGAGATTAATTCGCAATGACGACACTTGCACTGCGCGTCACTGGGATACTGACACTCAGCATAGTGTCTTAGGTATCCAGTGGTTTCCCGATTCTGATACTTTCCAGATCAGGCTCCTGGCTGGAAGCTCAAATCCAGCGACCACAAAAAGGAGCGTCTTAAGCCAGGCCGTGCAAATCTTCGATCCACTAGGTTGGCTCGCTTCGGTGACCGTACGGGCCAAAATATTCATCCAGGCACTGTGGGCGCTCACTACGACTTGGGATGAACCGTTACCGGGGAAAGCTGAGGAAGAATGGTTCGAATTCCTGAAGGCGCTACCAGCTCTTCGTCGAATCAAAATCTCACGCTGCCTGGGCGTGACCTCCAAGAGCCTAACGATGGAGGTGCACGGCTTCTCGGACGCATCTGAGCGAGCATACTCTGCTGTGGCGTACCTCAGAATTGAAGACGCATCAGGTGAAATTAAGGTCCACCTAATTTCAGCAAAAACGAAGGTGGCCCCACTTAAGCAGCAGTCTCTACCACGCCTCGAATTGAGCGGCGCCCATTTACTCACTCGCTTGGTGGCGCATCTTCTGTCCACTCTGGCCCTTCGGATCGACGGCGTTCATCTTTGGACCGACGCTTTGGTGGCCTTGGGTTGGATCCAAGCCCCGTCTACTCGATGGCAAACTTATGTGGCCAACAGAGTAGCAGACATTCAGAGGACGCTACCTCAGGCCCATTGGCACCACGTATCCGGCCAGGATAACCCTGCCGACTGTGCGTCGAGAGGATTGGACCCGTCAGAGCTTCCTGAGCATTCACTGTGGTGGTCTGGACCGGCATGGCTTTCTTCAAGCGAAGGACGACCCACCACTGCCGAAAAACTGGTCGAAACACCTCACGCTGAACGAAGGCAAATCCTTCACATCCAGCTTTCTCCGGATGATAAGGTGAGCCTGCATATAAACCAGTTTTCTAATTTTCGCCGAATGCTCCGAGTTACAACATGGTGCTGTCGATGGCTCCCGACTGCCAAGGGGAAAAGGTCATCTTACCTTACGTCCAACGAGCTAGTCCGTAACGTGCAAGCTACTGCCTTCGCTGCCGAGATAGCTGCTCTTCAAGGCAGCCAACCACTACCTCGAAGAAGTCGCCTGCTGCGACTCAATCCTTTCCAGGATAAGGGGGACGGCACCTTACGTGTCGGCGGGCGGCTCCATTATTCCAGTATTAACTATAATAACCGACACCCGATGATAACCGGCACCACGTGGAGGTGCGGTACATGGACTTACCCCGGTCGAGCCTCCAACTTCGTTAAAATTCTCCGCCCTGGGCTGCCTCTGGATCCTCCACCCGCGACCCTAAGGTCCGGGGGTACCACCGGAGGCGACGACCCAGTTGAGAGAATATGGAACCCATCCGAGTTCTCCACCAACCATGCGCCGGCAAGCCGACAACTGGTGGAGTGCTCGACCAGAGTTTCGGGATATTGACTGACCGGTCGGGGACAACCCGCATCGGTAAATACCGAAATACGGACCGACCGATCAATCCCGAACGCCGCCAGGAGTCGGGTCTGAACCAACCCTTTCGGTTGGTTCTTGCCCGACTTAGCCCTGGCCTTTGCTACCCCCGCATTATGGAACGCAAGGGCCTCAAACACGGCTGTGGACGCCGCCTCGCATCTTCCGAAAATGCCGCCAGTAAGGGTAGTAACACTCCCCTCAGTGGCCTTGCCGGAGGCGACGGTGGCCTTGAGGTCCCTGCATTCCCTGAGGAGTTCCCTTAAAAGGGAACGCACCTCCTCCAGTCGGCTCTCGAGCTTCTGCTCCGTATTTATATAAAATTGTTATATAAATACTTCTTTTGCAAGTACGTGCTTTTTCTTTCTTTTAATACTTAATCTGACCATTTTTAAAGTAATACTGATGATCATTACTTATCACTTTTGCCCGTCTCGTTAATTAAAATTTATAATTTAAGTTCAAAAGTCTTGTCGGGGGCAATTGCAACATCGGCAGTATGGATCAGTTGTACCGCGACAGAGCTAAATAGTGACAAAGAAGATGAATAATATTGTCGTGTTTGCATAACTTCCTGTAGCACAGCACAAGCAAACCATATAAAAAATGGGTGCAATGTACTGAATGTAAGAATTGATCACGTGGAGAATGCACCAGTCAAAACGTTCTCTATTTCGATGCCACAATTGCGATACCGCATAATTGGTTATAAATTTTACTTTTTTCATTTATTATTATAATTAAAATCAATAAATATTTCAATTTTGTTAAGTTAAATTTGTGCTACTGTCGACTCCATACAGTGTTACAACCAACCCGGGATCAGGGACGGTTGTAACACTTTCTCCGCTTCCCATTTTTTATTAATAACCTGGATACTACTTGACATACAGCGGGACTGTTGTGTCTCCATTATGTTAGATAAGTAAGTAACATTTTCGAATAAGAGCTTTTATTCTAACTGTAATAGTTCTTGCCTAATCATATTTCAAAGTCAAAGTGTTACTACCGTCCACGGTCTACCCTACCTATTGAGAGAGAATACAATTTTAGCATTATCATTTATTCTTCATAATATATATATATACACACATACATACAATAAAAATACTATTTTGCTTTTCCTTATAACATGGAAACGAAAAGTTTCCCTTTAAAAGTTTAAAGGGCATTAAATACGGCAGCGGCAGGCGGCAGGCGACGTTCGGCGGGCCGCGGTCGACGAGCGGCGGGCGACGATCGACGGGCAGCGGGCGGCAGGTACCGCCCGTAGAAGACTGACCTGGCCCCCTCCATCAGTGTTTTATTTTAACTGTGCCCAGAGGTCTGTCCTGCAGAAGTGATTCAGTTGTCGTTCGTACCGGACCAAAAAATCACATTCCAAAATGTTTGGAAATTTTTCGCCACTTGAATTAGCAGCTATGCTATTTCGTTGGAGGAGGAGAAGAACAACGCTGAACAAAATAAGGTGCGAAGAGAATGGGTGCACAAAAGTTTGTTAAAACGGCAAACGGAAGGAGAATTTTTCACCCTCTACAAAGAATTAGTTGATGATGATTCAAAGTTTCACCAATACTTCCGGATGTCCATATCCCAATTTAACGAACTATTGGCGAAATTGGGACCATCAATAGCCAAGAAGGATACGAGATTTAGGAAGGCAATAACGCCAATTGAGAAGTTGGCAGTATGCTTAAGGTAAATACATTTACATTACATATTACAATTTTACTCTAGTCCAATTATATATCCATATATCCATATATTTTGGGGTAAACTTGTCGAATTGCATGTCCTTCAGAGATTTCAATGACTTTGAAATATGTTTTCAAGATCAACATTCTCAACAACTTTTCCCTATTCATGTAACCGTCACTCGGTTTTAGTTTTCGAGATATTCGCAAAAACTACTTAATTGGTCACTGGACCGTTCATAGTTTTTGCCAGCATCTCGAAAACTGAAGCCGAGCGCCGGTTACATGTATGGGGGAATATTGTTCAGAATGTTGACCTTGAAAAAATATTTCAGTCATTGAACTCCCTGAGGAAGATGCAATTCGACAAGTTTACCCGATTCTTATAATCCCTATTATAAAATATTTACATTAAAAATATTATAAATATATACATTATAAAATAGTTATGAAATAAGACTAACCTAAACTAAATTAAACTAAACTAAAAATACAAAAAACTAAACTAAATGCATAAAATTAAATTGATGGGTCGCGCGATAGGGACGACTCCCCATCCGAACTCGGATTTGTCGAAACCGCATTGGCAATGTGTTCAAATTCCATTTCAGATATTATATTATAAATTTTGTCCTTCGCGATGTGTTGTTCCATTTTAAAGAACGTGATAATCGTGTCTCCGATACTTTCTAAAAAAGTACGAATTGGATGTCGTTTTTCCGGCGGGTTCGTGACTACAACGTTTTGCTGTTTTCCTTGCGAATCAAGTATAAACTTCATGAGCTGCGCGGATGGTGACTGGTAGTCCGTATTTTGTTTTTTTTTTACGGGAGGGGGGTTCTGTTGGGTCTCCTGTACGTCGTCGACCTCGTCGTTGGTATCATCGGTCGACAATATGATTGGGGGTGTGGCGACAGTCGCCGGACTGTGGTCCCCTGCGCCGGATGTGGATGTCTCTAGGAAATCCGAGGGGATGCTCGAGAGCGTGTCCCGCTCTTGGAAGTACGGCAGCAGAAATGCCATCTGCTGCTCGTACTTCCACGGTTTTTGTTTGGAGGCCGCTTGGCCCGATTTCGTCTTTTTATTTTTCACGGCTCTCCTATACTGGTCCCGTAAAGAAGACCACCGATCTTTGCATTCACCACCTGAAAATAATTATAAATTAGTGATTTATATATTTTTTAAAAATTGTAATTTCTTTTAGATTTTTCGCCACGGGAGACTCGATGTTAACTATAGCTTTTAGCTATAGGTTGGGTCACTCCACCGTCTGGAACATCGTCAGAGACGTGTGCGACGCCATTATTGAGCAAATGATGGGGGAACAAATGCCATTTCCCGAAAAAGAAGATTGGGAGAAGATCGCAAAGAATTACTGGGATGTTTGGAATTTTCCAAACTGCGTGGGAGCCCTGGACGGCAAACACGTACAGATTGAGGCACCACGAAAGAGCGGCTCGATGTATTTTAACTATAAAAAAACGTTTTCCATAGTTTTGCTGGCGTTGGTAGATGCCAATTATAAATTCATCGCCGTCGACGTCGGGAGCTACGGAAAAAATAGCGATGGCGGCATTTTTAGTCATTCGTATCTGGGACAACGATTTGAGAATGGGACAGCTAATCTCCCGGAACCAAAATGTCTAACAGGTACGAATGAAAAAATGCCCTTTGTAATGGTTGGGGATAAGGCTTTCCCGTTAAAAAATTATTTATTGCGACCGTATCCTGGGTCACAAGTAGAGAAGGAGGAAGCCAAAGCTACCTTCAATTATCGACTATCCAGAGCGCGAAGGGTTGTAGAGAATGCGTTTGGCATCCTTGCCCAAAGATTCCGTATATATCGCAGGGTCTTAAAATCGGAACCGAAATATGCAGATAAAATTATATTAGCAAAATGCATATTGCATAATTTTTTAAGTAAAGAAAATATTATGTTTAATTTAAGTTCCGAGTGTGACGGGCACAGCCATAGGCTCTTGAATGACATTCGAAGACAGGGAGGCTGCGGAGGGATGACAGCTCTGGGTACACGCGAAACATTCAAAAAAATTTTCACGTCCGACGCAGGAGCCCTGCCGTGGAAGAGATAATTAGCACGTGCGTGTGTGTGTGTGTATATATACGTGTGTTTGTGTGTGCGGGCGCGTGTGTGTATATATACGTGTGTTTGTGTGTGCGGGCGCGGGTGTGAATGTGTGTACATATATGTAAGAAAGCAAGAGCGAATGTATATAAAAATAAAGTGGCGCTGTATGGGCATTCTGCTTTCTGCGTTGTAAATACAGGGTCATCGTTTAATTCTGCAACTTACGCGCGCGCGAACTTGTCAAATGGCAACACCGCCTCACGGACGCAGTCCAAAACAACCATGCACCGTTCAGAGAGTTGCATATTATTTATATTATAAATTTTATAATCACGTAACTGTGTGTATTACTTACCGGACAATCCCAACTGCTTTCCTACAGTGGACCACAACTCCCTCTTCTCCTTGGCATCGCTGTAGGCTGTATGCGCCTGATTATATAGGCATTCGTGTTGCTGCACTAGCACAATCAATTTTCCGTCCGACACTGACATCCTGATACTAGTCTTGACACAAAGGGGTTGTTGGTGACTGACTTCTGTTTCGACCGAGAGCGTACTCGACAGTTCCATGTTGGAAATTTCGGCGGGGGTGGGAGTACCGATGTTCTGCTTCCTGTAATTGGCTAGTTTCCGATGGTGGTTCGTGATTGGACAAAACTATCCAACGACTTCATAATGAACGGCACCTTTGTCCGCGTGGAATCTCGTCCAGGAGATATTCCACGCCAAATCGGACACTTTTTGGAGTAACATTTCGGATGTGGCTCAAAATTGAATATGTTGTAGTCTTTAGGGATGTATAAACATATGTCGAGGGATTTTTGAAAATTTTGAAAAATGTAGATTTTACAGCTGTTTGAAATTATAGCTATGGAAGTTGTGAAAGGATGGAGTTGAAATTTATGGTGCTTATAGAGAAGACATTGAAGTTTTAAGAAAAAATTATTTCAATTTGAAAAAAAAATAATTTGAACCATTTCTGTGCAATTATTATAAACAAATGCAGTTTTTTAACATCGGGCGCGATTTTAAAAATCTGAAAAAAAATTAGAATATAGTTCTATCTTTCCCCTTCACGGTCCAATTGTCAAAAATATGGACATTTTAATATTTAGCCCTGTGAAAATTTCCGAAAGTCGACGCCGCGTGCGAGCGCACTGCCGCGGCAGGCGCGTCGTCGCCGGTAGCCTCGACGACTCCAGCGGGCGAACGTGCGTTGCTATCTGCAACCAAGGTGACTATCAACCGACATTATTCTAAATGATCTCCGAATATTTGCAAGATTTAAAGCGATTAATAAATATTGGTAACTCACTCTTTGTCAATGGTACTTATTGATGAAAACATTTCAGTTGCGATTGTCTAATGGAAACCACGAGAAGGTGGTGAGTTTTCTTCCATCGCACAGTGGAAAATTTTTGCAATTTTATGGCCAAAACCTCAAAAACAAATTTTGTGAATTCTACAAAATAAATGCAATTGTCAATTAAAGAACTAATATGTGCATCAAATGCTTCCAATTTTACTGTTAAATATTTTAATACAAAGCTCGTACAGACGCACAAATGTTTATGTTTATGTGAGGTTAGACCGACCGCAAAGAGTTGATCTCGTGGTCATCTCCGAGCCATTCAGGATGCTACCTGAGTGGATAGGGGATGCCACGGGAGATGCAGCGATCTGGGTAACCGGGTTCAAGGGAAGGTTTGCTTCCCTTGCACCTCCCGCAGTCGCCGAAGGGATAGCCACCGCGATCGTGAATAACACGATCGTGGTGAGCTGTTACTGCGCCCCGAGCAGACGGGGCCCCGAGTTTCGCCGGTACCTGGAGGACCTTGAGGAGATATTAGTATCCCTCAGGGCTCCGGGTAGGGGGGTCATCCTCGCGGGGGACTTGAATGCCAAGTCCCCTGCTTGGGGGGGTAAGATCGCCAACAAGAGGGGCCATGATTGTATGGCCCTTCTGGCGAGGGCGGGGCTGGTCCCGATCACCCTTCGGGACAAGGCCACCTTCAGACATAATTACAGGGGCACATCCTTTATTGACGTAATGTCCATGGACAGGGGCCTGGCGGGGAGGGTTCGGAGGTCCACGGTACTTAGGTACTACACGGCCTCCGACCACTTCTATGTCCTGCATGCCCTGGGTAAACAGGGCATGTTTAGGGCACCGCCGGGATTCTCCCCCTACTCCATGAAGGATGTGCCCGAGGAGGCGGTCCTGGAGGGTTATTGGGCCCTCCGAGACACCCTCCCGCCCTTACCCGCTCCCCAGGAGGAGGCCCCCCTCTCTTCTTCTCCCCCGCGTGCGGGAGAGCCGCGCGCCGACCGGCTCCAACGCCTGTTGGTGGGGGTGTGCGAGGGGTCTCTGAGGAAGAGACCCCCTCCCCGTGGGTCCCGAAAACCCAACCGTTGGTGGTCGGCTGAAATCGCCGAGGCTCGCCGGGCCATGCATAAGGCCCGCAGATCCTTCCAGAGGCAGCGGAGGAAACTACATCCTTCCTCCCCCCGCCTCGTACAACTGAGGCGGGAGTTCTCCTTGGCTAGAAGGTTGGTCCAGGTCCTAATCTGGAGGTCCAAGGAGAAGCTCTGGAAGGACATGCAAGGCATGGTCGATGACGACCCTTGGGGCAAGCCCTACAGGGTCATCATGGCGAGGCTGAGGGGTGGAGGACCTAAAAAGGTCTTGACACGGGTGCAGGTGGAGGGGGTGGTTGACGCCCTCTTTGCCACCTCCCCGCTCCCCCCCCCCCCCCTCCGCGTTACCCTCCCACCAGCGGTTGGCCCGGGCCCCATTGGCGCCCGCCCCTCCACGAGTGCCGCCACGAGGCCGCTTACGGCCCTATGGAGGGGGTTCCCCGAGGTGTCCCCCGAGCTGATCGCCAGGGCCCTGTCGCGCATCAAGCCCAGGAAGGCCCTGGGACTGGACGCAGTCCCTACACAGGTTGTGGCCTGTGTGGCCAAGGCCGATCCTGAGGCGGTGCGCGAGATGGTGGTCGACACGCTAGAGCGGGGTGGTATCCCGGCTGTTTGGAAGATGGCGCGAGTCATCCTCATTCCTAAGCCGGGAAAAGATCCGCTAAGTCCGAGGGCCTACAGGCCTATCTCCATACTCCCAGCCTTGTCTAAGGTCTGGGAGTATGCCATTAAGGAGATACTGGAAGCCCAGCTCGGCATGGATCCGTTCCACCCCAACCAATATGGTTTCCGCCGGGGTGTCGGCACCGTCCAGGCTGCGACCGAGGTTGCTCGGTTCGCGGAAGCCTGCAGGACCCGCGGTAGGATCTGCGTCCTCCTGTCCTTCGACGTCCGTAACGCGTTCAACACCTTGCGTACGGACGTCATCCTTCGGGAATTGGGCAGGAGAGGCGTAGATCGCTTCGTCAGGGCTACCCTCGGGGATTATTTTAAGAATCGCGGGATCACGGTGCACTCGTACGAGGGCACCGTGGTCCGTGACATACATGCGGGCGTTCCTCAGGGGTCCGTTTTAGGA
This sequence comes from Andrena flavipes, assembly GCA_963971345.1. Classification (NCBI taxonomy): domain Eukaryota; kingdom Metazoa; phylum Arthropoda; class Insecta; order Hymenoptera; family Andrenidae; genus Andrena; species Andrena flavipes. The sequence continues at coordinate 35,916,030 of OZ020480.1, forward strand.
CCCTTCCTGTGGAACGCCGTTTACGACGGGCTCCTCACCGAGTTGGACGGGCAGCCGGCGCGCGCTGTCGCGTACGCCGACGACCTTGCCCTCCTCTTCGCGGCGGTTGACCTCCCCCAAGTCAGGAGGTTGATGGATTCCGTGCTGCCTGTGGTTGGGGACTGGTTCCAGAGAACTGGCCTCACCCTGGCAGCGGAAAAAACGGAGGCCATCTTCCTGACCGGCCGGAGGATTGATAAGACGGTTAGTCTGCGGATCCTCCAAGCCGACATCATCTCGGCGGCCGAGGTCCGGTACCTGGGGGTAGTCTTTGACTGCCCCAGGAAGTACCGGCCTCATTTGGAGGCGGTCACCACAAGGGCTGATAGGGTGTCAGGTGCGCTTGTGGCGCTCCTCCCCAACATCCGGGGCCCTTCCGCCCACGCGAGGAGGCTCTATTACTCGGTGTGGGAGTCCGTAGTGATGTACGGCTCCCCGGTCTGGGCCGTGTCGCTGGGCACCGAGGCAAGCAGAGCGATTCTGCGCCGGGCCCAGCGAACGGCCCTGATCAGATGCACAGCGGCCTATAGGACTGTGTCCGCTGCTTCTCTCTGCGTTTTAGCAGGGAGAATGCCGCTGTGCATCAAGGCCAAAATGGGGCGCGCAATTTTCTGCGCGAAGGCGCTAGACCGGGCTAACCCCGCCCTGGCAGGGGAGCCGGACGACGCAAGGAGGGAAAGGGCTGCACGCCACAAGGCGGCCGCGTATGCCGCCGCTATGGAGGAGTGGCAGAGGGAGTGGGACCACGCCAAGTTCGGGGAATGGGTCAGAAGACTCATCCCCGATGTCAGCACCTTCGTGGACACCTCGGGCCCCTCAGTGATTGCGGACTACTGGTCCATGCAATTGCTGAGTGGGCATGGAGCCTTCCAGAGATTCCGTTTTAGGATCGGGAAGGCTTCCGACGAGGTGTGCCAGGACTGTGGGGCCCCCCGGGACGACGCGGAACACGTCATCACCGCTTGCCCGGGGTTTGCCCCTCAGAGGGAGGTGCTGGCCGAGGCCCTGGGGGCCCCGGTGGAGGTCCACTCCCTCATCGCCACTGCCACTTCCTCCCCGGCCAAATGGCGCGCCTTCACCGACTTTGCGGAGTCGGTGATGAGGGCGCGCCAGGTCCAGGAGCTGGAGGCGGACCGTCTCCTCCGTGAGGAGAGGGCAAGGGCGGCCCGTTTGGCCAAGGCCAACAGGGCCCTCACGAGGAGGCGGCTCGCCAGGAAAAGAAAGGCCCGGCCATAGCCTGGACTTCTGGCGAGTGGGGTGCAGCCCACCCTTAGTTAGGATTTTTTAACTTTAATTTTACGGCGGGCTTAGATCTAAGTTTTATTTAGGTCTAAGGTTATATTTAAGGTAGGCTAAGTTAGTTTTAACTTAGCCGTAAGTTTTATTGATCCCGGGCTGGCCGCGGAGCAGCGCGGACGCTCTCTCCCGTGGAGCCAGGACCTGGCGGTGGTGGACCGCCCTTGTAGGGCGGCCGCACCACGAGCAGTGGTGTCCCTCCCCCTAACAACCGGGGGGGGGGGGGGGTATGGAGGGGCCTCATCATGTACATGATAGCGGTGCCCGACGGACTACATCAGAAGTTCCGGGCACCGCCATGAGGCCCCCAGTAGGAGACCACTAGAGGGGGTTTTTAGTGGGTATCCCGCCTATCTTACAGGCGGGGAGTCCCACATAACCCCGGCAACCAAATGTCGGGGTATGCGTAATGCATTTTCCCCCTCTTCAAAAAAAAAAAAAAAAAAAAAAAGACCGACCGCAAAGAACTACCCAGATTTTCAAATTGCTTCAAACACTTATATTATGTTATTCAAAGTTCTGAAAATAATTTGAAGGTATGGATTCAATTCCTGGTGGTGCGTAAGATATCCTTTTGTCTTCAAAATAATTATGATTCGGTTTTTAATTCGTAATTTATACAATTTTGAAAGTAGTGGTTTAGAAATAACGTTTTCATATAAGAATCAATTTTCAATACATAAAATACTTATATGTCCCATAATATCCTGCAATGATTTTCATTCCTATTTTGTGTTGGACTATTTTGATTCTATACATGCAATTATTAACTGCTAATAGCTGCTAATCTTGTAATTGTATGCATTTTTTCAAACACGACCCAGTGTGTTTTGTATAACATATGACATAAATATTGTTAATAGATTTCATGTTATTTTACAAGTATTATCAAGTGGCTACGCAGTAGATGTTAAAAAATGTCAAATGTATTCTATAGAAACGGCAAAATTATTTGTTGCATTATTTCCTTGGTACATGATGCCTACTACTCTGCCCAAAATTTTAATTCATGGTCCTCACATAATCGAAAAAGCTATCCCAATTGGACAGCTTTCGGAGGAAGCTCAAAAAGCACGGAATAAGGATATTAAAAAGTACCGACAAAAGTTTTCTCGAAAATGCTGAAAAGAAAAAACTATGGAAAATGTTTTCAATTGGCTTTTATTATCCTCAGATCAAATCTAAGAAAACTTATTGAAAAAAAAATTAAAAATATTGTCATCAGAAGCAATAAACCTTTTTCCATGCCCTGCTGCACTGTAACAGACATAGGACATAGGAAAAAGCGATTCCGACTGGGAGTACTACATTTAAGGCTATATAATTTCATAGTAAATATTCATCAATGTAAATAATAAACAAATATTTATCGTTCGTAATTTTTGTATATGCTATTTCTCGGATAATTTAGTTTCTTATATATTTCTTATATATCAAAACGTAAAAGTGCCGAATTTTATATATTAAAAATAAGTTTTGAGGTTTTGACCACGAAAATGGATATAGTTCTTCAATTGACATTTGTATTAAATTTGTAAAATTAAAAAATTTCATTTTTGTGGTTTTGGCCATAAAATCACGAAATTTCCCCACTGTGCATCGGGATGGGATGGGATATCATGCGAAATTTAATTAAAGATTCTACCATATCAATGAGTGTATAATGGAATGAATAACCAGATCTATAATTAATTAATTCATAACTTTTACAATTTTTGTGTTTGTACTATAGTACAAACTCATTGATATGGTAGAATCTTTAATCCAATTTCGCATGATATCCCATCCCATCCCGATGGAAGAAAACTCACCACCTTCTCGTGGTTTCCATTAGACAATCGCAACTGAAATGTTTTCATCAATAAGTACCATTGACAAAGAGTGAGTTACCAATATTTATTAATCGCTTTAAATCTTGCAAATATTCGGAGATCATTTAGAATAATGTCGGTTGATAGTCACCTTGGTTGCAGATAGCAACGCACGTTCGCCCGCTGGAGTCGTCGAGGCTACCGGCGACGACGCGCCTGCCGCGACAGTGCGCTCGCACGCGGCGTCGACTTTCGGCAATTTTTACAGGGCTAATATTAAAATGTCCATATTTTTGACAATTGGACCGTGAAGGGGAAGGAAAGAACTATATTCTAATTTTTTTACAGATTTTTAAAATCGCGCCCGATGTTAAAAACCTGCATTTGTTTATAATAATTGCACAGAAATGGTTCAAATTATTTTTTTTCAAATTGAAATAATTTTTTCTTAAAACATCAATGTCTTCTCTATAAGCACCATAAATTTCAACTCCATCCTTTCACAACTTCCATAGCTATAATTTATTGGAAAAAAGTTAGCACTTACTTTCAAACAGCTGTAAAATCTACATTTTTCAAAATTTTCAAAAATCCTTCGACATATGTTTATACATCTCTAAAGACTACAACATATTCAATTTTGAGCCACATCCGAAATGTTACTCCAAAAAGTGTCCGATTTGGCGTGGAATGTCCCAAAAGTCAAGAAAAATTAAACGACCCATTCGTCACCATTTCCTGACCCTAACCTTCCCACACAAGGGGGGTATGGGACAAATACTTACTTTAAGAACTTTTATACTTTTAAAGATTTGATGGCGAAACCTTACTAATTATAACAATTCACATTTAAAGCATGTTTCTCTCTCATTTTGGTCAATATTAGAGATTAATTGAAATCTGACGCAAACCTACCCACTCTCCCCTAATCGCAACCAAATACAGTGAGATATATATATATATATATATGTATATACATTCCTGGAAAAAATTAAAGGAACACTATAATGTCCCGAAAATTTTGGTCGTCTTCAAATGGCTATATAAAAAATCTTTTAAAAAAGCATTTTAACGCTTGAGGACTCTAGTTTTTGAAACCATCACTCAATACTTTTTCTTCGTCCATTATGATACTGTTTTATCAAGATGAAGCGCAGGAAACAAAGTTTCAGAAATTTTTGTCAAGTTTGGACGTATGCACGGGCCAAATTTTTTTTTTCAGTTAAATCCAATGGAGGGCTCTTATAGAGCAAACATTTCTCTGTAATTTCGTATTTTTTGCTATGTTTTATGATTTTTATTGACCGAGTTATCCGCCATTAAAGCAAAAAAGGAACTTTTCACTTTGAACACCTATAACTTACGAACGCATGATCGTAGAACATTGTTCATGAGTGTTTGGGAAAGCTAAGACAGTTTCCTTTCAGAACCGTTAGTTGCCAAATCTATGAGTTTTTTTTAACCGTATTAAATTCATTTTAAAAAGATCCCAAAAAATTGCATATTTACCATTTTCTAGAAAACATGATGCCACTTCAAGGAAAAGCATGGAATCATTCAAGTGTCCACGTTTTTTCTGAGGTGAAACTACCCCTTAAACACTGTGCAACAGGTCGGACCAAACAGATTTTTTTTCCGTATGTCCTTGATCATCAAACATGCGATATGGTCTGAAAAATTGGAGAATCACCTGTTTCACCTTATGTTTCTCTGTAAAACCCTTTCTTTTGATTTCGCGGCTTTTGAACGATTGTTGTGCGTTTTTCTTGCTAGTTCAACGTCATTTTAGTAAAAAGAAAAGATATCAAATTTTTAAGAAAAACAATAGGTATTTCGCGGCTTTTGAACGATTGTTGCGCGTTTTTCTTGCTAGTTCAACGTCATTTTAGTAAAAAGAAAAGATTTCAAAAATTTAAGAAAAACATTTTTATCGGTTTGGGTGATGCTGGTGCCAGTTATCGAAGTACAGTTTTTGTCATTGCGAGGAGCTTGAATAAAAATGTTTTTCTTAAAAATTTGATATCTTTTCTTTTTACTAAAATGACGTTGAACTAGCAAGAAAAATGCGCAACAATCGTTCAAAAGCCGCGAAATCAAAAGAAAGGGTTTTACAGAGAAACATAAGGTGAAACAGGTGATTCTCCAATTTTTCAGACCATATCGCATGTTTGATGATCAAGGACATACGGAAAAAAAATCTGTTTGGTCCGACCTGTTGCACAGTGTTTAAGGGGTAGTTTCACCTCAGAAAAAACGTGGACACTTGAATGATTCCATGCTTTTCCTTGAAGTGGCATCATGTTTTCTAGAAAATGGTAAATATGCAATTTTTTGGGATCTTTTTAAAATGAATTTAATACGGTTAAAAAAAACTCATAGATTTGGCAACTAACGGTTCTGAAAGGAAACTGTCTTAGCTTTCCCAAACACTCATGAACAATGTTCTACGATCATGCGTTCGTAAGTTATAGGTGTTCAAAGTGAAAAGTTCCTTTTTTGCTTTAATGGCGGATAACTCGGTCAATAAAAATCATAAAACATAGCAAAAAATACGAAATTACAGAGAAATGTTTGCTCTATAAGAGCCCTCCATTGGATTTAACTGAAAAAAAAATTTGGCCCGTGCATACGTCCAAACTTGACAAAAATTTCTGAAACTTTGTTTCCTGCGCTTCATCTTGATAAAACAGTATCATAATGGACGAAGAAAAAGTATTGAGTGATGGTTTCAAAAACTAGAGTCCTCAAGCGTTAAAATGCTTTTTTAAAATATTTTTTATATAGCCATTTGAAGACGACCAAAATTTTCGGGACATTATAGTGTTCCTTTATTTTTTTCCAGTAAGTAGTGTATGTGTGTATATATATATACAATAGAAATATGTAACCTGTGTGCATATGCCTTTTAATAAAGCATATGCAATTTACAAAATAATATTAGCATATCAGTATATGCATTTGCATAAAGCTTTTGCTGCAGTCCACTTATAATTTAGACACGCGTTTGCAACAATTGCCAGCCCGAGATAAACAACAAGCTGATTCATATGTTTTGTTTCAATGATACACAGAGCTCTATCTTGCTTCGGTCTTAAGGGAATCACTCAGGTGAAAATGAACTACCAGTAATTTTACAGATAAAAATTTGAAAATATGTATATCCATATGGTTTTTTACGCTGAAATGAATTATGTAAGAGTTAATAAAGTGACAATTTTTTTCCAAAATTTAGAAAAAAAATTCGAAAAAATTATTCGATTGTGAAATCCATACCCTTATCTCTGTGGTATTGTATGCCAAGCTTGCAAAACAAAATTCAGCCCGAAAACTACCTTTTTGTCCAAATTATAAAGTTTTTATATTTTGGGGTAGTAACTAAAACGCTCCTGCTCCGTACGTTGGACCTTCCTCTTCTTGGAATGCCTGTTCTCTTCGTGATTGTGCAGTTCGTATCATTTTTCTTGCACGTTTGTATCTTTCTGAGGCTTTCTGTTTACACCTGCGCAGTCGTACTTTGTGACGGTTTTGAACAATTTTCAATGATTGATCGCTCATTTGCATATGGTTGTCCTTGAATGCATGTAATATTGTTTTCATCCATCCTTCATCATATTCAGTGACTGCTTCCGCGACTGCAGCTTCAATAAGATATTTTGAAGGAAAAATATCCCTTGGGCACTTACGCCATATCATGCTATGCAAACTCTCATTAGAATTTTGCGTAAGGCATTGTACACAACGACGAAGCAGTTTTTCATCGCTTAGTCTATTATAAATTGGTAATGTTTTACCCAGAACTTGTTCTTTGATAGGTGTTCCTATTTTCTTAGCATGTGAACCAGGGTTTCTCCCTTTCGCAATTACTGATTGGTAGAAACACCGTGATTCTTTACCCGGTTCACCCGGGCAAAAGATTATGGAGAGCTTTGACCGATTTGGTAAAACAGGAGCGTACAAAAGGCATTACTTTAGGGGGTAAAGGGCAGGGTACCCTGAAAGAAGTTACAATTAGAAAATTAGCAGATTGTTACAAAAAAGCTATATTACGCAATAAAAACAATATTGCAGCTATGAAAGCTGCCATATACGCGACAACATACCACGCAATTTCAACTGATACGAAACCACAACATTATAAATGCCCACCGGGTAAAGGAAATCTGCTCCGTCGTTGTGTACAATGCCTTACGCAAAATTCTAATGAGAGTTTGCATAGCATGATATGGCGTAAGTGCCCAAGGGATATTTTTCCTTCAAAATATCTTATTGAAGCTGCAGTCGCGGAAGCAGTCACTGAATATGATGAAGGATGGATGAAAACAATATTACATGCATTCAAGGACAACCATATGCAAATGAGCGATCAATCATTGAAAATTGTTCAAAACCGTCACAAAGTACGACTGCGCAGGTGTAAACAGAAAGCCTCAGAAAGATACAAACGTGCAAGAAAAATGATACGAACTGCACAATCACGAAGAGAACAGGCATTCCAAGAAGAGGAAGGTCCAACGTACGGAGCAGGAGCGTTTTAGTTACTACCCCAAAATATAAAAACTTTATAATTTGGACAAAAAGGTAGTTTTCGGGCTGAATTTTGTTTTGCAAGCTTGGCATACAATACCACAGAGATAAGGGTATGGATTTCACAATCGAATAATTTTTTCGAATTTTTTTTCTAAATTTTGGAAAAAAAATTGTCACTTTATTAACTCTTACATAATTCATTTCAGCGTAAAAAACCATATGGATATACATATTTTCAAATTTTTATCTGTAAAATTACTGGTAGTTCATTTTCACCTGAGTGACCCTCCTTAAGGCCCCCATACACGAACGATCCGCTCGCGAACGGCATGTTTGCTGTTTGCTGGTGTGTGGGATCGACGAGCGATTAAAATGCTCGGCTCGTTGGAAATGGCCAGCCCAACTTGCACGGCTGTGCGTGCGTGCGTGCGTGCGTGCGTGCGTGCGTGCGTGCGTGCGTGCGTGCGTGCGTGTGTGTGTGTGTGTGTGTTGTCCGTGAACCGCCTGCGATAATGTCGTCGCTATGGCCTATCTTGCATATGTGTATTTATTGTCTATCAATATTAGTTATTATATTAACAGACACAATAACATAATAATTATTCTGCCCTCATTAATTAAAATGTCCCATACGTACGGTAATAATGCATTACTTGCTGGTACACCTTTTAAAAAAAATTCTATTAGGCTGTTACGAAATAATGACACAATGTTTTAATTTAAATGAAGGAAAATAAGGACGGTACAAAGTAAATGATAAAACTTCAATTTTCTCAGTTGTTTCAAAATGCTAGATACGACATTTTGACCAAGGAGGGCAGTATTGTTGTCAGTAGTAATATTTATGACTGTAATATAATCTGTTAACTGTAATTTAATTTGCCATCGCATTGCCAGGAAAACACGTGGATATGTTTGAATGCACGCAAGAAAAATTTTAAACTCGTTTTCTAAAGGCTCCTATCAGCATGTCGACGAGCTTTACGTGAGCGGCTCAACGAGCGGCTCACTCGTGTATGGGGGCCTTTAACACTATTCGTACTAGACCGGTCAATTTGACCGTTTTCAAACTTTAGCATACAATTTCCCACACGCAACGTTATCACATCGCTATTTATCTTTACGACTTTTCTTGAAGTATGCATACAATGAATCATTTATTATTTAATTAAGTACCAAATTGACTACTATCTACGTTCAATTGTAAGAAATATAACTCTTTTTCAAGGAATAGGTATACATACATGAAGTGTCGATACGAATAGTGTTAAAATATCAAGATTGACCGATCTCTTCCGGTGGTCCAACTATCCCGGACTTACCCTACATAGGTACAATTGATAAATGGCCTGCTGGGGACATCTCAAGTATGTAGTATGAATTGTGAAACTCTTGCTTCCGCTACTGAGCGCAATCGTTGCGTTGGTCCCAAGTAACACTAGGGCAGATGTTTAAAAGTAGTGTAGATCTTTCCACTGTTTCTGATGTGCGGACCCGCATTCGCGTGCATTCTTGGCGGCACAGGTCAGCCACATCAAACAGTAAAAAACGTTAGGATCGACGGTTAGGTTCGGTAGTCAAAGCGAGGGTTTATATTTCGCACTACTTGATGATGTTCCGTCTTACAGGACAAAAGAGCCTCACTTCGTTCGTCGTTTACAACCGATAATTGCTTGCTTTCGAAGTTCGTCGAAAACATCCGCTTCTTAGATTCTGAAAAGGCAATAAAGCCTGTGCAGTCTTTAAAGATTTTAACAGTTTTTGCTCGTCGTTAATTCTGATCTGTGTGTGTCGCCGTTCACCGTCAATTCGCGAGACAATACTGTTAGATACCCCATCATATACTTTTCGTCACCCAGTATATTTTAAGAGTGTAGGCTAGTTTGGAACTTTCACCACAGTATTTTTGAGTATCTACGCGACGTACCGAAGTACAGCCGATTTTTGTCAAGGTCCTCAAGGACCTCGGGTTTTTCCGGACCCCTACCGTCAAGACCTTCCCTAACGGTCAGGGAACAGAGTCACGTCACTTCGTATTTGGACGTACTAGCAAAAGCATCTCCCTAGCGTAGTGCTGTACATTGATTTACTTTTTTTTGTGCAATAAAACGTATTTGAACGGATTTGGAGGATCGTTGTTTGGCGGGGATCACGACACAAAATTGGCGCAGTCGGTAGGACCTGTCAACGGTGAACGAATATTAAAACTTTATTTAAAGTGTTCTACGCCTGTGGATTTTTATCCTTTGTGACGGAAGATAATCGTGTTAACCCCGGAAGCCTACGGATCCAGATATCCACTACAGCAGAGGAAGTCAACTATTGGCACGCCCAAGGGCTCCTTCATTGATAGAGGTTTGTGCAGTACATTTTCGAATTTTGTTGCGTGGTAATTGCTTGAAGTATTCAATATCCCATCATCATGGCTTTCACAGACACTCCTGATCAATCAACTACTCTCAATAATCCTACACTTTTAGAATCTGAGATTCCCAATAATCCAACTCCCTTAGAATTGGACATGAAATTCCTGAGTGATCTAATTCCTAAAGAATTTAATGGCAATAGATATGAGCTTGGTCAATTCATCGCGAACTGCAATAATGCCGATGATCTCGCATCAACGAGACAAAAAATTCCTTTACTATATTTTATATTATCAAGAATATCGGGTCATGCAAAAGAACAGTTGGCATTTCACAAATTCAATAATTGGAGTGAATTAAAAGAAAGATTAAAAGTTCTGTATCAAGACAGAAAACATTATTGTCAAATCATGGAGGATTTAAATAATTGCAAACAAACATATTCAGAAGATATTAACAATTTTCATCAAAGATTAATTAAGTTATCCTCAAGAGCTTTGGGTGCAATTCAACAGTATGTTAGTGATCCTTCTGAAATACCAGGGAAAAGAAAAGCCGTAGAGGAGGTAACTTTAAATAGATTCGTCTATCATTCCTCTCCGCAAATTTCACAAATGTTGCGCTGGAAGGATTTTGATAACTTAAATTCAGCATATTCTGCTGCTGTTTCTGAAGAACGCGCTTTAAATATGTATCATCCTAAAACACGGCAAGCTTGTAATATTTGTAGAAAAATGAATCATGATACATCACAATGTAGGTTTAAATCATCCAGTGGCGAACGTAGATCTGTTAATACCGTACAAACTCCAGTTCCAAATCAAAGTAGTTATCAAAATAATCAATATCAGTATTCATCTCCTAATGAAACAAGTGGACATCATTTACAACCTCGATTTCCGAGTCAACGGAATTCTAATTTGTATGGTCAAACTAAATTTTGCAATTACTGTAAAAATCAAGGCCATTTAATATCCGAGTGTAGAAAGAAAGCATTCAACGATAGTCGACGGGAACAGTCAGCTAATCAGCCAAGTAGTTCTAGCCAATCTGATGATAGAGCAGTTCATTTAAACTGTCAGGAATCCCCCGTGATGAGCACTGCACTGGAGGATCAGAGTTCCCATCTTCAGGTGTTCGAGAATTAAATATATCTATTTGTAAAAATACTCTAGATTTCGTTCAAGTATCATCCCCAAATTCTAGAGACATCAATGGTAATCTTCAGTTTTTAATAGACACCGGTGCAAATGTTTCCCTTATTAAGGCATGCAAACTGAAGCCGGAAACTAGATTTAATTCGCAGGATAAACTAATTTTGCATGGTCTTAGCCCAAACAATTCCGTGGAAACAGTGGGTAGTTGTTGTATTCCATTAGAGATTCGTGATCGTACTGTACTTGCAAAATTCTATATCCTTAATCAAGCTACAAACGTCCCTTTCGACGGCTTGATCGGGAAGGATATTTTGGAAAAAGAATCCGCTGCGATAGATTATGAATCCCGAAACATTACCTTTAAGACGATATCAACTACAATTCCATTAGTTTCTCAGAATTCTCATGATGCAAAAGTGCACTTAATTAATCTCAAAGCACGTACGGAGACATTAATAGAAATCGAGATAAAAAACTCCGAAATTCAAGAGGGCATCATACCAGAAGTGAAATTGCGAAAAGGGTTATATCTATGTAAAGCCGTCACTAAAGTCAATAAAAATAATAGAGCTTATGCCACCATTCTTAATACGCGAATCATAGATCAACAAATAGAAACGATTTCTGTACATTTGGAGCCACTCCCGAAAAATTCCACAATTCTATGTTTAAATTCTAGTACCCCCACATCAAGTCGAGTAAAATTATTACAAGAGAGCCTTAGATTGGAGCATTTAAATTCCGATGAACGGAAGTCAGTTTTAGATATGTGTACTCGGTACCAAGAGATATTTTATTTTCCCGATGATAAGTTAACAGCTACAAATGGCATTGAACATGAGATTCAGGGTCTCCAATGTTTCGTATACCTAGACGATATTGTCATTTATGCCTCTTCTATCGCTGAACACTCAGAAAAATTAAAAGCTATTTTTGAACGTCTTACAATAAATAATTTGAAGTTACAGCCTGATAAATGCGAATTAATGCGTCATGAAGTAGCATATTTAGGGCATGTTATATCAGAAAAGGGAGTACAACCCAATCCGGATAAAGTCAATGCAATCGCTAATTATCCGCCACTTAGAAATCAAAAAGATATCAAAGTCTTCCTGGGACTTATTGGATATTATCGCAAGTTTATACAGGATTTTGCAAAGCTAGCTAAGCCTTTAACAATTTTATTAAAAAAAGATACAGCATTCGAGTGGGGCACTGAACAACAAGAATCCTTTGATAAATTTAAGCAAATATTAACTCATCAACCGATCCTTCAATATCCGGATTTTAATCGAGAATTTATCCTTACAACCGATGCCTCAAATTATGCAATAGGTTCTATCTTAAGTCAAGGCCCTATTGGAAGGGATCTCCCGATAGCATATGCTTCGCGAACACTGAATGGAAGTGGACAAAATTATAATACCACTGAGAAAGAATTGCTTGCAATAGTTTGGAGTATAAATCATTTTAGACCTTACCTATATGGTAGGCCATTCACCGTCGTTACCGACCATAAACCTTTGACGTGGTTATTTAATTGTAAAGATCCGGGAAGTCGCTTAATACGCTGGCGATTGAAACTTGAGGAATATAATTATAAAATAATACATAAGGAGGGAAAGCTCAATTCTAACGCTGACGCTTTATCGCGTCCTCCAATAATAAGCATAGTCCAAAGTAATGATTCATTCGAAAATTTCATCCAATATCATTATAAAACTTTAGATATTCCGAAGGTAGAATCAATTCCATGTCATAGTTTCACTCATTTTCCAAATCTAATGTTCTATTCAAAAGATTTAGACGAAAATAATTTGTATTCCGAGGCATTACGCACCAAGTATGAAATGTCTAATATCAAGGAACCTGACGAACTGTACTCTTCTATTAAATTGAATAATAATTCTCAAGTAACTTACCTCTGTATATGTAAACCATTCCACTTTGATAAGTTGGATTACAAGAGCATATTCTATTCTTTACGAAATTTAAGAGATCATCTCGGAAAAGAAAACTATTCAGGTAATTTATATGTTCACGATGTAACCATCAATAATCAGAATATAAAGAAGGAAATGTTCTGTGAAATAATACATTATCTCTTCAAGGATACAACTATCAAACCTATTGTGTTAGAACGAAAGCGAATTACTCTTAAGACACCGGAAGAAATCTTAAAGATCTTACAAGAAAATCATGATTCGAAATTGGCAGGACACTCGGGATTTTTACGCACCTATAAAAGGATTAAGGAATTTTATAAATGGGAATCAATGAAGAAGGATATAAAAAGGTATATTAAAAAGTGTCCGTCCTGTCAGGTTAATAAAACAAATTTTAGGCCTTCAAAGGCACCAATGGAAATTACTACCACATCAGATAGACCTTTTGAAAGACTCGCGATAGATATAGTCGGACCTTTGCCACAAACTTTAAATAATAATCGGTTTATATTAACGATGCAGGATGATCTGACAAAGTATTCTTACGCCGTTCCTATACCAAATCACGTGTCACAAACCGTAGCTACTGAACTTTCCAGATTCATTACACTCTTTGGTATTCCTAGAACAATTCTATCTGATCAGGGAACCGATTTCACGTCTCATTTAATCAAGGATTTAACAAAATTATTTAATACAAAACACACATTATCTTCACCTTACCATCCACAAACAAACGGTGCATTGGAAAGATCCCATTTGACTTTAAAAGATTATTTAAAGCACTATGTCAATGGTAGACAGTCTGAGTGGGATGAATTCATTATGTTTGCTATGTTTGCTTATAACACCCATTCTCATAAGTCGACTGGGCATACTCCGTATGAAACCCTCTTTGGTCATAAACCATTTTTACCTAGTAGTATAACACAGGAACCGACATTGAATTACTCCTATGACGATTATATAGTTAATTTAAAACAAAAGTTAAATTATACCCAAAGAATAGCAAGAGATAATTTAATTGCGTCAAAAATAAAATCCAAGACATATTATGACAATAAAATTAATCAACACAAGTATAGGGTAGATGATTTAGTTTATGTACAGAATAAACAGGTAACTCAGGGATTAAATAAAAAATTATCACCGAATTACATAGGTCCTTTTAAAATAACAAAAATTAATGGCAAAAGTACAGTTTAAGTACAAAAGAACAAGAAGTTAGTAGTTTACCACACTAACATGCTGAAACCTTTTGTTTCAGACGACAGCAGAGATGTTTAGCAACCGTGGTTTCCTTCTCAAATCACTTCCGATGTTACTGATATTAATATCTCAAACACCTATCCCTAATCATGCTAACCGAAATAACAGTCCCTATTATAAAATATTTCATTTAAATAATCACGCGGGTTTGTACTACAACCTATTGGGTGATGTTAGATTATCAAATTCTAAGTATTCCTTAATGATGTATCATGATCTCAACGTCATTGACCAACGATATGATCAGTTAGCTCAATTCTATACAGAATCTGCTAAGATGTGCGATGAATATCCTATTCGAGATATCAGTGTAACCTCATGCCGGAATTCTCTTCAAATAATAAACTCGCGTATCGCGGTAATTAAAGGAAAATTAGAAACCATAAATCATATGGCTGGTAATAAGGCATTGCCGATAATAAAATAGTTAAAAGAGGACTATTTGACGGTGCATCCTATATCCCGAAATGGTTGTTTGGCACTCCGGATGCTGAAGACTCTAAGATTTATGAAGAAGCGATAAAATCTATAATTAACGGAAATAAGAATGTCAATCTATTGATGAAACAACAAATAACAGTTATAACTAATACTATTCAAGACTTCAGTACTTGTATCAATAATCTCAAGCTTGATGAAAATACGCTCAATGAGAACATCAAATTAATCAATGATTTTTCAAACTCCACTACCAATATTCTAAGTAATATTTATAGACAACATTTAATATTGGAACAATTACTTCTATTATCACAAATTTCTACTGAATTAGATGAGTATTATAATTTATTAATCTCCTCAATTTCTATGGCACATCGTAATATATTACATCCACAAGTAATAACTCCTCAAAGTCTTTTTGATGAATTGATCAAAATTAATCTTCCAAATGGGCAGAATTGGCCAATAACATTGACTCTTTCAAATATATATAGATACAATGAACTTTGCAAAGTAGGTGTAATTATAAGAAATAAAAATTTAATATTTACCATTACCATCCCGTTGATTGAGGAATTGCCTTATAGTCTTTACGAATTAGTACCACTCCCTGTTGCAGCCGGATCTCTCCGATCAGCTGTTGACCGGATTTTAAATGTGCGTGCGAGAGCGTGTACACAATATGACTCACCGGCCGGGATGACGGTTACCTACGTCACCCGTTTTTGCCCGGATTCCAGCGATGCGCGCTTCCTAGAATCCGAGGATCAGTATCACGAACACCTGATTGTTGAGAACACGCTCTCGCACGCCCCAAAACATCGATCTCTTTGTCGCTCAGCGACCCACGATTTTATATCGGATTAAAACGGCTTCCCAAGCCTTCGCGCCCAGCGCCTTGTACATAGTTGCACATTATTCGATCTTTGTAAATAGCGTGTTTGTGAGTCGTGTTTGTTCGTGCTGTTTCTCTGTGGTGCTCGTCTTTATTATAACGAAGCCCACGCGCTGAATAAAGAAGTTCGTCCAAGTCTGTTGGAGTGCAAACATTCCCTGGTCATCCAGTGGCGATCCACTCCGCCTTCCCAAGGCAGCGCGTAAACACTCCCCATCTCTCATAACCAATCCAACATTTACTCCTATATACAACCAGATTTCACTTATCTCCTCATGAGTACGAATCAGGCATATTATACACAGCTGCAAAATCTCGAGAGGTGCGTGCAAATCAACGTCAGGGAGTATATTTGCCACATCAAACACGTGACCAGAACAGTTGCGGAGCCAATATGTGAAACAATTTTGTTCACATCCACCGTCAACAGCTTACCAACGTCGTGCAAGACTCGAACCATCCAAGCCAATCTTGAAATTTGGCATTATATCTCCAATAATGAATGGATTTTCATCATCAGCCAAATTTCGGAGTTAACACTCACATGTTCTAGCACACATCTTGAAGACGTGGAACTGAAATCTACTGGAATCATCCGTCTGGAACCAACGTGTAAAGGATACACTCAATCAACAATTCTGGAACCGACGCAAGAAATCACCACGAATCGTAGTCATAAAATAAATGCATATAACATTGCAGAAGACTCTTGCTGCTTCAGAAAGCAAATTAATCTAACCATCAATCCGCTAAGGCTATCACCCATCAAGATTACAAATCTTAAGACTGGTGAATTCAAATACTTGAATCACAAACTGATGCAACTGGACAAGCTATTACAAGAACCAGCGGAATCACCGATCCCACAACGCAGTCCTTGGTATTCCAACGCTTTAAGCGCAGTGATATCAATCATTATCATCGTAGTAATCATAAATATGTTACGCTGGTGCGGCATATTTCAGGCTTTAACAAAATACTTTTGTTTCACGAGGAAGTCCGGAACAGCAAATGATAATTGTGGTTTAAAAATTATTAACACCAATATTAACGCAACTCCAGTAACGAGGATGCAGTTATCACAAATCTTGGAGGAAGAAAATCAATCCAGAGAAGAAGAGCGGGAGTTTAATTTACGTTCAATTAACACTACTGAAGAACGCAGTCGAAGCAGCACACCAACCCAGTGTAGTGGATCGCAGGGACGAAGAAGATCAGCATCGTGTGCACCCTCAGTTAATATGGACTAATATAAAATATTTTTTTTGTCATCCCAACTCGGGAATACTTATATAGCTTGTAAGATATTTATACCCTTGTATTTATAAGAAGAAAACCAAAGTAATTAATCTTAATCATTACCGATATTTTACGCAATTTTAACATTATTCATTGTAACAGATAGCATTATTAATTTAGTCGAAAATTTCACTTGGTTATGCGATCATTTATTAGAATTTAATTATGCGTATAAAATTATATTAATCACAGCGACAAATATTTCATTATTATCAAAATGTATTATTAATCTACTACAGTTTTCATTTTATTAATGTTATATTATATATATATATTATTCTTTCGTAGCAATTAGGTAGGATAGATACATCTGCATAGAAAATTATATCAAATTGACTCACGTTCAGAACCGTGAATCAATCTAAAGGGGGGAGGTGTTAGATACCCCATCATATACTTTTCGTCACCCAGTATATTTTAAGAGTGTAGGCTAGTTTGGAACTTTCACCACAGTATTTTTGAGTATCTACGCGACGTACCGAAGTACAGCCGATTTTTGTCAAGGTCCTCAAGGACCTCGGGTTTTTCCGGACCCCTACCGTCAAGACCTTCCCTAACGGTCAGGGAACAGAGTCACGTCACTTCGTATTTGGACGTACTAGCAAAAGCATCTCCCTAGCGTAGTGCTGTACATTGATTTACTTTTTTTTTGTGCAATAAAACGTATTTGAACGGATTTGGAGGATCGTTGTTTGGCGGGGATCACGACAATACAATCATAAACCGCGACCCCGCTGAGGCCCTCTGGCCGCTCAACCAGGGTAGTTTTTAGGCGATTATAATAAGGGTATTTACAACACCCTCTACAAACCAAGTATATACGAACTTGGAATATGCATACCAGTTTATACCTATTCCCGCATTTTAAAAGTACAACTGAACCGTCCATAAATGTCCTGATATTTCCCTGTCAAGGCGAAACAAAAGGGAACTATAATTACAGATAGAATTATATTCTGTGCATGAAGGGTCTTCTCGAGTGGGGATTTCCCACCAGCGGTTGGCCGCGGCGCACAGTGATAGATGAGGAAGTTTTTTCCAAATCTGTCTACAGGTCGCAATTTTACAGTAAACTTGACAACTTTTTTTTTAAATTCTTCTAATTAATAAATTGCAGACGTTTATGCACGTAAAATATGCCAATGTGGATGAAAAATATACCAATATTGCATATTTGGTGTATGCAACATAATCTGAACTAATCCGTGAGATTATTTATTAATTATATCTTGATTAACAATTTATTTATGTCGAAGCGCCATAATTTGCGTTACAATAACGTACTAGTACTTTTGCCATGTTTGTAACACGTAATTGTTGTCGTTGGTCAGTTAACTTATGTGCTTCAAACGAACGTTCTACATCACAGGATGTAACGGGTGCAGTTTTATATCTACTCCAATAGTGTTGCAGTATATTTGTTGATACATATATGCATATGCTTTTTAGTGAAGCATGTCTTTTAACAATCGATGTGTCCAGTCCGAATTTTGAATTTCTTTGTTAATTTTGTTATATTTAGCGAAATATACAGCATTTTAAGAAGATCAGTAGCTGTCGGCTTTTTGGCCGGCGCAGCGGTCAATCGCTTGACTCCTCCAGAAAGAGTTTGGCTGCAAAGGAGCCGCGATCCTCGCCCCATTGGGACAGAATCCCAAGAAATAGGGGAAAAATTCAACAACACATATTATTAAGGAAGTTCGCACAGAAGGTGTTAGCATACAATGCATACGAAGGATTGACATTATTTAAAACAAACCAAGGTCAATTCGTCAATAATTAATGTCAATTATTCCAATAAAACTCAAAGATTTTAACAAATATACCATAAGAAGAGCAGAAATATTTGTAAACCTGTATCCATGTTATCCTATAATATACCAAATACTGTCCACAAACTGTTAATACATTCCTGCGAAATTATAAAGTAGCTTAAGGGGGGAGACCACTGTAACGGTCCGAAATGTAAGGGTGTTTTCGGGAATTTATTTCAACCAAACAACGCAAGTAAATCAATTTATTACTTAGCATAGTTAATAGTGTACATATCGAAGCATAAGAAAATTTTTTTTTCAATCAAATTCATAAATCCGTTTCCTGTATACTCTTCGTCAAAAATTGCGCTGCGGCAAAAACATGCTAGTCGCGTTGACAGTGCCCAGGCCATTTGGTTAATCCGAATTCAAAAACACAATAATATTTAGAAACTAGAAGCCTGCCTCTATTACGTGACGATCAAAAAATGTGAAAATTGTAAAAAATTACAAAATGGCGGACCACTGAAAAAAAATTATTTTTTCGGGGTACAAAATTGGGGAAATGTTAATAAAAAAAATAGGAGCAGGTCGAAAATTGAAAAAACTGATCGTCGCGTAATAGCCACGGGTTTTCCGTACAATAAATGTCCTTGATCGTGTTAATTGGACGTATAGTTTTTTCATTCACAGAAAATACTATATCTCCGTCAATTTTGCGAATTTCTTCATAAAATTTGGAGAAAGCATTCTTGAAATGTACGTTTTTCAGAAAATGTAAAAAAATCAATTTGTCAAATTTTTTACAGTGGTCTCCCCCCTTAGTGGGGGAACCTGGTGTAACTAGCATTTTTCCGGAATTTTTTTTTAAGAAAGTACTTAATCGATCTTTCTGAAACTTTCGGGATATTGTATTAACAGGTTAAGGTAGATAAAAAAAATTTTATTAAAAAAGAGCAACAAATAACAAAGTTATAAGGGCTTATGCCCAGTCCGTTTGGCGACGCAGCTGGTCCTCTGCCGTCAACGTAGTGTCTTTTGGTTTCAGCTGAACCCAAACATCGGACAATTTTCGTTTAGTTTATGAGTGTATGGATGAATCGTATCAATTTATTTCTTAAAAGATGCAAAATTGAACAAATTGCGGCCTCTTGAAAAAAAAGGTCTCTCTTTCCAACGAACTTTTGCCTTCAATGCGTAAAAAAAAGTTATTTATTTAAACAATATCATTATACCCATAGCTTAGATCTGTGAAGAAAATGTTCACAAATATCCGTGCACAAGGTCAAGTCAATTGGTTGAATATTTTTGGAGTTACATTGCCCGCAAATTGTGAAACCGTCCGTCGTTTCGAGAAAAACGCACTTAAAGTTTTCTGGTAACCTAGCGCTCCGTAGAAAACTGGCCATATCTGCTTTAATTTTTCGAATTTCGTTTTGCGGCTTTGGGAACGTATTCTCGTAATGTTCAACTATTGAATTATCCAATAAAAAAAATCGATTTCTTCGACTCGCTACACCAGGTTCCCCCCTTAAGAAGATTCGGCAGTTTGATTGGGAAAAGCAACATGTGGAATTTTTCTCTATTTCTTGGGATTGAGGCCCACTGTGTGCCGGAACCAAAGCGGGCTCACATAGAGAAGCGAAAATTCATTTGTTGTTTACGCTCGGTAATTTCATACCTGTTTTCCCAAAACTTAATAAAAAATGTTGTCCTAGTTTTGCATGTTTTTTAAATTTATTTCTATCATAGAAAGGTTTAAAATTATCTTACAAGGCATATCAAACGGACACAAATGAATATTGAAAAATAATTTCTAGCCCCCCCCCCCCAGCCAGAAGAATAAGCTTCAAAACAAAAAAGGCTTCAGTCGAATCGGATAATAACTTTTAGAGATACAGGTCCCACCGATTAGAATGAAATTTTTAACGCCTTGACTTTAACGACTCCCCAGGGCCGTCTGCAATGATTAATTATAAAACAAAAAATATATTTCTACAATTTAAGACATGCTTAATACAATGCAAGAAGCCCCATTAAATTGTATATAGTTTTTTTCCTTTAATTAATTCCTAAAGATCACCTATTTTTTGGGACTCTGAACCGGAAGCTCCCCTTAAAAACGGATCCCTTATCTTTCGAATATATGTATATACGCGCTGGAATATCAAAACAAAAGCACGCGCAACGTATTGGAAACATCGGGTCTGCAAGGAATGCAGGTCCGATTGTTCATAATATAATCTCTCCAATTGCTATATTGGTGGCATCTTTTTCATATCGGGCATATTTAGGTAAAAACTGTACAGGTCGACTTGTGTACTAAACCAGTTGCCCGAAAAATAATCAGGCTGAACGGCCACAGCGTCTCGCGAGGGTCGCGGTTTATGACCATACCTGGTCCTACCTAATAGTATCTACGTGCGGATCCGAATCCATCGTACGTACTACCCACCGACAGAGCAATATACATATTAACTCAGGCCGAAGAATGCCTAAAATTCTTAAAGACGCCACCACGTTCTTGATTGCCCTTTAGAAATGCTGACGGACCGATGTTGTCGAAACGTTTTTGAGAAAACAGGTATGAAATTACCGATCGTAAACAACAAATGAATTTTCGCTTCTCTGTGAGCTCGTTTTGGTTCCGGCACACAGTGGGCCTCAATCCCAAGAAATAGAAAAAATTCCACATGTTACTTTTCCCTATCAAACTGCCGAATCTTCTTAAGCTACATTATAATTTCGCAGGAATGTATTAACAGTTTGTGGACAGTATTTGGTATATTATAGGATAACATGGATACAGGTTTACAAATATTTCTGCTTTTCTTATGGTATATTTGTTAAAATCTTTGAGTTTTATTGGAATAATTGACATTAATTATTGACGAATTGACCTTGGTTTGTTTTAAATAATGTCAAACCTTCGTATGCATTGTATGCTAACACTTTCTGTGTGAACTTCCCTTAATAATATGTGTTGTTGAATTTTTCCCCTATTTCTTGGGATTCTGTCCCAATGGGGCGAGGATCGCGGCTCCTTTGCAGCCGAACTCTTTCTGGAGGAGTCAAGCGATTGACCGCTGCGCCGCACAGTGGGCCGGATTTTAAATTTGCCGCCTTTGGGTCCTTTTTTTAAGATATCGGAATGAAAGTTGCACTTGTTACGTCCTGAAGGGACTTTTCAATAAATCATTCCGAGCGGCTGGAATGACTTATTGGGTCCTTGCTCTATCAAGGTGCTAAAGCACGCCTTGACTATACTTACCATGGAGGGATAAGGTGGAAAAGGGATTAAATCAATGTGGACACGGAATTAACGGGAAAATAACATAATGAAATATATTCTGGTAAAAGATTAAGGTAATATAAGAACATACCCTAGGGACGGCGCTCCGTCCCTGCTATCGGCGTGGTCTCGGATTTCGGCACGCTTGCCGGTTATCGCTTCGGTCGCTCCGTAGGTCGCTCAACCTTGCGCTGGTCGTGGTCGCTCGCTGTGCTCTCGGATAGCACTCGGAAGTCGGTCACCTGAAGACCGTCGAATCGCACTGTCTCTAATCGTCGCTTACTCTACGCGTTCCTACGCCGGACACGAGTGACGCACAAGGGCTCTCCCGGCTAGGCCGTTCGCGGTTTGTCGGATGGAGTTACCCTTGCACGGTTTATTGACGGCCGATCGTACTTCGCGGACTAGACGCTAAGACGCGTTCGCGGCTTCTTGACGGCTCTCTGGCTTGTCTCGACTTCCTCAATCGAACTCCCGAATACGAATCCCCAATCCTACTTCGTCGATCCCGATTCTCGGCCGCGCCTCGATCAATCCGCGCGATTGGGGGAAACTGCCCCGTCGGCAGTTGTCGCTCGCCGCACGCATTGGAAATATCCGGGCCCGGGCCGCCGAGAGTCACGTTGTCCCTACTGTCGCTACGCGGCTCAGCGCAACGTGACTGACACGCGCGAGGCGATTCCGCTGAATCGCCGTTTACCGAATAAAGCGACGCGCGGACAGCAAGCACGGGAAAAGGGCCTGAAGGGCCCATGTAACACCTCCCTACCTAGACATGAAATGGTCTCGAGAGGCCATTTCATGAACACGCGCGAAGCTGTCGTCGCGTACGCTTTACCTCACGTCTTAAAATTATGCCTAACTATTCGCTATTAATACTAAGAGGAACGTAAGGGGATAACCATAAATGAGACGTTATTTAGAGAAAAAAAAAAGGAACAATATATTGTTACATAATATTATAGAAATTAATTGTTATATAATAAGAAGAAAGAAAAGAAAAGGGGTAGGGGTCCCGTTGGTTCTCGGATGGCACTCGGGCGGCACCCTGCTGCGAATTTAACAAAACGAAAAAATTATAACTTGGTCGCGTCACTCTAAAGTGATTACAGATGTTGCGTAATTACCTAATGCTGAGGAGCTGTTGTTATTATTCCGCTCCTGCCGGGACGATCCAAGGGGCGTCTCGGGGTTTCGGGGGTTCCAGCGGCCGTGGTGCCTCCAGAATCGGAAATGCCGGAAGGTACCGCGGCTCAGCGTCCAGTAGCGCCCGTATACACCCCGTGCAATTCCCGGGTGTTCTTCAGTAGTATTTAAAATAGTAGAATTCTCCCGACTCCCTATATCGGTTAAGTTGTCCCCTTCTGTGGAGTGCGATTCCTGATCTTTTTCGTGACCTTCTAAAGTAGAATTGAATGATGGTGGTTCTTCATAAACTCCTGCGTACATGGCTATACCGTCGCTGTCGCTCTCGGGCGTAGTTTCTTCCGTGGTTGTGGGGAACGCATAAAAGACCGGATTTCGTGACAGCGCGTCCGAGAAGCGTCGCGGACTCGGGCTTCGAGGTAGTCTTGGGGCTTGCGAGAAGAACCCGCCCGCTTCGTTCCGGTAGGACGGGCTGACTCGCTGGTTGTTTAAATGATCGCAGTTTTCGGATGGCGTGTCACATTCAGCGGACCTACTCTGTTCACGCGGCTCGTATTCTCGGGACTCGCGAGGTTCGTACTCGCGGGATTCGCGCTCTCTAGTTTCGCGAGGGTCGTACAATCTAGGGTCGCGATATCGTGTCTGTTTATTATTTCTGTATCTTTCCCGTACGGTTCCATCCTGGGGCTCCGACGGTCTGCGTTCATAGTCTAGCGGACGTTCGCCTTGCCTCGTCAGCAAGGCCGTTGGCTGGCGCGGCGGCAGTGCATCGCGATAATCCAGCTCACGGCGGTAATCGTCGTGATAATATGGTTCGCACCGATATGAATCGCGATAGTAATCGTCTTGATAGCGAAGGTAGCTGGAAGCAGAGTACGAGCGAAGGGGCTCTTCGTAGTAGCCCGTCTCTATCGGTTGTCTCCATTCTGACCAGTTTTGTTGGGGGTCGTACAGTGACCGCCGACGAGCGCTTGGTGTGTACCCACACCTGTCGTCGCGCGGCAAACCTGACAATTCTTGTTCTCGTCTTTGGGCGTGTAATGCCAAATCGAACGCGTCGTCCAAAGATTCGGGACTAGACAAAGCTACTTTAGTCGAAATTCTTTGAGGTAATGCTGTGATAAATGAGGTTCGGGCCAAGCGCTCCACGTCCCTAATGGTCCTATCGACGTTTTCTCCGATTAATTCTCTTGCTCTCACGGTCACCTGTCGGTACAGGCGGCCCACGCGATGAATAAAATCTATTAGACGCTCCCGGGGAAACATGCTTATACGTTCTAGTTCCAGTCGGAGCTCCTCATAACCGCGGCATGGGGAATATCGGACCCTTAGAAGGGAGAGCAGGTCGGACACGCTTTGACAACCTTTCCCCTCGACATAGTATCTAATAGGATCCTTTAATTTGTATATGAGCTCGGTCAGAAATCGTTCTTCCTGACCAGGTGGAACACGCTGTGTAGCACGCTGTATCGAGGCAGCGAAGTCCTCCAATGTTACAAAATCAGGGTCGAAACGGGGAATGCTGTCAAGTGCCCGGTATACTCTCTCTTCATCTTCTCGGGAACGCCACACGTCTATTGCAGACATTTCAAGGTCGTTCGTTTGCGAGCAGAGACAAGGTCTACCTCCTGAGGTCATTGGTATGGGATGAGGAGGTACGACAGGAGGAACGTTAACAGAGGCTTAGGAACGGGGGTGATCTCAGTATACCACCCGTCATTGCTAGGCAATGCTCGGTAGAAGGCGTTGAGTAGCAGGAAGTGTAGTCAAGTTACGAGCAGATAAGATAGCGGCAGGTCGCGATATGTGGCGACGGCGCGATCTCTTCTTCTAATTAGAAATAATAATAAGGGAAAATAAAATCCCACTTCTGACACCAGTTTGTTACGTCCTGAAGGGACTTTTCAATAAATCATTCCGAGCGGCTGGAATGACTTATTGGGTCCTTGCTCTATCAAGGTGCTAAAGCACGCCTTGACTATACTTACCATGGAGGGATAAGGTGGAAAAGGGATTAAATCAATGTGGACACGGAATTAACGGGAAAATAACATAATGAAATATATTCTGGTAAAAGATTAAGGTAATATAAGAACATACCCTAGGGACGGCGCTCCGTCCCTGCTATCGGCGTGGTCTCGGATTTCGGCACGCTTGCCGGTTATCGCTTCGGTCGCTCCGTAGGTCGCTCAACCTTGCGCTGGTCGTGGTCGCTCGCTGTGCTCTCGGATAGCACTCGGAAGTCGGTCACCTGAAGACCGTCGAATCGCACTGTCTCTAATCGTCGCTTACTCTACGCGTTCCTACGCCGGACACGAGTGACGCACAAGGGCTCTCCCGGCTAGGCCGTTCGCGGTTTGTCGGATGGAGTTACCCTTGCACGGTTTATTGACGGCCGATCGTACTTCGCGGACTAGACGCTAAGACGCGTTCGCGGCTTCTTGACGGCTCTCTGGCTTGTCTCGACTTCCTCAATCGAACTCCCGAATACGAATCCCCAATCCTACTTCGTCGATCCCGATTCTCGGCCGCGCCTCGATCAATCCGCGCGATTGGGGGAAACTGCCCCGTCGGCAGTTGTCGCTCGCCGCACGCATTGGAAATATCCGGGCCCGGGCCGCCGAGGGTCACGTTGTCCCTACTGTCGCTACGCGGCTCAGCGCAACGTGACTGACACGCGCGAGGCGATTCCGCTGAATCGCCGTTTACCGAATAAAGCGACGCGCGGACAGCAAGCACGGGAAAAGGGCCTGAAGGGCCCATGTAACACACTAAAAAGCAGGAAAAAATTATTCCTATCTAATGATGTATAATCTACTTTTTTAAACAATTATTTATTTATTTATTTTTTAATTTTGTTAACTTATTTGTGATAAAAAAAATTTAATTCTGTTTATTTGATACCTTATTTAATGCCCTTTACAGTGGTGTACGGAAAATTTTGGGAAACTTTTCGTTTCCAAGTTATACGGAAAATTCGAATAATGAAGGAAAGTAGCAACAAATCGGTTTGTTTAAATTAAAGACCAGGTTTATGCGATAAATATCTTCTTTTATTAGTAACTAATATAAACAATCCATTAAAAAATATTTTTATATCTATTAACAAAAATGGCGACATTTTTTTAATTTGATTAGAGATATCTTCCAAACGCCGAAAAGTTCCACTTTGGGACCAATTGCAATATTTTCAGCACGCTTTCCTCTAAATAATCACGTATCGATCATTTCCCCCCTCGTCCCACTGTTCAAGTTATTAGTGTTTAAAGTTATCAACGTTCGGTCAGTCCGTAGGGTAAAGGTGGGATAGTTGAGCAGAAGGGAAACATGATCACAGAGATGTTATTATTAATATATTTGCAATATGCCCCTATTGTCGCGTTGTTATGTTCATGTTTGCAATATTAATTCCTCAGCTTCTAGGTCTAAATTCTGATTTTTTTGATAGATAATCTCATTCGCAGAAAACAACGAAAAGAAAATAACAAAAACAAAAGCAAATTATTAATACATGGGGCAGAAATAGTACAATATGCATTGTTTCCAATTGGGCAGCTTTCTGAGGAAGCTAAAGAAACTCGACATAAAGATTTTAAGAGAATTAGATGCGAAAATACCCGAAAATGTTCCAGATTAGCAACAAACGAAGACATACTATATAAATTACATTTAACGTCCGATCTTTATATATCTAGTATGCGAATAAGATCATCTACTAAAAAAAATCAAAATTTCGACCATGAAGCTGCGGAATTAATATTGCAAACATGAACACAACGCAACCCACCTTTACCCTACGGACTGACCGAACGTTGATAACTTTAAACACTAATAATTTGAACAGTGGGACGAGGGGGGAAATGATCGATACGTGATTATTTAGAGGAAAGCGTGCTGAAAATATTGCAATTGGTCCCAAAGTGGAACTTTTCGGCGTTTGGAAGATATCTCTAATCAAATTAAAAAAATGTCGCCATTTTTGTTAATAGATATAAAAATATTTTTTAATGGATTGTTTATATTAGTTACTAATAAAAGAAGATATTTATCGCATAAACCTGGTCTTTAATTTAAACAAACAGATTTGTTGCTACTTTCCTTCATTATTCGAATTTTCCGTATATAACTTGGAAACGAAAAGTTTCCCAAAATTTTCCGTACACCACTGTAAAGGGCATTAAATAAGGTATCAAATAAACAGAATTAAATTTTTTTTGTCACAAATATGTTAACAAAATTAAAAAATAAATAAATAAATAATTGTTTAAAAAAGTAAATTATACATCATTAGATAGGAATAATTTTTTCCTGTTTTTTAGCGCAACTTTCATTCCGATATCTTAAAAAAAGGACCCAAAGGCGGCAAATTTAAAATCCGGCCCACTGTGTGCCGGCCAAAAAGCCGACAGCTACTGATCTTCTTAAAATGCTGTATATTTCGCTAAATATAACAAAATTAACAAAGAAATTCAAAATTCGGACTGCACACATCGATTGTTAAAAGACATGCTTCTCTAAAAAGCTGTTGGATTCCGTAGCAGGAAGTCGAGTACAACACGTAAAATATTTCTAAGTTTCACAAGAGGTTTTATTTATGAAGTTTTCACTGGCGCGTTTAACAGAGCTGCCGCTCTTCGATACAAGAATGGTCTGACTTCTTGGATTTTGGGACTGAGTTATATATACAGTGGTTGTGGAAGAAGGGATAAGGATGACGTGGAAAGAACTATGGAAAGTACAAGGGTCGATGATAATGACTAATTTGTTATCGGTGTACGAAAGATTTTGCGAGGGTGACTATTTGTGATGAGCTGGTGTGTGTTTAGGATGCTTACGGTGTACATTTAGCTGGCATCCAACAAAGCATATGCATATATGTATCAACAAATATACTACAACACTATTGGAGTAGATATAAAACTGCACCCGTTACATTCTGTGATGTAGAACGTTCGTTTGAAGCACATAAGTTAACTGACCAACGGCAACAATTACGTGTTACAAACATGGGAAAAGTACTAGTATGTTATTTTAACGCAAATTATGGCGCTTCGACATAAATAAATTGTTAATCAAAATATAATTAATAAATAATCTCACGTATTAGTTCAGATAATGTTGCATACGCCAGATATGCAATATTGGCATATTTTTCATGCACATTGGCATATTTTACGTGCATAAACGTCCGCAGTTTATTAATTATGAAGAATTTAAAAAAAAAGTTGTCAAGTTTACTGAAAAATTACGACCTGTAGACAGATTTGGAAAAAACTTCCTCATCTATCACTGTGCGCCGCGGCCAATCGCTGGTGGGAAATCCCCACTCGAGAAGACCCTACGTGCACAGAATATGAAAGTAATTGTTGTTCTAATATAATTATGAAGCGCACATTGGAAACACCGTTTTCTGCATTCGATAAACGAGGCATATGTAGTAAACCCCTTGGAACATCTCAAGAAGTAGGAATGTATGAAATCCTTCTTTCGGCTACTGAACCCAACTACCGCCGTCAGCTAAACACAGCAAGATGTACATAATGTAAAAGAAGGCTAGGCTTTTCACTGTCTTTGATGACGCATCGACGGTTAATTTTAGTCCTCGAGAACTCATAAAATCGGCCAGCCGCGGCCCATCGCGCTTAGGAAATTCCACCTTTATACAATGGGGCAAAGCAATAGATGTGACTGAAAAAGAATAAAAAAAAAAATACACGCGTATATGTACTACATAAATTTGCGTCTTCATTCACGTGCGTGCGATACCAGTTGATTTTGGACCTTTACCAGAATCAACAAAGAGAATAAGTTGAAACTGATGAGAAAAACATGATGCACTGCAAAATCCCCGCCCCCCCCCTCACCCTCTTTTATACTAAACAACCTTTACAAAAACGATCTTTTTCATCTTCGAAACATTGCGAAGTATTCCAACATTTCCAGATACAATATATGTACATTACATATACAGTATGCCCAGTTTGTTCGTATACCCGCTATTATGTTTCTAACTATTAAAAAAGCCAAAAAATGTTTCAAATGAAAGTTGGCTGATTTGATGGAAGAAACATAATGGAATATTAGGATTTGCGTTTAAGCTATTATTTACGGAGATTTCAATATAAATGGAATTTTTTAAATGGAATTTTTTATTATTCGCTATTATTCGATTTTTTATTAAGACGCTTTCAACGATGTGTATAATGCGTATGTTTGAACTATAAATTACCGGATATCTTTATGAATATTGATGGAAAATTTCTAGTTCGTCTAGTGTTTTCTATTCATAATGTGTACATCTACGAAATCTTAAAATTGATAATAAAGTGGCAATAATGAAAAAAGATACAGTTCCATTAAAACAAATTTTCAATAATTAGAAAAGTAATAATGCGCATACGAAAAAACTGGACATACTATAGAATAGAATATAACATACATCAAATAAGGTAATATTTTTTTCAACACCTGCATGAAAATGAGTGTTTTTTACACCTGCTGAGCGGGAGCAAAATGACCAATTTCAGACGTGTTCACGGTTAAGAAAACTGGAGTTTGGCCTTACCCTATGGTATTGATGATGCAGTTGTTCGGCTAATCGTTATCGATCATGTGTGTTTTATCGTATATTACAACTGTCACAGCACCCTTTCTTATTAAAAGTACAATTAAAAGATAAAATGAGTAATGATGAGAATACACGTATTTATCAATTTCGACAGAATAAACGAGCAATCGAAAATGCATATTTTTTGCGAATCGCTCAGTAGGCTTTTCAAAAACACCTTTCATGCAGGTGTTGAAAAAAATATAGTGCGTGCCAAGGAAGAGAAGTAAGGGATTTCGCTCCGCGAGAATCGTTGCCGGAGCGCAGCTCGGGTAGCAATCTTCACGCTCGTCGGTTTCGCTTACTTCTCTCCCTTGTCACGCATTGTACTATTGCATAAATGCAATGTAATTTACATGATTTGCTACATAATCAGAGTATACGTCCTTAAAGCGAGTGATAAGTTGTTTTCTAATTTTGTTAGTACAGTTTGGGCATCTAACTTTAGCGTACCCTGTATGTCTTAATTAATTAATTAAAAAATGGTAAACGGAAAATGTTATGTCATGCATATACTTGACCATTCATCGAATAGAAACTTACATTAGGTATATAAAAAAAGATCTGCTATAGAGTTATAAGCAGCCAAAAACAAAGTATGACTTTTACATACTGTATCAAAAAGTGTAATAAAATTTCTCCGTACTTTATAATTACTTTCGACGACGAACGCGCGATGGTTAGCGCAAAGCGCTGTTCGCCCTGACGGTCGCCTACACCGGCAAAGTATTCTCGCCGAGAATGTTGACCGTCATTTGTCGATCATCGGAGGATCGGCAATATGACCCTCAAAACACAATGAAGAATTTTCGACGGGCGGTAGCCTGCCACCAGCTAGACGGATAGTGTGAATGAATAAGATGGTCACCGTTTGTCGGTTGCTGGACGGTCGTCGGACGGCAGAATGTGAATGCCACCATACTAAACCCATTGAAGAATGTTTCGACGGACGGTAGCCTGCCGCCGTCAAACGGTTAATGTGAATCTACCTTTAGGGTCATCCAGCAACCTCGCTGCAGCGGAGGGGGCGTCAGATAAGTGGCTCCTCGCGCCTGCCACTACCCTTTCCCGAAGGATTGGATCTTTTGGGTTCCTCATGTTTAACCCGGCAGAGCACACGTGACTTTTGAAACATAAGTACCCACGTGGGGTGCTCATGGACCCCCAGTAAAATATAACATTTATTCATTACGATATATAAAAATCTGTGTGTTTTATGACTGTTTATTGAAACTGAAACAGTATACATCTAAATAAACGTTAATACTAATCTATGTTATATAACAAAAATATTTATAAACAAACAACTTGTAAACTAGTCATCAGAACAGTCATATGCTTTAAACACATTTTTTATAACATTTGTCACAAAAAGACTTTGTTTTTATATCATTGCTTCTGGGGCAAATGATGCATCTCGATTTTGTTCCCGATTGTGTTGTCGCATAAGCCTCAGCAGGTTCACAAGTTTCTATCCCAGAGTATTTAGCCGCTTCTTGACGAACATGTTTCGGGATGCGGAAATTACATGACCTTTTTCGTAATTTGTCCATAACTAGAGCCATTCCTAAATCTTGCAAGTATCTGCTTCTTTTTATGTTTTCAGCAGAGTTATTGGCAGCATAAATTATTTGACTATTGATACCTGCAATGTCTAAAATTCTAAAAGATACTACAAGAGGCCAGCGGTTAGTTTTTCTTGATGTAGAGTAGGTTCCCCAAAGTTCATCGACCACGTCTACCCCTATCTTTGTACTATTGTAGAAGGATATAATATTTGGTTTCTGTTCTGTTCACTTGATGTATCAATTGAATTATCTTCCGTATGCATTGTCGAAATAAGTAATACATTTTTGTTCTTCTTGGGAATATATGAAAGGATAGTTGTGTCATCCTGGAAGCCAAAAATGGATGATTTTGGATTTCTGGTTGTCACTGTGTCACGTCCCGGGTGAGGTCTTTGGGAACGATGACAATTGGGGGAAGGAATGAATGTCAGGCGCGAATCTGTAATCCGTCACTCTGAGGTTTGGATGGAATGCAGGCGCGAATCTATAATCCGTCACACTGAGGTTTTAGTATGAAATTTAGGCGCGAATCTATAATCCGTCACACTGAGGTTTTGGTAGGAAATTTAGGCGCGAATCTATAATCCGTCACACTGAGGTTTTGGTAGGAAATTTAGGCGCAAATCTATAATCCGTCACACTGATCGACCAGGGAAGGTTTAACAGGTAAATACACACCCGGAGAACACCCGTTATACTACTTTGTATTTATTTTGGTTTTGAAAGTTGCATCCACCGTTGCATTCACATAAGAAATTACGTATAATGCTTCCGTTAAACCCGTCTAGATATAGGTCTATACAAAAGAACGTTTGTAAACACAACTGGCACTTTAGCGTTCAAGAATCGAGATCAGCTGTTGTTGCAGTTTGTTTTGGTTTGGGAATCTTCGCAAACAGAAGACTAGACACAATAACTCGTAGCGTGATTTAAGTAGGAATTGTTTATTCAATTTGATGCACTGTTTGGTATGATTTTTGCGTTATAATTATGCGTTAGGCATTTAGCATTAGCACATGACATTTATAATATACAATGGTTATTGAAAGCGTATGAATATGAATATGAGTTACATACGAATAAGTAATAAGCAATTGTTATTGAAAGTAATACATGAAATCGCAATAAGCGTAGACGAGACAATGCAATAAGCAATAATAAAGTAAATAATATGAAATCGCAATAATCGTAGACAAGACAATGCAATAAGCAATAATAAAGTAAATAATATGAAATCTATATAATATTGAATGCAATAAGCGTTATCAATACAACCGAATACGAATGAATAGCAATAAGCTTTGGAACACGAAATATAATAATAATACAAAATAATAAGATGATGATGATATGCAGTGTAAATGGTAAGTTTAAATGCTTACAATGATTTGTGAGATAAATTTGGTCACACTATTTAAAATATAAACTTCTGTGGCTTATCGAGATCTTTCTCTCAATTGTTTTCGTCGAAAGAGGACTTCTGTCTCGGTCCCCTCGTATTTATAAGGATGTTTCGGGGGTACGCGCGATAGCGGCCTTGACACATTTAATAAGTGGGTCACGGTAGGACTTCCGGGGTTTTTATAAACGGTATGGCTATTAACAGACATATTTATGTCACGTACGCCAAATATGTGTTGCAATTAGATTTTTGGGGTTTTATGACTGCGAAAGGAGTTACTCAACTCATCGAATGGATTTTGGTTGTTTTAACAGGAAAGGGGTATTTGTGGTTTTGATTTGGAGGGTTGTAGAGAAGGGGTGAGACGTGGTCTCGATTTAAGAAGAGTTTGACAATTGAGGCGAGGGACTTGTTTAGATTTAGTTTGAGGAGGGAATTTGTGCCTCGTTGGGCGAATTAAGCAAAGGAGGTTTCGTACCGACCATCTTGAGATGGGGACCGCTAAGGTACATCGTCAAGGTGATCAGCGATTGGGGAAAAGGGGTAAGAGTTGAGTTTGATAGAGTTTGATGGAGTGATTTTGAGGTTTACGAATGGAATTTGGAATAGAAACGCGCGAAAAATCGTGGGACGTTACAACTGTAATAAAATCTGCAGGTAGTTCCTTTTTATTTTTTCTTAGAGTCCCAACGTATGTAAGCTTTTTTCTAATAGACGCCTTGAAGAGGAACACTTGAAAACCAGTTGTCAGCGGTGACGTTCCTTCCTGATCCCTCAATAGGTTGCACCAATCGCATCACCACATCCAAAGCAGAATTTGATACCATATATGGTCCTTTCGGTTGAGTACCAGTATATATTTCCATCGACAGTGTATACATTGTCTTTGCATCCGCCAAAGTCAATATTTTAATTCCATATTTTGCAGGTTTACTCGGTATGTATTGTCTAAAGGAACATCTTCCGCGAAATGCAACTAATTGCTCACCTATGGTGCAATATTCCGAAATAGAATAGTTCTTTTGGCAATTAGCCAGAAATATTTGAAATACATCTCTAATAGCTGCAAGTTTATCTCACATCCGTCGATTTTGTCGTATCTCTATGTTATCAAATCTAAGACATTTCAATAATAGAGAAAAACGATTGAAACTCATTGTGATAAATTTCAAATGTCTGTCTATTTTACCTCCGTATGATCACTCTACTACTTACATATTCTATGCATTTTATGTATCTTTGTCAGCTCTACTACACCTATGATTAGATATGTCATATTAAAGAAAATTACAAAAATTTGATCACACGAGCTCAATGTTTGGTTTGTCTTGCCTTGATTGTATGCCTTTTAAAAATCTTGGGTTTTTTTTTGATAATTTTAAATGGCTAACGGCTTTGTTTTGGCCATAGTCCGTTTCACCTCTAGCTGGGTCTGAGTTGTCCGTTTGTTACTTCAGTCTGCTTCCAACCGACTCAGGAGTCGTTTGCTTTTATTATTGCTACGACGCATCTTTCACCAGCAAGCGTAACTTTATATAATTTATTACACTTTCCTTGAGGATGGTTCAAATCAAGAACCGAAACGTCGGGATATTCTATAATTAATTACGAAATAGCTGTGTTTTCTTTATTTTATTATTTTCAAATAATAAAATAAACTGTTGTATTGTGACCGAATCAACGCGCCAATATCATCTTATGAAACTCATTGTGGTTTGAAATATTTCAACTCCGAATCTACTTATGTCCGACAAATCTCTTATATTTTGGTGTCCTGACCGTATGGAACCAGCCAAAAGAAAAAGGCCTATAACAGCTTTTATTTCCGTTTCATCCGTTTTGTATGCTGTTACGTCCTGAAGGGACTTTTCAATAAATCATTCCGAGCGGCTGGAATGATTTATCGGGTCCTTGCTCTGTTTTAAGTGCTAAGGCACACCTTGACCATACTTACCGGGGAAGGATATGGAGAAAAGGGGGTTCAATGAATGGTTTACGCGGAAATAGAGGATAAAACATAAAAGTAAAATATATTCTGGATAAGATAGAATCGGCTTACATACCCTGGGGACGGCGCTCCGTCCCAGCTGTCGCTCGCCGTGCTCTCTGGTAGCACTCGGCACGCTTGCCATCTACGATTTCGCTCGCTCTCGGGGTCTCTGGCCCGAGCGTAGGTCGTGGTCGCTCGCTGTGCTCTCGGATGGCACTCGGAAGGCGGTGAACTGACGCCCGGCGTACCGCACTGTCTCTAATCGTCGGATAATAACGCGGTCCTACGCCGGTCACGATTGACACGAAGGGCTCTCCCGGCTAAGCCGTTCTCGGTATATCGGATGAAGTTACTCTTCGGACGAATTACTATCGGCCGATCGTGCTTCGCGGAATCTATCCGGAGACGTGGTCGCGGTTACAAAACGGTTCTTTAGTCAGTCGCGACTTCCTCGTTCGAGCTCCCGAATTCGAATCCTCAATCCTACCTCATCGATCCCGATTCTCGGCCGCGCCTCGATCAAGCCTCGCGATTGGGGGAAACTGCCCCGTCGGCAGTTGTCGCTCGCCGCACGCATCGGAAATATCCGGGCCCGGGCCGCCGAGGTTCACGTTGTCCCTCCTGTCGCTACGCGGCTCCGCGCAACGTGACTGGCACGCGCGAGGCGATTCCGCTGAATCGCCGTTTAAGGAATAAAGCGACGCGCGGACAGCAAGCACGGAAAGGGCCAGAAGGGCCCATGTAACAATGCATGTCTATTGTTTGGATTTTTTGACGATTCCGAACCTATTTTTAAGTTAATGTATTCTGGTAATTGTGCTAATTATAGCGGAATCGATAAACAGAGAAAAGCACTCAAGGGGTGTTGTGCAGCTTTTTGCTTGAGTTTTAACCCCTGGCAATTTAGTAACAATATTTTGTTTACGCGTTCTAATCCTCCTTTTGATTGGTTGTTTCCGCCATTTGGTAAGTTTATCCTTCCCCACGTAATAATTTGTAGAGTCACTCTCAAGTTCTTCACTACTGGATACTGAAGCGTCAGATGTAGCTGATACACTATTGTGATCCGAAATTTCACAATGATCCAACTCAGAATCCGAGTTTTCACTGTCAATGATTTCGTCGTCTGTGGATACATCTTGAAAGAGTTGTTGAACTCTAATTTGTTTCTTCTCAAAAGCATTCATTCTCCTTAGATATTATATAACCGCCTAACAAGACAAACTATACACAATCTATACGTGTACACAATCTATAATTTTTGAAAAGTAAAACAAAATAATCAAACATAAAATAAACTCTCACCAAAATAAGGAAAATAAGACAAGAAT
The DNA here is from genome assembly GCA_963971345.1 of Andrena flavipes. Lineage (NCBI taxonomy): Eukaryota > Metazoa > Arthropoda > Insecta > Hymenoptera > Andrenidae > Andrena > Andrena flavipes. Next base: position 35,952,166 of record OZ020480.1, read on the forward strand.
TTTATATTAAACTCCAAAACGTAAGCTTTAACTGCTCATATACGATAATTCGACACTGTAAAGAAATCGTTTCTGTGAAGAAATCTCAAGAAGAACTGAAATACTGAATGCTAACAATGTATCTAGAAGCTAGTCAGAGCGTTAACAGTATTGCTGCAGAAACAGTAGATGGCGATAACGTTATATATGGGTGGGGGTCTGCCAGACCCCCACGTGTGCTCTGCCGGGTTAAGGCTCGCAACAGGAGGGTGGTCAACCCTTAGCCAGGAAGGCAGCATCCCCCATCTGGCCGCTAGATAAGGGACAAGTCCCTCGCCCAGCGCCCGAAGGGGAACATAGCCGCCTTCCCAGAGCTCCCCCACCACGCTCAAGGTGATTGACCTTGGAGGGAGCAAGCCCCCTGGGCCGCGATAGCCCCCCGAACCGCCTCCACGGACGCCAGCTCCGTCAACCCACACACCTGGAACTCGGCCAATTTCTGGGGGCAGTGCACCTTTATACCGGTGCCCCCCAGCTGTTCCGCTAGCCTCGATTTGACGGCGGCAGCCTTGGCCGAGCCCTGTGATGCTGGTATCTCCAGGATCAATCCCCCGGTCACGGCGCGCCTCGGTCGTATCGACGCGATGCCGAGGTCGGCGACATTAGGCCCCTTTACACGGTCGGTCTTGCGCGCGGTCCGGCCCGCGGGCCGGACCGCCGTGCGCCCCGCGGCCCGGAAAACTACATGAAGCCGGATCGTGGCGCTCCTTCGCGCGGGCCAGAAGGTTGTACCCGTCACTACTTAGAGACAGCGAGTTCGGGCTCCCATTTCTACGTCGACTCCACATGCTTTTTACACGATCCACCGCAGTGGTGTACTACTTGCTCTATGTATATCATTGATCTGCGAAACGATCGGCAAGACACGATCGCGATATACGTTCGCGAAAAGTATCTCAAATTCCTCGATATACCAGGCTTATAGAGGATATCATAAATGCTGTTACTGTAGGGTACACTGAAACATTTGTTTTTAGGAAGCTACGTTTGGTTGACCTGAAGGTGCTATAAATTCTGGAAATGATTTATGACTCAGTTATAACGACTGTAAAATTTTACAAGGGTACTTTAAAAAATGTCCAAATGTTTCCCCGGCAATGCGATGGCAAATGAAATTGCAGTTAACACATTCACTGTTGTGACGATCATAATTATTACTATCAACGGCAATAATTACCATGTCACTACTTGTTTTAATATAAAAACTAATATTGATAGATCATAAATACATATAGGTATGCAAGTGATGTTATATCTAAGATAAATGATGAAGAGATGTAATATGCAAGATGTCTTGAAGAAGGGGGGTAGTCTTCTGATTGCTCGTGATGCAGGTCAAATTTTTCATCCACGCTCTTGCGTGGCGCGCAGCAAGAAAGCATCACAGTCCTGCCCGCGCGCCAGAAAGCGCCACGCTCCTGCCCGCGCGCAAACCTCGAATCCAGAAGAGTTTGCATAAGAGACAGAAAAGATAGTTAGAAAAGGAGAAAACGATAGTTAAAACCAGGATCGTTGCGCGCCTCAGGATTTCCGACAGTGCGGACAAGTCTGAGGCGCGCGACGAGCCTGGCAGCCGATCCTGGCAGCCAAGGATAAATAAGCCGTGCCTCGATGGGTTTCAAGGACTTCGACCCTCGAGACCAGGGGGGCCGTACCATGTTGCCCCCTAAGACGTGGCGAATCGAAAATTCTACATTTCGCACCGGATCTTGGCGAAAATGACGTGGATCGTTTCCTTATGTTTTTCCGATGAAAATGGTCCAAAAACGACACAAATCGGATTGTGAAAGTGAAGTGGTAATCGACACCATAACGTTGGCTGTACCCTTTTGCAACGACTCGTGCCTTCCTCTTTTCGATGGCGCCAGTTGGTCCATATTTGTTCGTGAGTACATACCTGCAACCGACAACATTTCGTCCATCTTGTTTGCTTACAATTTCCCAGGTATCTTTCTTGACCAAACTAGTTATTTCTGAGAGAATTGCACCTTCCCATTCATTTCGATCCTCCCCATCCATCGCTTCCTGCATCGAGACTTCTACGGCGCCGGCGAATGTCCCGAAGACGTCGTCCTGGATTTCGTTCTCTTCCATAGTTGACGGCAGCTCTTCACACTCTTCATCTCCCACCGTCCTATATACTTTACGCGGACGACCCCGACTGCCGGTTCGCACGACCTTTGGTCTCCCTGGTTTTCGTCGTGGCTCAATTTTCTTCTGCTGTTTGTCGTCCTCTGGCTGGTCCTGATCTTGAATTTCCTGGTAGATTTCTATAGGCTCTGCTATAGATTCTGTATTTTGACCCTTTTCGAGGAAATCATTGTCGGTCGTTGGCTTAATATCAACTTCAGGACATCCATCTTCTTCTTTCCCCTCCTCGAGGAATCTCACATCACGAGCCACGACCACTCTTCTTTCAGTAGGAATCCAAACACGGTAACCTCTCGTCTCTCTAGGATATCCAACAAAAACCCCTTCTTTTGACCTAGCGGCAAACTTGTCTTTGGTTGGGTCCTTATCAAGGATGAACACTTTGCATCCGAAGGTACGTAGGTTCCTCAGATCCACTGGCTCTCCAGTCCATTTCTCGTAGGGGATTGCACCTCCCAAGCTACTTGACGGACATCGGTTTCTCACGTAACACGCCGTTGCCACAGCTTCACCCCAGAAGGAGCTTGGCAGTTTGGACTGTATCAGCATACATCTCGACATATCAATTAGTGTCCGATTCATTCGTTCAGCCAGTCCGTTTTGCTGTGGTGTTCTCGGCACAGTCAGTCTTCGTTGAATACCTTCACCTTTGAGAAACTCATCAAATGTTTCGTTGCAGTATTCACGACCATTGTCTGACTGAAGAAACTTGACTCGAGCTCCAGTCTGCTTCTCCATCATACTTTTGTAGGATTTGAACGCTTCAAATACATCACTTTTGTTTCGGAGCAGGTAAACCTCACACCATCTCGTACAGTCGTCGATAAATGTTGCAAAGTAGAACGCACCACCAAGAGATTGAATTCGTGCCTTGCCAACAACATCGGAATGGATGATTCTGAGTTTCTCACAGCACGGTACAATACTCTTTGGGAACGGTAGCGCCGTCATCTTACCCTTCAGACAAACAACGCATTTTTTCAGCTCGTCAGCGTGCTCAGATTTTACTTTCTCGCCCTTTCCCTTCAGAAGACTCGTAAGGTCTCTGATATTTAGATGTCCTGTCCGCTCATGCCACTTTCGTATATCTGATGCAGCTGAAACCGTGGCTATAGATGCATGATTGATCTCTTCCCGTACAAAATACAGATCACCGCGACGATCAGCTGTCATCTTAACCTGTCCCTTTTCATCCCTGACAATTGCAATTCCCTTTTGAAAGACCACCTCATTTCCTTGGTCTGTTATCTTTGCCACTGAAACTAGATTTGTTCTCAGGTTTGGAACGTATAGAGTATTTTGGAATTCAACTGACCTTTTGTCTCGGTCGTTTCTTGCTGAGATTCGGACGGCACCTCTTCCCTCAATATTTGTGGAGCAATTACTGGCCAAATTAAGCCTCCCTTGTGTCAGGGGAACAATGCCCTTGAAACTCTTCTTGTCCCTGCACAGATGTGACGTACACCCGCTATCCAAAATCCAAGGTTGGCCTCTTATCTCGCCTCCTTCGCTAAACAGTGCCGACTCCTCGACTTCGGCTACACCGCTTACTGCTGCACTGAACACGCCATAGGTGTCATCAACCTGTGGCGTCTCCTGAACTAATTTTGATGGCTCAGCTGATTTTGACGTTTCAGGTCGTTCACCTCTCTTCGGACATTCAATTGCCTTGTGGCCGAGTTTATTGCACTTAAAACAGCGAAATTGAAATGGTTTTTGATTTCGTACTTGCGTGTGATTTTGCCCCGCCTTTCTCGCCACCATGGCTCCTTGGGCCTCCAGAATGGTTGCCTGAGCCCTGGCATCACTTTCCTCCAAGATCTTGATTCGGAGAAATTCTGGTTTTGGCAACGTGTCCCTGGACTCCATCGCACAACGAAAGTTCTCAAATGACGGAGGCAAGCTATATAACAACAGTATCGCTAAAAGGCCATCATGCATATTCACTTCGAGGTCAGCCAGTTTATCAACCGCATCGAAGAAAATCTGCAGGTGTTCACGAACATCCTCTCCTTCTTGCATCTTACGTAGCGTTAATTGTTTCAATAACGTAGCCATCCTAGCCGGCCCCGTTGATGCATATACTGACTCCAGCTTAAGCCACAGCTCTCGAGCTGTTTCACATGACTTTACCAACTTGAGTTCCGACGAACTTATCGTCAGGATTAGATCCGACATGGCTTTTTGATCGGCCTTTGTCCACGTCGCTAACGCGTCCGCCGTCAACGCCGTTACCTCAGGCTTTGGAATGTTACCATTTACGTATCCCCAAGCATCATTCTTAATCAGTATGGCTCTTACTTGCATCCTCCATGTGTCGTAGTTCGTTTTTGACAAAGGATCGATGCGTAAACCACTTACACTGCTCGTAGCCATCGTGGTCACTCGTGTCCTAACCTCAATGTTTCTTACACGCGAAAATTAGATTCGTTTCTCGTTAATTCTGGGCCCATAACCTGTTGGAGGTAATTGTTAGAGACACTATTTGCCACCGTGCTGGTTTGAATAACTATATATATTAAGATTGATGTAGTGAATACAGAATACTTTAGGTTATAAAAGAAAGAGAAAAATGACACAGCCTTATTGGTACAAGGTACTTGGACGGAAGTAGCTGCGATCTATATACATCCGTCGTGCTCTGTTTGCTATGTCCAATGAGAGCCCCAGAGGAGCACGTGACTTGGCGCCAGATATTCAAAGTCTTTCAACAATTTATGATCTATCAATATTAGTTTTTATATTAAAACAAGTAGTGACATGGTAATTATTGCCGTTGATAGTAATAATTATGATCGTCACAACAGTGAATGTGTTAACTGCAATTTCATTTGCCATCGCATTGCCGGGGAAACATTTGGACATTTTTTAAAGTACCCTTGTAAAATTTTACAGTCGTTATAACTGAGTCATAAATCATTTCCAGAATTTATAGCACCTTCAGGTCAACCAAACGTAGCTTCCTAAAAACAAATGTTTCAGTGTACCCTACAGTAACAGCATTTATGATATCCTCTATAAGCCTGGTATATCGAGGAATTTGAGATACTTTTCGCGAACGTATATCGCGATCGTGTCTTGCCGATCGTTTCGCAGATCAATGATATACATAGAGCAAGTAGTACACCACTGCGGTGGATCGTGTAAAAAGCATGTGGAGTCGACGTAGAAATGGGAGCCCGAACTCGCTGTCTCTAAGTAGTGACGGGTACGACCTTCTGCCCCGCGCGAAGGAGCGCCACGATCCGGCTTCACGTACTTTTCCGGGCCGCGGGGCGCGCGGCGGTCCGGCCCGTGGGCCGGACCGCGCGCAAGACCGACCGTGTAAAGGGGCCTATTGATTGCCGCCATCGCGCCGGCGACCCGCGCAGAGAAATCCTTCTCCCCTCCCGCGGGGGCGATGATAGCCACCGCCGCCGTCCTGGGGGCACGCGGGACCGGCACCGGGGTAGACCCGGGTGCGCGGATCTGTTGGGGAGCCGACCCCGACACGACCCCCGCACCGCCTCCACCACTACGACACCCCCCCCCCCCGCGGCCGCGGCCGCCTTGGCCACTTTTTGCGCCGCCCTTTTCACCCCGCGGCTCACAACCTGGGCCCATGTACCTTGAGCGGCAGCGTTGGACCCAGGTGCCGGGGCCTGGGCGCTCGGCAACAAGGTGTCGCGGGTGCGGCCGCCCTCCTGGCGGCCCTCCTGCGCACCCGCCTTATCTGCGAGGGGGTGAGCTGCGACGGGAACCGCTCGGTCGCGCACGCAAGGGGCAGCCAACGGTCGACCACCCCCCGTACTAGTCTCCGGCCCCGCCGGAACACCCGGCAGCGTATGCTAAAGTACATCAAAGAATTCCAAAGAATTGATGTTCGAGTACATTAGCGCCACCAACGGAGAAGCCTTGAAGCTTCATTCTGTCACTTTTCGAGTCATAAATACATTATTATTTCAACGTACGGTGCTTATTAGCGTTCAAACGCACCAGACCACCCTGTATAGATGTCCGCTGAAGGCAACTATATCCGCAAAAGCTTCCTTCTTGCCGATTCCACGACGGAAGTTGGTTGAAACGGATTGTTTATTACATCGCGTATACGTACACGCTTTTCCTAGCTTGTGTGAGCGTGCGCACACATTCAAGGCCCAATGAGACGGCACCCTTAAACGGTCGCACAACGGTAGAGGTGACCTGCCGTTGTGAAGTCTTTACCCGGATCCCTAAGGGCGCGGGCTACGTCTTGGGGGCGACTTTTCCCCAGCCGGATCGTGGTTAGGCGGAGCATACCCGCTCCACCCACGTGCCCCTCCGGGAGGGAACACGTGCCCTGGCACCACCACTGGGACTCAGGGTTGGGGGTTTTACTAGAGAGGTTAGCCGAACGAATAAAAGTACTAATTATCGCTTCCAACGAGTAACGTATAGTGGGCAAAAGAAGCGGAACTTTTTGGGCAAGGAGAGGGGGGGGGGGTATTGGGGGGATGGGAAGAGGAAAGGAAGGGGTTTTATGAGGAGAGGGGATGGACGGTGAAGGGAGTGGAAAGGATGAGGGGTGGGAGAGAAATGAGGGGGGAAGAGCTGGTAAGTGTGGAGAAGAGGTTGCAGGAGGGGGATAGGTGGGAAAGGGTTAGGGAAGCTAGGTATAATAGATGGTATGGGGCGGTAAAGGGGGTGGGGGTACCTGGATACCTAAAGAAGGGGTGGGGGAGAGCAGATGGAGGAGGGTGGTTTAGGTTGGGGAGTGAGATGCGGGGGGGGAGATATTGGGAGGATGAGAAGAAAAGGAGATGTAGGGTTTACGGGTGGGGGAGGAAACATGGGAACATGTATGGGAGGAATGTTCGGGGTGGGGAGAGGGAAGGGGTTGGCAGGAGATGGTGGGGGAATTGTTGGGAGATGATGGAGGGGGGGAAAGGTGGATGAGGAGGGTGAAAGAGTGGAGGGGGTGCGAGATGGAGGATTGAATGAGTAAGGATTGGGAGGGATTTCAACGCCCACGCTGTTGAGTGGGGCTCCCCCAGAACCGACTCCCGGGGCGAAGAGCTCCTCGAGTGGGCGGAGGCGAGGGGGTTCACGCTTAAGAACCCCCATGCAGTGACGACGTGCCGCGGCCTGCGGGGAGAGTCAGTAATTGACTTAATTTGGGTCAACCCCGCGGCCGCCGCTAAAACGTCGCGCTGCTGGGTGGCGGAGGACACCGAGACCCTCTCGGACCACATGTACGTCCTGTTGGACACCTCCGTCGCCCCGCCTCCTCGGGCCCCTCGAGACCGCGCGCAGCCCCCACGATGGGCGCTCGGACGCTTAGACGTCGACGCGGCCCAATTAGCTTCCTCCGTCGTCGCCTGGCCGCCTTTGCCGGGCGACGTGCTGGACGACCCCGTTCGAGGCGCCCTCTGGTTCCGCAGCGCGTTGCAGAAAATCTGCGACGCAACCATGCCGCGGGTCGGGGCGCCGTATAGGGGTCGGAAGGCGGTGTATTGGTGGACGGCCGAGATCGCTGCGTTGCGTTTAGCGAATCAAGTGGCCCGTCGCCGATACACCAACACCCGTCGCAAAGATCCGCGACGGGTGCCGGAGGGGCTACTCCAGGAGCTGCGCGCCGCGTATGCGACGGCGCGCAAAGAGCTCCGTGGAGAAATCGCCCGGGCCAAAGCCCGTTCGGCGGACGAATTCGTCGCGACCCTCAACCAAGACCCTTGGGGGCGCCCATACAGGGCCGTCTCAGACAAGCTCGGTCCCTGGGCGCCCCCCGTCACCGAGGGTCTGGATCCCCAATTCCTCGTAGAGGTACTGTCGACGCTCTTACCCCCTCCCCCAGTTCCAGGGGAGGGTGGCGTCGACGAGTCTGGGGATCCTTGGTTGACCCGGGGCGCCGATACATCCGGCGCCCCGGAGGTCAGCGACGAGGAGCTCGCGTCCTCTGTCGCGCGAATGCGCGAGAGGAACGCGGCTCCAGGTCCGGACGGAGTGCCCGGGCGTGTCTGGGCCTGCGCCATGAGCGCCCTGGGAGCCGGACTCAAGCGGCTGTTCACTGCCGTCTTGAGATCCGGTATATTCCCCCCGGCGTGGAAGAAGGCGCGGTTGGTCCTGCTTCGCAAGCTCGGCAAACCCGCAGAGTCGCCCTCGTCGTTTCGGCCGATATGCCTACTGGACGAGGCGGGCAAGCTCCTGGAGCGTATCGTTGCTGCCCGCCTCTGCGACCACCTAGGTACCGTGGCCCCGGATCTATCCGACCGCCAGTTTGGCTTCAGACGGCAGCGTTCGACCATCGACGCCATTCGATTGGTTCGGACGCTGTCCAGCCAGGCGGCCGAGGGAGGCGGTGTGAGCGTAGCTGTTTCGCTCGATATAGCGAACGCGTTCAACACCGTCTCCTGGGCGGCGATCGAGCGGGCGCTGTTGTATCACAGCGTCCCGCTCTACCTTCGCCGCCTGATCCGGGACTATCTCCGCGGACGGGTGGTCGCGTACGACGGCCGAGACGGTAGGGGGGCGACCGAGGTGCACCGCGGCGTTCCACAGGGGTCCGTGCTGGGACCCCTACTGTGGAACTTGGCGTACGACGCGGTGCTGCGGGTGGAAATGCCATCACCGGGGGTGTCCCTCGTCTGCTACGCGGACGATACCCTGGTGGTGGCGTCCGGGCAGCGGTGGCAGGACGCGATCAACCGCGCGGAAGAGGCACTGCGACGTGTCATCGCCTCGATCGGGACGCTCGGTCTGCGAGTCGCCGTGGAAAAAACACAGGCGATATGGCTCGCGGACCGGGTTGGGAGTGGTGTCCCCAACAGAGCGTCCCTGAGGATCGGGGAGGCCTGCGTAGGGGTCGGCCGAACGATGAACTATCTCGGCCTGACCCTTGACACCTACTGGCGATTCACGAGTCACTTCAGGACCCTCGGCCCCCGACTGGAGCGGCAAGTCTTCGCCTTCAGGCGAATCATGCCGAACCTCGGGGGCCCTCACGAGGGTATTCGGCGACTATACGTCACGGTCATCCGGTCCGTGGCGCTGTACGGCGCGCCTATATGGGCCGGTGACCTGGAGGAGTGTCGCGTGGGGCGGGAGCTCCTCGCGAAAGTTCACCGCAGAGCACTCCTCCAAACCGTGCGAGCGTATCGCACGGTGGCGTACGCCGAATTGTCCGCTCTGGCCGCGTCCCCCCCATTCCATCTGCTCGCGGAGATGGAGGCGGAGGTGTACTCCGCCGTTCGCGAGCTCCGCGACGCGGGGGACCCAGCGGTCAACGGACACGTAGTGGCTCGAGGCCAGGCCCGGCAGCGCATGGAGGCCAAATGGCTCCAATGGCTATCCCTCCCTGAACATCGGGAGCGGCGCGTTGTCGGGGCGCTTCTGCCCATTCTGGATGAATGGGCGGGGCGTGGGTATGGCAGGCTTACCTTCCGCCTGACACAGGTGATCACCGGTGTAGGGTGTTTCGGGGATTACCTGTGTCGTATCGGGCGGGAGGCCACGTCGCGGTGCCACAGCTGCGGCTCGGGCGACGAGGACTCGGCCGATCACACTCTGGCCAGATGCCAGGAGTGGCTGGACGATCGCCGAGTCCTCGAGGCGCAGCTGGGCCCCGACCTCGACCTTCCGACTGTCGTGCGTCGGATGGCGAGAGATCGGGGTTGCTGGGAGGCCATGTCCCTCTTCGCCGAGCAAATAATGCTCGAGAAGGAAGAGGCGGAGAGGGACAGAGTGCGGGAACAACACCCGTCCCGCCTCGGGGCCCCCAGGAGGCGACGAGCGCGACGTGGATGACCCGGAGCCGGGGGAGGCAGAGCGGCGACGTAGTTCATAGCGTCGCCCCACTCCCCCGCTTAGGCTCCGGCCGCGCCGTCGCCTCACCTCCCCCGAAACGCAGGGGAGGGGTAGACAGGCCGAGGGCGTACACCGGTCCTCGGCCGCCGCCCCCCCCAGTGAGAGTGGGGGGCGTGACAGCGGAAGGGAGCAGGGGGGCTCACCCTTGTACGTGGGCCACCCCACCGTTCGTTTGGAGCCGCCGCGGCCGCGCGGTGGCAGCGCGCGTGTTTCGCGGTGGCGGTGAGAGGTGGAAATGGGAGGGCCCCGAAATAAAAACAGCGGGTCCTCCCCGCAGGAGCGGCGCGTCTGGCCGCTCCGTGTTGCGATCGAGGCTTGGGGGACGAATAGGCGGCCCGTCATGGTGGGCCGCCACCCACGCCCTGCAGCGGCCCCCCTGGGCCAGCCTGTGCCCCCGCCCGGCCCCTTGACTATCACAAAGCGGGGTCGGGTTCAGCCTCGATCGCGGGGCCGTGGGGTGGGGGGTGTCGGGGGACACCACCCACCTTTGCAGCAGCGGCCCCACCAGTGGCGACGCGGGCGTGTGATCCGTCGCGCGTCGCCGGAGAAGATCTGGGGGGAGGAGTTATCTCCCCCAGGGAAGACCCCGACAAGCCTGTCGGGGTTGTTAGGGGCGGAGTGGCGAATGCGCATGAAGGGGGGGGCAAGCGAATGAAATCACTAGCTTGTTCTCGTGCAAGTCCTCCCCTTCAGGCGCGCAACTCCGTCCCCTGAGGTAGATCACCTAGGAGGTTTTAGTGGGTTCGAGTCCCACATAACCCCCGGCCCGCCCCCGCGGGCCGAGGGTATCCGTGGGGATTTCCTCCTAGTCAAAAAAAAAAAAAAAAAAAAAAAAAGTAAGGATTGGGAGTGAGCGGATGCGTGCGGAAGCGGTGGTCCGGAGGGGAAGGAGGAGCGGGGGGTGCGGGCGTGGCGGTGGCGAGCGAGCGAGCGAGCGAGCGGGCGGTTAGGTGTAAGGATTAGATGTAAGGAGTAGTTTTAAGGAATAGATTTAAGGCTGCGGGTAGTAGATTAAGAGAGAGAAGAGAGGAGGAGAAATTTGAATTGTAATCCCCAAGGGGGCACGATAAAGTGTATATATATATATATAAGCACTATATTTGCATTATGCAGTAGAGAGAGCTTTTGTCAGAAACGCCAACGGTTGCCAATCCTTATCTACAAGCTGTTGTAAAACTGCGCCGACCGCGCAGTCGGACACATCGACGACCATGCTAATCGGTGCGCCGGGCGCGGGATGCGCAAGCATCGTGGCGTTCGCGAGGCTGTTTTTTATATCTGTAAAAGCCTTTTCTACAGGTTCCGACCAGTTTACTGGTGAATTTCCCTTTTTCGCGCTTTTCAATAAGTCGTTTATTGGTTTCATTACTTTCGGGGCGCGGGAAAAAACGTCGGTAAAAATTAACCATGCCTAGAAACGCTTAAGAACCTTAATGGTAGCCGGTTCCGGGAATTGAAGAATCGCATCTACGCGCTCGGACATGGGTTTTATGCCGTCCTAGTCCGGGAGCCAGCGACACTTTTTGATGTCTCATTTGTTTAAAGTTGGTTTATCTTTTGTTCTACTATATTTGTACTACAGATCAACAAAACAACCTCCTGCCAGCGCACTAGCGGAACAACGCTTATCAGCAGCGTATCAATTATGTAAGAAAATATTGTGCAAAATCCTTATTTGTTTAAATTTGGAAATTTTTGTACTAACAATAGATACCATAAAACACCGAAAAATGATCTGCTGCCACCTTAGTTGTGGAACGGCATGCTACTGCCACTCCTATAAACATGTTAAAAAAATTAAATCGATTGACTAAAATGTTTAAAGCTGAAATTTTTTGAGGTGGTAGTTTATATCACAAAATGGAAGAAAAACAATTGCTGCCAGTCCTATCACGGGACAAAAGCCTTGGCAGGAGCCATCAAAGGTATAACCCCACGCGCCGCGCCGCACAGTGGGCCGGATTTTAAATTTGCCGCCTTTTGGGTCTTTTTTTTAAGATATCGGAATGAAAGTTGCGCTAAAAAACAGGAAAAAATTGTTCCTATCTAATGATGTATAATTTACTTTTTTAAAAAATTATTTATTTATTTATTTTTTAATTTTGTTAACTTATTTGTGATAAAAAAAATTAATTCTGTTTATTTGATACCTTATTTAATGCCCTTTACAGTGGTGTACGGAAAATTTTAGGAAACTTTTCGTTTCCAAGTTATACGGAAAATTCGAATAATGAAGGAAAGTAGCAACAAATCGGTTTGTTTAAATTAAAGACCAGGTTTATGCGATAAATATCTTCTTTTATTAGTAACTAATATAAATTATCCATTAAAAAATATTTTTATATGCATTAACAAAAATGGCGACATGTTTTAAATTTGATTAGGGATATCTTCCAAACGCCGAAAAGTTCCACTTTGGGACCAATTGCAATATTTTCAGCTCGCTTTCCTCTAAATAATCACGTATCGATCATTTGCCCCCTCGTCCCACTGCTCAAATTATTAGTGTTTAAAGTTATCAACGTTCGGTCAGTCCGTAGGGTAAAGGTGGGTTGCGTTGTGTTCATGTTTGCAATATTAATTCTGCAGCTTCATGGTCTAAATTTTGATTTTTTTTAGTAGATGATCTTATTCGCATACTAGATATATAAGGATCGGACGTTAAAAGTAATTTATATAGTATGTCTTCGTTTGTTGCTAATCTGGAACATTTTCGGGTATTTTCGCATCTGATTCTCTTAAAATCTTTATGTCAAGTTTCCTGAGCTTCCTCAGAAAGCTGCCCAATTGGAAGCAATGCATATTGTACTATTTCCGCCCCATGTATTAACAATTTATGTACAGAGGCCGGCATATAGTACCAGGCATAATATTGTACGTAATGCTTTGCTGTGTCTTGAGTATATTGTCGAAATTTTTCAATGTTTATTGCATAGGGGGAAGAAATGACCTGTGTAACAAACCCCAAAACTGCCCTTTCTTTTTTGCATTAATAAATTTAAATAATACTCATTTAAATACTTATATTCTTATATTCTTCTTATTCTTACTTTTATAAAGCGTGTTTAGGATTAATATTAATATTAGCTTAGGGTACCGCGAAACGCGAGTATGACGAAAGAGTGTAAAGGAGTGGGAGAATCGAACGCATGCGCCATCCTCAGTCGATCAGCGGATCGACGAGAGCAAGGATCAGAAGCAGTGATTGTAATTGGTGCGTGACAAACGAGAAAGGGAACCGAGCGTTCCACGCACACGCCTGCGCATAACCAGTCGCCCAGTAGACCGACTGGAGAACAGATCGAGCGAGACGAGAATGATTGACGCGTAATAGTCAAAATCCATTCCCATTGGTGCGCTCCCAGAACCCCGAATATGTATAAATACGGGCAAGAAAGCCCAGAGAGGATCATTATGAATTACAATTCCAAAGTGAATACTACTCTGAATCATTTATGGCCATTGGCTGATTCCAACATAAATTTAATGCTCCAACTTTGGAGGCCGCCTTGCTGGACACTTGGTCGAGCCGATCGTAATAAACCAAGGCCATAGTCGCCAGGTTTGACGAGAGGTTTTCTGCCTTGGGGGCCGCTTTGCAGGCCACTTAGTTGATGAAGCTAAGTTATTAATAATTATTAATCTCAGGTTAGTACTAATACTCCTGAGCGACGAGGGAACAAGACTATTCCAGGTGGCAAAACCGCCCCTGATGACAACGAAACAATTCAAACGATTCTCAAACTAAACATATTCAATTTCCTAGAATTATAAGCTAATTCCTAAATCATAATCTAACTCCTATATCGACCGAGAGTCATTATCCACAATCCAATTCTTATATCGACCGAGAGTCATAACCTATAAACTAATTCCTATCATTCGACTAAACGTTATTAATAGTTAATTAAGTTATATTACTCCAAATCGATCGTTCAAACGGGTATTTCTTTTGTAACGACCTAGTGTCGCAACCCAAGACGATCAACTTTACTTTTGTAACGACCTAGAGTCGCAACCTAATTAATTTCTTTAATATTAAGGCGTTAATTTACATTTTTATGTATCATTTAGAGGTGTTTTCTACAATAAACACTATTTAAGTTAAATTTTGTTCTTGAATTTTAATTCTTTATCGCACGCCATTCGAACCAATCCCGGGATCCTGTAAGACGCGTTGCGCTACGTCCGAAACCGTTACAGGTGTTATTTTTGGTGGCAGCGGTGGGATTGTAAATTTGCAAAACCGCAAATTTTGTGGCAAAGGAGTAACCCTCCTTTAGCGAAGAACGAGAATTTTTCTTCTTTGTCAACTGTGAAATTAGAGTATCAATCATGGCGCAGAATGATCCTTTAAATGATGTGGTAGCCGAAATGCAAAACCTGCACTTAGATCAGGAAAATATGCGTCATCCTCAAATTAGAATTAGAGATGCCGCAGATACAGTTCCGGCATTCGATGGACGGAATATTTCTATGTATCAATATACAAAATGTTGCAAAAACGCGAAAAATATGGTCGCACCAAATGCCGAGTATGGGCTAGTACAAATTATGAAAAACAAATTATATGGCCAAGCCTCACGAGTTGTTTTGAATGGAGATTATAATACCGTAGACGAACTAATTAAAGTACTTAATTCTCGCTTTGCTCCACTGCATTCGTCAATTCAATTGTATGGAGATATGTCCAGAATCGCTCAGCTGCCGGAAGAAGCAACTGTCGATTACAGTAGCCGTGTGTCAGAAATCCTCCAACAGATAAAAACGTGCCATGAAACAGAAGTTCCCCTGAATGTCGTACAATATAATCAAACTGCAGAAATCAATGCTATTCGGACATTTTTGACGGGACTGAGACCGGAGGTTTATGCGAGAATGCGAACGGTTGACTTCGCTGATTTGGATAGTACTATTAGCGCCGCGATCAAAGCTGAGGCAGAAAATCAGGAGAATTTAATGAGAAACAGATTTGCTGAAGGCCTCTCGTACTCTGTGCGGTGTACTAATTGTTCGGGTTACGGGCATACGACAACGAATTGCAGTAGCAAACTTCCTGAGAGACAAATATCGCAGATATCCTGGCAGTCAAAATTTTGTGATCATTGCCGACGAGTAGGACATACTATTCAAGAATGTAGAATAAAAAATCCACAGAATAATTCAGTATCGCGACCAACATCACAATTAGAATGTAGATATTGCAAAATCAAGGGTCATACTATTGACCAATGCCGAAAGAGAATATATAATAATAATAAGAACCGTGAAAGAATTGCAAATACTAAACCAGAAACAACCAGTACTTCAAACAAAACGCAACAAGCTCCACCACAAAAACAGGGTACGCTTAACTTGCAAATGTTAAGAATTGGAAGATCACCAAACCTTACACTATCAGGGCCAGAATTTAACAAACCTGAAATCCAAATGATGATAGATACGGGTGCCGACCTAAGCGTAATAAAACAAGAATCTATTTCGCCTGATACCCCAATTTATACAGATGCTGTGTATGAACTAAAAGGAATAGCCGATAGTATTCTTCCCACTATAGGATATATTAAAGTTAAATTCCTAAATACTGAAGTAGAGATTCATGTTGTCGAAACATTGCCAATCGCACAAGATGGATTACTGGGTACGACCTTTTTCAAAGAAATCGGAGCTACAATAGACTATTCTAGATCAGCTGTAGTAACAGGAGATTATATCTTACCATTCGAAAATTGCAAGGTAACCATACCGAATCGATCAAGGTGCCAAGTGCAAGTTAAAGTTCTAGCCTCGGATCTCAAAACCGAATATATACCTAAATTAGATTTACATTCTAAAATCCTTATGGGAAATGCTCTGGTTACCAATAACAATGGGTTAGCTAATCTTTATGTTATTAATACATCCACTAAGGATATAACATTAGCGATACCACCCATTCAATTAGAACATTACGAAGAAGTAGAAGTGCCAGAAATTCTCGAAACTCCAGAACACGTTGAACAGGTATTAGAATTACTCCGCACTAATCATTTAAATGCTGAAGAAAAAGAAAATATAGAAAAATTAATTCGACAATATTCCGATAGATTTCACATCCCTGGGACAGGATTAGAAGCTACTAACGTGATTGCACATAGAATAATTACAAAAACTGAAATACCGATAAATACCAAACAATATCGATATCCACAGGTACATAAGGAAGAAATTAATAAACAAATATGTGAATTATTAGATAAGAATATTATTAAATCTTCATTTTCCCCTTATAATTCTCCAGTATGGATAGTCGCGAAGAAACCAGACAGTAAAGGAAATAAAAAATGGAGAGTAGTAATAGATTTCAGAGATCTAAATGACGAAACAATAGGAGATGCATATCCATTACCAAATATATTAGACATATTAGATCAACTAGGTAGTGCCAAATATTTCTCAGTATTTGATCTAGCTTCGGGATTCCATCAAATCCCGATGCATCCAGATGACAAACATAAAACAGCATTTTCCACTCCTTACGGACACTATGAGTTTAATCGAATGCCATTTGGATTGAAAAATGCCCCTGTTACATTTCAAAGATTGATGGACCAAGTTCTTACAGGACTACAGGGTGTAGAATTATTTGTGTACTTAGACGACATAGTAATCTATGCTCGCTCACTCCAGGAACATGCAGTCAAATTTGAAAGGTTAATGAAACGACTTAGGGAAGCAAACTTAAGTTTGCAACCAGATAAATGTGAATTTTTAAAGAGAGAGGTAGCGTATTTAGGACATATTATTAGTGAGAATGGAGTTCGACCAGATCCAAGAAAGCTGGAAGCTGTTAAAGATTTCCCATTACCAAAAACAATAAAGAATGTCAGACAGTTCCTTGGACTGGCCGGGTACTATCGTAGATTTATAAAAGATTTCTCTAAAATAGCTAAACCATTATCCGATTTAACAAGAAAAAATAATAACTACGTTTGGACGAGCAAACAACAGGAAGCTTTTGAGATATTAAAGGACGCGTTATGCCGCGAGCCTATATTACAGTATCCAAATTTTGACGCTCCATTTATAATTACAACGGACGCTTCTGGATACGCCATAGGAGCTGTCCTCAGTCAAGGAGAAATTGGAAAGGACCTTCCGATCGCATATGCTTCTAGAATCCTAAATAATGCTGAAACACGTTACGCACCGACTGAGCGTGAATTACTAGCATTAGTATATGGCATGGAACATTTTAGACCCTACGTTTACGGCAAGAAATGTAAACTAATAATGGACCATAAGCCTTTAGAATGGCTGCATAAATTAGCAAACCCAACCTCCAGATTGATGCGCTGGAAAATTAGGTTAGCCG
Source organism: Andrena flavipes (assembly GCA_963971345.1). Lineage (NCBI taxonomy): Eukaryota > Metazoa > Arthropoda > Insecta > Hymenoptera > Andrenidae > Andrena > Andrena flavipes. Next base: position 35,969,531 of record OZ020480.1, read on the forward strand.
AATATGATTACGAAATCATTTACAAACCCGGGAAATATAATACTAACGCTGATGCCCTATCAAGGAATCCAATGCCTACTCTTCCCCTACAAGCATGCGAAAAACGAACTCGGTCACAAATGACCACTAATACAGAATCCGGGAATCCAAGACCATTAAAACAACCAAAAGGAGATGCTTCATCATGGGACTCAGATGACTCAGACGACACTGATAATCCGATGATGTATGATTATCAAATAAAACGAAAATTAAAAAGGAATCATCAAACAACAACAACAACAACACCAGGTCGACCAACTCAGAAAAAACCAAAACCAGGTGATGCAAATGATGCAGATGACTCAACTGATTCCAATGATCCGATATTAGATCATTATCAAATTAAAAGAAAATTAAAGCGCAAACATCAGACTACGACGACTTCACCGACAGGTCGACCAGTCCGAAAACAGACAAGAGGAGAAGAATTATTAATCAAAGAATCCTTAAGAACTGAACAATCTACAGATAGTTATGAAATAAATAAGGATATTCAAGTATCAGTAGAAGTACATCCTCCCCCTAAATCAGTCACTAGTCAAGAAGGACCGGAAGAATCCAGAATGGAGGTAGAGATAATATCAACCGCGAATCAACGAAGGCAAGGTGAAACTAAAACAAAACCGATAGTTAATGAAGACGAAATAATGGAAATAGATGACGGTGTAGAAGTTCCTAAAACCCATGTATATCGTGATCCTCCCAAAATAAATTCTTCTGGCAGCAGCAGCAGCATCAGACCCATCCTTCCTAAAAAAGGGAAAAACTTAGAATCTAGCGGAACAGAATCAGGCCGAGTATCACCATTAACATTAAAAAGAAAAGGAGACGGAAATTATAAAATAATTCCTAAAACCCCTAAAAATAGAAATAAATTTATTAAACCTACTAAACCAAAGAGAAAGAATATTAAACAACAAGGAAATCCCAGGATAATAAACTATTATTTTATTTATCGAAAGTAGTTTTGTTATCTACCATACCAAATATCCAGCGTGAGCACTTATTGGGTTAAATGAAATAACGCGTTAAACTGGTTATAATATAATGTGTAATAATACTGGAAATATAATAATACTGAACACTTTAAGATTTCTATCGCGAGCACACTCTATCTACGTCCGTCCATTACGACGCTCAACAGGCAAGAAGGAAGCGGATTCACAGAGCCTCCCTCTATAGTGTCACACACACACACATACACAGAGAAGCAAGCATTACACTAATTCTGTTTCACACAACACCCTCTCTTAATGTTTGCCTACTAATTCGTGCATCAATATTGCAACGTATTACATTTTCTATTAGTCACATGATCACGAATAAAATAAAATTTGAAAATGCCCATTAATTATAATTAAAATTATATTCTCTTTTTCTTTAACTAAACAATAAAACAATAACACTTTGTAAACATCATTCTTAACCTTGATATAGATATATGTGCATGTACATACTTGTATTTTTATTCACCCTCTCTTGCATGTAGTCCTATTTCATTACAATTTAATTTTAGCTTTACCCTATTCAGTCCTTTCGTTAACATGTCTGCTAATTGGTATTTTGTACCAACATATTCAATTTTAATAATTCCTTTCTTTACTCCGTTACTTATATAGTTATATTTTAGGTCTATGTGTCTGACCCTTTTATTGTTTTCAGGATTTTTAATAAGTGATATACAAGCTTGGTTGTCTTCAAAAACTTTAAAAACCGGTACTTTCACACGCATGTCCTTGAGTAATCTCTTAATCCATAAACCGTCTTGCATTGCTGTACACATAGCTACCAGCTCTGCCTCTGTGCTTGACAACGCTACACAGTTTTGTTTCTTCGTTGCCCATAAGACTGTGTTGCCAAATAATTTCATCAAATATCCTGAAATGGACTTCCTGTCTTGCACGTCTTGCGCCCAATCGGAATCCACGTAACAAATTAATGGTAATGCACCTGCATTCCTTTTATATAATAATTCATAATCCATGGTCCCCTTCAAATATCTTAATAATCGTTTTAGGTGTGTCCATACTTCATTTGAATTTTTGTCCTGAAACCTACTGAAATAATTAATTGCAAAACTTATATCTGGGCGTGTACCCAACATTAAATACATTAGACATCCTATCAACTCCCTGACTGGTTCATGTCCCTTATTCGCTTTTTCAGGATTTATATTCAATCTTGGTTCTATTGGAGTTAAACATGAATTACATTGTTCTAAATTGAAACGCTTTAGAATTCCCTTTAGATATCTTTTTTGATCTATTTTCAATATGCCTTCTTCTCTACTATAGTAAATTTCTAAACCTAGAAAATGTTTTAAATCTCCCTTGTCTTTCATTTCAAATTCTTTTAACAAATGTCTTTTACATTCTTCAATATGTTCTAAATTTGTACTTGCTAAAATAATATCATCTACATACAACAATAAGTATACTATACTATTATTTATGATCTTTGAATACATGCAATAATCACTTTCTGACCTTTCAAAATTGTATTTCAACAAAAACATATTAATTTTATCATTCCAACATCTCGAAGCTTGTTTGAGTCCATATAGGGATTTGTTTAACTTTAATATATTGCCTCTTTTACATTTAACACCTTCTGGAGGATATATATATATATATTCTCCTTGAGTTCGGCATTCAAAAACGCTGTCTTAACATCTAATTGTTTAAAATAATATTTAAATTGATTACCGACTGCCAATAGTATTCGGATTGTACTCATCTTTGCAACTGGTGAATATACCTCATCATAGTCAAAAGAATTCTTTTGAGCAAAACCTCTCACCACTAGTCTCGCTTTGAATTTATCTTGGACATTCTTCTCCAAAGGTTTTGAAGCAAATACCCAACGAGTGTTCAAAATTTCAACATCATCCTGCATTTTGACTTCCTTCCATGTATTATTCTTTTCTATTTGCTCTATCTCCCTTTTCATTGCACCTCTCCAACATTCTTCATCTTCCCTATTTTTCAACTCCTCAATTCGACTCGGGGTTTGTTGTATGAATGACATTGCATCAAATGCCATGTGCATTTCATAATCACTATATTTCTTTGGTAATCTTATAGCTCTTCCTGTTCGGCTCTTCTCCCCTTGAATGTCTCGTGCTGTTACATCTTCTTCTTCAGCTTCTCTTATTGTTACTAATAGTTAATTATCGGTATGAAATAAAAAGTGGAGGTCTATATAGCGCAATAACTTTAATTCGAGGATGAGCGAAATTTCTGTAAGCGACGTAGTTTATAGTCTATGACACCGAAAGCGTTTATTCTAATATTAACAAGCACAGTTTAATTAGCGTTAACACAATTTGTTAAGCGGTCGACAGCGGGATTAGTCAGAGTCTCTATAATTTAAGCACGGACTAAGTACATTTAAAGCGTTTATATATATATAGGCACAACTAAACACACTTAACAGTTATTATCAACCACAATTTAAATTATAGTTAAGAATCCTTAAATATAGACACACAAGTTATTAAGCAAATAAGTGAGGTTTCGCAAAGCAAAGAAGCGAAGCAAAGTGTCGAAGCAAAGTAGAATAAGAGCGCAAGCAATGTGCATAAGCAAATTATATTACCCAATTGTTGTCCAGAACAGAGTGGACGATTCCTCGAAATCACGGTCAATTTCAAGGAAGCGCCAGTCCCCCTTCCATGGATCGCGAGTCGATGGAAGGGGTCGCGATCCGCGCTCCACATGAGTGAGCAGGCTGTTGCCACCTGCCTATTAGCATAATCTGACAATAGATGTCGGTGTTATACCTATTTCGCGAACATTCTCCCCGGCATTCATCCCTCGATGAATCTGATTAGGGAATTAGCCGATAGTGGTCGATAGATCTAGTGCCGGTGGCGCCGCTCAGCTCATGTGGTGACTTCAGGCAACGCAAGTGAGTTTATTGATCGCGATTTTGTGATGTTAAATCGTTTGGCGAACGTGCATTTTCAATAGCATCGTTAAGTGGAAGAAATACTAGTTTGGAAATCGGACGCACAAATTCGGAATGTGAGGTTTTAACAGTGACCACGCGAGTGAGGTTATCCGAACCGGGATGCAATTGAACGATGCGTGCAAGTGGCCATTTGGCAGGTGAGGTTAGTTCCGACTTGATTAGGCACAAGTCGCCGACACGGGGCGAGGCACGTTGTCGGATCCATTTGTTGCGGGCCTGGAGCGTCTGTAAGTATTCGGATGACCAGCGTCTCCAGAATTGCAGCCGCATTTGTTGCAGCAGGTGCCATCGGGACAGCCGGTTGAGGGGCACATCCTCGACGGCTGGATCGGGCAAGCTCAGCAGGGCGTCGCCGATCAGAAAATGCCCAGGCGTTAACACGGAAAGATCCCCGGGGTCGTCACTCATGGCGTGCAATGGCCGTGAGTTGAGGCAGGCTTCGATTTGATGGAGGAGTGTTGACATCTCCTCGAAGGTGAGGTGTTGATCACCTATCACCCTCCTCAGGTGATATTTGGTCGACTTGACCGCGGCTTCCCAGAGTCCTCCGAAGTTAGGGGCAGCAGGCGGGTTGAATTTCCACTCGATGCCTTCCTTCAGCAGCGTGGAGTGAAGTAGGCCTCGTCCAGTATCTCGTAGGGCCAGCATTTCCCGTAGAACACGGTCCGCTCCTACGAAATTGGTCCCTTGGTCGCTATGGATTGAGGTGCACAGACCTCGCCGGGACGTGAACCGTCGTAGAGCAGCGATGAAGGCCTCAGTACTACAATCGGACACAAGTTCTAAGTGGACAGCACGAGTACTTAAACATATAAACAACGCCACATAGCCCTTGTGGGTGCGCTGGCCTCTGCCCCGAACCGCAAGCAGTGATACAGGCCCAGCGTAATCCACTCCGATGTGCTGGAAGGGTCGAGCCGAAGTCACGCGTAGGGCTGGCAGATCCCCCATAAGTTGCTGGCCTGTTGTCGCTCGCCATCGGATGCAAGTTGGGCAGCGGTGGATCATGGCCTTCACCCGTTGTCGACCCTGCAGTATCCAATACCGTTGGCGTAAGGTAGCCAAGGTAAGTTGCGTCCCACCGTGTAGCGTTCGTCGGTGGGCCTCCTCGACTAATAATGCAGTCAATGGACTGCTTCCAGGTAAAACCACCGGGTGTTTGGCATCCATGGGCAGCATTGAGTGGCGTAGCCGTCCGCCCACTCGTAGAAGTCCTTGCTCATCTAGGTAGGGGTTGAGTCGCAGTAGCCGGCTGCGGCTCGGCAGAGGACGTTTCAGCTGCAGGTGCTTAATTTCCTCAGCAAAGTCCTGCTGTTGGACCAGGGACAGCCAGCGGGTTCGGGCGGCCTCTATCTCCTCGGGCAGCAGGGAGCTTCCTCTTTTCTTGGCAGGACTGTGAGGTAGCCACCTCAAGCACCAAGCGGTGATTCTAAGCAGAAAATGTATGGATGAATAACTTTTTAATAAAACCTCGCATGCCGCAGGTTCATTCATCGTCACGTGAGAGGTCGTCCTGGCCTCCAAATCCGTCACGGGTAGCGGAACTTGCTCGGAGATAGCCCAGCCAGAAGTCGAAGACAGCCATCTCGGTCCCGTCCACCACAGGGTAAATTCGGGTAGCTGGTTGGGTTGTAAGCCCCTGGAGGCACAGTCGGCCGGGTTTTCCCGACTGGATACGTGATGCCATCGAGCTTCAGGAAGTGTACGCTGAATCTCCGACACACGGTTGGCCACATAAGTTTTCCAGCGTGCCGGGTGTCCTTGAATCCACGCGAGCGTGATAGTGGAGTCACTCCACAAGTGAATAGCCGTTCCATTCAGGTTCAGGCTCTCGCAGGTGAGGGCCATTAACTTGGTCAGCAGCACGGCGGCACACAATTCTAACCTGGGGAGCGATATCTTTTTTAGAGGAGCAACCTTTGTCTTTGCAGTGACCAGTTGGGTGTGGATTGTTCCATCGGGTTCCACGATTCGGAGATAGACCACGGCCGCATAGGCTCGTTCTGAGGCGTCGGCAAACCCATGAAGTTCTCGCTGTTGCGACGTTGGTTGTAGTCCGAGCCAGCGGGGAATTGTAATGCGACTCAGCGCTGGCAACTCCGAGAGAAACTGCATCCAGTAACCGGCGTCGGCAGGCGGTAAAGGTGTGTCCCATTCTAAGTGTAATAACCAAAGAGATTGCATAAAGATTTTAGCATTAACTGTAACTGGGGACAATAAACCCAAGGGGTCGAATATTTTGGCAATTTTTGATAAAACCAGTCTCCTTGTTACTCCGCTCCCCGGCATGGTAGGCTGTACTTGGGCTCGGAAGCAGTCGTCCGACAGGCTCCAATGGACTCCCAATGCTGTGTGTGTTTCGCCTGTCTGCCACTTGCATTCGGGAACTGCGTCTTCGCGGGGTACTTGTCCCATCAGCACTGGTTTGTTGGATGCCCATTTCCTTAGATTAAAACCGCCCGCCTTGCATAGGAGACGTAGCTCGGTCTGGATCTCGATTGCTTCTTGCTCGGAGTCGGCGCCTGTCAAGACGTCGTCCATGTAAACGTCTTGCTGCAAAATGGCCGCCGCTCTAGGGAATCGTGTCTGCTCGTCCAAGGCCAGTTGCCGTAGGGTGCGGATAGCCAAGTACGGGGCGCAGGCCAATCCATAAGTAACCGTGTTCAATTGGTATTCCCCTATTTCGCTGTTCACATTTTCTCGCCAGAGTAGCCGTTGATAACGGCGGTCATCGGGATGGATAAGAATCTGGCGATACATTTTTTCCACGTCCGCGGTAAGACAGACGCGATGGATCCGCCACCGGAGAAGTAACCTTTGGAGATTTGGCAATAGATTGGGTCCTATCATCAAGGCGTCGTTGAGGGATTGCCCAGACGTCGTGGTGTATGAGCCATTGAACACCACGCGTAATTTGGTGGTCGTGCTGCTCTCTTTCATCACGCCGTGGTGCGGCAAGTAGTAAGCTGATCCTGTTAAATCATTTTCCAATTTAGACATGTGCATGAGTTGCATATACTCACGCATGAAACTGTTGTAGGCCTGTGCGAAGATCGGGTCCTTTCTGAATTTGGACTCCATCCTTTGTAGCATTCTTCTGGCCCCGTGTTGAGACTCGCCGAGTTCCGGTGTCTCGCGAAATGGCAGGCGAACCATATAGCGTCCGGATGGCAAGCGCTGGTGTGTAGTCTTGTAGTGGTTCTCGCACATCTGTTCTTCAGGGGTATAGGCAGATGATACCCCAATTTCTTCCTGCTCCCAGAAACGTTGCACCAAGGGCAGCAGGTCCTCCTCGGTGGAGCATGATAGGGCTGTTTGGTTGCTCTCGTCAGTAGCTTCGCCCACAGCATTTTGTATGGCAGGGCCTGACACAATCCATCCCAGAGTGGTCTTCTGGGCAATGGGTTCCCCTGGGTGACCTTTAGCAATGCCATCAAGCACGACGAGGGCAAAGGCATCGGCCCCCAGCAGCAACTCGATCGGTCCCTTCGCATCGAAGTTGGGATCCGCTAAAGTGAGCTCCTTGAGATGGCTCCACATCGTAGAGCGTCTATTGATGCGCGGTTGGTAGGACGTGATCCGTGGCAGGACCAGGGCGCCAACCAGGTTTCGCTCTGTGGACTTGAAGTAAGCAGAGAATTCCACAGTTACCTTACCGCGGATGCGCTCCGAACTTTGGTTCCCTACACCGACGATACTAATGTTGGCAGCTCTTCTCGTAAGGCGTAGTTGCTGGGCTAGGGCTTCGGTGAGGATCGACACCTCACTGCCTTGATCTATAAGTGCACGCACCAGTCTGGAACCACCGTCAGGCTGCCATACCCTTACCCTTGCCGTGGCCAGCAGCACTGCTGGGAGGAGACTCGTCGCACAGCTCGCCGCGTTGGAGGTGGCTTCCTTGTCGACCGAATAATCGGCGCAGTCTATATGTATTGTCGTATGGTGCTTCCCATTGCACTTCTGGCAGCGTCGATCCGAGGCACAGTCCTTTACCTGATGTTTGCCTAGACAGTTATAACAGAGGTTCGCCGCCCGTAACGCAGCCCGGCGGTCGTCAATTGATTTTGACTTGTACAAGCGGCAGTATAAAATAAAGTGGTTCGCTTTACACAGATTACATGGATCCAAAGGGCGCTTTTCTTGGCTCACCTGGTGCGCCTGATGCACTCGGCTCGTTTTTTGACTAGTAGTTTGCTTCGAAGCTCGGTTCTCACCTCCCTTTCGTTCCTCTTCCCAGGCTTCTATGGAGTTGACCCTTCCCTCCAGGAATCCTTGTAATTCTAGAAAGGTCGGCGGCGTCTTCGTTTGGCCAATGCGGCTTTCCCACTCGCGTCTGGATGAAGGATCCATCTTCGAAACGAGGAGGTGAACGAGCCAGTCGTCGCTGGCATTGGCAGGACGATTCATGGAGGCTAGAGCTTTGACCGCGTCGCAGGCGACGTAGAAAAGCCGTTTGAGTTCGGGACCTGACTCGCGCGCGATTGTCGGGAGCCCGAATAATGTGTTTAGTTGTGCTTTCACCATTAGTCTCAAGTTGTCGTAGCGTTCCTGCAGCAGCTCCCAAGCTGCTTCGTAATGCTCCTCGTTTTCTGGTATGTTGCGAAGGAGTAGCGCGGCGTCGCCCTTGAGGGCGCCCCGTAAATAATGAAGGCGTTCGGCATCAGATAGCGATGGGTCACGGACTACCAGCGAGCGAAACACACCTTTGAAAGAGGGCCAGTCTTTGTGGTTGCCATCGAAAGTAGGTAACGGAATCTTAGGAAGCGCGGACGAGGCGCGAGCGATCGCGGCAGTAGAACGGTCGCTCGATATCCTTTCCAGTGTGGTATTTAAGAGTTTGTCGCGTTTTTCAAATTCTTCTAACTTTTGTAGGAAGAGAACTTCTTGCTCGAGGAAGATCTCCTCCGTGACGTCCGGCTCGTCATCCTTCCAATAATCGCTCTCAGCGACTTTCGGGTCGGACTTTGCGCAGAGCAATGCGTCGTGTTGCTCCTCGAATTTAGCCCAATTCCGACGTAGCTTCTCTAATCGCGCCGTTACCGTGGTTTTATCGCATTTAGCAGTTCCTAACTTCTTTAAATTTTCAAAGGCGCGAGAGATTCTACCGTGAAGGTTACGCTGACTGTCAATAAGGTGACTCATTGTTTGCAGGTGGAGGTCACGCGCGACGGTTGGACGGCACTAACGAACGTTCTGTATACTGTTTTTTGTCAAGTGGAGGTCACGCGCGGCGGTTGGAGGGCACTACCGGCACGTTTTAGCTGTTACACAGTCACTGATATCCGGCTCGAAGGACCAAAAATGTTACTAATAGTTAATTATCGGTATGAAATAAAAAGTGGAGGTCTATATAGCGCAATAACTTTAATTCGAGGATGAGCGAAATTTCTGTAAGCGACGTAGTTTATAGTCTATGACACCGAAAGCGTTTATTCTAATATTAACAAGCACAGTTTAATTAGCGTTAACACAATTTGTTAAGCGGTCGACAGCGGGATTAGTCAGAGTCTCTATAATTTAAGCACGGACTAAGTACATTTAAAGCGTTTATATATATATAGGCACAACTAAACACACTTAACAGTTATTATCAACCACAATTTAAATTATAGTTAAGAATCCTTAAATATAGACACACAAGTTATTAAGCAAATAAGTGAGGTTTCGCAAAGCAAAGAAGCGAAGCAAAGTGTCGAAGCAAAGTAGAATAAGAGCGCAAGCAATGTGCATAAGCAAATTATATTACCCAATTGTTGTCCAGAACAGAGTGGACGATTCCTCGAAATCACGGTCAATTTCAAGGAAGCGCCAGTCCCCCTTCCATGGATCGCGAGTCGATGGAAGGGGTCGCGATCCGCGCTCCACATGAGTGAGCAGGCTGTTGCCACCTGCCTATTAGCATAATCTGACAATAGATGTCGGTGTTATACCTATTTCGCGAACACTTATCGTTGTATCTTCTTCTCGATCTTCTCTTGTCATTTCATTTTCGCTTTGGTCTTCTTCAATTATCTCATTGTCTTCTTCTCCATGTCGTGGTCTTTCTTCATCTTCTTCTTCTTCGCCTTTCTTATTTGTTTCATATTCATTTCTCGATTCAATTCTCGCTATATTATTTTTATAATAGAATTTATTTTCATTAAATATCACATCTCTTGCGACTATAATTTTCTTTCTTTCAATGCTCCATAATCTGTAACCTGTCGTGCTGTATCCTATCATTATGCACTCTTCTGCCTTGTAGTCAAACTTTTTCCTCATTTCCTTAGGTACATGTGCATATGCCATTGAGCCATATACTCTCATGTTGCTTATATTTGGCCTTTTATCGTACCAAATTCTTGCTGGAACTTCATCTCCAGGATTACCTGCACTAGGACTCCGGTTAAGGATATAAGCCGCTACTCTTACTGCCTCATTCCAAAATATTTTAGGCATGTTTGCCTCATGTGTCATGGCTCGTGCTTTTTCGACTAGACTTCTATTAAATCTCTCCGCTTTCCCATTCTGCTCAGGTGTGTATGGGATTGTATAATCCAGTTGTGTACCATTCTCTTTACAAAAATCTTGAAACTCATGTGACACGTACTCTCTGCCGTTATCACATCTCAATGTGGCTATCTTTGAGTTGAACTTGGCTTGTACCATTAATGTAAAATCTTTAAAGCATTCAAAAACGTCACTTTTTCTCTTTATCATATATACGTGAATAAAATTTGAAAAATCATCCACAAACGTTACAAAGTATTTTTCTCCACTATGTGATACTGGTGTCATGGGGCCAGCAACATCCGTATGAATGATTTCCAGAATTCTTTTAGCTTTAGTTCTGGTTCCGAATTTGAATCTCGTCATCTTTCCTTTTATGCAAGACTCACACAATTCAACTTCATTAATTTCCAATTTACCAATTCCATCCACCATCTGATTCTTAACCAATTTTCTCAGATTTGAATTACAAATATGTCCATATCTATTGTGCCACAACTTTACTAATTCATTTTCCGATTCTACGTTTAAAACCTCAATGTTTTTTGCTTTAAATGATATTTCATACAAATTTCCTCTATCACCCATTCCTATCAGTTTTCCTTTATTATATAAGCTAACCTTTCCATTTTCAAAAACTACTTTTATGTTTGCCATTTCCAATTTCTTTACCGATAGTAAATTCCTCCTTAAGGTTGGAACATAAAATACATTTTGTATAGCACACTCAACATCTTTTCCATGTACTTGGCTAATTACTTTAATGTTTCCTATACCTATCGCTTCCATATAATTGTTGTTCTTAGCTACTGCGATTTTTATAGGATTATTTAACATTATTAATTTATAGAAATATCCCTTTTCATTTACAAGATGGTTTGTGCATCCAGAATCGACACAAAACGTTAAATCATTGTTATCATATAAATTGTTCTTATATTCAACTGAATTTGATATAAAACATATACCTCCATGTTGATCTTCACTGCTTTCTCCTCTTACGTAATTGCCTTGTTTCTCACGATTTTCGTTACTTTCGTATTTCCTCACGTAACGTCCTCTGAAATTCGAATTTCTACCTCTGTTCCTACCATACCTATGATAACTATTTCCTCTTTGGTTAGGATAATTGTTTGGCATATTTTGCTTCCGTTTTGGACAGTTTCGCTGAAAATGACCATTCTCTCCACATAAATAGCATGCTCCAAATTTACCTATAAACGCAGTTGGTTTCACATCTTGTTCCTTGAAATTTGCTGTGCCTGTCGCTTTCCTTCTCTCGACTTCTGCTCGCAGCCTAGCTTTGGCTACATCTAACGTCAATATTTCCACTGGCGTATTTTCAATAATGGTGTTCACGCGTAACCACGATGAGACTCGACCTCTGAATGTCGAGTCAACGGAAGTCGTAAATCTCCGTTACGATTTTTATCGACACCAAAATTACGCGGATCCCTACTCGATTTACTGAAGTAAGGCTGATTGAAATGAAAGAGACGATAGGAAAACAATAACAATGGAATTATATTCACAAACAAAACATTAAACTGATGGTATAAGTAAAGGGAATTATGTTACACGGTGACTTCACACCGCGGAATACAGTTTTTGATCTTTTCGGTTGAATCTTGTCGTGCTGTACTGACGGTTCGGAAGTCTTCCATCGGAGAGGTAAGTTCGGGTTTTTGGTGATTGGTTAGATGGCGGAGTGGGCGGTCACAAATTATTATTTTCTATTGGCGATAAGTTTGAACTCGAGGAACCGCCCTTACATTTTCGAGGGCGTCGTGGTGGAGGAAAGGTTCCGTAGCAGGGGGTGCGTACACGTGAAAATCATAAAGTTTTTTGAGTTCGAAGATTAGCTTGGCCGCGTGACCTCGTGAATGTCTACCGACGGTATGGGTTTTATGACCCGGTTATTTGGTACGCCGGAGTACCGCGCGGACGAGACCGGTGGTCGACCAGATGTCAAGACCTTTGCCTATTGTCTAAAATATTAAAAGGTATTGCCGGAGTTAAATTATAAAACGAAAGTGGACACGTTTGAATGGAAACATGAAGGACCGAGTCCCGTTACGGGAGGACAATACGACGAAGAAAACTTATTTCTAAAGGGGTTCGAGAATCATATTGATAGATATAAGGGACTTAAAGCTACGTCGTTAACACGGTGCCCGTACGTCATTGTAACATTATTTACTATTTTATGTGAGTGCGGAACATCCTCCCCCCGTTGAGAGGCTATCGATCAAAGTATTTATGTAATGATTGTGGTGATGGTTATGTATCAGAGTCCGGAAGCTGGGTGGATCCTGTGGTGCATAGCGGCTCTGTGGAGTTGATCTCGCAAGTCTGGTTAGGTAGAGGCACTAATCGTTTGATGCTTCGGTCGAGCTCGTTTGTGGCAGTTTTAACTGTAACCGCGCGAACGATGCCATCTGTACCTGGATGTACCTTGATAACTCTGCCCAAGGCCCACTGCATGGGCGGTACGTTATCTTCCCTGAGAAGGACGACAGTACCCTCCTTGATTTGATGCGTACCGCTGGTCCATTTGGTGCGGCTGGTCAACTCGTTCAGGTATTCTCGATGCCATCTGGTCCAAAAATGTTGTTTTATTTTTTGGATGTGTTGCCAGCTGGATAAACGGTTAGATGGTGTGTCTCTGAAATCTCGATCTCGCAGACTCGTTAATGAATCGCCAATGAGGAAGTGACCGGGAGTTAGGACGAGGAGATCATTTGGGTCGGAAGAAATAGGAGTAAGCGGGCGAGAGTTTAGAATGGACTCGATTTCAATGATTAAAGTATTCAAATCTTCAAAAGTGAAAAGTTCGTTACCTACGACGCGTTTTAGGTGGTATTTGAAGGATTTCACTGCCGCTTCCCAAAGACCACCGAAGTGAGGTGTCAGAGGGGGAATGAAATTCCATTCGATGTTTCGATCTGCGAGAAAGGTTTTCACCTTCTCGCAGTGGTCATCTGATTGTAAAAGTAAACGTAATTCACGCAATTCGTTGTTCGCGCCCACGAAATTTGTGCCGTTGTCCGAGTGCAAGCTGACGCAAAATCCTCTTCTGGCGATGAACCGTCGAAGAGCAGCGATGAAGGCTTCGCTGGTGAGGTCACTTACGAGTTCGAGGTGTACAGCCTTTACTGCAAGACAGACAAATACGGCTACGTACACCTTGATCCGATTGACGTTCCGATGCCGGCGTTCCTTGATGAAGAATGGTCCGCAATAATCCACTCCTACTTTTGCAAATGGGCGAGATTCTGTAACCCTTGCTTCAGGGAGATTACCCATAATGTAATTGGTAGGTGGTGGTCGTGCTCTGCAGCAACGCGTGCAATTCTTTATTGTCTTCCAGACTTGGGTTCGGCCATCTATGGGCCAGTATCGACGTCTCATTGCATACAGGGTGGCTTGAGTTCCCCCTTGTAGCTTCCGCTCAAGAGAACTGAGTCGCTTCAAGGCTCTCGACCTCGATTGTCCGAGCTGCCGAATCTTGTCATTGAATGGGAGCGCAACGACGTATCTTCCATCAAAGGTTCGCGTGGTATTGGCCTGGAAGTGTTGTTCACACGTGGCTTCTGATTTCGACAGATGCTGGACTTGTGGGCCTTCTTCGATTTCCCAAAACCGAGCAAGATCCGATTGAAGAACAGTGGTTGAATGGCACAAACGTTTTCTACTTGACGGAGCGGCTGGTACGCTCCCCCCGATGATCCATCCGAATCTCGTTTTTTGTAATATCAGATCTGGACCGTCAGGAGGTGACAGATCGATTTGACCGACGCATAATAGTGACAATGCCATTCCGGAACCCAATAATAAGTCGACAGGTGCCGGCTGATGGAAATAGGGATCGGCCAAGTTGAGATTACCTGGAATGGCCAAGGTCGAACGGTCGATCGGCTGGTCAGGTATTAACGCCGAAATGTTGGGGATGGTCAAGAAGGTTAATGAACGCTGGTAATCGCTGGCGCGTGCTTGTATGGTTGCTTCAATGCTATGCGTTGCAACCGTTGACAATCCGTTGAGGGCTCCAATGGGAACGTAACATTTCTTTCGCGGTAAATTGAGCCTTTTGGCGAAGTTCTCGGTCATGAAGTTTGACGTCGCACATGTGTCGATTAATGTTCGACAGCTTACAGGTTGCTGGTCTTTATTCATAATCTTGATTTGTGCCGTGACGAGGAGCTCATTAGTGGCAGGATTGATAATAAAGGCGTTTTGACCTGCTGTTCCCCTTGGATACTCAACGTTCTTTAGTCAATCCGATGTCGATGGATCTACTTCTGCTGACGAATCAGAATTAACCACATCCTCCACTGGGAAGGACTCGTTCGTTGTTTTCTTTTGCGAGAAGCCAGGTTTGTGTAGCATCGTGTGATGCCGCTTGTGGCAAATACGACATGCACCTGCTTTGCAGTAATTTGGCGTGTGTCCTTTTCCGAGACAATTTGGACATAGGGAGGCATTTTCGACTGCGAGGGAACGCTCCTTTACCGATTGTGCCTTGAATGTTTCGCAGTACCAAATCCCGTGAGAGCCTTTGCAAACAGGACATTCCGTGTCCTTCGCGGTCAAGAAAGCGTGACTTCGCGGTGGTCCTGATTTGTTAAGTCGTTGTTTATTTTTATCCGTGACTGCTGAATTTGGTGGCGAAATTGGAGCGCAGTTTGCGCGTTTTTCCAGGAATTCTAGGAGGGCGGTATACGCTGGCATTTTTTTATCCTTTAGTGTCAGTTCCCATTGCCAAACGGTATTTGAAGAAACCTTTGATAGGATAATGGAAACAAGAATCGCGTTCCAAGATTCGATTGGCTCCCCAAGGTTCTTTAATGCTCGCAGGTGTTGGTTTATGGAATCTACGAAATCGCCTAACGCTTCCGAGGAATCTTTCGCGAGTTTAGGGTAGTCGCGAATTGCGTTACAGTGTCGCATTAGAATTCTGCGCGTGTGATCGTATTTTTTCTTGAGTATTTCAATTGCACTGTCGTAGTTTGCGTCTGTAGTATTTAGTGATTGAATAGACGCGGCTGCCTTCCCTGACAGGGCCGATCGGAGATATTGCAATTTTTGCACCGGTGTTAAATCTTCGTTGCGGTCGATTGAGGACGAAAATATATCAAAAAAAGATGGCCATTCCTCGATTGTTCCGTCGAACGTCGGTAAATGCAGCTCAGGGAGTTTAACCGTCAATTGTGTTGACGTTGATATCGCGGGCGATGGGTTCGAAACGCGCGTTGTTGGAGCTGCTGACGTATCTCCATCAATGAGCCTATTGGCTCGCGCTACGGCGATGTGGTAGCGGTTTTGGATTTCATAACGGCGCGTTTCTTCACTTTCATCGAGGTCCTCAAGGGCGGATTGGATGTCTTCAAACCGACTCCAATGTTCTTTTAAACTGCTTAAATGTGATTTGAGAAGGTATGCGTCGCTCCGTTCATTGTCTGGACACTCGTTGAGTAATGTCTCGAACGAGGTAATCTGACCTAAGATTTTGCCGCGTTTACGCCGAAGAAAAGTGGTTTCTTGCGATGAATTGTCCACTTGCGCTTGGTTGGAAGACTGATCAGAACGCCTTGTTTTCGGCATCGTGGGGATAGGATAAGGAAACGAGGAGGAATTGGCGAAACAGAACGAGCCTACCTTATCGAAGTGAAGTCTTCAAGGATTTTGACATCCGTCGCGACGTCCGGAGTTTGGAGAGATCCTGGACCAGATGCTGCACAGGAGATGGAGGCTGGATTGCCTGAGACGATTGGTACTGTTGCAACCTCGTCGTCGTTGCGATGCCTTCCGGTTGTACCGCAAGTAATGGTTGATCACTATGATGATCGCACGATAAGTGCTGGGAAGTGCCACAATGGCAAGTTCCTTGGGGTGTCCCTAGGCGAGGATGCTGCGCAGTGATGAAGCCTGAATGGCTTGAGACGACTGGTGATGTTACAACCTGGTCGTCGCTGCGAAGTCCTCCGGTTGCACCGCAGACAAGGATTGGATCACTGCTGTGATCTTACGGTCGATCTTTGGATTGACGTTGCAGATGAGATCACTATCTGCAGCACTGAGAGACTGATGAGTCCACAAATTCACTGGTAATCCGGCTCGAAGGACCAAAATGTTCACGCGTAACCACGATGAGACTCGACCTCTGAATGTCGAGTCAACGGAAGTCGTAAATCTCCGTTACGATTTTTATCGACACCAAAATTACGCGGATCCCTACTCGATTTACTGAAGTAAGGCTGATTGAAATGAAAGAGACGATAGGAAAACAATAACAATGGAATTATATTCACAAACAAAACATTAAACTGATGGTATAAGTAAAGGGAATTATGTTACACGGTGACTTCACACCGCGGAATACAGTTTTTGATCTTTTCGGTTGAATCTTGTCGTGCTGTACTGACGGTTCGGAAGTCTTCCATCGGAGAGGTAAGTTCGGGTTTTTGGTGATTGGTTAGATGGCGGAGTGGGCGGTCACAAATTATTATTTTCTATTGGCGATAAGTTTGAACTCGAGGAACCGCCCTTACATTTTCGAGGGCGTCGTGGTGGAGGAAAGGTTCCGTAGCAGGGGGTGCGTACACGTGAAAATCATAAAGTTTTTTGAGTTCGAAGATTAGCTTGGCCGCGTGACCTCGTGAATGTCTACCGACGGTATGGGTTTTATGACCCGGTTATTTGGTACGCCGGAGTACCGCGCGGACGAGACCGGTGGTCGACCAGATGTCAAGACCTTTGCCTATTGTCTAAAATATTAAAAGGTATTGCCGGAGTTAAATTATAAAACGAAAGTGGACACGTTTGAATGGAAACATGAAGGACCGAGTCCCGTTACGGGAGGACAATACGACGAAGAAAACTTATTTCTAAAGGGGTTCGAGAATCATATTGATAGATATAAGGGACTTAAAGCTACGTCGTTAACACGGTGCCCGTACGTCATTGTAACATTATTTACTATTTTATGTGAGTGCGGAACATCCTCCCCCCGTTGAGAGGCTATCGATCAAAGTATTTATGTAATGATTGTGGTGATGGTTATGTATCAGAGTCCGGAAGCTGGGTGGATCCTGTGGTGCATAGCGGCTCTGTGGAGTTGATCTCGCAAGTCTGGTTAGGTAGAGGCACTAATCGTTTGATGCTTCGGTCGAGCTCGTTTGTGGCAGTTTTAACTGTAACCGCGCGAACGATGCCATCTGTACCTGGATGTACCTTGATAACTCTGCCCAAGGCCCACTGCATGGGCGGTACGTTATCTTCCCTGAGAAGGACGACAGTACCCTCCTTGATTTGATGCGTACCGCTGGTCCATTTGGTGCGGCTGGTCAACTCGTTCAGGTATTCTCGATGCCATCTGGTCCAAAAATGTTGTTTTATTTTTTGGATGTGTTGCCAGCTGGATAAACGGTTAGATGGTGTGTCTCTGAAATCTCGATCTCGCAGACTCGTTAATGAATCGCCAATGAGGAAGTGACCGGGAGTTAGGACGAGGAGATCATTTGGGTCGGAAGAAATAGGAGTAAGCGGGCGAGAGTTTAGAATGGACTCGATTTCAATGATTAAAGTATTCAAATCTTCAAAAGTGAAAAGTTCGTTACCTACGACGCGTTTTAGGTGGTATTTGAAGGATTTCACTGCCGCTTCCCAAAGACCACCGAAGTGAGGTGTCAGAGGGGGAATGAAATTCCATTCGATGTTTCGATCTGCGAGAAAGGTTTTCACCTTCTCGCAGTGGTCATCTGATTGTAAAAGTAAACGTAATTCACGCAATTCGTTGTTCGCGCCCACGAAATTTGTGCCGTTGTCCGAGTGCAAGCTGACGCAAAATCCTCTTCTGGCGATGAACCGTCGAAGAGCAGCGATGAAGGCTTCGCTGGTGAGGTCACTTACGAGTTCGAGGTGTACAGCCTTTACTGCAAGACAGACAAATACGGCTACGTACACCTTGATCCGATTGACGTTCCGATGCCGGCGTTCCTTGATGAAGAATGGTCCGCAATAATCCACTCCTACTTTTGCAAATGGGCGAGATTCTGTAACCCTTGCTTCAGGGAGATTACCCATAATGTAATTGGTAGGTGGTGGTCGTGCTCTGCAGCAACGCGTGCAATTCTTTATTGTCTTCCAGACTTGGGTTCGGCCATCTATGGGCCAGTATCGACGTCTCATTGCATACAGGGTGGCTTGAGTTCCCCCTTGTAGCTTCCGCTCAAGAGAACTGAGTCGCTTCAAGGCTCTCGACCTCGATTGTCCGAGCTGCCGAATCTTGTCATTGAATGGGAGCGCAACGACGTATCTTCCATCAAAGGTTCGCGTGGTATTGGCCTGGAAGTGTTGTTCACACGTGGCTTCTGATTTCGACAGATGCTGGACTTGTGGGCCTTCTTCGATTTCCCAAAACCGAGCAAGATCCGATTGAAGAACAGTGGTTGAATGGCACAAACGTTTTCTACTTGACGGAGCGGCTGGTACGCTCCCCCCGATGATCCATCCGAATCTCGTTTTTTGTAATATCAGATCTGGACCGTCAGGAGGTGACAGATCGATTTGACCGACGCATAATAGTGACAATGCCATTCCGGAACCCAATAATAAGTCGACAGGTGCCGGCTGATGGAAATAGGGATCGGCCAAGTTGAGATTACCTGGAATGGCCAAGGTCGAACGGTCGATCGGCTGGTCAGGTATTAACGCCGAAATGTTGGGGATGGTCAAGAAGGTTAATGAACGCTGGTAATCGCTGGCGCGTGCTTGTATGGTTGCTTCAATGCTATGCGTTGCAACCGTTGACAATCCGTTGAGGGCTCCAATGGGAACGTAACATTTCTTTCGCGGTAAATTGAGCCTTTTGGCGAAGTTCTCGGTCATGAAGTTTGACGTCGCACATGTGTCGATTAATGTTCGACAGCTTACAGGTTGCTGGTCTTTATTCATAATCTTGATTTGTGCCGTGACGAGGAGCTCATTAGTGGCAGGATTGATAATAAAGGCGTTTTGACCTGCTGTTCCCCTTGGATACTCAACGTTCTTTAGTCAATCCGATGTCGATGGATCTACTTCTGCTGACGAATCAGAATTAACCACATCCTCCACTGGGAAGGACTCGTTCGTTGTTTTCTTTTGCGAGAAGCCAGGTTTGTGTAGCATCGTGTGATGCCGCTTGTGGCAAATACGACATGCACCTGCTTTGCAGTAATTTGGCGTGTGTCCTTTTCCGAGACAATTTGGACATAGGGAGGCATTTTCGACTGCGAGGGAACGCTCCTTTACCGATTGTGCCTTGAATGTTTCGCAGTACCAAATCCCGTGAGAGCCTTTGCAAACAGGACATTCCGTGTCCTTCGCGGTCAAGAAAGCGTGACTTCGCGGTGGTCCTGATTTGTTAAGTCGTTGTTTATTTTTATCCGTGACTGCTGAATTTGGTGGCGAAATTGGAGCGCAGTTTGCGCGTTTTTCCAGGAATTCTAGGAGGGCGGTATACGCTGGCATTTTTTTATCCTTTAGTGTCAGTTCCCATTGCCAAACGGTATTTGAAGAAACCTTTGATAGGATAATGGAAACAAGAATCGCGTTCCAAGATTCGATTGGCTCCCCAAGGTTCTTTAATGCTCGCAGGTGTTGGTTTATGGAATCTACGAAATCGCCTAACGCTTCCGAGGAATCTTTCGCGAGTTTAGGGTAGTCGCGAATTGCGTTACAGTGTCGCATTAGAATTCTGCGCGTGTGATCGTATTTTTTCTTGAGTATTTCAATTGCACTGTCGTAGTTTGCGTCTGTAGTATTTAGTGATTGAATAGACGCGGCTGCCTTCCCTGACAGGGCCGATCGGAGATATTGCAATTTTTGCACCGGTGTTAAATCTTCGTTGCGGTCGATTGAGGACGAAAATATATCAAAAAAAGATGGCCATTCCTCGATTGTTCCGTCGAACGTCGGTAAATGCAGCTCAGGGAGTTTAACCGTCAATTGTGTTGACGTTGATATCGCGGGCGATGGGTTCGAAACGCGCGTTGTTGGAGCTGCTGACGTATCTCCATCAATGAGCCTATTGGCTCGCGCTACGGCGATGTGGTAGCGGTTTTGGATTTCATAACGGCGCGTTTCTTCACTTTCATCGAGGTCCTCAAGGGCGGATTGGATGTCTTCAAACCGACTCCAATGTTCTTTTAAACTGCTTAAATGTGATTTGAGAAGGTATGCGTCGCTCCGTTCATTGTCTGGACACTCGTTGAGTAATGTCTCGAACGAGGTAATCTGACCTAAGATTTTGCCGCGTTTACGCCGAAGAAAAGTGGTTTCTTGCGATGAATTGTCCACTTGCGCTTGGTTGGAAGACTGATCAGAACGCCTTGTTTTCGGCATCGTGGGGATAGGATAAGGAAACGAGAAGGAATTGGCGAAACAGAACGAGCCTACCTTATCGAAGTGAAGTCTTCAAGGATTTTGACATCCGTCGCGACGTCCGGAGTTTGGAGAGATCCTGGACCAGATGCTGCACAGGAGATGGAGGCTGGATTGCCTGAGACGATTGGTACTGTTGCAACCTCGTCGTCGTTGCGATGCCTTCCGGTTGTACCGCAAGTAATGGTTGATCACTATGATGATCGCACGATAAGTGCTGGGAAGTGCCACAATGGCAAGTTCCTTGGGGTGTCCCTAGGCGAGGATGCTGCGCAGTGATGAAGCCTGAATGGCTTGAGACGACTGGTGATGTTACAACCTGGTCGTCGCTGCGAAGTCCTCCGGTTGCACCGCAGACAAGGATTGGATCACTGCTGTGATCTTACGGTCGATCTTTGGATTGACGTTGCAGATGAGATCACTATCTGCAGCACTGAGAGACTGATGAGTCCACAAATTCACTGGTAATCCGGCTCGAAGGACCAAAATGTTCACGCGTAACCACGATGAGACTCGACCTCTGAATGTCGAGTCAACGGAAGTCGTAAATCTCCGTTACGATTTTTATCGACACCAAAATTACGCGGATCCCTACTCGATTTACTGAAGTAAGGCTGATTGAAATGAAAGAGACGATAGGAAAACAATAACAATGGAATTATATTCACAAACAAAACATTAAACTGATGGTATAAGTAAAGGGAATTATGTTACACGGTGACTTCACACCGCGGAATACAGTTTTTGATCTTTTCGGTTGAATCTTGTCGTGCTGTACTGACGGTTCGGAAGTCTTCCATCGGAGAGGTAAGTTCGGGTTTTTGGTGATTGGTTAGATGGCGGAGTGGGCGGTCACAAATTATTATTTTCTATTGGCGATAAGTTTGAACTCGAGGAACCGCCCTTACATTTTCGAGGGCGTCGTGGTGGAGGAAAGGTTCCGTAGCAGGGGGTGCGTACACGTGAAAATCATAAAGTTTTTTGAGTTCGAAGATTAGCTTGGCCGCGTGACCTCGTGAATGTCTACCGACGGTATGGGTTTTATGACCCGGTTATTTGGTACGCCGGAGTACCGCGCGGACGAGACCGGTGGTCGACCAGATGTCAAGACCTTTGCCTATTGTCTAAAATATTAAAAGGTATTGCCGGAGTTAAATTATAAAACGAAAGTGGACACGTTTGAATGGAAACATGAAGGACCGAGTCCCGTTACGGGAGGACAATACGACGAAGAAAACTTATTTCTAAAGGGGTTCGAGAATCATATTGATAGATATAAGGGACTTAAAGCTACGTCGTTAACACGGTGCCCGTACGTCATTGTAACATTATTTACTATTTTATGTGAGTGCGGAACAAATGGTTACAACAGTTTCAAAAGACTTGGGCATCGCCAACAATAAATTGCACACAATATCCTTTTCCCCTACTTCTGCACCCGTGGCCCTCAATTGTCTTATTACTTCGTCAAATTCTGCCAAGAATATTTCCAGATTCTCTTGTTCCTTTAATTTCATCGACATTAACTTTCTACGCAGTATCAATTGTCCTGGTATACCCTTCTTTTCATATCTGTCTGCTAAACTTTTCCACATACCATATGCGGTTTCTTTTTCTCTAACCAATTCTATTTGTGAATCATGTATGCATTGCACAATTATGGATTTACACAAATTATCCTCCTTTTTAGCCTTTTGCTTCGCTACAATATCTGCGTAATCTGTCTCATTAAATTCTTTATTTATCCATCCAACCACATCTTCTCATTCAGCAACGTGGTCATTCTAAACTTCCATGTGTGATAATTGTTCTCTTCCAACAAATCAACGTTATAATTATTTTTCTTTTCCATCTTTGCTTTCCCTATTATTTTTCAATTTTTGTACTGACCGTTACTTCTTCTCCTCCACGTGCTACCTGGGCCCATAACCTATTATTTTATTTATCGAAAGTAGTTTTGTTATCTACCATACCAAATATCCAGCGTGAGCACTTATTGGGTTAAATGAAATAACGCGTTAAACTGGTTATAATATAATGTGTAATAATACTGGAAATATAATAATACTGAACACTTTAAGATTTCTATCGCGAGCACACTCTATCTACGTCCGTCCATTACGACGCTCAACAGGCAAGAAGGAAGCGGATTCACAGAGCCTCCCTCTATAGTGTCACACACACACACATACACAGAGAAGCAAGCATTACACTAATTCTGTTTCACACAACATAAACGATATTCCAATCAAATGTAAGCTTATGGAAATAAATGATCATTTATGGATGAGAAGAGAAACATTAGCAATATTCATTAATACAGAAGGCAATCCGGTAGAGAAGCAAGGAATAGAGTTGAAAGATAGGAAGATGCTTAACATAACTTCAGAAATCCCATTCGAAATAGGAGAAGTAATAAAAATTTCAGATGGAAGTCAAATAATTTTAGGAATGGTAACACAGGATCCTCCGACAATACAGACGTATGCCACTGTATTAGGAAACCTATGCCATAACCTCACTGAACGGGGAATTACGAAAATATCATTATCTAAAGGAAGTAATAATACATTATGGGAACAAATAAAAAATATAATTAAACTAAAATTTTTACAGACTAATATCACAATAACTATTTGTAATGGAACTATACAATTACCTATGGAGCAGGATAGAGTAATAATAATAAAAGAAAACCATGAATCACCAGTAGGAGGTCATAAAGGAATAATAAAAACGTACGAACGAATCAGATGTTTATATTATTGGAAAAATATGAAAAAAGATATTAAACAATATATTAAAACATGTATGAGTTGTCAAAAACAAAAATTGGTACGAAACAAAACAAAAGAACCTATGGTGATTACAGACACACCATTAGACGCGTTTGACAAAGTATCTATGGATATCGTAGGGCCATTACCATATACTCGAGCAAGAAATAGTTACATACTTACGATACAAGACAATTTAACTAAATACTCATTAGCCATACCATTAGTCTCATTCACGAGCGAAGAAATAGCAGAAGCATTTATGAAAAATTTTATATGTCAATACGGATGTCCCAAAGCAATTTTGACAGATCAAGGCTCTTCGTTTATTGGATCCGTTATGAAGAAATTCGCCAAGGTTTTTAATATCGAACAATTTAAAACATCCGCATTTCATCCCCAATCGAATGGCTCACTAGAAAGGAGTCATCATGTATTAATCGAATATTTAAAACATTATATAACAAAAGAAAAACAATGGGATCAGTGGTTGCCACAGGCAATGTTTTCTTACAACACTAGTGTACACGAAAGCACAAAATTTACTCCATATGAACTTATTTATGGAAAAAAGGCTAGACAACCCTCTAGCATGGCACCAAATGATTCACTAAACACATATCCAGATTTCGTCGATAACTTGATGAGTAAATTGATAAATATTCGCGAAATAGGCAGGTGTAACTTAGAAAATTCAAAATTTAGACAAAAACACTATTACGATAGGAAAGCTTCGTCCATTCAATACCACAAAGGTGAGAAAGTAATATTATTAAAACCAAAAAGAAATAAATTTAGTAATGAATACGACGGACCGTACATGATTGTGGACGTTTTAGAGAATAATAACGTGAAACTGGCAATAAGTCCCCGTCTTACTAGAATCGTACACCAGGATAGGATTAAGAAGGCTTATATCTCACCAAACCATAATAATACTAGGGACCATAATCAGATTGGTAATGATAAGGAACCATGATTTCGAAAAGTGGGGAGATCCGCGAGATTAATTAAGAGGTGATCAAGTTCAAAAAATTTAGTGCGCATTGAAATTTCACTGAGACTTCAGAAAACCAAAGTGACAGAAATATAGAGAAATAATAATAAAATAGAAAAGTGAGTAAAAATAATCTGTAGAATAAATTAAATTAATAAATAAATAAGATCAATAAAGCGGTGTTTTAATTGTTTAAAGAATGCCAGTATTTCACTCACGTGCATTTCGTCCCACCGACATGGACGAGGAATACTATGGCCCATGGGACGGGATATTGCCCGAAAATTACCCAACAATCTATGTTAAATTATTACGATTAGTGTGTCTTCAAGGGCCGGGAGTTATCCGTGAAGATCGATACGACATATTCAAACGAAAGGTATGCCAAGAATGTTATGAGAGACTCCCGGAAAATCAGCGACTCCTTTACCCAAGATGTTATAACCATCTTCTTGTCCTGGAAGATTATGCCCTCGCATACAGGGATTGCAAATTTTGTAATAAGACCTTTACACTGTATATTACGCGAGACGATGCCCAGAATGTATCGAGATGTATTTTAATTTTGATGAGGAGGGCGAAGACGATGATATCTTGCGACAAGGACACGCAATAAACGCGATCACCCAATGGTGATCACAAAATAATAAAATCGTAAAATTTCATTTTCCCATCCAACTGCGCAGTGAATCTCCGTGTCAATCCTGTCAATAGGGAAGAAAAAAGTAGGTCGCGAGAGAATAGGTCGCTGAGATGATCGAACAATACGGGATAATCAATATTGCGCGTAGAATAGTAATCGACAGCAGCGGATACAGATCAGCTTAGCGATTAATAGCGAGAATTATTGACTTTCTGAATTTCAAAATTATTATAATAATGACACATCATCGTGCAGGCATAAAAAGAAATAAAACAAAAAGAATGGAAACCCAATGGAGGGAATTAAATAAAATAGATATTCCCCAAAGTGATTGGTGCGATTATATTAAATTATCCCCCTCTGACCCTCGACAACGAGCATGGAAGTACATCTTTCTCTTCGGCTCTGGACATGTACCACCTCCAACCACGGGAACAAGATCACTGATGGTGGATAACGAAGTCCAAAAATTCCAATACATGGACGAGGACATGGACTGCCCAAGCCCTCCCACTGACCCTTTTTGAAAAAACCAATCCCCAAATCTCTATATCTCGAGGACGAGAGATTATCCCCGGCGGCGAGATGTAACAAACCCCAAAACTGCCCTTTCTTTTTTGCATTAATAAATTTAAATAATACTCATTTAAATACTTATATTCTTATATTCTTCTTATTCTTACTTTTATAAAGCGTGTTTAGGATTAATATTAATATTAGCTTAGGGTACCGCGAAACGCGAGTATGACGAAAGAGTGTAAAGGAGTGGGAGAATCGAACGCATGCGCCATCCTCAGTCGATCAGCGGATCGACGAGAGCAAGGATCAGAAGCAGTGATTGTAATTGGTGCGTGACAAACGAGAAAGGGAACCGAGCGTTCCACGCACACGCCTGCGCATAACCAGTCGCCCAGTAGACCGACTGGAGAACAGATCGAGCGAGACGAGAATGATTGACGCGTAATAGTCAAAATCCATTCCCATTGGTGCGCTCCCAGAACCCCGAATATGTATAAATACGGGCAAGAAAGCCCAGAGAGGATCATTATGAATTACAATTCCAAAGTGAATACTACTCTGAATCATTTATGGCCATTGGCTGATTCCAACATAAATTTAATGCTCCAACTTTGGAGGCCGCCTTGCTGGACACTTGGTCGAGCCGATCGTAATAAACCAAGGCCATAGTCGCCAGGTTTGACGAGAGGTTTTCTGCCTTGGGGGCCGCTTTGCAGGCCACTTAGTTGATGAAGCTAAGTTATTAATAATTATTAATCTCAGGTTAGTACTAATACTCCTGAGCGACGAGGGAACAAGACTATTCCAGGTGGCAAAACCGCCCCTGATGACAACGAAACAATTCAAACGATTCTCAAACTAAACATATTCAATTTCCTAGAATTATAAGCTAATTCCTAAATCATAATCTAACTCCTATATCGACCGAGAGTCATTATCCACAATCCAATTCTTATATCGACCGAGAGTCATAACCTATAAACTAATTCCTATCATTCGACTAAACGTTATTAATAGTTAATTAAGTTATATTACTCCAAATCGATCGTTCAAACGGGTATTTCTTTTGTAACGACCTAGTGTCGCAACCCAAGACGATCAACTTTACTTTTGTAACGACCTAGAGTCGCAACCTAATTAATTTCTTTAATATTAAGGCGTTAATTTACATTTTTATGTATCATTTAGAGGTGTTTTCTACAATAAACACTATTTAAGTTAAATTCTTGTTCTTGAATTTTAATTCTTTATCGCACGCCATTCGAACCAATCCCGGGATCCTGTAAGACGCGTTGCGCTACGTCCGAAACCGTTACACCTGTAATAACGAATAGGTGTGTTTAATTAATGTTATAATAAACCCGGCTTTTCAAAATGTAATACTTGATACCCAGAACAAGTACGTGTAGAACATGTCATATAAATAATTGTGAAGTTTCTACATCTATTTGTTGAAAAGAAAATTACCTGAAGTATAATATGAAATTTTTTAATTAATGTTGCATCAATTCCAGTGATTTCAGCTGAAACTTGTGCATTGGAAAAAAAACGACGGGCTGTATTTCCGTCGTTCGATGAACCCCATCCTTTTTTCACGTAGTCTACGTATAAACCCATTCTTTCTTTAAATTGATTCTGTACATATGCCTTTTTTCATTTCTTTTTTGCTTCATATCTGCAGTTCGTGCACTCCACTTTTTAAAAGACAAATTATAAGAAATATGCAATATACATTCTATGCACCTTATCCAAGCATGAAGTGAGGAAATTCCAAATGTATAATTAGCCCCATTGCAGGGTTTAGAATGTATCAAGTTTAAATTATTCATCTCGGTAGGTGCAGCTTCACAAATGTAACATTTCATTGCTGAAGAAGTGCCCGTAATCACATTACACACTTTGTTGTCGACCATAGTTAATGCCATAGCATATTTTATTTTAATTTTATTATTCAGGGTCAGTGGACTTAAATTTTCTATTTCATGTTTGATTCCATTAATTTCTTCGTTTGTGACTTCGTTACTCTCTTTAATAAATTGAAATTTAATTGGTCTGCAGAACCAAGGTGATGAAGGTCGTGGATTTTCCCATATTATTTTGTTATTTGATTTATCCTGAAGTCGTATCGGTACTAAACTCGAAATGAAAACAGTATTGTCATCTAATTGCAAAAAAAATATTGCAAACATGAACACAACGCAACCCACCTTTACCCTACGGACTGACCGAACGTTGATAACTTTAAACACTAATAATTTGAGCAGTGGGACAAGGGGGGAAATGATCGATACGTGATTATTTAGAGGAAAGCGTGCTGAAAATATTGCAATTGGTCCCAAAGTGGAACTTTTCGGCGTTTGGAAGATATCCCTAATCAAATTTAAAAAATGTCGCAATTTTTGTTAATGCATATAAAAATATTTTTTAATGGATTGTTTATATTAGTTACTAATAAAAGAAGATATTTATCGCATAAACCTGGTCTTTAATTTAAACAAACCGATTTGTTGCTACTTTCCTTCATTATTCGAATTTTTCGTATAACTTGGAAACGAAAAGTTTCCCAAAATTTTCCGTACACCACTGTAAAGGGCATTAAATAAGGTATCAAATAAACAGAATTAAATTTTTTTTTATCAGAAATAAGTTAACAAAATTAAAAAATAAGTAAATAAATAATTGTTTAAAAAAGTAAATTATATATCATTAGATAGGAATGATTTTTTCCTGTTTTTTAGCGCAACTTTCATTCCGATATCTTAAAAAAAAAAGACCCAAAAGGCGGCAAATTTAAAATCCGGCCCACTGTGCGCCGCGTTACCTACATCTCCAGGACGAGTGCGATTCAAAATTAATTTCCTCCGCCGCGGTCATATATTTAAAGCTGAACTTTTTTGTGCTAATTGTTTACATTAAGTAGTGTAAGAAAAACATTTGCTGCTATCCATATCTTGGAACAAAAGGCTTGGCAGGAGCCACCAAAAGTCTTGCTGTTTGTTTGAGGTAAAGAAAGGTGCAATTGAGGGCTCGGATGCAATAAGGGGACTAGCGCTCGAAAATGCGAAAAAGTATTGTCCAAACGCTAAGAAATATTCGAAAGTTAAATGTTGTTAAACTGTATTTTAAAAAATATAATGTTATAAAGCTCGTCACGACACACATTTTTTCTATTTACAGAAAACTGTAAATAGAAAAAATGTGTTTTGCATTTTAACAACATGCAAAAATGCATTTTAACAACATTTTAAAAAATTTTTTATCGAATCATTAGTGTTGCGGCCGCGTAAAGCGCGCCGCGTCGCGCGTTCAAAGGCTTGCCCGCTGACTCGTACCAGCAGCTGACGAGTCAGCTGAGGCCTTTGACACCTCGGTGTTTACCCCAACGTCTTTTCGAAGCGCTCGCCCGGCGACCGTTAGTTCGAAAGCATCGCCGCTGTGACACGCACGCATGTACGCACATTTTATTGTCTCCGCGCCCATTGCGCCGTTTACGAAGATTTTGATCCGCGACCCATTGTCGCTAAACGCCCACGCGTTCACTGTATTATAGTGTCTTGTCTCGTTGTATCTCTGTGTGTGACGTCCAGTGGCCGAGTTGACCACTGGAGAATAAACGTGTCAGTCCATAAAGGGTCGGGGTGTGTTATTCACCTTCCTAACGAGTCGTCCCGGCGCCGGCAATTTTTAAAGTTCGCACCTGGCGAAAACAATTAGTATTCGAGATAAAAATTATAAACAAAAAAAATTTCTTCGACCAAAATCATTATTTCTTTAAACATAAATTGCGATAACTTGAATAAATATTAACGGATCGTTATGAGACTTGAAACATAAAACTGAGAAAACTCTAGCGAAGCCGTAAAATGTATGCACAAAACCCTTATGTTAAAAAATGTAACAATTTTTAATTAAAAAGTAACACTAGACATAACCCATGTCTTTCAATTTTCGCCGTTAAAAAGTATCGAGGCAATTTTGAGGTACATATAACTTGCAGCGACAAAGTTTTTTCTTAATATACAAGGAAGTTTTTTACCAATTTTTACACTGATTAATAAATAATTGTACAAGATATGATGATATATATAATTTTCGTCCGGCGCCAACTGTCAACGCGAGTGCTAAAACTGCTAAATTGCGCATTATACGTGGCGGTTGACTGATGGTTGCGCGCGAGATTTATATATATCGTCATATCTTGTACAATTATTTATTAATCAGTGTGAAAATTGGTGAAAAACTTCCTTATATATTAAGGAAAAACTTTGTCGCTGCAAGTTATATGTACCTCAAAATTGCCTCGATACTTTTTAATGGCGAAAATTGAAAGACATGGGTTATGTCTAGTGTTACTTTTTAATTAAAAATTGTTACATTTTTTAACATAAGGGTTTTGTGCATACATTTTACGGCTTCGCTAGAGTTTTCTCAGTTTTATGTTTCAAGTCTCATAACGATCCGTTAATATTTATTCAAGTTATCGCAATTTATGTTTAAAGAAATAATGATTTTGGTCGAAGAAATTTTTTTTGTTTATAATTTTTATCTCGAATACTAATGATTCGATAAAAAAAAAACCGTAAATAGAAAAAATGTGTGCCGTGACGAGGTTTACAAGACTATATTTTTTAAAATACAGTTTAACAACATTTAAATTTCCAATTTTTCTTAGCGATTGGATAACTCTTTTTCGCATTTTCGAGCGCTAGCCCCTTATTGCATCCGAGCCCTCAATTGGGCTCGGCGCATCTGGAACCTATAACCCTCCCTCGGAAAGTCTAGTAGTTGCAGAGTAATTTACAGCTTGCGTTCTAACCCTGAGCCTTCAACCGCACGGTCTGCAGGACCCGGTGACATAATTTAGAGGATTACAAGTGTCGAGTGTCTTCTTAAAAAATACAACTCTATTCTTTAGTTCGGCCTTTGGGACTGATCATGGACTGTCCATGAACTGAACTATTAAATGAATCTAGAGGGCTGCGTATATGAATCATTATGTACTAAGAGAAGGAGAAATATTTTATTGCACTTTTAACTATGCGGATTAAATTTATAAAATTCGCCAAATTACACCTTTCTTTACCTCAACCAATAGTAAGACTTTTGGCGGCTCCTGCCAAGTCTCTTGTTCCACGATATGGATGACAGCAAATGTTTTTCTTACACTACTTAATGTAAACAATTTGCACAAAAAAGTTCAGCTTTAAATATATGACCGCGGCGGAGAAAATTAATGTTGAATCGCACGCGCGTTGTGAACGAAACTCTGCGCGGCGCGTGGCGTTGTACCTTTGATGGCTCCTGCCAAGGCTTTTGCCCCGTGATAGGACTGGCAGCAATTGTATTCCACGCCTCTTCCTCGAGATCACTGGTAGTAACCTTACTCTATGCAGTTAGCGCCACTGGTTGAAAGTCTAGGTTTCTTTTTTCCCCTATCACCGCCTCCTATGGGCCTTCCCGTTCCTGCGTCATTTCTTCAAAGTTGTGCCATAACCATTGGGTTCACTCCTCAAAATGAGTATGGGATTAGGGCGGGATTGATCTCTTCGGAAGAGGCGCTTCATACAATTATGATTGAACTTCATTTACAGGTAAGCTCGTTTAATCATTTAATTGTATTCCACGCCTCTTCCTCGAGATCACTGGTAGATGTTTAAAGAGTTTATGGCACCTCTACTTATTTTGCTTATACTAACCTTTTTAGTATGGCATTTGCAAAAGACGTGTTTTCTTCTGTCAATTTAAGGTCATAAAATTTGGCAAACGTCCTTGATTTTTCAGACCAACCCGCAGTCCTTCTTATCACGTCTATGCTTACTCCATATCTTTTTGCCGCCGAGGTGGCTGCATGACGTGTGCTGTATGCTGAGAAGATGTCCGTGTTTATTCCGCTTTTTTCCAACACGCTTTTTATCCAGCGACTGAGAAACTGAGGTGAGACTCTCTTGTGTGGTTTCTTGTGCATTAAACGTAAATATATCCTTTCCTTCTTTCTCACAAAAGTTCCACCACTTCTTAAGCGGTGTCTCGTATTGTCGGAGTGTAGAGCTCTTGATTGAGGCTATGGCGATTCCAATTGCATCTGCTGGCATTCCCCTTGCCTCCAACGCCTGTTTGATAATACGCCTGCTACCAGGGAAAGTTGACGCCATAGTGGATGAGGTTCTCTATTCGTAGAACTCAATAGATTAATGTCCGGTCTTAAGACAATGGGATCCGGTTCAAACATGGCCATACAGATCGGAAACCAAGCTTGTGATGGCCAAAACGGTATGACCACTATTCCTCTAGCCTCCTCCGATCTAATCTTTCTAATAGTCTTTAGAATTATGGCAAATGGGGGGAATGCGTAAAAGAAATAAGGAGTCCACTCTATTGTAAATGCATCTACCGCGACTGACTCCGGATCCCTACGCCATGACACGTATCTGCGGCATTTCGTATTTGATCGGCTAGCAAATAAATCTATCTCAGGGGTTCCGAAACTCTGACATATTTTATCAAATGCCTCATCCGATAATTCAAATTCCGTCTCGGGCTCCAGTCGTCTCGATTCCGCGTCGGCTGATACATTGTCCTTTGAGCTGATATAGGATGCAAAAATCCAAATTTCCCGAGACTCGCACCATTTCCATATTTCTTTGGCTAATTTGCTAAGTAACTTAAACCGAATTCCTCCCATGCGATTTATGTAAGCTATCGCTGTCGTGTTGTCAATTCTTAATAGCACATTACACCTTCTGAGGTTTTCTGCAAAGCACTTTAAACCGAAGAACGCTGCAAGTAGTTCTAAATAATTTATGTGGTATTTACGTTCATTCTTCTCCCAGAAACCATGAGTGGTGTTATTATTGCAATATGCACCGCATCCCGATTGGGATGCATCTGAAAAAATCTCCATTTCAAATCTAAATTCGTTAATAGGATTCTTAGCTTTCCTAATATTAGATCTCCACCAATTTAAATCTTCTTCCATTTCTTTCGAGATAGTTATTCTGGTCTCGAAGTTATTGTTATTATTCTTTAACGCTAGAAATTTTTCTCTTTCCAAATCTTTTAAATATACCCAACCATATCTGAGGGCATAACAGCTAGCACCTAATGACCCTATAAATGAAGCGAATTCGCGAATTTTGCAATCTTTTTTATTAAGAAATTTATTTATGGACTTTAACAAGCCCGTTTCCTTATCTTCCGGGAGATGTATTGTCATCTCTTGCGAATTTAACATAAATCCCAGAAACTTACGATATGTAGAAGGCTTTAATTGACTCTTTTTGGCATTTATAAGAAATCCTAACCTCTCTAATTCTGAACAAGTTTCTTCCGACCAACGCTTGCATTGTTCATACGAGTCTCCTAAAAGGAGGATGTCGTCTAAGTAAATTATACAGCGTATACCTCGTTTTCTTAAGCAAGATATGACAGGTTTCATTAACTTGGTGAAGACATAAGGTGCGATATTTAATCCAAATGGAAGGCAATTAAATTCAAAAAGGCTCCCTTGGAAACTGAATCTTAAAAACTTCCTACTGGCTTCTGCGATCGGTATTAGATAATATGCATCTTTAAGATCCAAGGTACTCATGAAGCAACCTTGAACCATTAGATCTCTGGCAGATCTTAAGTCCTCCAATTTAAAATGCTCAGTTTTTATGAACTTATTTAATTTCTTAAGGTTTAAAATTAACCGACTGGAGCCATCCGGTTTTTTAATAAGAAAAATCCATGAGACGAATTGACCCGCCGTAGGCTCACACTTTCTAATAACTCCTTTCTGAGATAACTGATTTAGAATTTTCGGAATCTGCTTAAGTTCATCAGAGGACCAGTGAGCTTCTTTGGGTACCCCGCTCTGACGAGGCGGACTTATAAACGGAATACTATACCCTCGTACCCATTGTAAAATAATGGTATCCTCTGTAATTTTCTTCCAGGCCCCATAAAACCATCTCAATCTGCCTGCCGGAAGACTTACCGAATCTATCGTCTCCTCGACGTCTTCTGATCTCGCCTCCACGACGTACTCGTGCTCGGTTTGTGGTAGGCTGAATTTCGAAGACTGATTGGTTTCTTGTGCCCGCCCATCACTCTGGGTTGTGTCCTCGATGATGAAGAACGGGTCGGGCCCTTCCCGTTTTTTGAAAATCTTGTCAGCGATTTGGACGGTTGTTTTAAATCCTTGCTCGTTCTTTCCAGCGATTTAGCTGTCTTGATATGGCCCTCTAACTCTTGGCCAAATAGATTTTCATCTATGGTCGTCATATTCAAGAGTCCTTGAACATGTGATGGTGCAGAAGGGAATTCTATTCAACAAATAGGACACGAGTCTTATTAGCTGACCCAAAAAATTTCATGAATCCAAATGAAAGAGAATGTTTCTAATTCTGTATATATTCATTCAGGTAATTCGTCATCGGGCTCAGATATCTCATCTGCAAGCAGTATGGGAGGCTCCGGGGATAACAGGGATGGAGATTTGAGCGACTGCTCTGAAGAGATGCCTGCGGGGCAGCAAAAAGAAACAACACAGAAAGCCACTATTGTAGCGGTAGAACCTAATTCTGATAACAACCAGGCAGGAGCATCTGGAGAATTAGCGCAAAATATTTTGGAGGTATTAGGGAAACGTTTAGAACCCGAAATACCTTTGGGACCAGCTATTCACAGAGATATTTCCATACGCTGGATGGAAATCTGTAAAAAAGGACTTCCTAAGGAGGAACAAACGGCGTTAATGAAAAAATATCCAGTTCCGGAGAACTGTAAGGAAATTAACCCACCCATTTTAAACCCAGAGGTAAAGGCCTCCTTACCAGAAGGGGCTGTCAAAAGAGATGCTCGCATGGTATCAAAACAAAAGAAATTGGCTTCATGCCTCTCAGCTCTGGGAGGGGGGATATCAAATTTGTTAATTGACAAAGGGCCAAATAACCTTCCTGTATTAGAAAGTTTATGTGATGCGTGCAGACTGCTTGTGGATCTCCAACATGAGGAGTCGCTGACTAGGAAGTTGTTGGTCCTGTCGAATTTGAATGCAAAAACTCTTTAAACATCTACCAGTGATCTCGAGGAAGAGGCGTGGAATACAATTAAATGATTAAACGAGCTTACCTGTAAGTGAAGTTCAATCATAATTGTATGAAGCGCCTCTTCCGAAGAGATCAATCCCGCCCTAATCCCATACTCATCTTGAGGAGTGAACCCAATGGTTGTTTATAGGAGTGGCAGTAGCATGCCGTTCCACAACTAAGGTAGCAGCAGATCATTTTTCGGTGTTTTATGGTATCTATTGTTAGTACAAAAATTTCCAAATTTAAACAAATAAGGATTTTGCACAATATTTTCTTACATAATTGATACGCTGCTGATAAGTGTTGTTCCGCTAGTGCGCTGGCAGGAGGTTGTTTTGTTGATCTGTAGTACAAATATAGTAGAACAAAGGATAAACCAACTTTAAACAAATGAGACATCAAAAAGTGTCGCTGGCTCCCGGACTATCCTGATTCACAGCGTAACCGAGGAACGTAATTTCATTCATCCCGAAAACGCATTTTGCCGAATTAATAACGACTCCGTAATAGTTTAATCTCTCGAATACTAGTCTCAAATGTTCGCAATGTTCCGCCTCGTCCTTAAATGCGATGAGAAAGTCGTCAATGTACGCAAAGACGAAATCAAGACCGCGAATAATTTGGTCAACAAAACGCTGGCACGTCTGGGCGGCATTCCGAAGACCGGACGGTGTAAACAAAAATTCAAAGAGGCCAAACGGAGTCGTTATTGCCGTTTTTTCGATATCTGCGATTGCAACCGGTATTTGATTATACGCACGAACAAGGTCATTTTTGGAAATACCTTTTTTTCCACGCAAGGCATGCGCGAAATCCTCGATATGCGGCGGCGTATACCTGTCAGGTATAGTGCGGGCGTTGACTCTTCGGTAGTCACCGCATGGTCGGGTTTTCCCACCTTTCTTGGGTGCCAGGTGCAGCAGCGAAGACCACGGACTTTTGAAGGGACGAATGATTCCCTATCGTAGCATCAGGTCGATTTCCGCTTTAGCCAGTTTTAATCGATCCGGAGGGAGGCGTCGTGGTCTGCTAAAGACCGGAGATCCTGGTGTCGTCTCGATATGGTGAACGACACTGTGTTTCACGGTGCCTCTCCGAAAAACTGCAGGTCGGATCAAATCCGGAAACTCCTGCCACTGTTTTCACCGACGGGAGATTTTCATTGGCTACTCGCCCACAGGTAGAGAAATTAGTCGTTGCATCGATTAGACGCCTATTTCGCGGATCGATGAGCAAATTATAATGTACTAGAAAATCTATCCCGATTATTGGTGTTTCCACGTCGGCCACAACAAAATGACATGCAGAGTCGCGGCGTAAAGAAAAATTCACTTTCACCGCTAGCGTTCCATAGGTGGCGACGAGTGTACCGTTAGCCGCGTAAAGTTCGTACTCGCTTTTACGCAAATTATCCTTTATCCGCGACGCAAAGAGTGGGTGAAAAATCCCCAAAACTATTTTAAGGGAAAGTTCCTTTTCCCACGATACTTTCAAGAAGGTTGTCAAGGCTGTCGCGACCGAACCGAATCTCTGGCAATCGTCATTTTTATTGCCTACGCCTCGGCCCGATTACCCGCGGTACGCACTTGAATGAGGGACCATCTAACCCTGAGGAAATAAATCTTCCTCGAGTTCGACGGTCCGCTACAATACACACACACGCACGCACACACTCTGGGACAGCTGTGTGGGTTGGTATCATTTGGTGAATAGAATTATGCGGTGTCACCAGAATTCGGAAACGCTGAATCTTAAAATTATGTGACGAGGAGAGATGGGCAAATAAAATGGAGAAATAATATGTGTTTTAGAAATTTATGTTAAAATTAGTAGAAATAAAATATAATATAATTATACAAAATATAAAAATTCAATATAAAATAGAATATATAATAGAATATTGTATATAAAAATATAAAAATACAATATAAAAAGATAAAAATATAAAAAGAATAGAAATATAAAAATACAATATAAATATAAAAAATATAAAAAATCACAATTTTTTTAACTTGGGCGTTTTCCGGGCACTCAGTCCTTTTGGACCATTGTGCCCGAGCCCGTACGGGTAGGCCTAGTTGGGAGGGCTTCTCGCTATGCCGACCTCTCGTGAAAACTCGAGAAGCCCGCTCAGGGTCGTGTCCACCAAGTTCGCCGTGCGGGGAAAGGCAGCTTCCAGCAATTGCTGCCTCTGGGCCACCATGCCCTCGCACTGCGTCATTAGGTGAAGCGGCGTTTTGTCGTCCTCCCTGCACCATGGGCACTGTGGTCCCTCAACGATCCCATGGCGCGCCAGGTGCTTCCTCGTGTGCCAGTGTCCTGGGACCATCCCCATGAGTAGACGCAATTGCGACCTATCCAGTAGAGCTGTTCAAGTACCCGGAAAAAGCAAGCCAAGCCTAACTCGGCTTGAACGATCGAGCCGAGCCGTGTACCCGAATGAACCGAGCGGCTTGGATAGAACCAAGTAGCTTGAATTTTTCAAGCGGCCCGAAGTAAGCGGGCGGCTCGAACAGAACCAAGCGGCTTGAATTATTTCAAGCGGGCCGAAAGAACCGAGCGGGCCGAAAGAACCGAGCGGTAGAGCTGTTCAAGTACTTGAATATTCGGGTAGCTTGAAATCCGAACCTGTAATATAATCTAATAGTATATAGCGACGCGCGTTATGAAGAGTAGCACGTTTCAGTTTTTTCTTACGG
The DNA here is from genome assembly GCA_963971345.1 of Andrena flavipes. Taxonomy (NCBI): domain Eukaryota; kingdom Metazoa; phylum Arthropoda; class Insecta; order Hymenoptera; family Andrenidae; genus Andrena; species Andrena flavipes. The sequence continues at coordinate 36,007,165 of OZ020480.1, forward strand.
ACAACTGCATGTAGAGTCGTCGATAGTATCTAGTATGTGTGTAGGGTCGACAGTTCATTGTATTTCTATTATTGTCTATATTATATAATCCGTGTGTATAATAAGTAATATGTATGTATAGCATGAATATAGTGTGTGTATAGCATGTACATACTATGCTGTATGCGTCATTATGTATGAAATATGCGTGTAATGCAACTAAATTTATTTCATTTCTTGTGATTTCATACGCTCTTTCAGAAATATTTCCCATCCTCATTCAAACGAATTACTAACGTGTTCTTACATTAATTAAATAAAAAAATTAAATTGTGTGTTTGTTGTTTAAAAATTATTCGTCTATTTATTTATTTATGCGTAGACTGCGGAAGTTTATCCAAGTATGATATGCCGCGAATATGCAAATATGCTGAAAAAGGTAGCGGGGGGTTATATTCAACCTCTTTTATAAAACTGTAGTATACTAATAATTATATATTATACGTATCAAGCCGTTGTACCTACTATTGAATTACTAAACTTTTGAATATATGTGTAACTATTACGCTATTAAACTTTATAACATATGGAACTATTAAATTCTAATGGCGAGGTTCACCAAGCTAATTTGTAAACAAATTCCGTATCTGCAAAAAATATGAAAAATATGCAGAATGTGCAACGTATATCCAGAATATTCAAAATGTGTAAAATCGAAAATATATTTTTAACATCCTCTTAATGACGAGACATACTTCTGTCAAAATCTCGCTTGTTTAAGTCAGTCCAATAAAAACATGCATTTACATATACTTCCGCAGTCTTTATTATAATTGTGTTAGGTTTACATAACCTATTTCCCACCTATCTGCTCGATGTACAATGTACAGACATACATTCGGACCGCCTCGGTTCTTTCGGCCCGCTCGGTTCTTTCGGCCCGCTTGAAATAATTCAAGCCGCTTGAATTAATTCAAGCCGCTTGGTTCTGTTCGAGCCGCCCGCTTACTTCGGGCCGCTTGAAAAATTCAAGCTACTTGGTTCTATTCAAGCCGCTCGGTTCTTTCAAGCCGCTCGGTTCATTCGGGTACTCGGCTCGGCTCGATCGTTCAAGCCGAGTTAGGCTCGGCTTGCTTTTTCCGGGTACTTGAACAGCTCTAATTTAGAGGAGGCTCCACTAATATCTACCAACGCACAAGCTAATTCAACAGAAAAATCTAGTCGGTCAAAAGCTAAGGATATCATTTTAGAGAAGTTTAATGGTGAGAACTTCAAGGCAAACACATGGCTGAAAATATTTATACAAGAATGTAAAAGAGTGGGCCTTACACAAGATCAATATGCTGAGACCCTAAGACTATTTTTAGAAAAATCTGCTCTAGAATGGTTTAATTGTGGTATGAAGGAGCAGGCTTTGGTGAATAATTGGGAATTTTAGAATAATTCATTTCTAGAAACCTTTTCTGCTCAATCCTGGGCTGACATAGGTTACGCATATAATTTTAAATTTTTAAATGGCTCTTTATTAGAATACGCATTAAAGAAAAGAAATTTACTACTGGAGGCAGATGAAGATATTTCCGTAAACACCCAAATTAATCTGATCGTCATTAATCTGCCAAGAATTATTCAAAATAAATTAGAGAAAAAAGTTTAGTGAATATTGAAGATTTAATGTCTAAGTTAAAACAAATAGGTCAGTTCAACGAAAAAAAGGGAGAGACTCAAAAGCTCCAAACTACAAAAACACCATGTGCATTCTGTGAAAAATTAGGCTATGCAAACAGGTTTCATCCTGAAAGTCTATGCAGATTGAAAACTCAAAAAGTGAATAAACAAAAAAATGAAAACATTAAAATGGTGAACAACACAGAAATTCAAGAAATTATAGCAAACGCGGCAGAAGCAAAAAACGCATAGTCACCCCACTTATCAAACTTAAAGTACTAATAAATAAAAATTCTGCGATTGGTCTTTATGATTCAGGATCTAGAGACGCGGTAGCGTCTCGACGCCAAGTACATGAAAAAAAAAAAACACCCTGTATATGTCGATCGAACTGTCCCTGCCGCTACCGTCTATCTTTACTCGTCGCGGAGGCATCCTGACACTTATTTCATTATATCTTATTACGCCTGCAATATTTTCTAAATTTAAAGGCATTTTTCTTATGTAAACCGCATATCAGCTTTCGAATAAGACCAATTTCAATAAAATCGGTCCACGCATGTTAGAGATATCGTAATATCGTCTCATGGAAATGTCATTTCTGGTATAAGAAAAATTTTTCTTCTCCAGGCGAAAATTTCGTCAACCAAATAAGTTTCGTCAACCAAATACGTATACTACGCGTTACACACACACCTATCAGATTCGCACACATGTTTCGTTCGTCGACTCTCGGGATCATTCCGCAGAGTATATACCCTTATATACCCCTATACTCTTATGTACCTACCCTTATACCCTTATACTCTTATATATACCCTTACACCCTTATATATCCGTATACCCATATACCCTTATACCCTTATACCCTTATACCTTTATATACCCTTATATACCCTTATATACCGTTACACCTATCACCATTTACCCTTATACCCTTTACCCTTGCACCCTTTACCCTTGCACCCTTTACCCTTGCACCCTTGCACCCTTGCACCCTTGCACCCTTGCACCCTTGCACCCTTGCACCCTTGCACCCTTGCACCCTTTACCCTTGCACCCTTTACCCTTGCACCCTTTACCCTTGCACCCTTTACCCTTGCACCCTTTACCCTTGCACCCTTTACCCTTGCACCCTTTACTCTTGCACCCTTTACCCTTGCACCCTTTACCCTTACACCCTTTACCCTTATATACCGTTATAACTTTTACCCTTTACCCTTATACCCTTATATATTTTTATATTTCACTGTTGAGCAGGGCTTGAAACCGTTATTATAAAGATTTAGGTTCTTGAAAGAGTTATGAAGAACCATTATTCTGAATAACCGTTATAAAGAACCTAAATATCAGACTATGTAAGTATTAGTTACGGTTCCTATATAGCTCTATAACTTTTATTTTTTAGGTTCTATATAAGTTCCAACCGGTTATAGAACCGATTCAATAATTTTTATTTTTTAGGTTCAATATAAGTTCCAAAGCGGTTACAGAACCGATTCTTGTAACGATTGTACAGAATTTTATAGAAAATGAAATGACAACATATTACAACTATATACTACCGTGTATAACCAAATTACGTAGAAGTTATCCTTAATCAAAAAATAAGTAAAGTAAACTCGCTGAGCTGCTTTGCGCTTTTCCGAGTATTCCGCGTAAGCGTTACTGGCTGCATACGCGCCTTATGTTCTAAACATCACTCGATAGGCTGCAGTGCGCCGTAAACACGTGGACGTGTGACGAAGATAGATCAGAATTTATCATTAATTGGGATTTTTTTACTTTTTCCTTATTTTTAGGACCTGTGACAGTGATTTAATAATAATGTAGAAGATCCCCAGTCCATGTATTATATGTTTCTGAGGCAGAATTTAGCTGGCTATAAGGTACGTGTGTTATTTTATGCTTTTATAAATAATGTTTCGGGCAGTGTTCATATGTATGATTATTATAGTCAGACGAGAAGGGGTATGACAGGGTAATGAAAGTGACAGTTACCCATCATGCTCCTCACAAACCTAGATATAAAAATCAAAGTTTCTTATTGTTCCAGGACGGTTTTAAACTACATACGTAAGACGGACCGAGGAAAATGATACTTCTTTTCTAATAATTAGACCAAAATAATTGATTCTCGTGCCAATCACAGAGCAAAAGACTCATATATCAAGAAAACGTGGAAACACCGCAATTATAACATCCTCGTTTCATCAGGATCACATACAGATTTTGCACAAATTAAAATTTACCTTAAGAAGTTAAAACTTCAAAAAAGTAAAAAAATACGCCAAGTACATGAAAAATCAAATAAATCACAAAAAATCTAAGATAATAATAATCACAAAAAATAGAAAAAGTATACAATACAAAAAAGATGTGAAATCAAAATGAGCTGCCAGTACATAAAGGTGCTTTCCAACTGCGCAAGATGACACAACTACATACACACAGCTAAAATTCTGTGGTCATACATTCCTTTACAATGTATTACATAATATTAAGCAGATATATTTTTATACAAATAAATATTTTAATACGAATAAATATTTTATTCAAAATACTTGGCGCTGCGCCCCGAATTGGTGTTGCTAAACTCAATAAATATGTATAAATTGCATTAATCCTTTTCTTTCTTTCTTGTACGTGCATGCGTGGCGCTTGCGCGCGCGCGTGCGTGTGCATATGCTACGTATGGCATTAGAATTAAATATATGTAGAATAAATCTGACTGCGTTTCTAATGTGTGTATGTATATGTTTTTTATATTGTAATGGAGTTGTAAATTATTAATACTAAGGCAATTAACATTTTTTCGGTTGCGCAGCGCCAAGTATTTTGAATAAAATATTTATTCGTAATAAAATGTTTATTTGTATAAAAATATATCTGCTTAATATTATGTAATACATTGTAAAGGAATGTATGACCACAGAATTTTAGCTGTGTGTATGTAGTTGTGTCATCTTGCGCAGTTGGAAAGCACCTTTATGTACTGGCAGCTCATTTTGATTTCACATCTTTTTTGTATTGTATACTTTTTCTATTTTTTGTGATTATTATTATCTTAGATTTTTTGTGATTTATTTGATTTTTCATGTACTTGGCGTATTTTTTTACTTTTTTGAAGTTTTTTATGGGGATCTCACTTCTTTTTACAAAGATAATTTGCGTAGGGACTGACTTTAGATAATTTTTAATATTATAAATTACGAATTATCACGCGACAGAATTAAGGATAAATTCTATATTCTACGTAAGTTTAACAACTACGAACAGAAACGATGTGCACCGGATTGCCAATCTATATGTATTAATATTATATGTATAGTACTTTGTGTACAATACATGGTGCACGAAGCAGCTTATGTCGGTGAAAGCAACCTTTGGCGCTGGACGTATTTAACATTGAAGTGTATTAACAAACGCAATTAACACCTTTCGAAGAAAAATATGTATGCATTTTTAGCATTTCGTGGCCAAGCTTGTTTTTCTACTTGTAAATCATCAACGGATACCCACGTTGTGCCCTTACCCCTTACCATACTCGTGTAATGACCATCGGCATTACTTTTACCATGGTGGAAAATCGCTGCCTTAAGTTTATAACAGTGATCTACCAATTGTATTTTAGTAGTAGGCATTGCTTTGACGTAAAAATTTTCCACTTTCGTTGTTGTTTCACTACTATCGTGATCGAACAAATGTAATTTTGCAATAAGAATTTGTTTGGAAGCAGTTATATCGATTTTCTTCATTGTGTTTGAATTATCACAATTATTGCAGGTATCTTTCAAATTTTTCCATCCTGTAAAATTGTATTTTATTATATCTTGAAATTCGAATGGTTTATTTTTTAACATCTTGGGTAGTGCAAGATGTACCACACAATTTGTACTGATAGTAGTACTTGTGTAATTACAACCTAAACATCTTAATACCGTTGTAATTTCGTGTTGTACTGCATTCTTAATAAGAATCTCCTGATCACAAAGAGAGGTAATAAACTCAGCTGCATCATGTAGCTGATTGTTAGCGTATTTTTCTCCTGCAAATTGCTGTAATGGTATTATATTTGGATTTTGATTCGATTTATATTGGTCCATAAAGACTTTTATAATATGATCATCTTTTTCAATCGAAAATAAGTTTTCTCTTATGGATGGACAATATAACATACATTGGATTGTGGCATTCGCATAACAAGACGCACCATCAGAATTCGGGAGACCTCTTACGTAGTATTGCATGGTATCCACGATGTGATCATCAGTATTCTGACATTCGGATATATTATAATTAGGTACTGCCCAAACAGCATCACGAACTTTGAGAACGCGGTTTTTAGAAATTGAAATAGTCATAAGATCAGGTCTATATTTTTTTCGCAATCTATTATACTCTATTATAGCCGATTCTTGTGCCTTTACGGAAGATGGATCATAATTGATAAGATGCAGTCCTTGTAATGTAGTCACCCGAGAAAGAGCAACGTAAATTTGTCCGCAAGTAAATATTGAATTACCTGCTTCTATGACAGCATTCTCCAAGCTTAGTCCTTGACTTTTGTGAATAGTAATACCATTGCTGAGGCAAATCGGAAATTGTTTTCTAATAACGAACGCTCTATCCATTACTTCAAATTTAACACTTACCCGTTCTATCATATGTTCTTGCCCCGTGGGTAATATAATTTTCAATTTTTCAACGTCATTATCAGCACCTCGTGTAACTGAAACAAGTTTAGCAATGGTACCGTTGACAAGACCTAATGTAACATCAATATTTCTTCTAATCATGATTTGCACTCCTGTTTTAACAATTACGACTCTTGCAAGTCCCGCCGTTCGGGAGCTATCCTCGTCATTATTGTTTAGTACCTTTGACACCCTTTTTTTCAAATACGGTGCACAATTCGTTGTATCATGAGCAATCAAATGGATTTCTTCGGATGGAAATCGACTCAGTATTGCAGCGTTCAAAACATCACACTGAACACATGTGGGAAGTAAACACACTGTATTAGATCCTACATTAACCATGTAATCACTTAATTCCTTTAATCGGTCATTACAATTTGTCGCTTTGAAATTTAATTTCCTCGTTTCTAAAAGCTTTGTATCCGAAGCGGTCACTACTCCAGTGCGAATTCTCGACAAGATCTCTTTGTAAATATTATCACCCTGCTGTCGCATGTTTATTGTCAATTCGTCATAGCTAAACAAGGCAGACCATAAATTATAAGAACCTAACCCTCCAACATTTTTCTCTATACTCTTATTGGATAATTGTATAAAAGCAGGTTCTTCGTGAACAGGAGGAAGTTGTAGTAAGTCACCAAATAGCAGCATAGGTATTTTTCCGAACCAAGCATCATCTGAATCTGCGGTATCAAATATTTCTGTAAGTCGTAGATGTATGTACAGGAAATTTACATTAGAAACCATGGATATTTCATCGATGATTACTAAAGCAACATTTTTTAATTGATCTCGTACAATTTGAACACACACACACACACACACACACACACACACACACACACACACACACACACGCACGCACGCACGCACACACACACACACACACACACACACACACACACACACACACACACACACGCACGCACGCGCACACACACACACACACACACACACACACACACACACACACACACACACACACACACACATGCACGTACAAGAAAGAAAGAAAAGATAATCCAATTTATACATATTTATTGAGTTTAGCAACACCAATTCGGGGCGCAGCGCCAAGTATTTTGAATCAAATATTTATTCGTATTAAAATATTTATTTGTGTAAAAATATATTTGCTTAATATTATTTAATACATTTTTTCTTTGTATAAATAGCCATTATGAGTAATGGAATTTTAGCTGTGCATATGTAGTTGTGTCAGCTAAAGCGCAGTTGGAAAGCATCTTTATGTACTGGCAGTTCATTCTGATTTCACATCTTTTTTTAATTTTGTAATTATTATTATCTTCTATTTTTGTGATTTCATGTACTTGGCGTAATTTTTTTACTTCATTGAAGTTTTTGAGGGGATCTCACTTCTTTTTTCAAAGATTAATTGTACTATTATTTGCAAATTCATATTCATACACACGTATTAATTGTTTATTTATCCTGAATGCATGGAAAATCTTCCAGACGATTAGATCGAAACATTTGTATCAAATGTTGACGCATTAACGCATGATTGTACATTACTTTGTCTGGTAATTTATTGATGAATAATAATGAAACAGCAAATGCACTCGCAACAACTCCGCAATCCCGACTGTTAGGTTGAGCTTGTAGGGGAAGGTGGGACAAGATGGGGTAGTTAAGGTTTGATGATGAATAAAACAGGTTTTCATAATCAACTAATCATTTTTTTTTTGTTTGAATCATTCTTTGGTAACAAGTCTTTCAGTTTAACTATGCACCAACCTAATCTCTATACAGGTTTTAATAGAAAATTTCAGAAAAAGTCCTTTCTCCCGATTGTTCGGTTGAATTTGTACATGTGGTCATTTAATAAATTCTTCGTCGATTTTTCCGCCATGTTTGGTCAAAAAAGGGTATCTAGAGACGCGGTAGCGTCTCGACGCCAAGTACATGAAAAACACCCTGTATATGTCGATGTCGCTACCGTGTATCTTTACTCGTCGCGGAGACACTCTAACCTAATTCTGACATTTATACATGAATATCTCATCACGCCTGCAATGTTTTGTAAATTTAAAGACATTTTTCTTATGTAAACCGCATATCGGCTTTCGAACAAGACCAATTTCAATAAAATCGGTCCACACATGACAGAGATATCATAATATCGTTCATGGATCAGTCGAATTTATTAATTTTCGTCTCCTGATTCTCCTTCTCCAAGAAATTTTTCGTCAACATAATACGTATATACGCGTTACACACACACCTTCAGCCAACACATGTATCGTTCTTCGTTCGTCGTCCGCCATTGTACGTACATATATATATACTATTTTGAATTTTATAACCTACCAAGTGCTAAGTGTCAGAAAAAGTAAATTGTCCGAATTTGGAATGTCAGGAGTTTTTACACTACATAGGAGACTGAATTATTGTCTCAATTAATAAGGTAAGTCGCCAAAATTTTTTTAATAGATTTCTTATGTAGAGTCGCAGACTTGGAAGTTGTCCGGAAATGGTTCGACTGAGAAGCATCTCCTTTCACACAAGTTTCTGGAAATTTGTACCATGCATGTACAAAATAAAATATATTGTAGTAAAAAATTGCACTGCATTTAAATTGCCAGATATTTGTAGTTGCATATCAGCAATTTAGAGTTTTTATGTATATTATAGAAATGAAGGAGACGCACAGGATTCTGATAAAATGAAGAGGACGCACAGGCTTGGATAATAGAATTGGAGGAGACGCATAGGCTTGAATGGATAGAAATGAAGGGAATACACAGGCGTAAAGGTTGTCCGGAGAAGAATAGATAGATAGACAGAGCATTTCAATAGCTGAAAGAGAAAGGAACTCTGCTGCACGAGCAAATGAAATAACCCCATTTTTATGTTTGAAATAATAAAACTTTATTTTTTATTTTATTTCTGTACTCCTGTCCCCCTGCCTCCACCTGCCCCCCTCCCTCCCCTCCCACCCCGCCCTCTCCTCCCCCAATGGTAATCGGCAGCACTCAATTTGTATAAAAAATTCATAAAAACTTCCTGCCGTCTGGATCGTCCAGCCCTAGTGCCTCTATCTGAAATGATAAATTTTAAATGAACTAAATAAAAAAGAAAATAAATAAATCACAGACATCATTGATTTCTTTTTTTAGAAAAACACTTACACGTAGGCCAACGGCGTTGCTCCGCTGGTGGCTGATCCCCCCTCTGAATCGTTGCTGGTGGGGGTTGAGCCGCCCTTGGGTTCGGTGCCGGTGGGGGTTGAGCCGTCCTCTGGGTCGGCGCGCGTTCTTGCCCCCCCATGAAAACGTCTTCGTCGTCATTTGATTCTGGAAAAATAAATTTGATTAATATTATTTAATTTAATTTTTCTGTAAGTTAATCGTTAATCGTTAAGGGGATTGTAACGTCCCACGATTTTTCGCGCGGTTCTATACCAAATTCTATTCGTAAACCTCAGTATCACTCCATCAAACTCTAACAAACTCAACTCTTACCCCATCTCCTCAATCGTCGATCACCTTGATGTTATACCTTAGCGGTCACCAACACAAGATGATCGATACAAACTCCACCTCGCTGATATATCTTAGAGATCTCCATCGCGAGATAATCGTTACAAAACCCTCTTCGCCTATTCGTCCTACAAGGCACGAATCATTCCCTCTTATTTGAATACAAACAAATCCTTCGTTACAAATCCCTCTTAAATCGAGACCAAGTCTCAATCCCCTCTTTACGACTCATGAAGTCCAAGCCACTTTAACCCCTTTCCTATTAAACACCCAAAAATTCATTCGATGAGTTGAGTATCTCCTTTCACAGTCATAAAACCCCAAAAATCTAACTGCGACACATATTTGGCGTACGTGACATAAAAATGTCTATTAATAGTTGTACCGTTTACAAAAAACCCGGAAGTCCTACTACGCCTTATCCCGAAATGTGTCAAGGCCACTACCGCGCGTACCCCCGCAACGTCCTTATAAATACGAGGGGACCGAGACAGAAGTGCTCTTTCAACGATAACAATTCAAAGAAGAAGCATTGTTAAAACAAGAAAGTTTATTTAGTGTTATAATCATCTTGAACCTCATTGTAAGCATTAATAACCATACCATTTTTCATTACATATCATCTTCATACCATAATTTTGTATTATTATTGCTATTTCATATTATTGCTATTTCATATTATTGCTATTTCATATTATTGCTATTTCATATCATTTACTTTATTTACTGCTTATTGCATTTTCGTGTCTATGCTTATTGCTATTTCATATTATTTACTTTATTTACTGTTTATTGCATTTTCTTGTCTACGCTTGTAGTGATTTCATATCATTTACCTTAGTTACTGCTTATTGCATTGTCTTGTTTACGCTTATTGCGATTACATATTATTTCTTTCAATAACTATTGATTATTACTTATTCACATGTAATTCATATTCATACTCATACGTTTCTATAACCATTGTATATAACGAATGCCATGTACTAATGATAAATCCCGAGTGCATAATTATAACATAAAAATCACCAACAGTGCATCGAATTGAATAAACAAATTCCATTTAAATCACGTTACGAGTTATTGTGTCTAGTCATCTGTTTGCGAGAATTCCCAAACGGAATCAAGCTGTCTCGACAGCTGATTCCCGTTCGTGAACGCGAAAAAGGCTCGAGTGTTTACAAACATACTGTTGCATGAGCCGTGCAATCCACGAAAAACTAAACGTGGTTTCTTATATATATAACTGCAACGGTAAATCCAGTCACCGAAACCAAAACAAAACAAGTAATATAACGGGTGCTCTCCAAGTGTATATTTACCTTCCTTTAACGATTAGAGTGACGGATTCAATATTCGCGCCTGATCGCCTCCAGAAATTCTAAGTGTGACGGATTTGACATTCGCGCCTGATTCCCCTTTAACGTTTAGAGTGACGGATTACAGATTCGCGCCTAAATTCCTCCCTCAAACCCCACAGAGTGACGGATTTAAGATTCGCGCCTGGACTTCCCTCAAACCTCAGAGTGACGGATTTAATATTCGCGCCTGGCATTCCCTCAAACCCCCCAGAGTGACGGATTTAATATTCGCGCCTGGCATTCCCTCAAAACCCCACAGAGTGACGGATTTAATATTCGCGCCTGACATTCCCTCAAAACCCCACAGAGTGACGGATTTAATATTCGCGCCTGGCATTCCCTCAAACCCTCAGTGTGACGTATTCAATATTCGCGCCTGGACTTCCCACAAACCCCTCAGAGTGACGGATTTAAGATTCGCGCCTGACATTCCCTCAAAACCCTCAGTGTGACGGATTCAATATTCGCGCCTGGACGTCCCACAAACCCCTCAGAGTGACGGATTTAAGATTCGCGCCTAAATTCCTCCCTCAAACCCCACAGAGTGACGGATTTAATATTCGCGCCTGACACCCATTCCTTCCCCAATTGTCATCGTTCCCAAAGACCTCACCCGGGACGTGACAGGATAGACACGGGTAATGCAGCGCGCTGTATACCGACATAATCTGGCCCAAAACATAGGTTTAGTAGGATACGCTTCATTTCCTTATATGAGCGAATTTTGGGCTGGGCGAGGTCTCATTCGAAAGAGGAAGGTTCAATGTAGCGCGCTGTAGACATGGTTCGACGAGATTTTGTTGGTATGTAATGATATGAGTGACCAAAGTAGAGAAAAAATGGACAAAATACACTCGCAGATTCCAAGTATTTTTAGGTCACTAAAAGAGTTTTGTGACTAAAACGGTGCAGCTAGTGCTCCGCGTTGAATCTTTTTCTTTCGAATGAGACCTCGTCCAGCTCTAAATCTGCTCATATAAGGACGAAAAACGAAAAATCCCAAATCCATGTTTTAGGTTACATTGTCGGTATTACAGAGCGGAGCATCGCCCATGTCACGTGGCTTGTCTACCCCCTTAATAATATAAAACTTACCAAACAGAAGGGCGTTTTCCTCGGCAAGTTCTTGCGAGGGGTCCTCCTTTGAGACGTACTTTGTTTTCTGCAAAAATGAATAAACCATTAATTAGCCATAAAGCTAAATGACATAGGCAAAGTGCATACCAAAGACTGTCAAAATCTTACAGGTTACATGCACATTCGTTAGTTTTATTATTCGTGACATTAAATAAATTCCCACGAATCAAAGCGGCGAATTGAAAATCCACCGGGAAGTTAAGCTATGCTATACTATGCTGTGCCATGCTATGCTATGCTATGCTATGCGATGCTATGCTGTGCGATGCTATACTATTAAAATATTAGCTTCAATACATTCTTATGGAACCGTTTCCATCAAAAGCTAAGTTAAAACATAGCATTGCATAACATAGCTTAGCTGCTACGAGTATATTTATTTGTATTATTTGTATTACTTACATTTTCATTAGGCGTAGACATCTTGTGCGTCGTGGCGTTGTACGAAAAACAAAAGCAAGCTTCAGCTTGCCCAGATGCAAGGTAAACATTCGACGATCAAAGCGCTCGTTTTAGAAAATATCGATCGATACTGCTAATTATCGAAATCTTTCTTCAATACGTTTCGCGTTAAGCGAGGGTATAGAAAATTTGAATTTCGCCCGACGGCGCGCACGGGCACTTGGGTCTAGGCATGATGTAAAGACATAAGGTGTGCTCGTGCGCACCCTTTACAAATTAGCCAATAACGTGCCCTTCCCAAGATCGTTCATATTGGATAGTCAACCAATACGACAGTTGCATTAAAATCTGGTAACGTAACGTAGTCTTGTTCAAACTTCGCACCTTTACAGTTTACGCTACACGAAGTTAGGTAGTACATTATAAACTCCATAATGTAACTAGGCGGCCATATTTTAACATGACGTCCCCAGGACGTCCCCAGAACGTCCCCCAGGACGTTTTTGGGACTTTGCCGGACGTTGTGCTGTATGGGTACATCATGGGTCTAGGGTCGCGTGAAACACAAAACGAAGCGGACGACCGGAGCTCATTTTTTCGTATGCTCCATGGTTCAAATCCATATATAGAAATATGCGTTGGGACGTCTTCCTATTACACCGTGGTCCATGGTGTGACCGCACGGACAATTGGCAAGCGTGTTAAGTTATAAGCAAATATATTCACTTATATTTTGATTGTGTTAGAAATATAAAAAATATTCATCAGCTAAGTTTTAGGTAAGACTGGATTACCCCAATTGAAATTTTCTAATAATTAATCAAGATAATATATTTATAAATTATTATTTTCAGATCGTGGATATTTAATGATTTAAAATATTTTAATAAAATAATAATCATTTAATCGAGATTGAGTCCACAGATAAGTTTTAGGTAAGACTGGAATACACCATTTGAAATTGTCTAATAAATAATCAAGTTAATATATGCATAAATTATCATTTTCAGATCGTGGACATTAAATTCTTTAAAACCAGCGTGGGATCACCCATTCTATTCTATTATTCTATTACTTTTTCATACTTTCTAACCTCTCTTTGTTTTACATTCACTTTTCCTTTTTTATTCCTCTTTCCTTTAATAATTAATATTCTCTTAGTCTTGGCAGCTTATGCGCCAACCTCTCGGCTGCTTATGCGCCGAAACTCTCGGCTGCTTATGCGCCGAAACTATCGGTTGCTTATGCGCCGCAATTCTCAGCTGCTTAAGCGCTGAATTAATGCGAGGCATTCCTAAATTCCATAATAATACACTAGTAATCACAAAGTGTAATTTCAACTGCTGAAGCGTGATATTCAAAATCAATAAAAATAATATTCTTGGTTATAAATCGTTGTTGAATTGTTGAATTACGTAACATACTTATTGGACATTTCTATCTTATATTATTATAAATAATCAATATAAATATAAAATTATAATTCATCATGTCTATAGTTAATAGACTCTTGCCACTCAATTTAAAAATTATGAATATTATCAATAGAGGCGAATGGTTAACAGATGATCATATTGAATATTTTCACAAATTATTAGAAGCTAATTCTAATTATAAACCACGCGAGACCTGGAGAGTTCAATTGCCTGGTACAATACAACCAGTTCCTGAAACTCAGGATCATATACAGATTTTGCACCAAAGCGAAGATTTTAAAAGCAATGCAGGGGGACACTGGGTTTGTAGCTTCTATAAACATGATGACAGAAGAGTTTATATTTATGATTCTCTTAATTTCTCGAAATTGCATAATCATCATAAAATTTTTCTTGAGAAGTTATACCCATTTTTGAACAAACATGACGGTACAATTGACGAAGAATTTATTGAATTTCCACGTGTACAAGCTCAACCTAACACACGGGATTGCGGAGTTTTTGCGATTGCATTTGCGGTCTCGTTATTATTCAAAATATTACCAGACAAAGTAACGTACAATCATGCATTGATGCGTCAACATTTGATCCAAATGTTTCAAACTAATCGTATAGAACATTTTCCATGCACTCAGGATCAACAATTAACACGTTGTGTGCACGAATATGAATCTGCAATTGGTAGTACAATTAATAAAAATCCTTCTTGTGGAAAGGATCCTGCATTTAAAATCGGTAAAAGATACATTACTACCGAAACAGATAATAAAATATCCCCAGTTCAAAATGTAATACTTAGTGATAGTGACAAAGAAGGCACCATGTATACAAAAAATGTAATTCAGACAGATTCACCATTAGTTTCGAAGCCAAAAATCAGCAATGTATACCTACCAAGAAATAGGACGGAATACATATCTGATTATTATAAAAAACATAAAGAGGAAATTAATTTAAAAAGAAAAGCTGTTTATAAAACAAAGAAAGGGGAGTGTAACACGAAACAAGGCAAAGATTGTAAAAAAGGGGAGGAAAGCATAAAATTTTATAATTATGAATATTATAACGCACACAAAGAAGGAATAATAAAAAAGAAAAAAGTGCATTATGACGCAAATAAAGAAGTGATATGCGAAAAGCGAAAAAATTATCATGAGTTGAATAGAGAACGTATAATAAAAAAGAAAAAAGTGCTTTATGACGCAAATAAAGAAGTGAAATGCGGAAAGCGAAAAAATTATTATCAGCTAAATAAAGAAGGTATAATCAAAAAGGCAAAAGTGCATTATGACGTAAATAATGAAGTGATTTGCGAAAAGAAAAAAAAATATTATCACCTAAATAAAGAAGTTATCTCCAAAAAGCGGAAGATACGTTATGTTGAAATACGTAAAAACGATGATTATAATAAAGTAGCAAAACGTCGTGCCGCTCTGCAAATAATAAAAAAGTATCGTTATATTGATGTAACAAATAACAATATAGCAACCAAAAATAACAAAGAAACTTATATTAGAAATCTTTCAAAAATTATTAGCATACCGTCTGGAGAAGCAAGTAGGTTGGAAGCTGAGCGTATAATAAAATGGTGTTTTCATATTAGGCAAAAGTACATTTTTGAAATGAGGAAACTGTTGAAAGATTGTAAACAAAAAGTGGAAGTTTCCTTAACGCGCGCAGCAGAATGTTTAGAAGTTGAGGACAGGATTAATGCTTTGTGTGGAGAATCCAGACATACGTCTTCTTCAGAATCATATTATGCGGAAAGTTCGTACCATCCTTTCAGCGGTTCTGAATCAATTATACTGAATTCGGCAGGGAAAGCTATAAACGTTCTACCTGTATTGCAATCAAAGAAAACGACAAAAGCATGGCATTGTAGTTATCTTTGTAAAACGAAAGATGTTGAAATTCTGAATAATTTACAGGATTTCTTCAAACGATTGTTAGAATGCTCATTAAAAAAGGTACATAAGTTGAACAACCATATCAGTAGCTGTTCTAATAAAGTGCATGCTGAAAAAGTTGGTCATTGTCATGGTTGTTACATAAACCCTAAACTATGTAAGTCCAATTTTTTAGCCATTGAGATTTTGGCACCTCACTTTCCGGATTTACGACATTTGAAGAGAATGATATACAAAATAGCGAGCATTTATAAAGACCAATTACATAATTTAGACAAAGCCTTAAACGATAATGACCTTGAAACACTTGAACGAATAACACTTCAAGCTCGGAAAGAAGCTAAAGCGTTACAAAAAAATAATACTGACATAAGCCTGAACGAAGAAGAGATTATATCTCGATATTATTTAGCATTTAGATCTTTCACAAAGCGGTCTATGGACACACCACGCATTCCGTGTGTTTCCTGCGAGAAACTCTGTTTTCAACGACAGGTTCGTAAGCTTGATATTTCTAAAAGAACATATAAGGGAAATGTACTGCAAACGTTGTTAAATTATATTGGATACAAAGTTGGTGACATGCATTTTATTTGCCGATATTGCCACGATAAAATTTGCAACGATTACATGCCACCAAAATGTATTTTAAATAAGCTTGATGTACGTTCAGTTCCAGAAATATCAGTGTTGAACGATTACGAGCGAATTCTCATTCAAAGAGCTAAATCGTTTCAAACGATTGTGAGAATGGATACAGTAATGCGTAAAAATATGCCACATAAACATATGTTTCCAAAAGTAAAGGGGAGAACATTCCATCTTCCTTTGCCGTTAGAAGAAAATTTAAAAAAAATCTGTCCTCCGACTGAACCTTTAAATCAAAATCATGAATTATACATATTGGTGCGGGGCCTTCCAACAAAATCTAAAATAGTTTGGGAAAAGTTAGTTGACTTGAAGAAAGTATGGAATGCCTTAGTGTGGTTGAGAGCCAACAATCCTCTATATTCAGAAATTGTTTTACCACAATCGTACAATTTATTGCTGAGTGCCAAATTACCACATACAGAATTTCAAGAAGAAGTTGTTGCCAATGATAATAATAACGAATCTATCGAGGACGTTGAAGGTGAAACACTTAACATCGATGAAAACAACAAACGTGCATTATTAACGCAAATGTCACAATCTGATTCATATTATGAGCAGTTTACGATTTATCCAATGTACGACAAAAGGGTTAATGAATCTGCTACCGCACTCTATCAAATGCTTAAAGTTCATGACATTCCGTTGGGCCATCGTGCTGAACACTTAGATGTGAAATGTTTCCCAGATTTATATCCTTATGGGGTGAATGGACAGCATGAAGAAAGATTGATACGTTTGACTGATCATGAATTCATTAAGTCCAAACTGATGTCCAAGCATTCGCAATTTCGATTGAACATGCAATATATTTTTTATTTATTACACGATACCAATATGCGGCAATTGAACGCTGGAATTTTTCACAAAATGAACGTCGTAAATCCACGTGAAAAATACACAGCTGCTGGTTTTCTACAGCAACTCTCTAAAGATCAGCTACAAACGAACTTGAGCACTATTTTTTCCAGATTACGTAATACAGCACAGTATTGGCGAAAACCGAGAAACGATTTGAACTGTATGATACACCATTATGGACCAGCTACATGGTTCCTCACGCTTAGTCCAAGTGAGTGGCTATGGACAGATTTAATAGAATATCTTCGTGAAGTAAACGGCCCATCGGTGGCTAAAATGTCCCCGAACGAACTCATTGCTTCTGATCCCGTTTCAACTGCTCGATTTATAGATAATGCATTCCACGCTATGCTGGATTTCATTTGTTCGCCCGACAATCCGATTGGCAAGGTGACACATTACTTTTGGCGCAGAGAATATCAAAGCAGGGGATCACAACATTTTCATCTTTTAATTTGGATTGAAGATGCTCCTATAATCGATAAATCTTCGAAGGAAGATGTAGCACGATTCATTAGGAAATACGTCACTTGCAGATTGCCCTCACCGCATGTGTCGCCAGAATTATATAGTCGTGTAATTGCACATCAAATGCATAAATGCAATAGCTATTGTTTACGCAACAAAAAAACTAAAAATTCCTTCCGTAAAGTATGTAGATTTTCATTTCCACGTCCAGTTACAGATACTTTGGTAATAAGGGATGTAGCTGTTTCTATAGGTGCTAGAAAACAATTGAAAGCAAAAGGTAGACTCTATGATCTTCCACGTTCAACACAGGAAGTACGTATCAATGATTATAATGCTCCCGTTCTCACGGTTTGGAGAGGTAACATGGATATACAATATATTGGAGAAAAGACAGGGTTGGTAACATGTTACTGTACTAAGTACGTGTCAAAGCCGGAAAAAAGTTACGCTACGGACACTTTGGCAGCAATCAATTCTACTAAGTCATTAGCTAGTCTGCTGTGCAACCTTGGAATGCGCATGCTAAATCATAGAGAATGTGGAGCGCCTGAATGCGCTGATACTCTTTTAGGATTATCATTGTATGGCACTGACTCCAGTACTACTATTAGATGGTTAGATGTAAATATACTGAGAAGTAGGAAATTGAAAACTCGCAAAGAGATTGAGGATCTGGAAGGTGAATCCACAGACATATTTTGTCCATCCCTCATAGATGATCACTATCCTAACAGACCCAAGGAATTAGAATCTATGCATCTGTACGATTTTGCTATGTGGTATGACGTTACTAAAATTAGACCGTCTGAAAAAACTGAATACTATGAAATCCGTGCATCTTTGTTTTTGAAAAAAAGGCAAAGAGGGTATCTTATCAATCATTATAAGTACAATGTTCAAACCCAACCTGAGAATTATTATTTCTCATTATTATTATTATTCCAACCTTGGAGAAATACCGTCGAATTGAAAAATGGATTTAACACATATGCGGAATCTTTTTTGTCGCTAGAATCACAATTGACAGATGCAGTTCAGTATCACGAACGAATAACGGATATTCGAGAAGCGCGTGATCATATAAAGGAAGAAATTGAAAAGAACGTGTTGAATACTGTAGAACAAGAAGAAAATGATCAAGGCGATCACCCCTTAGAGTGTGTCCCCATTGAAACTGTTGGTGCCATGAAAGACTTTAAAGACACGGAAAAAAAATTGGACTGTGGTGATCTTCAAGAAATGATTTCGGAATTGAACCATGATCAGAAGCGGATATTTGATAAAGTTACTAAGTCCTTGACGTCTAACGATAACATTCTTAGACTTTATGTCAGTGGAGAAGGTGGCACTGGGAAAAGTTTTTTAATAAAAACTATCAGACAGTGGATCAAGCAGAGTATCGGAAAAGACACAGCAGTAACTGCTCCTACTGGAATCGCAGCTTTTAATATCGAAGGTCTTACCATAGACCGATTATTTCAATTACCTGTAGAACATGGACATACAGCCCAGTATAGGCAACTTAGCGATGCAGCCCTTCAAATTGTACGAGATCAATTAAAAAATGTTGCTTTAGTAATCATCGATGAAATATCCATGGTTTCTAATGTAAATTTCCTGTACATACATCTACGACTTACAGAAATATTTGATACCGCAGATTCAGATGATGCTTGGTTCGGAAAAATACCTATGCTGCTATTTGGTGACTTACTACAACTTCCTCCTGTTCACGAAGAACCTGCTTTTATACAATTATCCAATAAGAGTATAGAGAAAAATGTTGGAGGGTTAGGTTCTTATAATTTATGGTCTGCCTTGTTTAGCTATGACGAATTGACAATAAACATGCGACAGCAGGGTGATAATATTTACAAAGAGATCTTGTCGAGAATTCGCACTGGAGTAGTGACCGCTTCGGATACAAAGCTTTTAGAAACGAGGAAATTAAATTTCAAAGCGACAAATTGTAATGACCGATTAAAGGAATTAAGTGATTACATGGTTAATGTAGGATCTAATACAGTGTGTTTACTTCCCACATGTGTTCAGTGTGATGTTTTGAACGCTGCAATACTGAGTCGATTTCCATCCGAAGAAATCCATTTGATTGCTCATGATACAACGAATTGTGCACCGTATTTGAAAAAAAGGGTGTCAAAGGTACTAAACAATAATGACGAGGATAGCTCCCGAACGGCGGGACTTGCAAGAGTCGTAATTGTTAAAACAGGAGTGCAAATCATGATTAGAAGAAATATTGATGTTACATTAGGTCTTGTCAACGGTACCATTGCTAAACTTGTTTCAGTTACACGAGGTGCTGATAATGACGTTGAAAAATTGAAAATTATATTACCCACGGGGCAAGAACATATGATAGAACGGGTAAGTGTTAAATTTGAAGTAATGGATAGAGCGTTCGTTATTAGAAAACAATTTCCGATTTGCCTCAGCTATGGTATTACTATTCACAAAAGTCAAGGACTAAGCTTGGAGAATGCTGTCATAGAAGCAGGTAATTCAATATTTACTTGCGGACAAATTTACGTTGCTCTTTCTCGGGTGACTACATTACAAGGACTGCATCTTATCAATTATGATCCATCTTCCGTAAAGGCACAAGAATCGGCTATAATAGAGTATAATAGATTGCGAAAAAAATATAGACCTGATCTTATGACTATTTCAATTTCTAAAAACCGCGTTCTCAAAGTTCGTGATGCTGTTTGGGCAGTACCTAATTATAATATATCCGAATGTCAGAATACTGATGATCACATCGTGGATACCATGCAATACTACGTAAGAGGTCTCCCGAATTCTGATGGTGCGTCTTGTTATGCGAATGCCACAATCCAATGTATGTTATATTGTCCATCCATAAGAGAAAACTTATTTTCGATTGAAAAAGATGATCATATTATAAAAGTCTTTATGGACCAATATAAATCGAATCAAAATCCAAATATAATACCATTACAGCAATTTGCAGGAGAAAAATACGCTAACAATCAGCTACATGATGCAGCTGAGTTTATTACCTCTCTTTGTGATCAGGAGATTCTTATTAAGAATGCAGTACAACACGAAATTACAACGGTATTAAGATGTTTAGGTTGTAATTACACAAGTACTACTATCAGTACAAATTGTGTGGTACATCTTGCACTACCCAAGATGTTAAAAAATAAACCATTCGAATTTCAAGATATAATAAAATACAATTTTACGGGATGGAAAAATTTGAAAGATACCTGCAATAATTGTGATAATTCAAACACAATGAAGAAAATCGATATAACTGCTTCCAAACAAATTCTTATTGCAAAATTACATTTGTTCGATCACGATAGTAGTGAAACAACAACGAAAGTGGAAAATTTCTACGTCAAAGCAATGCCTACTACTAAAATACAATTGGTAGATCACTGTTATAAACTTAAGGCAGCGATTTTCCACCATGGTAAAAGTAATGCCGATGGTCATTACACGAGTATGGTAAGGGGTAAGGGCACAACGTGGGTATCCGTTGATGATTTACAAGTAGAAAAACAAGCTTGGCCACGAAATGCTAAAAATGCATACATATTTTTCTTCGAAAGGTGTTAATTGCGTTTGTTAATACACTTCAATGTTAAATACGTCCAGCGCCAAAGGTTGCTTTCACCGACATAAGCTGCTTCGTGCACCATGTATTGTACACAAAGTACTATACATATAATATTAATACATATAGATTGGCAATCCGGTGCACATCGTTTCTGTTCGTAGTTGTTAAACTTACGTAGAATATAGAATTTATCCTTAATTCTGTCGCGTGATAATTCGTAATTTATAATATTAAAAATTATCTAAAGTCAGTCCCTACGCAAATTATCTTTGTAAAAAGAAGTGAGATCCCCATAAAAAACTTCAAAAAAGTAAAAAAATACGCCAAGTACATGAAAAATCAAATAAATCACAAAAAATCTAAGATAATAATAATCACAAAAAATAGAAAAAGTATACAATACAAAAAAGATGTGAAATCAAAATGAGCTGCCAGTACATAAAGGTGCTTTCCAACTGCGCAAGATGACACAACTACATACACACAGCTAAAATTCTGTGGTCATACATTCCTTTACAATGTATTACATAATATTAAGCAGATATATTTTTATACAAATAAACATTTTATTACGAATAAATATTTTATTCAAAATACTTGGCGCTGCGCAACCGAAAAAATGTTAATTGCCTTAGTATTAATAATTTACAACTCCATTACAATATAAAAAACATATACATACACACATTAGAAACGCAGTCAGATTTATTCTACATATATTTAATTCTAATGCCATACGTAGCATATGCACACGCACGCGCGCGCGCAAGCGCCACGCATGCACGTACAAGAAAGAAAGAAAAGGATTAATGCAATTTATACATATTTATTGAGTTTAGCAACACCAATTCGGGGCGCAGCGCCAAGTATTTTGAATAAAATATTTATTCGTATTAAAATATTTATTTGTATAAAAATATATCTGCTTAATATTATGTAATACATTGTAAAGGAATGTATGACCACAGAATTTTAGCTGTGTGTATGTAGTTGTGTCATCTTGCGCAGTTGGAAAGCACCTTTATGTACTGGCAGCTCATTTTGATTTCACATCTTTTTTGTATTGTATACTTTTTCTATTTTTTGTGATTATTATTATCTTAGATTTTTTGTGATTTATTTGATTTTTCATGTACTTGGCGTATTTTTTTACTTTTTTGAAGTTTTAACTTCTTAAGGTAAATTTTAATTTGTGCAAAATCTGTATGTGATCCTGATGAAACGAGGATGTTATAATTGCGGTGTTTCCACGTTTTCTTGATATATGAGTCTTTTGCTCTGTGATTGGCACGAGAATCAATTATTTTGGTCTAATTATTAGAAAAGAAGTATCATTTTCCTCGGTCCGTCTTACGTATGTAGTTTAAAACCGTCCTGGAACAATAAGAAACTTTGATTTTTATATCTAGGTTTGTGAGGAGCATGATGGGTAACTGTCACTTTCATTACCCTGTCATACCCCTTCTCGTCTGACTATAATAATCATACATATGAACACTGCCCGAAACATTATTTATAAAAGCATAAAATAACACACGTACCTTATAGCCAGCTAAATTCTGCCTCAGAAACATATAATACATGGACTGGGGATCTTCTACATTATTATTAAATCACTGTCACAGGTCCTAAAAATAAGGAAAAAGTAAAAAAATCCCAATTAATGATAAATTCTGATCTATCTTCGTCACACGTCCACGTGTTTACGGCGCACTGCAGCCTATCGAGTGATGTTTAGAACATAAGGCGCGTATGCAGCCAGTAACGCTTACGCGGAATACTCGGAAAAGCGCAAAGCAGCTCAGCGAGTTTACTTTACTTATTTTTTGATTAAGGATAACTTCTACGTAATTTGGTTATACACGGTAGTATATAGTTGTAATATGTTGTCATTTCATTTTCTATAAAATTCTGTACAATCGTTACAAGAATCGGTTCTGTAACCGCTTTGGAACTTATATTGAACCTAAAAAATAAAAATTATTGAATCGGTTCTATAACCGGTTGGAACTTATATAGAACCTAAAAAATAAAAGTTATAGAGCTATATAGGAACCGTAACTAATACTTACATAGTCTGATATTTAGGTTCTTTATAACGGTTATTCAGAATAATGGTTCTTCATAACTCTTTCAAGAACCTAAATCTTTATAATAACGGTTTCAAGCCCTGCTCAACAGTGAAATATAAAAATATATAAGTGTAGTATCGGAATAAGTTCAGTGAGACGTTGAGAACCTCGGAGGAGACAGGCCCGTTGGGGAAAACCCAACGCGTCACCAGGCCCAGCGACGCGCGCAAGGGTTTGTCGGGGCGAGAAAGCGCGCGGCGAAGCGATGTCCATATTTGGGCATGAGGGCGACTTGGAAAGCGTGCGTGGTGGGGGTGTAGCGTCCTTTTTCGCAAAGGCGAGCTTTCCGGAAAAAGGGCAGAGTTGGAACAACCGGCGGAGCGTATAGATGTACTGAGTCGTTGTGTGGAGTCGAGTTGTTTGTGTCGTAGTCAGGTCACCCTGTATTAGCTTTAGTTTCTTTCAATCTTGTATATATCTTTCCTGTTTATATTAAATATATTATTTTATCCCACAATTTTGGGGGCTCGTCCGGGATAGAAAACACAGGAAAACAGGATTGTCGGTCAAAGCTGTTTACGCGGCAAACCTGAAGTTATATCCAGTGAAACGGTTGTTGTGGTGTGACGGTGAAGTGATGTTATTAAAAAAAAAAAGTTGAAATAAACCGATGTTCACAATGAGTGATGCGGAAAGTGCTGATAATACTATTGTCGATCTTGGGAAAAAAGATGGCGGCAATGCTATGCTGGCACGAGTTGACGCAATGAAGCTGCCCGAGTTGAAACAGGAGTTGCAAAGCCGTAAGCTGAAGATATCCGGAAAGAAGAAGGAGCTGCAGGATCGGCTGAGAGCTGTTCTTACATTGGAAGCCGAGCATGGCGAAAATGAAGATGAAGATGAAGTTGATTCTGACGAAAGCGAAGATGATGCTGATGTTAAAAAATGCACAAGGCAAACGCAAATGCTGACGTTTAAGGACGTTGAGGAGTCTATGGGTACGTTTAGCGGTGATGATAAGGTAAACGTCCGTTGCTGGCTCGAAGAATTTGAAGATATGGCGAAGCTGTGCAAATGGAGTGGTGTTCAGAAAATCGTATATGCCAAGCGATTGTTGCGCGGATCGGCTAAGTTGTACGTCAACTATGAGAAATGTTGTTGTAAGTGGTCTGAGATGAAGCAAGCGTTGAGATCCGAGTTCGCACAAGTGGTAGACGTACATAAGATACATAAGGAATTGTCGCGCAGAACCAAGAAAACAAGTGAGTCATACCAGGAGTACATCTACCAGATGCTGGAGATAGCCAAGCAAGCAGACATGGAAGTCATCGCGACCATTAAATATATTATTGAAGGAATTCAAGACAATGAGTGCAATAAAATGATATTGTATGGAGCCAAAAGCGTACGAGAGCTGAAGGAGAAGTTCGAGTCCTACGAGGCCATGAAGGAGAATGCAAGAATGAAGAGCGGGCGAACTGAAGAGAAGACGAAGAAGGCGGTCCGAGGAGGTGTTGGAGCTGTGATGCAAGGAGGTGTACGAAAATGTTTCTTATGTGGGGACCGGAACCATTTAAGTGCGACTTGTCCGACGAAAAGTAAAGGTATGAAGTGTTTTAAGTGTCAGGGGTATGGGCATATTGCGCTTGAATGTAAAGGTGAGAGTAAACCTGTAAAAGATGTGAGTAGTACATCGGAAGCGTCGAGGAAAAAGCGCCTTAAGGAGGTACAGATTGAAAATTGTGCGTTAGTAGCGTTAATAGATTCGGGTAGCGATTTGAATTTAATACGAGCAGATCATTATGTAAAAATTGGCGCGCCTAGACTAAATAATAAGATTTTGCAATTTCGCGGCGTTGCGGTGGAAAGCCATCATACGTTAGGAGTGTTTTCAACACACATAACGATAGATCATGTAGTGTATCCAATAGACATACATGTTGTACCTGACGTGTTGACGTCACACAGTTTAATAATTGGTACAGATTTTCTAGACTCCGTAGAGCTAGTTATGAAAGGGGGAGAAATTTCTATTAGGAAGCTAGACGTGCCGGAAGTGTATAGCATTAGTGTTGAACCTGCAGTGAATGGAGTGGATTTGTCGCATATTACAGTTCCTGAGCATAGAGAGGCAATAGAAGTTATAGTCGAAAATTATAAGCCTAATAAAACACGCGAAGTAGGGGTTACGATGAACATTATTCTCACTGATGATGTGCCTGTTTATCAAAGACCGCGAAGATTGTCTCCTAAGGAGAAAGCAATAGTCGATGAACAAATGAAGATGTGGTTAGAGAATGGGATTATACGACCGTCTCACTCGGATTATGGGAGTCCGATAGTGTTGGTGGTTAAAAAAGATGGTACAGTTAGAATTTGCATTGATTTTAGGTACCTGAATAAGAAAATAGTGAAGGACAGGTACCCTTTGCCGTTAATAGAAGACGAGTTAGATTCACTACAGGGCGCGAAAGTATTTAGCACGCTTGATTTAAAAAATGGGTTTTTCCATGTGCCCATTGAAGAAAGTAGTCAAAAGTATACCGCTTTTGTTGTACCCAACGGCCATTACGAGTTTTTGAGAGTGCCTTTCGGACTCTGTAATTCGCCAGCCGTTTTCCAGAGGTTCATACATGCCGTATTCAGACAATTAATAGCGGCAGGTATGGTTCGCGTTTACATGGATGATATAATAGTTCTAGCTAATGATGTTGTAAGTGCAATTGCAAACCTTGAAACTGTATTGGGTGTAGCGAGTCAATACGGATTAGTAGTGAATTGGGGTAAATGTAATCTTTTGCAAACGAGGGTGGAATACTTAGGGCATATTGTCGAAAATGCTTGCATTCAGCCGTCAGAACATAAAACTAGAGCCGTTATTAAATTCCCGAAACCTCAGTGTGTGAAGGACGTTCAGAGCTTTTTAGGCCTAACAGGATATTTTAGAAAATTTATCCATCGTTATTCGGTTATAGCGCGCCCAATGTCGGATTTGTTGAGAAAGGATGTTAAGTTTAGGTTTGGTGCGTTGGAACTGGAAGCGTTTAATAAATTGAAGTTAATGTTGAGTACTGCACCGGTATTAAAATTATATCGTTCGGGCGCCGAGACAGAGTTGCACACTGATGCGTCTGGTTTAGGATATGGAGCGATTTTATTGCAGCGCGATACCGAGGATGGTGCCTTGCATCCCGTGTATTATGCGAGTGGGAAAACTACGCCTCCCGAGGAGAAATACCCGAGTTATGAACTTGAAGTCTTAGCGATCATAAAATCCTTGAAAAAGTTTCGAGTTTACCTGTTAGGAATTTCATTTAAAATTGTTACCGATTGTCAAGCGTTTACGTTGACAATGAATAAGAAAGATTTGTGCGTGCGAGTAGCTAGATGGGTTCTTCTTCTCCAGGAATTCCAGTATACGATTGAGCATAGGCCGGGTAGAAGTATGGTTCATGTCGACGCCCTGAGTAGAAACCCGTTGCCTACGATTATGCTGGTAGAGGAAGATGACGACGGAATTATTGTCAGGTTGCGTGAAGCTCAACGAGGAGACGATGAATTGCGGAAAATTTGTAACAACATTGAGCAATATCGAAAGAATGGCTATGTTGTAAGTCGTGACGTGTTGTACAGAGTGGTAAATGACACCCCGCTGGTGGTGGTACCTAAACCAATGCAGGTACAGGTAGTCCGCCGGGTGCACGAACGCGGTCACTTTGGAGTGATTAAGACTGAGGCGTTATTAAAGCGAGATTATTGGTTTAAGGAAATGCGTCAGAAGGTAGAAAAAGTCGTACGAAATTGTATAAATTGTATTCTAGCCGAGCGGAAACATGGTAAGCAAGAGGGGTTTTTGTATAGTATTGATAAGGGGGAAGTGCCGTTTGATACGTACCACGTTGACCATCTTGGACCGTTGCAGTCTACGAAGAAATCTTATCGACATATTTTCGCTGTTATTGATGCGTTCACAAAGTTTGTTTGGTTGTATCCGACAAAGTCGACGAGTTCCGCTGAAGTCATTGACCGTTTAAGGAAGCAGTCCGTAATTTTCGGTAATCCCAAGCGAATTATTTCCGATCGCGGTACGAGTTTTACGTCTGACGCCTTTCAGGATTATTGTAAAGAGGAAGGGATTTGTCACGTGTTGATAACAACGGGGATGCCGCGAGCGAACGGGCAGATAGAAAGGGTCAATAGGACGCTCATATCGTTGCTGACCAAATTAGCTGCGCCGAAGCCGGAGGAGTGGTACAAATACCTTGAAACGGCTCAAAAATATCTGAACGCGACACCGAGTAGGAGTACCAATACAACGCCTTTTCGTTTGTTGTTCGGTACACATATAAGAATGCGTGAGGATCCTGAGATCAGAAAGTTGATAGAGGGTGAGTGGATCGCTATGTTTCAAGAAGAGCGTGACGAGATGCGGTTACGAGCGAAGGGGAAAATCGCGGAGGTTCAAGCGCAGAACAGAAAATCGTTTGACAAGAATCGCAAGGAGGCCACGGAGTACAGGCAGGGCCAGCTGATAGCAATTAAAAGAACGCAAGCCGGCCCAGGCTTGAAGTTCCATGCGAAGTATTTTGGGCCTTACTGCATAAAAAGGGTATTGAGGAATAACCGTTACGTGGTGGAAAAGGTTGGAGAACACGAGGGTCCCCGGATGACGTCTACGGCAGCCGACCACATGAAGCCGTGGGTCACCGACGAGGAAGACGACCTGTCCGAGGATAGCGAATCAGTGTAGGGTAAAACCAAGGACATCTGAGGGCAGATGTCATATCAGGATGGCCGAATGTAGTATCGGAATAAGTTCAGTGAGACGTTGAGAACCTCGGAGGAGACAGGCCCGTTGGGGAAAACCCAACGCGTCACCAGGCCCAGCGACGCGCGCAAGGGTTTGTCGGGGCGAGAAAGCGCGCGGCGAAGCGATGTCCATATTTGGGCATGAGGGCGACTTGGAAAGCGTGCGTGGTGGGGGTGTAGCGTCCTTTTTCGCAAAGGCGAGCTTTCCGGAAAAAGGGCAGAGTTGGAACAACCGGCGGAGCGTATAGATGTACTGAGTCGTTGTGTGGAGTCGAGTTGTTTGTGTCGTAGTCAGGTCACCCTGTATTAGCTTTAGTTTCTTTCAATCTTGTATATATCTTTCCTGTTTATATTAAATATATTATTTTATCCCACATAAGGGTATAAGGGTAAAGGGTAAAAGTTATAACGGTATATAAGGGTAAAGGGTGCAAGGGTAAAGGGTGCAAGGGTAAAGGGTGCAAGAGTAAAGGGTGCAAGGGTAAAGGGTGCAAGGGTAAAGGGTGCAAGGGTAAAGGGTGCAAGGGTAAAGGGTGCAAGGGTAAAGGGTGCAAGGGTAAAGGGTGCAAGGGTAAAGGGTGCAAGGGTAAAGGGTGCAAGGGTGCAAGGGTGCAAGGGTGCAAGGGTGCAAGGGTGCAAGGGTAAAGGGTGCAAGGGTAAAGGGTATAAGGGTAAATGGTGATAGGTGTAACGGTATATAAGGGTATATAAAGGTATAAGGGTATAAGGGTATATGGGTATACGGGTATATAAGGGTGTAAGGGTATATATAAGAGTATAAGGGTATAAGGGTAGGTACATAAGAGTATAGGGGTATATAAGGGTATATACTCTGCGGAATGATCCCGAGAGTCGACGAACGAAACATGTGTGCGAATCTGATAGGTGTGTGTGTAACGCGTAGTATACGTATTTGGTTGACGAAACTTATTTCGTTGACGAAATTTTCGACTGGAGAAGAAAAATTTTTCTTATACCAGAAATGACATTTCCATGAGACGATATTACGATATCTCTAGCATGCGTGGACCGATTTTATTGAAATTGGTCTTATTCGAAAGCTGATATGCGGTTAACACAAGAAAAATGCCTTTAAATTTAGAAAATATTGCAGGCGTAATAAGATATAATGAAATAAGTGTCAGAATGCCTCCGCGACGAGTAAAGATACACGGTAGCGGCAGGGACAGTTCGATCGACATATACAGGGTGTTTTTTTTTTTCATGTACTTGGCGTCGAGACGCTACCGCGTCTCTAGATATTGCGAAGAAACCCTAAAGAACGTCATTTCAAGACAAAATGGAAATTGAATAGCAAATTAGTGAGTTATTAAAAGCAGATTTGATAGAAGAATCATGCAGTCCTTATGCAGCTCCAGTCTTACTGGCATATAAAAAAGAAGAAGGAAAAAAATCACGTTTATGCATTGACTATACAGAATTTAATAAATCACTTGTACCAGAGAGTCAACCGTTTCCCAGGATTGATGACTTAACGGTCCACGCCAGAGATTGTAAACTCTTCACAAAAATAGATGTAAATTCGGCGTTCTGGTCGATACCAGTGCGCGAAAAAGACAGATATAAAACAGCATTCGTGACACACAATGGTCATTGGCAATGGAAGCGCCTACCATTTGGCCTAAAGACCTCACTAGCGATTTTCCAAAGAGTTTTATCTAGTATTTTGAGAAAATACGGTTTGGGAAATTTTGCTGTAAATTACATCGATGACGTGTTAACAGGGTTGCCAGATCTCCGGCATTCAGCCGGAGTCTCAGGTTTTAGACCCTTGTCTCCGGCCTTAGGCAGGCACAATAAGAATCTCCGGCTGAATAGAGGCTATGTTGCAGCACAGTGATGCCAGAATGAGGACGGGAGCGCTCGAGAATTTCCCCCACCACGCATGCACACTACGCCGGAGCTGCGTGTCCGTGAGCTCGGCGCTTCGGACAACGTCGGGAAGACGAGAGAGAAAACGAATGTGTCTTTCTCTCTCGCTCTTGAAACCAAGCGATACGCGGCCGTACGCGACTTCACGAGTGCCTCGACATCCACTGTTCACTTTCTGACATATGCATAATACTTTTGTAATGAAAAAAAAATTTGGAAAAATTTTTGTTACGGAAATCACGTTTTAAGGGGTCATGCTCAGTCAGGAGGCCGAAAAAGAGTGGTCTTTGGAAATTTTGTTACTCAAAAACTATAACACATTTCTCAAAAAATCTGTTTTCCTTTTAAGGGTTGCATTTAGTACCGTGCATCGTAATTTTTTTATTTAAAAATACTTATCAATAACTAAGTTATTGTCCATCACTCGAAGGTTCTCTCAAATAAAAGGCTTCTGCGGTGATCAAAATATTTAAAAAACCTTTCGACCGATTTACTTCAAATTTTACAAGCTTACTATAGAAACAATAAACTAGTCTTTGAACGAAGGATTTTTTTATCCGATGCTTAGTTTTCTTTTAATTGACGATTTGCGATGACCAATTTATGATAAAAATTGAAACTTTGACTTTAAACATCAGCCATTTTTTCCCAAATCAATGTTTCGAAAAATCCTTCGTTCAAAGACTAGTTTATTGTTCCTATAGTAAGCTTGTAAAATTTGAAGTAAATCGGTTGAATGGTTATTTAAATATTTTGGTCACCGCAGAAGCCTTTTATTTGAGAGAACCTTCGAGTGATGGACAATAACTTAGTTATTGATAAATATTTTTAAATAAAAAAATTACGATGCACGGTACTAGATGCAATCCTTAAAAGGAAAAAAGATTTTTTGAGAAATGTGTTATAGTTTTTGAGTAAAAAAATTTCCAAAGACCACCCTTTTTTCGGCCTCCTGACTGAGCATGACCCCTTAAGACCTCCTGATCACGTTTTGACTATTTAGAAAAGAGCTCTTTTTTAAATATCTCATGTATTTGTTAACACGATTACGTTTAAACGGCAAAATGGATTTCAATGAAACTTTATATTCTTATCTTAAGATCCGTTTAGATCACGAAAAATGATAATTACCCGTTATGGTTCTTCGATCTTTCAGATATACAAACTAAATTCTACATAAAAAAAATTAAATAAAGTTCTTCTGTAACTTCTTTAACAAAGAAAAGTGTACATTCATAATTGAGGCATTTGATGGAAAAAGGGCACATACGACAAAATGCCATTTCAAGAAAATCGATTTCAAAGTTTTCATTCTAGTACCTATGACTTAATAAAGAGTAATGCAATTCAATCAATTTTTTTTAAGGATGTAGTTACCGTGTTCTGAATACAGAAGTAGTCATGATTTAAAAATGGTATGTGTCTTTATTTATAAGTTTTAAACAAGTGGTTTATGTGCCCTTTTTCCGTAAATGTGGTAAAGTCGTAACAAAATTTCTCCTTTGTTTAATTATTTAAATATAATTTTGTTTGCTTACTTCGTTGCATATTTTTTATACATTGCTTAAATCAAAAATATAAAATGAAGCACAAACAGAAACGAAAAATGTTATGTTTTACGTAAGTATTAGTTTCTTCGATTTTTTGCAGCAGGCTGTCTTACAAATCAATTTTTTCTTTCCTAAATTAGCTTCTTTCCTTGCGGATTCGGTACTCGCCACACTTTCTATATTTCCTCGCTTACAGAAAGTCCTCTATGAAATAAAAGTACTTATTGCACGACAGTACGGTAGCGCGACCGCTCAGCGACTATGTACATAGCTGCGTGTCGACCACGCTACATAATAAAGCAGCATTTAGCTAATCTGAACGCGAGAGAAGTAATGTCCTGGATATATTATATATATAACATATACCTGAGTTAATTTAAACGATTTCAGGAAAAAGGGCACATAGGCCTATCTCATTTCAGTAAAATTGGAGATCAGTTGGTGAGTAGTACTCTTTGTTTCGCCACGGTCTGCATGTTTTTGGTGAATTCGGATCTGTCTTGTTGGAAGTGGAGTATGTAATTACTCACCACCTGGTCTCCAATTCTACTGAAATGACGGTTAAATGTCGCGAAGCGCAAGTTGCGCCGACTGCGCGCCCCCCACGAAACGCATCGACACATAAACATAAATAAAGCATACGTGACCACAGATCGCGATTCGCGCGGATCTGACCGTCAAATGTACTTGACGAAAACCAGGCCCGAGCGAACCCTCGAAACGGGAAACGAAAAGAATAGATAGGAAATAAAAGAAATAACAGCAAGACAATGGTGACAGTACC
The DNA here is from genome assembly GCA_963971345.1 of Andrena flavipes. Taxonomy (NCBI): domain Eukaryota; kingdom Metazoa; phylum Arthropoda; class Insecta; order Hymenoptera; family Andrenidae; genus Andrena; species Andrena flavipes. Next base: position 36,039,962 of record OZ020480.1, read on the forward strand.
GAACTGCCACAGATGCATTTACCAGTTACCTTTCTCTCCTATTCTTGTACAATAATTCCTTTATACCTATTTACACATTTTAGTGTACAACATGTATCGAGATGTTAGCTTTGCATAACCAATTGTTTACATTTCCCTCCCGATGGAAGAGACCACCACTTTCCCGTAGTTTCCATCGAGCGGTAACGTGCACGCTGCGCGTAATTAATTTGTAAATAGTGCGTGATTCTTTGTCGCAACTTGATATACTTATCGAAAAATCTAGCAAGAAATGATGATTACGTTTAGATTTTAGATTTCAGATCATACTCTGAAAAAATATTTTTTATCGAAGGTTTCTACAGCGTGCAAGGTACTGCCCAAGAGTGAATTCTAATTTTAACAAAGTTCACCAATGTACAGTATCAAAATATTCGTCTTTTAATAAAAAAATTCATTTTAAGGTTTGAGAAATAGAAATAGCTCAAATAAAAAGGGCGGAAATTTAAAATGAACACAAGAAATTGAGGCATTGGATGGAAAAAGGGCACATAAGCCTATGTGCCCTTTTTCCTGAAATCGTTTAAATTAACTCAGGTATATGTTATATATATAATATATCCAGGACATTACTTCTCTCGCGTTCAGATTAGCTAAATGCTGCTTTATTATGTAGCGTGGTCGACACGCAGCTATGTACATAGTCGCTGAGCGGCCGCGCTACCGTACTGTCGTGCAATAAGTACTTTTATTTCATAGAGGACTTTCTGTAAGTGAGGAAATATGGAAAGCGTGGCGAGTATCGAATCCACAAGGAAAGAAGCTAATTTAGGAAAGAAAAAATTGATTTGTAAGACAGCCTGCTGCAAAAAATCGAAGAAACTAATACTTACGTAAAACATAACATTTTTCGTTTCTTTTTGTGCTTCATTTTATATTTTTGATTTAAGCAATGTATAAAAAATATGCAACGAAGTAAGCAAACAAAATTATATTTAAATAACTAAACACTTTGAAATCGATTTTCTTGAAATGGCATTTTGGCGTATGTGCCATCAAACTTTTTCCATCAAATGCCTCAATTATGAATGTACATTTTTCTTTGTTAAAGAAGTTACAGAAGAACTGTAACATTTACTTACCCGAACGGGTAATTATCATTTTTCGTGATCTAAACGGATCTTAAGACAAGAATATAAAGTTTCATTGAAATTCATTTTGCCGTTTAAACGTAATCGTGTTAACTACATGAGATATTTAAAAAAAACGCTCTTGTAAATAGTCAAAACATGATCAGGAGGTCTTAAAACGTGATTTCCGTAACAAAAATTTTTCCAAATTTTTTTTCATTAGGGACATTTCACGCCAAATCGGACACTTTTTTGAGTAACATTTCGGATGTCTCTCAAAATTGAATATGTTGTAGTCTTTAGGGATGTATAAACATATGTCGAAGGATTTTTGAAAATTTTGAAAAATGTAGATTTTACAGCTGTTTGAAGGTAAGTGCTAACTTTTTTTCAATAAATTATAGCTATGGAAGTAGTAAAAGGATGGAGTTGAAATTTATGGTGCTTATAGAGAAGACATTGAAGTTTTAAGAAAAAATTATTTCAATTTAAAAAAAAAATAATTTGAACCATTTCTGTGCAATTATTATAAACAAATGCAGTTTTTTAACATCGGGCGCGATTTTAAAAAACTGGAAAAAAATTAGAATATAGTTCTATCCATCCCCTTCATGGTCCAATTGTCAAAAATATGGACATTTTAATATTAGCCCTGTAAAAATTGCCGAAAGTCGACGCCGCGTGCGGGCGGACTGCCGCGGCAGGCGCGTCGTCGCCGGTAGCCTCGACGACTCCAGCGGGCGAACGTGCGTTGCTATCTGCAACCAAGGTGACTATCAACCGACATTATTCTAAATGATCTCCGAATATTTGCAAGATTTAAAGCGATTAATAAATATTGGTAACTCACTCTTTGTCAATGGTACTTATTGATGAAAACATTTCAGTTGCCATTGTCCAATGGAAACCACGAGAAGGTGGTGAGTTTTCTTCCATCGGGATGGGATGGGATATCATGCGAAATTGGATTAAATTTTGCTGTAAATTACACTTTACAAATTACATTATTGGATTCTACCATATCAATGAGTTTGTACTATAGTACAAACACAAAAATTGTAAAAGTTATGAATTAATTAATTCTAGATCTGGTTATTCATTCCATTATACACGCATGATATCCCATCCCATCCCGATGCACAGTGGGGAAATTTCGTGATTTTATGGCCAAAACCACAAAAATGAAATTTTTTAATTTTACAAATTTAATACAAATGTCAATTGAAGAACTATATCCATTTTCGTGGTCAAAACCTCAAAACTTATTTTTAATATATAACATTCGGCACTTTTACGTTTTGATATATAAGAAATATATAAGAAACTAAATTATCCGAGAAATAGCAAATACAAAAATTACGAACGATAAATATTTGTTTATTATTTACATTGATGAATATTTACTATGAAATTATATAGCCTTAAATGTAGTACTCCCAGTCGGAATCGCTTTTTCCTATGTCCTATGTCTGTTACAGTGCAGCAGGGCATGGAAAAAGGTTTATTGCTTCTGATGACAATCTTTTTAATTTTTTTTTCAATAAGTTTTCTTAGATTTATTCCGTGCTTTTTGAGCTTCCTCCGAAAGCTGTCCAATTGGGACAGCTTTTTCGATTATGTGAGGACCATGAATTAAAATTTTGGGCAGAGTAGTAGGCATCATGTACCAAGGAAATAATGCAACAAATAATTTTGCCGTTTCTATAGCATACATTTGACATTTTTTAACATCTACTGCGTAGCCACTTGATAATACTTGTAAAATAACATGAAATCTATTAACAATATTTATGTCATATGTTATACAAAACACACTGGGTCGTGTTTGAAAAAATGCATACAATTACAAGATTAGCAGCTATTAGCAGTTAATAATTGCATGTATAGAATCAAAATAGCCCAACACAAAATAGGAATGAAAATCATTGCAGGATATTATGGGACATATAAGTATTTTATGTATTGAAAATTGATTCTTATATGAAAACGTTATTTCTAAAACACTACTTTCAAAATTGTATAAATTACGAATTAAAAACCGAATCATAATTATTTTGAAGACAAAAGGATATCTTACGCACCACCAGGAATTGAATCCATACCTTCAAATTATTTTCAGAACTTTGAATAACATAATATAAGTGTTTGAAGCAATTTGAAAATCTGGGTAGTTCTTTGCGGTCGGTCTAACCTCACATAAACATAAACATTTGTGCGTCTGTACGAGCTTTGTATTAAAATATTTAACAGTAAAATTGGAAGCATTTGATGCACATATTAGTTCTTTAATTGACAATTGCATTTATTTTGTAGAATTCACAAAATTTGTTTTTGAGGTTTTGGCCATAAAATTGCAAAAATTTTCCACTGTGCGATGGAAGAAAACTCACCACCTTCTCGTGGTTTCCATTAGACAATCGCAACTGAAATGTTTTCATCAATAAGTGTGCTACCCCGCGAGGGAATGAAATACCTTTTGTTCGTTGCTATTAACTATTTATTTATTCACGGGGTTTACATCTTTTATATATTATAAACTGTCGGCGTTTGAACGATATACTCTACTACACACGGCTACACAACGTCGATGCCACTCCGGTCCGTATACATGGCCGGTTCGTCCTCAACTGACGCCGCGTGTTTACAATCGTCTCCTGGCGATGTCGTATTCACCTTTAGTCACCGGTCTCCACATTCCGTCCATCCTTCTGAGTTTCAGTGGTGTCAGCTTGGCTTCATTTGTGTCATTTTCTTGTTCGCTTGGTACTATTTCGTTGTCGTCTATTTTAGTCGTTGTCGTGTCCTCAGATAGGTCTGTGTCCTGGGCTAGCGATGAAGTTTCTTGTGGACTATTTGATTTTTCTTCATTTGGTTCCGGAAGTTTCTTTACATGAGTAACATGGCGCCTAATCACCTTCTCGTCTTTCCTCAGAGTTAGTTCGTTTCCATTCCTTTCTATTACCTCATATTCCTCGTTGTTATATCTCGCAGCTAATTTATGTGGGATTGTCATATTTTGTACCAATACTTGGTCTCCCCTTTTAATACCGGAGGTCTTGGCCCCTCTTGCTTTATCTGCCTTTTCTTTACCCTTTTGTTTGTTGGTTATATCGTTATCTCGAGCTTCTTCATTAATCTCGTCTCCAATAATATCGGCTACCGAAGGAATCTTATCCCGAATATTTCGGTGAAACAGCAATTCTGATGGCGTCTTTCCAGTCGTTCCATGAGGTGTGACATTGTGGATTAACGTAAACTTTTGTAGCTCTGTCCGATAATCGGTGTTATTCGTGTGACAAATTTGTAAACGTTTTAATATTGCTTTGTTCATATTTTCAACCTCTCCATTTGCTTGTGGCCAATAAGGTGGTGTTTGAATTAATGTAACATTGTGATCGCTGCAAAATTGCTTGAATACTTGGCTTGCAAACTGTGGCCCATTATCAGCCCTGATCGACTTTGGAATGTCTAGTCGTGAAAACATTTCTGTTAAATGTCCAATGATAATGGCCGACGTCGTTGATTGTAGGAACTTAATTTCTTGGTATCTTGAGTAGTAGTCTACTATAACCAATATCATTGCTTTATTAGGTAATGGCCCCATAAGGTCTATAGCCAGACATTGCCACGGACCGTCTGGGAATTTGTGTCTTGCCATTGGTGGTGGTTTATTGGGGTTTGAGACAAGTAGGCAGTTTCTGCATCGTTTCACAAACTGTTCTGCCTGTCTATCGATAAGCGGCCACCACACTTTGGCTCTTAATCGCCGTTTCATCATTGTCTCCCCTGGATGTCCCTCATGAGCTAATTCGAGTACTTGATGCCGTAAGGATTCTGGAATTACGATTCTATTTCCACGTAATATAATGGGGCCCAGTGTTGTTAATTCCATTCTAAAAGGAAAGTATACGTTTTTGTCTGCTACTTCCCATGCATCGCTATTAATTTTGGTCACCGCGTCAGATAAGATTGCATCCCTCCTGCTTTCTGAGACTACTTGAGATATCGCCATAGCTTTGTGTGTGTTTCTTTCCAATATTGTAAAGATATGACGTTCGCCTTCTTTGTCGAATGATTTTTCATTTGTTAACTGACACAATCTCGACACTGAGTCCGCTATATTGAGTTTCCCCGGTTGATAAATAACTTTGAATTTGAAAGACTGCAGCCGAAGTACCCATCGTTCGATGCGTGCGGGTGGTTTGGATGTTGGTTTAAATATGGCTTCCAGTGGCTTATGGTCAGTGACAAGTTCAAATGTTAATCCTGCTAAATAGATGTGAAATCGTTCTACAGCCCATACTAGGGCTAAGCTTTCTTTTTCCGTTTGAGAATATCTGCGTTCCACGTTTGATAGACTTTTGCTTGCGAACGAAATGACTTTCGGACACTGCTGCTCATCGAACTGTAACAGAACTGCTCCCAAAGCGACAGGGCTTGCATCTGCCACGAGGCGAGTTCTCCTTTGTGGATCAAAATATGCTAATGTTGGGAGTTTAGCTAATTCCTCTTTCAGCTTGTTAAAATGTCTCTGTTGATCTTGTGACCATACAAATCTTACATCCTTCTTTGTTAGCTGACGAAGAGGTTCAGTCATACTACCTACGTCGGGAATAAATTTCCCTAGATATGTCACCATGCCCAGAAAGCTTCGTACTTCCTCTTTATTAGTTGGAGCACGAAAATCTAGGATGGTTTTAACCTTTCTCTGATCCGCGTCTATACCTTTATCGGATAACTTATGCCCTAGGAAATCCAATTCCTTAACTTTCATTGTACATTTGGCCTTATTTAAGAGTACATTATTATGTTGAAATACTTTTAGTACTTGTTCCAGGCATGTATCATGTTCGGCTTCGGAGCGTCCATAAACAATTATATCATCTAGGTAATTCAAACAATTCTTGCACGATGCTAACAATCCTTCGAAAATTCGTTGGAATATTTCAGGGGCTGAATTTACGCCAAACATTAAGCGTTTATAGCGAAACATGCCTTTGTGTGTGATAAAAGTAGTGTTTGGACAGCTTTGTTCATGTAATTCTAATTGGTGGTATGCGTTTGTTAAGTCCAATCGAGAGAAATATTTTGCATTTCTCAGTTTAGTTATGAACGAATCGAATATGGGTAGTGGATACATTTCTCTTAAAATAGCTTCGTTGGCTTTTCGCATGTCCACGCATATACGAATCTCGCCATTCGGCTTAAATATTACAACTATGTTTGATACCCACTCACTGGGTCTCATTACTCTTTCGATTATGTCACTTTGTAAGGCTGCCTGTAGTTTTTCCTCTACCTGTTTTTCTACGGATATTGGCACCCGTCTCAGTGGTTGTTGTACTGGTTTTACATGGGGGTTGATAGTTAGTTTTACGATGACATCTTTTACTTTTGGGAAGGCAGCAACTTTGTCTACATTATTTATATTCAGTCCCAACTTTAAGATTCCTAACTTCTTGGCTGTTTCCTTTCCTAATAGGGAAATCTCACCTTTATCCACCACATAAAAGGGACAAATCGTTTCTGGTGTGTTTGGAATGTTGACGGTTGTCTCGAATCGGTGTCTTATTTTTAGGGGTTGACCGGTTGCATATGGTTTGAGCGTATCTGAGCTTTGTGAATCGATTCCCCATATTATCGCCTCTTTTTGTGTTAGTGTTTCCCAGTCATCACCTTTGATTATATTGACCTTAGAACCTGAGTTAATTAGGAAAGTTATCGGTACTCCCCCTACCAAGCATTCAATAAGTTCCTCCTGAGTCGTAGAATAATTTGTTTTAGAGGAATTGTTTATTTTGAAACAGTCAAACTTTCGGATATTGTCTCCTGTGTGTCGTGACTCAGTATCCGATCCGTCTGCTTCGACTAGATTTATTCCAGATTTGAAACGTTTCTGCCTATTATTGGCGGCTTTATAAGGCGCTGGTCTCTTTGTTTGTCTTGTTCTGCAATAGAATGCGAAATGTCCTTGTAATCCACATTTTCGACATTTCGCGTTTCTTGCCGGGCAGTCGCTTGCATTTGCCAGATGTCCTAACTTGCCACATCTTGTACATCGTTCGTGTATTTTATTCTTCTGTAGTGAAACTTTGTTAATAGGGAAGCTTGAAGTACTTGGTCCATTATCAGCGACATTCATCGTTTTTGACTGGTTTTTGATCTGTTCGTGAACTTGGCATAGCTCGATAATTTCATCCAGTGATCGTTCTTTTTCTAGCAGTTTCTTTTTTAGCTCGAGAGGAGCCCAACTATCAATAATTTTGTCCTTCATGTTTATTTCTGCAGCTTCTTGGGAATTGTTGCCAAATGTACATTTTGCTGCCTGTTGTCGAATTTTCAGTAGAAATTTATTAAAATTTTCCTCGTCTCCTGGCTTGAGGTTTCGGAATACATGACGTTCGAATGTTGAATTTTGTTTTGGTGAAAAATACTCTGTTAATTTTTCAATCAACGTCTTGAAAATGTCGTCATCTCCCCCCTCAGTAACTGTTACTATGGCTCCGGGAATGTTGTATGCTACCTCCTGTAGTTCTGTTCCTCCCAAATGTAAGAGCTTGTTTCTCTTTTTCACAACATCCGTTATCTCTTCTGCCGCCAAGTATAACTCCAAGGACCGTACCCACTTTCCCCATTCTGTTCTGATTAAGGCTTTGTCTATAGTATCGCATGCGAATGCCTTAATGCCCGAGTCTGTCATTGTGATAGTATTCCCTTGATTATTTCTTTTTTTTCTTCTTTATTTTATGGTTCACAACCTTTCTTTATCATGACTCAAAGCCGCTCCCTATTGTGGCTCACAGCCTCTTTTTATTGTGGCTCGCAGCCTTTCTTTACTATGGCTCACAGCCTCTCTTTATCGTGACTCAAAGCCACTCCCTATTGTGGCTCACAGCCTCTCTTTATTGTGGCTCGCAGCCTTTCTTTACTATGGCTCACAGCCTCTCTTTATCGTGACTCAAAGTCACTCTCTATTGTGGCTCACAGCCTCTCTTTATCGTGACTCAAAGTCACTCTCTATTGTGGCTCACAGCCTTTCTTTACTATGGTACTTACCAATTAACAAAACTAAGGGTCCGACAAAAGAAAATTCCTCGTCGCCAATTTGTGCTACCTTCTACCCTGAAATACCTTTTGTTCGTTGTTATTAACTATTTATTTATTCACGGGGTTTACATCTTTTATATATTATAAACTGTCGGCGTTTGAACGATATACTCTACCACACACGGCTACACAACGTCGATCCCACTCCGGTCCGTATACATGGCCGGTTCGTCCTCAACTGACGCCGCGTGTTTACAATCGTCTCCTGGCGATGTCGTATTCACCTTTCGTCACCGGTCTCCACAATAAGTACCATTGACAAAGAGTGAGTTACCAATATTTATTAATCGCTTTAAATCTTGCAAATATTCGGAGATCATTTAGAATAATGTCGTTATCACGTTCGCCCGCTGGAGTCGTCGAGGCTACCGGCGACGACGCGCCTGCCGCGGCAGTCTGCCCGCACGCGGCGTGGACTTTCGGCAATTTTTACAGGGCTAATATTAAAATGTCCATATTTTTGACAATTGGACCATGAAGGGGAAGGATAGAACTATATTCTAATTTTTTTCCAGTTTTTTAAAATAGCGCCCGATGTTAAAAAACTGCATTTGTTTATAATAATTGCACAGAAATGGTTCAAATTATTTTTTTTTTAAATTGAAATAATTTTTTCTTAAAACTTCAATGTCTTCTCTATAAGCACCATAAATTTCAACTCCATCCTTTTACTACTTCCATAGCTATAATTTATTGAAAAAAAGTTAGCACTTACATTCAAACAGCTGTAAAATCTACATTTTTCAAAATTTTCAAAAATCCTTCGACATATGTTTATACATCCCTAAAGACTACAACATATTCAATTTTGAGCCACATCCGAAATGTTACTCCAAAAAGTGTCCGATTTGGTGTGGAATGTCCCATTACAAGAGTATTATGCATATGTCAGAAAGTGAAAAATGGATCTGGAGGCACTCGAGAGTCGCGCACGGCCGCGTGTCGCTTGGTTTCAAGAGCGAGAGAGAAAGACACACATTCGTTTTCTCTCTCGTCTTCCCGACATTGACCCAAGCGCCGAGCTCACGGACACGCAGCTCCGGCGTAGTGTGCATGCGTGGCGGGGGAAATTCTCGAGCGCTCCCGTCCTCATTCTGGCATCACTGAGCCAATGAAGCGGCGGACATGCAACGGATGAGGAAAACTCTAGTTGTGTGCGCTTCGGCCCTAAAAGTAAATTACCACGGCGCGTGGCTTAGCAAGTCGGCTCGGCCAGTCCAGGATCGCAGAGTCGACTTGGTGAGCGCGAGTCGACGAGCCACGCGCCGTGGAACTTCACCTTAACGGTACGAGCCTACACGCACACTACTAGAAGTTTCCATATCTGTGGCATGCCCGCCGCTTCATTGGCTTCGAGCACCCCCTTCCACGCAGCACGTAGAAGACGCTATGGAGGCTAGCGTCCTCGGACCGCCTACCTGGACCTGACTGACTTAAACTATGAGGAAGTTTGTGATATAGCTAAAAGTTTGTGGTAGAATTGCGACAATTATATTAATTTTGATAAACTTTACAGCGAAATCTGTAATTTAAACAAGATTCTCCCAACCTTAAAAAATAAAGATGATATAATTAAAAATTGGATCCAAATTTTCAAAAGCAGTCAGTTCCCGATTTTATTTAAAATAGTGCAACCAATTCTCTCTATTTCTGTCAGTTCGGCCAATGTCGAAAGAATCTTTTCCCTTATGGCCTGGACAGATAACCGAAACAGAATGAATGTCGATTTAGTGAAAGCAGAACTTATAATAAAATCAAATTTGAAATATAATTGTCAAACATTTTTCGAACACAGTTCAAAAAATAAAAAACTATTAAAATCTGTACTGAGTTCAAATAAATATTCATAATACTTTTATTACAATTATTATGATTACTCCTTTATAATAATTCATTATAATGAGTTTTAGATGCCTGTTTTTCTATTAGCCCTTATTTTCTCTCATCCCCCCCCCACTAACCCCCCACTCCGCGCAATTGAAATCTCCGGCAAAAGGTCAGACCTGATCTAGCAACCCTGCGTGTTAATATATTCAAAAACATATGAGGAGCATCTAAAACACGTTCAATTAACATTGAAAGCACTGCTAGATGCAGGTTTCAAATTGAATAAAGTAAAATGCAAATTTGCACAGAGAAAAATTATCTATCTGGGTCACGAAATAGGTGAAAATTACGTAAGGCCATTAAATGATAATCTGCAGGCAATAAAAAAATTTCCTATACCGGAAACAAGAAAACATATAAGACAATAGTAGTTAGTCTATGCCGATTCTGGACCAAGTGACGGCGAGGGGGGTGGGGCGGTGCGGGGGGTACCGCGCTCTTCCGCGAGATGGGCGAGGGGTGAGGCGGGGAGGGGGCACCGAGTTCGTGGGCGAGGGGGGCTGACGTCACGGGGGAGGGGGATTCCAAGATGGCGTCGCCTGAGTTCGTGGGCGAGGGGGCTGACGTCACAGGGGAAGGGGGTTTTCAAAATTTTCAAAATGGCGTCGCGCGCGCATGTTGAGTTTGTTGGCGAGGGGGCTGACGTCACGGGGGAGGGGGAGGATTTTCAAAATTTCAAAATGGCATCGCGCGCATTTCGTATTGGCGCCACCTATTGGATGTTTAAGGTACTTTGGGCCCGCGTCGGTATTTGGGCCCGCGTTGGGTAATTTTTCATATTTTTCATGCATTTCGTATAGGCGCCATCTGGTGGATGTTTATGGTACTTTGGGCGCGCGTCGCCGCCGCGCAATCTCTGTACGCGTGCGGGGATCGGTGCGCAGGCGCGACCGCGACCGATTCGTGAAAATTCGAATCGCGTCTTCGATGATGATTTCTGAGAAAGAGGGCGAACCAGGATTTCTGAGAAAAGATAAGGAATCATGGCGCGCGACAGATACAGCGCACGTGCAATGCTTTAAACATAGAGCGATAATCATTGTAAATCAATCATCGCGATAGCCCATGGCATAAACATTGCACCGTGTTTATATCCGGGCAGGATTGAACGCGTTTTTTGGCGCCTACGTGCATGAATCGTGTATACATCTAGCTTTGATTTATTAAAAATTGAATAAACACTACATTGCATTCGATGCTGATTTCTGAGAAATCGTAGAGCGAACCGCGCCATGCCGTGTGTTTATATCTGAGCATTGACTTTTTCCAAGACCATGCCTCTAAAAGTAATAATTATTCGACGTTGCATTCGCGCGAGCAACCGTTATAAACATAGAGCAATAATTATTCGGGGGTAGAGTTCCGAGTATTTTCACGATCGAGGAGGCTGTAAGTCAAACGTATTTGATTCGAATTTACCGCATATTCTCTAACCCTTGTGTGATATACATATACGCAATCACAATTACTGATGTGATATACTCTCACACATTGAAATGCACGTGTGCGTGAATCAGTATAAAATGACGTGGTTCAGTCATGCGGGCTTCATTACACCACGTACACTCGAGTGCCAGCAAGTATCGCTCGCGTCATTTTTCCACCAATAAGAATCATACGTAGTGCATATCAAAATGTACAAACGCAACTTAAACGATTCATACTGCGCATCCGACAACAATGGTGGATTTCCAAATAAACGTCAACAACAACATTTCAATACGAGGTATGTATACGTTACTATACACTTTTCACTTACTTCTTTCACTTTTCACTTACTTCAGTCGCTTACTTCTTTCACTGTAAACGCAAACGATCGAAGTACTAATTTCGTGTACATGTTTCTTACAGTTCTGGATCCACAACGTCAAAAACGTTAAAAACATCAAAACCCTCAATCGTACGGATCCTGGGGCGTGATTACCCACTGACCGCAACAGCTTATAAACGTCTAACTATTGGAATACGCATCGGCATTGATTCGTGCCACGTCGAGATCGCCATAGTCGACAATAAAGGCAGTGAGGTATGTTTTTCAATGTCAACGTGGAAGCTTCTACTTCAAAACGAGGCGGATATACTCCAACGATTACGCAGCAACGCAACATCGCCCCAAACCCACATCGTAATTGATCATTTGCGACTCGAATTCACGCGTATGCACGATGATCAACTTATTAAAATCAGCGATAATCGCGCTGTCGTATATATGACTGAAACAACGATACGAAAACTATTCGCGTACCAATTTTGTATCGAACATATGTATACCTGGTTAGATGAAAATATGTACTCTGTAAGTAGTAAATATGCAACCTTTGTAGAAGTGCTGCGTACCGCTTCCGTATCGACGAATTATGAGAAATTAATTTCCGAAAGCGAGCACTTTGAGCAACATTCATTGATCGATTGTGAATTGTTGGCGTTAGGATTACAATCCATGTTGCGTGATGTATAAATCATGTACCACGATAGTACGTGCATATATATGTTTAATAATAAATGTACAACAATTTTTAAATAAATGTATATATTTTTTCTTTGAAAACAGTATATGTTTATTAATGGACATCCATGCTTACTTAAATTATAAATTCTATATTCGCGTAAAAATAACGTTCGTATGGGAGGGGTATTCTCGCTCGTGGGTAGGGAAATCAGTCGCCGTTGTCGTTGCTCTCATCGCCGCAGCCGCCGTTATATTCGTCGCTATAGAAAACAAAAAAATAATTCTTACATGAGTATTCGTTTCTTTGCATATGACGCTTAAAGTAGATGCAATGTGTGTAGTACTTACATTAGGTGACGCTACGTATGTAATGCCATATTTTCTCGACGTTCTCCAGCGCGCAAACATCGGCGTTATTGTGAAACGCGCATCGAATGGCATTCGTCGAAGACATAGATTTTAGATTAGGAACGTCAGGCATGACGCCACAATAATCGTCGTCAACGTCGTAGCCACCGTCGTCTTCGACAGTTCGAGCGTTGTCGTTGTTGCTGTTGTCGTTGATCTTTCGCGCCGTCAGTTCGTACAAATCGCATACATCCTCAACGATTATGTCAGGTAGCAGTTGCAGCATCCACGTTTTCTTTTCCGCACCTTTCACGATGACGAAGTCAATGTTCGCGAGTACGCTGGTTAGGAGTCCTGACAGTTTGGAGTATGGAACGTAGCCGTCGGACCAGCCAAGCCCGTGATGATGCTTCACGAGCCAAGATGCTTGACGCTGCTCCGACGAACTCAGATGATTCCAGATATATGGTGGTTCGAAGATCCAATGGCTAATCGTCGTTTTATCGTTGTTGCTGTTTACCCGAATCGCGATCTCTTTGGCGACGAAATCGCGTTCGATATTAAAACCTTGCAGATCGACGATAGCGAACATTATTATTCGTTTAGGTAGCACCGTCGGCGATGGTTTCAGAACAGCAACTGAGGTCTTCGGCATCGACGTTTTAAAACAGTAGGAGTATCCGCAGTAGTAGTATTAGTAGTAGTATTAGTAGTAGTAGTAATCGTTTACATACGCACGCTATATCAATTTGCGTACCACGTTGGTTAAAGGGCTGTATTCGACTATACGATCGTGTATTATCAAACAGAAGGCGGTAGTATTAGCGGGAACATTTTCTTTGCATTCGAAATCTATTCGCACGTCCACCGTAGCGCTCTTCAACGACTCGTTTTGCCTAGAACAATCTATGACCGCGATAGGTGCGTATTGTAAGAATTCGACCGCGTTCAGCAACGGTTCTCCGTGACCGTAGTACGATCTGCCGAATTTCGCGTACATATCGTACAGGAGCGCGTATTTATACTTATCGAAATCTAAGTTCAAGTCGTCGTACGGATACGTTTCGGAATTTAGATACAGTCGAACGTTCGTAAGATGATTCGGGTCGAATCCTCCCGCGCATTTATCGGGACGATTCTTTCGATTGGTTTGCATGGCGAATATCACGAATCGAGGTTTCTCAATTTGCGACGTAGCTTTCACGGTCCACGTGTGTTTCGTTGTCGCTTGCAGTAACGGATACTCTTGCAGGCTCCACGAACGGAAACTCATCGCGATCGGCCGACCGGTTTCCAGGATACGCAGCATCGATAGTTTATTCACTTCCTCCAAAACAACGTGGGGCATACGCCACTGCACCTTGCGTATCTCTAGTTTCGGTACCGCAGTGGCGGAGGTGCAGTGCATCGCGTTCGAATCCACTCGTGATCGTATAAGAATCAGCTCGTGGCGAGCGTTCATCACGATGTGTTTGTAATCCTCGCAGAATCCTAATAACACGTTCAGGGGTACGCAGAAATTGAAAGCGCCCGAATGAAAAATGTCTTTATCGTAATCGATGGCATAATTCCAACCGGCATTCGCGAGCACTTTGCTCCTCTCGGTCGACAACGAAACGTAATTTTTCAACGTGGTAGTGATTCCTGGATTTCGGCAACGATCGATCTCGACACCGTTCAATTCGTATCGAATCTCATCGAACATGAACGCAACGCAATTATTGTCGAGAACAGCGGTCGCGGACGTTGCCGGACCTGTCGCGTTCTGCGCTGTCAACGTGCCACGACCTTCGATGTATAGAAAACTTTCGCACGGAAGCGTGTACAGATCTTGCTGCTGTATGGGAATTCTTATCTCGTCGCTGTTGTCGAACGTCGTGTTGGCGTACGGATTATACGTGTGTAACTCGATCTTCGTGATACGATTGTCAAAGGTTGGCGTATTCGCCACATCCAGAATAATCGACATCGTGGTTGCGCGTCTAATAGGCGACGATGAATCCTAGCGATCGTAGGAAACGTGCGTTTTGACGAGTCAACGGCTTGTTTCTCCTTATGGGTCCTCTTCTTATCGATCCACCTGTCCTTATTTTTCTACTTGCACCTATCGATAAAGGGTCGCGCCGATGACGCAAGTCAGCGACGGTAGGAGTAGCAGCGGCAGCGACGATTGATGATTCGTACGTGTGATCTAACACTAACATACTACACACGCGCGCATACACGTGCGGTCACGCTACCTATCCCGCGGACGTCGTTGAACGTGTAAACGAATCGTTATTTCTTCTCCGCGGAAATCTATAGGATGATCGTGTTGATCGACGATGCACAACGTTAGATCGTGTATTGCTCGTGCGACGATCGGCAGGTAAATGACATGTCGCGGAGTTTCCGATATCTTATATCCCGGCGGTACGCGAGGCGAAAATTCGTGAATCGTGTGCACTGGTTTATCGTTGCTGTACGCGCCGGTAGTGACGTTGCACGTTACTCTGATCACGTTAACGTTTATAATATTCACGGGTACGTCGGACTCGTGCCAGATTCTCGGCAATAAGACGCGATTCGGGGAAAATCCTAGCAACGAGCCCACATTGTTCGGTTTCGTAAAGTCTACGAAGAACGAGCAGTGCAGCTCGCTTTTCATGGTGTTGTTGTTAGCTCGTAGCGTTAGAGGGTACTTGTCGTCATCGTCGTTCTCGCTGTTTCCGCGTCTTCGAGGATATCGATCGAGTAATCGTTGCTTCAGATACTCGGCGATAGCGTCTGATTCGTAGGAACCGTGGGGGATCGTAATGCATTCATGAGTGGTGTCGACGATGGTGTTGTTTTCGGTGTCATAATTCACGATGAAATAGAATTTATCGTTGCTGGAGTCGATGTTCGGTATCGTGTGAAACGTCTCCAAGTCCGCGAGTCCTAATTCGTATTGACCGTCGCTCAAATCTATCGGAGGGAAATAGTTTACCGTGAGCACGCTGCTGCGACCCGTTAACGTGAGCGTGAACGACATATCATAGATTACACTCGCGAGACGGAGAGAGGGAAAGTGACGCGCGCTTACGAATACTCGACAATTTATCGATATTATGAGTCTTTATTATAGAAGGTGTGAATTGGCATTACGCATCAATACATTGCAGCATAATCTCAGTACACATATCGTTATTATTAATATATAGGCCATAATTCGATAGACTTTTGCTGTAAAAATTGCATGCACAAGTGTCCGCAATTCATCTCGTCGAAACGTTGAAAACGATTGTGATTGTACGTGATCGTTGTACCACGTCCAAAATAGTAGATCAATTCCGCTGGAGGTCGCAGATTCCCAAAACTATCAAACTACTGTACTCGTGGCCCACATTTCGCGTACGCGACCCAGTGCGTACCGGCACCTCGATTCTCGTCCAGATTCGCGATACCGCATTCGTTGCTCCGTACGCGGGTGGGGAGCGTATCGCGCATAAACACCCCTCGAAAGAACGGGATGCTGGCGCATTCGCGTTCTAATTGCAGGTTCGTCATAGGTTGTTGCGTTATCGCCGCCAACGTCGCCACGCGTCTACTCGATTGACGTTTTTTTTTTTCTTTGATTGCATTCGTCGTTGGTGTTTGCGTCTCGAGTTCAAGCCCGCGCCTCGCTTGTACGGTGTCAGATGCATCCCTCGCCCTTCCATCGCCCGATTATGACGCAACGTCTCTTCCAGCTGTTTTCTAGAGGCCTTCGAATCGTTGACCGCTTTGGTTATACCAGCCGCTCCACCGGCCAATGCCCCGATAGCCGATAAAGCAGGTAGCACGAACGGGAGAAATTGAAGAAAGCCACCGCGTTTCGCCACTCGTAGATTACGATGTCGTCGTAGCCGTTGAGGATGTTTCCTTCCAGACTTTCTCTGTTTACGTTTCGTCATTTTCATACCCATGCCGAGTTTAGTCTTAGCCTTCATCGTTGCCCACACTCCAGTCCCGACTGCTTTTTCACCAAAGGTCGCGTCGTTCGCGAATACTCGTTCTCGCGCTCGTTCGGCTAACGCGCGATCAGCCTCGTGTCGCCCCTCTAAATCCTTTCGATGAGAGTACGCGATATCGTGGTCGCGGCACGCTGCGTCCAGGGGATTCACACCTTCGTCGCCACGAGCCAATCGCTTTAGCAAACGCGTTCCCGGTCCGCAGAACTGATAACCCGGAACGTGTAGTTCGAACGGCAGACGGTTTATGATACCGTTCACGAGACCCGATCCAGTCTTATTCTTCTTCAGATTCTTCTTTCTCTTCTTATTCTTGCCTAGTCCGTGAGACGTCGCAGTCGTTGATGCCACCATATACGTTAGAATAATCACAATAGCTACTGCAATAATAAACGCGTACGCACGCTCCAACGATCGCAGTGATAGTGACCTGCGCGACGCGTGCCACGAATATAAATAGTCGTGCTTCGTCACACGCGCGCGAGTACCCGAGAGACACCGCGAACATGCGATTCGCGAAACAGTCGGCCGTTATTCGCGTGACCGCGAATCGAATGCTCGAAGATGATAGGGATGCGAGTCGAGCGAACAGACACGGCCCGTTGCTGCCGAACAGCGTGCGAGGTGTGATTTGTGGACCATCAGGGTGTGGAAAAACGAACGTGCTTCTAAGTATGCTAGAGAGTCCGAATGGTTTGCGTTTCGAGAACGTGTACGTGTACTCGAAATCGTTGCATCAGCCAAAGTATCGTTATCTCGAACAGGTGTTGTCGCTCGTCGACGGAATCGAATACTTTCCCTACTCGGACAACGCTGAGATCATTCCACCGAGAGACGCTCGGCCCGATTCGATCTTCGTGTTCGACGACGTGGCGTGCGACGAACAGAACGCGATACGCGAATACTTCTCCATGGGTCGTCACTCGAACGTGGATTGCTTTTATTTGTGTCAATCGTACGCTAGAATACCTAAACACTTGATTAGGGACAACACGAATTTTCTCATGCTATTCAAACAAGACGGTACGAACTTGCGCCGCGTGTACAACGATCATGTGAACACAGACATGACGTTCGAGTCGTTCAACGACTTGTGCGCGAGATGTTGGCGTCGACGATACGATTTCGTAGTGATCGATAAGGATAGTTCCATGTACGAAGGTCGGTATCGAAGAGGATTTAACGAGTTCGTCGTAGCTCGCGGACATTAGTAAACTGCGAGTCGTTCATCGAGCAACACGAAATGTCTAACGAACCGACGACGCCGATAACCACGAGCAACGTCGACGCGAAGCAATCGCAAAAACATCACCGACGTCATCGACAAAAAGGAACGAAACATCAAAAAGGTACGAAACGGCAGCGCGTGAACACAAAGGTGGAAATCGCCAAAGTCAGCGACGTTATACGTAAAAAGTGCTTGGCCCTGAAAATTGGAAAAATGGATACGGAAGCGGCTGTGGATGCGAGCACGCGTCCCATCGTCGAACCGCTAAAACGATTGATCGAGAACGCGTCCGCATCGAAAACGCACTCAATACAATCAACAACAATCATCGAAGAGACTTCTACCCGTTACTCCGCCGGCAATCAAGGAACATCCGAATAACCTTCCAGATTCTAGCGACGACGACGACGACGACGACAACGACAACAATGACAACAACACCGACAACGACAACAATGACAACAACACGGACAACGATGTTGACGATGTTGACGATGTTGACGATGTTGACGATGATGACGATGAAGGTAATGTTAACAATGATGTCGATGATGTTGGCGATGATGTCGAGGAAAAAATTCATGATGAGTCGTCGGCAAAGGTTTACGATTTGGATTCGGTGCGTAAACCCGTCGATGATATCAATGTGTATATACGGAACGCCAAAGGACCCTTGTCGCGACAATATCTGCGACAGTTCTTCACCGACACCAAGAAAGTAATCGACAACGTGTACGGCGTATACTTGGGGCCCGACGACGAGCTAATGATCGGCGATTCCATGTTCACCATCGACGCGGACGGCGATGACATTCGCGTGAACGGAACGCGATACCCGGGGACTCGGGGTTTGTACGAATTGCTGTTCATGCGAAAACCCAACCAGCAGACGTGCACGGACGCGGATTTTCGCTCCTACCGACGTATCTTGTTGTCGACGAACGCGCATAAGCAAAACCATTCGCCGAGCAAACGCACGCTAGGTAACAAGGGGCACAAGTATAAGAATATCATATCATCGGTGATCGGTGGGGTGCGTACATCGAGTGTTAGACGCGTTAGGGACAGCGCGGGCGGCGCGGGCACGCGACAAGGTCGAGGATTGCCCATCGACGAATCGATGACGGTCACCGATAACGCGGTCGATTACGTGTACTGGGACGATCCGAACGAATTGGTCGATAGGCTTGGATTGCTCGTAGCATCGCGCGCGGCAGGTCACACAGGTCACGATAACGAAATCGCATCCATCGTGGAAGAACTTCGCGAGGCCAGACATATCTTAAATTGAACGATTCGGTGATCGTCGCGTCAGTAGGGTTCGCGCTCACGCATCGTTATGTCGGTGAACAAGTTTGGTACCTCGTTACGCAATAACAACATCAACAACAACAACAATAACAACGAAGCGGCGCTGACAATGACGAGACTATTGTCCGCGGTGGATGAACGCTTTACCCAAAAAATTGAAACGGCTATCGCGAGCGCGCGAGTGGACGCCGAGTATCAACGATCTCAACTCGAGACGCGAGTACAACGAACGATGACGGATACCGTTAACGCGCAACTGTCCCGACTAGAGGATAATTTAAATAACGCGATGGAGCAACGATTCGATCACTTGAAAGACAGACTCGAAGAGTTCACGACGTCGTCGACTGCGATAACAACCACGGATCGATACAAACGAAAAGCAAACGATGGTCTACGGCGACGATGACGATGATCAATGACTCTGACAATAACGACTACGACACCGAAACGTCTAACAACGAACAATCGCTAAATACGTGCATCGATTGCGTTTTACGTACACTCGTGGAACTGATATTAATTCTAATGTCGTCGTATTCAACGACGCGTGAAATTTAAAGTCGGTGACAAGGTGCGCGTGAGTAAGTTCAAGACCCTTTTCGAGAAGGGGTACACTCCGAATTGGTCTACCGAAGTATTCGAAATCATCACCGTACAACGAACGTGCCCGGTCACGTACATTCTGCGCGATTCCGCGGGAGAGCCGATCTCGGGTGGATTTTACGAGTACGAACTACATTCGGTCGTGAACCCCGACGTCTATCTGGTCGAGAAGATTATTCGTCGCAAAGGGAATCAGGTGTACGTTAAGTGGCTTGGATTCGATTCGTCGCAGAACTCGTGGATACGCGACAAGGATATTCTATGATTCGTTATAATTAGCATGCTTGATGTATCTGTAATAAATAAATGAATAAATAAATGAAAAAATACATATAAATATATATATATATATACATTGTCCGTTTATTCAAAAAAAATATATATATCACGCATAAAATACAATTTTGACTATTCTACGCTATACATATATTACATATATTACATATATTACATAAACAAAAGAAATAAACGTATATACATATGTACATGCAAACATACAAACATGCAAACATACTACGCAATGGGATGTTCGAGGGACTCGTCGGGGTCAAGCTGGAGACGTTCGTGGGTCTCGAGCTCGGGGATACGATAATGCCCCCACGGAAGGGTGCTGACCCGATCGGCTAAAATGCACCGCTTGTCATCGAACGGACTGAGAGCGTTCTTTTCTTGGCTCACCGAATACACCTCGTGCACTTTTGAACGAATATTGTTTTGCCGAACCGATTTCTCGGTGAGATCGCGGAGACAACGAATGTAATCGTCGAATTGTACATGATTCGCGACCACGTGTCTCCGCACACCCTTCACTTTTTTCGTTTCACTCGTAGACCCCACTGCCGCGTTAAAAGTTCTAGTCGCGTACATCTTAGATCTCAATCCGACGAACTCGGTCATCAAGGCACCGTTATTTTCATCTTTCATGAGTCCCGGCACTTTTTTGTTTACGCGGGGCATACCGTACGGATTGTCCACCGCGTAATCACTCGTGTCGAATCGGGCGACGTCACGCTTCATCGTTGCATACGCATCCTCGCATTCCACACTATACATTAAACTGTCGGTGTCGGTGTACAGGACCTTGCACCGATCACCAAACTCCGCACGCATATACGCGTAGTGAAACTCATACAGGCATTCTTTCGATACGTCCAGCACACTCATACCCACGTATATTGGCTTGTCGAACTGCACTTTCAATTTTCGCATTTCGATTGCCACCAACTGTTCGGAGAAAATCGTGCGACTGTGAAAGTTTGGTTTCGCGATCAGCGCTTCCGCGCCGTAACGACCGTCCCACCGCGTCACCAGTCGCACGTCTACGCGATTCCGCACATTCTCCATTGTCTTTCCGTACACCGCATTGTTCATTAATTTAAACAGAGTTTTCTGAAATTCACTCGTGGCTCGCGTCCTCAAGCCGGTGTTCAATCGAATATAGTCGCGCAACCAATGCGACCGATCGAATCGTAACACCCGATGAATTTTCTTTACGCGTAAACCATGTCGCACGCACTGTTTCAAGTAGCGATAATGTACGACGTATCGCTCCTTATCGTCGAGCGTGGCAAGCAACTTTGTCTGCTTTCCTTCTGGCGCGTGCTCGCGCACCAGGCAGAATGGAAGGTCGGCGTGGGCATCGTGGATCTCCTTGGGATATTCGATGTCAACTTCCAGCAGGTATCCCTCGGATTCCTCGGAGTCCTCGCCGTCGGGCAGGGATGAAACGTCGAGCGCGGCCGCCGTCGCATCATCCAGCCATCGAAACCCTCCATGCGGCATAGCCTGCGACATCGCCCATCCGTACAGGTTGTTGACATCGAAGTACATCAGATACGTCGACGACTTCGACTCGTCGTACATCCCAGCAGGCAGGTGCT
This sequence comes from Andrena flavipes, assembly GCA_963971345.1. Classification (NCBI taxonomy): domain Eukaryota; kingdom Metazoa; phylum Arthropoda; class Insecta; order Hymenoptera; family Andrenidae; genus Andrena; species Andrena flavipes. The sequence continues at coordinate 36,061,858 of OZ020480.1, forward strand.
TGTTGTTGGCACGCGCGTACCTGTGCGAACACTGGCTCAGACCGCCACGTATGCCACGCTCCACGAACAGTAACATGTCCACGTCCGTTAAAAGCTCTAATCGTACGCCGGTGTATTTTAGCATCGCGTCCCACGTGAAACTCGGTAGCGTGAAATAATGCGCGGGATCCAAATCATAACTCGCGATACAGTCGGTCCGGAAACCCTCGAATACGTCGGCGAGTAACAATACATCTGTTTTTAAGTATAAATCACTGTACTCGCCCAATGTCTGTACGCGAAAAGTTTCCCACACGTTCACGGCGTGCGCGTAATCAGGCTCCGACGCGCCGCGATCGTTCAGCCGATTATAAAACGCTTCGCGGGACGGTAAACACGTATCATCGAGTTTGACGTATGACGATACATAGTCGTATGGGAAGACACCCTTCCTGGTCAAGAGATTGAACTGATTGTCCGACAGGGCTTGAAACTCGCGTCGTAGAATCGTGAGTCGTTCTTTCCCCAGGTCCGAAGCGAGTTTCTCCAGACTAGCGGCCAAGAACTTCAACGAATCTGTGAATCGAAACTTTAAACCCCTCTTCCAATCATTGTTCTCCGTGTCGATTCCCTTCACGTGTTTCGTGAACGATATGTACCGCTCCTTCGTCACCGGCAGCAGGTCGATCTGTCCCTCGAACGCGGACGCCAACTCCTTGATCACGAAATGCGCGTCGTAGCCTGATAAATTGTGAAATACGACCGGTATCGTGTACGATCTTTGAAATTGTAAATTACACGACACGTGGGCCGCGCCGCGGTACTCGCCCGTCGAGTGGCAATGGTCGCGCACTTTTTTATCCCCCTCGACGAAAGGTTGTCCGCAGACGTGGCATACGATCGCGGCGTTAAAACTTTGCCACTGGTGTTTCGTCAACGAGTTCATCGGTTTCGCGTTCCGCAACCACGAATACGCAATGTTCGCAAAGTCTCGGAGTTCTTGCACGAACCATTTCACGCACTCGGAGTCGTGACGATACGCGCGATATCGGCACAGAGACGCGTCGGTGGAACAGTGGATGTAATATCCCACGCTGTACGCTCTGTGCTGCTGGTACGTGTACGTCCGACTCCGCTCCGCAAGCTCGACGTCCTCCAGCATGCACTCGAAGTCCGCGTACACGATGAATGGTGCTCGTTCCTTGTTTTTAAAGTTCTTGAACTGTAGCCATTTATCCTCCGCGGACGGCAATTCGACGGCGCACTCGTTGAGACGCTGGCAGTCCACGTTATGCTTCGTCAATTGCACGTTCGAATGGAAGAAGCAGAGACATCTGCAACGATAATAGTATTAATAAAATAATAATGATAACACATAATAATCAATAATACATCGATCGAAATATACCATATTTTACTAACCTTTCGCAAACGAAGACTTGATGTCCGTGATTGCCGAGCTGCTTCGAAATCAGTCTCGACATGCTCCGAATGCACGGGAAATAGGCACCAGTAAAAGGTTCGCGTGTCTCTCTCGCTTGTCCTCGGTCAAACGCAGGGGCGCGCAGCTTCCATCGGACCACGCGTACACGTTCACCGACACATCATTTATCCTCTCGAACTTTGTTAGCTGGTCCAACGTTACGGGTAGAGTTATATCACCCATACGAAGCACCTCCGAGTAGTGATGGTACGATGCGATCCTGTCCCCATGCGTAGTCACAGGATACAAACTGGCAACGACAGCCCACAAGAAACACGCATTGTCTCTGTTCTTTACGTTGACCACCGCTTTCTTCAGGACAACGGCGGACGGAAGCGGTACGTTGCAACCGCCTCGAAGTGGATTGTGCTTATTAATATTTACTAGAATATTTAGCACAACCCTTAGGGTCCATCCACTGTCGCAATCTTGAAACTCCTCGATCGCCACTAACGTGGGAGCGACCACGTGCTTCGAGTACCACTCGCGAACGTTCGAAGTCATAAACAGTACGCGATTTCGGGTACCGAAACTTTTCATCTCCGTATTCTCACCCAACATAAACTCTGCGTTAAAGTTCGTATTTACAGACACGCTCTTATGTGCCGTGATAGCGTCCGTGACGCGCGAGATCACAGTTCGTCGAGCACCCTCTAAAAATCGACGCGGATCGACGTGTCCCACGTTGATGACCGCACCGGTTGAAATACGGCCTATAAACGCAGATTCCACGTCTTCCCATACGACTTTGGGTGCAGTCGATCGGCCCGAAACACCGCAACCGACTCGCGAAAACTTTTCCCGCACGATCGTGCGCAATGTCTTTATTCGTGTGATCAGAGACACTAGGCGTTGTTTCGCGGCCACGGACACTCCTCCGCTGCTCTGGTACTCGACGATGAGCTGCAGGCACGTGTCGCAGTGATCAACCCAGTCTCGGAATTCCGCAATAGGGCGTAAAAGCTTAGACATCCCGAACAAAACCCTGTACGTATCCATGAATCCCTCCATGTTCGCTTATTCACAAAGAGTTTACTTCTTCACAAATAGTCTATTTCCCAGAGACGCTCGATTTCACCCGATTTCAATGTCTCGTGGTACTTATGCACGCGTAACGTATTTCACGATCTTCGTCGAGCGACTGCAGGATTTTTAATACATACTAGCAGCCTGCCCTACCCGAGATCCTTCTGACGCCATCGCACTATGTTTACGTTAGTTACAGTTCGAACGTATCTTCAAATTTTTTCTCACCCTTACACCGTTGCTTTGCTACTCCCATAAACATGCGATATCGCGCGGTGCAATGTTATGTTTATTCCATGGGCTGCCGCGAGGATTGACTTACAGCATCATCGATATGTGTTGTAGAGAATAATCGGAACTGCGCTAGAAACGGTTTTAACGTGTAGTTTTAAATCACGATTTATTCGGAGATGATTAAAGCGAACGAAACGATATTATTGTTTATTAATTTAACACGACAGTTATAATTCAAGAGTCCGATTGTTACACAATTATAATTAGTTATTTACAAGAGTCAAGCGCACCTTAAAGTTAAGAACTATTTACACAATTATAAGTATATAAGAACGGTCAACGCACAATTACACAATAAAATAGTCAATTTAAGCAGGTGAAGCAAAGTCACAATGCAAGCAGTTAGGTGTGCGAAGCAATGCGCAACACAAAGCAGTTCGAAGCAATGTCGAAATCGTAAAGCAAGCCAAGTGGTACAAATTGATTATGAGCGTAAAGCAAGCCAATAGTTATAAGTGATTATGTTACCAGTCAAAGTTGAGAGCAGGATCAGAGTGGCCGATTCCCAGAAATCCTGGCCAATTTCTAGGAATCGCTGGCACCCCCCCCCCCCCTTCCACGTATCGCGAGTCGATGGAAGGGGAAGCGATCTGCGCTCCGCATGAGTGAGCAGGCAATTGCCAACTATCTGATTAGCAAAGTACCCAAGAGGTGTCGTTACGGTGTTACTTTTCGAACATTCTCCCCGGCATTCATCACTCGATGAATCAGATACGGTGGACAGTCAATAAGTGGTTCGATAGATTGGGCAGAAGTGGCGCCGCTTAGCTCATGTGGAGGCGTCCGGCAACTCAAGTGGATTTATTGATCGCGATTTTGTGCAGTGGAATCATTTAGTGAACATGCATTTTCAATACTATCGGTACGTGGAAGAAAGACTAGTTTGGCAATAGGACGGACAAATTCTGAATACGCGGTTTTAACAGTGACCACGCGAGTGAGGTTATTCGAACCAGGGTGTAATTTAACTATACGAGCAAGGGACCAACGGGCAGGTGAGATTATCTCGTTTTTAATTAAACATAAATCACCGACGCGGGGCTGGGAACGTTGCTGGGTCCATTTGTTGCGGGCCTGGAGTGACTGCAGATACTCAGTGGTCCAACGTTTCCAGAATTGCAGCCTCATCTGCTGCAGCAAGTGCCATCGCGACAGACGGTTGAGGGGAACGTCCTTGACGGCAGGATCTGGCAAACTCAGTAAGGCGTCGCCAATCAGAAAATGTCCAGGCGTCAGCACCGAGAGGTCCCCGGGGTCGTCCGTCATAGCCTGCAGTGGCCTTGAATTCAGGCAAGCTTCTATTTGGTGTAGGAGTGTAGACATCTCCTCGAAGGTGAGATTCTGGTCGCCGATCACCCTCCTCAGGTGATGTTTGGTTGACTTGACTGCGGCTTCCCAGAGTCCCCCGAAGTGAGGAACAGCTGGTGGATTGAAACGCCATTCGATGCCATCCTTCAATAGCATGGATTGAATGCGGCCTCGTCCAGCGTCTCGGTGGGCCAGCATTTCCCTCAGCACACGGTCAGCACCGACGAAATTAGTTCCTTGGTCACTCTGGATGGTACGGCACAGGCCTCGCCGGGAAGTGAACCGTCTCAGAGCGGCGATGAAGGCCTCAGTGCTACAATCGGACACAAGTTCTAAGTGAATGGCACGAGTGCTTAAACATATAAATAACGCCACATAGCCCTTGTGCGTGCGCTGGCCTCTGCCCCTAACCGCAAGCAGTGATACGGGCCCCGCATAGTCCACTCCGACGTGCAGGAAGGGTCGTGCTGGGTTTACGCGGGAGGCTGGCAGATCACCCATCAGTTGCTGTCCTGGTGTAGCTTTCCATCGGATGCAAGGGGGGCAGCTATGGATTATGGCCTTCACGCGTTGTCGGCCCTGCAGAATCCAGTACTGTTGGCGTAGGGTAGCCAAGGTAAGCTGCGCTCCGCCATGCAATGTTCGTCGGTGCGCCTCGCTGACCAATAGTTCAGTCAATCGACTGTTTCCAGGTAGCACCACAGGGTGCTTAGCGTCCATCGCTAAAAATGAGTGGTGTAGCCGTCCGCCCACTCGTATTAGACCTTGTTCATCTAGATATGGATTGAGTCGCAGGAGTCGGCTGCGGCTCGGTAGAGGACGACTCAGCTGTAGATGCTGAATTTCTCCACCAAAGTGCTGCTGTTGCACCAGAGACAGCCAGCGTGTCCGGGCTGCCTCGATTTCGTCTGGCAGCAAGGAGTTCCCTCTCCTCTTGGCGGGACTGTGAGGCAGCCACCTCAAGCACCAAGCAGTAATTCTAAACAGAGAATGAATAGAGGAGTATTGATTTAAAAGGGTCTCACATGCCGCAGGTTCACCCGACGTCACATTAACTGTAGTCTTCGCTTCCAGATCTGTCAAAGGTATCGTGGGTTGAGTTGCGGTCGTCCAACCAGTAGTAGATGACAGCCATCGTGGTCCAGTCCACCACAAAGCAAAGTCGGGTAGCTGGAGGGGCTGCAAGCCCCTGGAAGCGCAGTCTGCAGGGTTGTCCTGACTGGCTACGTGATGCCACTGTGCGCCAGGTAGTGTCCGCTGGATCTCTGATACACGCTTGGCCACGTAGTTTTTCCAATGCGATGGCTGTCCTTGTATCCATGCGAGAGTGATGGTGGAATCACTCCACAGATGTATGGCAGTTCCAGTCAGGCTCAGGCTCTCGCAGGTGAGAGCCATTAAATTTGTCAGCAGCACGGCAGCGCACAATTCTAGTCTGGGAAGCGAGATCTTTTTTAACGGAGCAACCTTGGTCTTTGCAGTGATTATCTGGGTGTGGATCATTCCATCGGGCTCCACGACTCGGAGATAGATGACTGCAGCATAGGCCCGTTCCGAGGCGTCAGCAAATCCATGGAGCTCTCGTTGTTGCGACGTGGGTTGTAGTCCGAGCCAACGTGGGATGGTGATGCGATTCAGGGCAGGCAGGTCGGAGAGAAACCGCATCCAGTAATCGGCGTCTGACTGAGGCAAAGGTGAATCCCATTCTAAACGTAATAACCAAAGAGATTGAATAAAGATTTTGGCAGTAACTGTCACTGGGGACAATAATCCTAATGGATCGAATATTTTCGCAATTTTAGATAGAACCAGTCTCCGTGTTATGTTGCTCCCCGGCGTGGTGGGCTGTACTAAGGCTCGGAAGCAGTCGTCCGATAGGCTCCAATGAACGCCCAAAGCTGTGTGGGTCTCACCGGCCTGCCACTTGCATTCGGGAACTGCATCTTCGGAGGGTACTTGTGCCATTAGAGCTGGTTTGTTCGAGGCCCACTTCCTTAGATTAAAACCGCCCGCCTTGCATAGGAGGCGTAGCTCGGTCTGTAACTCGATGGCCTCTTGTTCCGTGTCAGCGCCTGTCAAGACGTCGTCCATGTAAACGTCTTGCTGTAAAATGGCCGCCGCTTTTGGAAATCGCGTCTGCTCGTCCAACGCCAGCTGACGTAGCGTGCGAATAGCCAGGTAGGGAGCACAGGCTAATCCATAGGTAACCGTGTTCAGTTGGTATTCTTCTATATCACGGCTCGCATCTTCTCGCCAGAGTACCCGTTGATAGCAGCGATCATCGGGATGGAGCAGGATCTGGCGATACATTTTCTCAATGTCCGCTGTGATGCAGACTCGATGAATGCGCCACCGGAGAAGCAGGCGTTGAAGATTTGGCAATAAATTGGGGCCCACCATCAAGGCATCGTTGAGGGATTGTCCCGACGTCGTGGTGTACGAGCCATTGAACACCACTCTTAGTTTGGTGGTCGTGCTGCTCTCTTTCATCACTCCGTGATGAGGCAGGTAATAAGCTGACCCTGATAAACAATTATTTAACTTAGTCATGTGCGTGAGTTGCATATACTCACTCATGAATGTGCAATAAGCCTCGGCGAATGTCTGGTTCCGTTTGAATTTGTCAGTCATCCGTTGCAGCATTCTTCTAGCACCTTGGTAGGAATCGCCGAGCTCCGGCGTCTCACAAAATGGCAGGCGAACCATATAGCGCCCGGACGGCAAGCGCTGGTGTGTAGTCCTGTAATGCTCCTCGCACCTTTGTTCTTCGGCGGTATAGGCAGGTGATCCCGCTATTTCTTCCTGTTCCCAGAACCGTCGCACCAAAGATAGCAGGTCCTCTTCGGTGGAGCATGGTAGTGTAGTGAAGCAGTGTCTGTCTACCGATTCGCCGTTGGCAATCGGTATAGCAGGGCCAGACACAATCCATCCCAGCGTGGTGTTCTGGCCGATGGGCTCTCCTGGGCGACCCCTAGCAATGCCGTCTAGCAGTATGAGGGCGAAGGCGTCGGCTCCCAGTAGCAGATCAATAGGACCAATGGCTTCGAAATTTGGATCGGCTAACGTAAGGTCCTTTATGTGTTGCCACGTGGCGGCTCGGCCCACGGGGCGAGGTTGGTAGGACGTGATTCGCGGCAGCACGAGAGCGGCGATCACGTGTTGTCCAGTTTCCTTATAATGAGCTGTAAACATTATTTGTACCTTTCCTTTTACTCTTTCGGGTGGCTGGTTCCCGATACCCACGAGACTCATGTTGGCTTGTCTTCTGGGTAGGCGGAGCTGCTGCGCCAGTGCCTCAGTTACGATGGAAACTTCACTGCCCTGGTCGATGAGAGCACGAACGAGCTTGGATCCTCCGTTGGGATGCGACACTCGTACCATTGCTGTGGCCAGAAGAACCGTGGGTAACATGCTCGCATTACAACTTGTGGTGTTGGACGTGAATTCCTTGTCGAACGTGAAGTCGGCACAGTCCATGTGGATGGTAGTGTGATGTTTGCCGTTGCACTTCTGGCAGCGTCTTTCCGATTGGCAGTCTTTAACATGATGCTTACCCAGACAATTATAACATAGGCCCGCGGTTTGTAATGCTACGCGGCGTTCCGCAACCGTTTTAGTTTTGTAAGCGCGACAATATAATATAAAATGGTTAGCCTGGCAAAGGCTGCATGGTTCCAAGGGGCGCTTAGCCTGGCTCACCTGGTGCACTCTGCTAGACTTCTGGCTGTCCTCTTGCTTCGAGGATCTGTTCTCCTTTCCCTTACGTTCTTCTTCCCAGGCCTCAATGGAATTAACTCGTCCCTCCAGGAAGCCTTGTAATTCTAAAAAGGTCGGCGGCGTTTTCGATTGGCCAATGCGGTTTTCCCACTCGCGTTTGGATGAAGGATCCATCTTCGAAACGAGGAGGTGAACGAGCCAGTCGTCGCTGGCATTAGCAGGACGATTTATGGAGGCTAGAGCCTTGACCGCGTCGCAGGCGGTGTAGAAAAGTCGTTTGAGTTCGGGACCTGACTCGCGCGCGATTGCCGGGAGCCCGAATAGCGTGTTTAACTGGGCTTTAACCATTAGTCTCAAATTATCGTAACGCTCCTGCAGCAGCTCCCAAGCTGCTTCGTAATGCTCCTCGTTTTCAGGCATGTTGCGAAGGAGTAGCGCGGCGTCGCCCTTGAGGGCGCCCCGTAAATAATGCAGGCGTTCGGCATCAGTTAGCGATGGGTCACGGACTACCAGCGAGCGGAATATACCTTTGAAAGAGGGCCAATCTTTGTGGTTGCCATCGAAAGTAGGTAACGGAATCTTAGGAAGCGCGGACGAGGCGCGCGCGATCGCGGCAGTAGAACGGTCGCTCGATATCCGTTCTAGTGTGGTATTTAAGAGTTTGTCTCGTTTTTCAAACTCTTCTATCTTTTGCAGGAAGAGAACTTCTTGCTCGAGGAAGATCTCCTCCGTGACGTCCGGCTCCTCATCAGCCCAATAATCGCTCGCAGCGATTTTCGGGTCGGACTTGGCGGAGAGCAATGCGTCGTGTTGCTCCTCGAATTTTGTCCAATTCCGACGTAGCTTTTCTAGTCGCGTGGTTACGGTGGTTTTATCGCATTTAGCCGTGCCTAACTTCTTTAAATTTTCAAACGCGCGAGAGATTCTACCGCGAAGGTTACGCTGACTGTCAATAAGGTGACTCATTGTTCTGCAGGTGGAGGTCACGCGCGACGGTTGGACGGCACTAACGAACGTTCTGTGTACTGTTTTTCCCAAGTGGAGGTCACGCGCGGCGGTTGGAGGGCACTACCGGCACGTTTTAGCGGTTATACAGGCACCGATTATCCGGCTCGAAGGACCAAAAATGTTGTAAAGAATAATCGGAACTGCGCTAGAAACAGTTTTAACGTGTAGTTTTAAATCACGATTTATTCGGAGATGATTAAAGCGAACGAAACGATATTATTGTTTATTAATTTAACACGACAGTTATAATTCAAGAGTCCGATTGTTACACAATTATAATTAGTTATTTACAAGAGTCAAGCGCACCTTAAAGTTAAGAACTATTTACACAATTATAAGTATATAAGAACGGTCGACGCACAATTACACAATAAAATAGTCAATTTAAGCAGGTGAAGCAAAGTCACAATGCAAGCAGTTAAGTGTGCGAAGCAATGCGCAACACAAAGCAGTTCGAAGCAATGTCGAAATCGTAAAGCAAGCCAAGTGGTACAAATTGATTATGAGCGTAAAGCAAGCCAATAGTTATAAGTGATTATGTTACCAGTCAAAGTTGAGAGCAGGATCAGAGTGGCCGATTCCCAGAAATCCTGGCCAATTTCTAGGAATCGCTGGCACCCCCCCCCCCCCTTCCACGTATCGCGAGTCGATGGAAGGGGAAGCGATCTGCGCTCCGCATGAGTGAGCAGGCAATTGCCAACTATCTGATTAGCAAAGTACCCAAGAGGTGTCGTTACGGTGTTACTTTTCGAACAATATGAAATACTCGGAACTCTACCCCGAATAATTATCGCTCTATGTTTATGACGGTTGCTCGCGCGAATGCAACGTCGAATAATTATTACTCTTAGAAGCATGGTCTTGGGAAAAGTCAATGCTCAGATATAAACACACGGCATGGCGCGGTTCGCTCTAAGATTTCTCAGAAATCAGCATCGAATGCAATGTAGTGTTTATTCAATTTTTAATAAATCAAAGCTAGATGTATACATCATTGCACGCGCGCTGTATCGGTCCCACGATTCATGCACGTAGGCGCCAAAAAACGCGTTCAATCCTGCCCGGATATAAACACGGTGCAATGTTTATTCCATGGGCTATCGCGATGATTGATTTACAATGATTATCGCTGTATGTTTAAAGCATTGCACGTGCGCTGTATCGGTCCGACGATTCGAATATAAACACACGGCAGGAAGCGCGTGGACGTAGGTGTCACAAAACGCGTTCAATCCTGTCGCGCGCCATGATTCCTTATCTTTTCTCAGAAATCCTGGTTCGCCCTCTTTCTCAGAAATCATCATCGAAGACGCGATTCGAATTTTCACGAATCGGTCGCGGTCGCGCCTGCGCACCGATCCCCGCACGCGTACGGAGATTGCGCGGCGGCAACGCGCGCCCAAAGTACCATAAACATCCACCAGATGGCGCCTATACGAAATGCATGAAAAATATGAAAAATTACCCAACGCGGGCCCAAAGTACCTTAAACATCCAATAGGTGGCGCCAATACGAAATGCGCGCGACGCCATTTTGAAATTTTGAAAATCCTCCCCCTCCCCCGTGACGTCAGCCCCCTCGCCAACAAACTCAACATGCGCGCGCGACGCCATTTTGAAAATTTTGAAAACCCCCTTCCCCTGTGACGTCAGCCCCCTCGCCCACGAACTCAGGCGACGCCATCTTGGAATCCCCCTCCCCCGTGGCGTCAGCCCCCCTCGCCCACGAACTCGGTACCCCCTCCCCGCCTCACCCCTCGCCCATCTCGCGGAAGAGCGCGGTACCCCCCGCACCGCCCCACCCCCCTCGCCTCCACTTGGTCCAGAATCGGCATAGACTAACTACTGACAATTTCTGGGCAAAATAAATTTCTATCGATAATATATTCCCAAGCATACTATATTGTTAGAGCCACTACATAATTTATTGAGGAAAAATGTGGAGTTTTGCTGGTCAAATAAATGTCAAGTTCACTTTGAAAAAATAAAAGAGCACTTATGCTCAGCTCCAGTGTTAGCAATTTTCGATCCAGAAGGACAGATATACATTTTTACAGACGCAAGTATAGATGGAGTTGGAGCGATCTTGAAACAGCCACAAGAGAATGAAGAACTAAAACCAGTATTTTATTTCTCCAGAAAACTGACAAAAACTCAGAAAACAAAAAGAGCTATATTTATTGAATGTTTAGCTATAAAAGAAGCCATTTTATACTGGCAGTATTATCTAATAGGGAAAAAATTTATTGTATTTACAGATCACAAACCAATAGAAAATTTTAATATAAAGAAAAGTGATGATCCAGAGTTGCTACAAATTTTGAACTATATATCACAATTCGAGTTTGAAATAGTATATAACCCAGGAAAAGATAACCTGGAAGCGGACTGTCTATCTCGAAAACCGGTATTAGAACCAATCGAACAAGAAGAGGAAAATTCGAAAATAAAAACAACAAACGTAGTAAGAATAGAAGAAATACAAAGGAACCAAAAGTTATTACCATCGGAGAATAAATATGAAACTGAAAATAACGTTATATATAAAACACTAAATAATAGGAAAAAAATTTGGATCACAGAAGAATATGGAATAACAATTATCAAAGATGTCCATAAAGAACAAGGTCACATTGGGACCAAACAATTAAATGTAACAATTGGACAGAAATTCTATTTTAAAAATATGTACAAACATATTAAAAATATCTGCCGCTCTTGTGAAACCTGTATAAAAAACAAGTCAAGAATTGGTTGTTTCAAAGCGCCGCTGTCACAGTTAGGTCCAGCGAAAAGACCATTTGAAATTATGTCTTTGGATACTATAGGAGGTTTTAAAACAAACAAGAGTACTAAGAAATACCTACATTTAATCATTGATCACTTCACAAGATACGCCTTTATAAGAACATCAAAAACACAAGTAGCCAAAGACTTTATTAAGCTGATGAAAAAAGTAGAAAAAGAAAAAGAGGGAAAAATTGAAACATTATTAGCTGACCAATACGCTGGCATAAATTCTGGTGAATTTAAGCAATATTTAAAAAAACAAGAGATAACGTTAGTCTTCACAGCAGTTGATTGCGCTTTTTCGAATGGCTTAAATGAAAGAACAAATCAAACAATAGTTAACAGAATAAGATGTAAAATCTATGAGAATAGAAACAAACCATGGCCAGTGGTGGCAGAAGAATGCATCAAGGAATATAATAACACCATACATAGTTCCACAGGTTTTACTCCAAATTATCTGCTAACTGGAATAGACAACTCCATCTTACCCGAACAGCTGGATGAAAATAACAAGTTAAATTTAAAAAGGAACAGAGAAATAGCCGACACAAATTCAAAGAAAGTACATGATAAGAATAAGATTTATTATGATAAAAAGGTAAAGAAGTTAGAATATAATATAGGAGATCTAGTTTACGTCCAAAACAGTAATAAATTGAACAGAGGAAAATTGGATATGGTCAGAATAGGACCATTCAAAATAAAGAAAAAAATATCTGATTTAATATATGGTATTAATAGCGGATTTAAGAAGAATGAGTCAAACTTATTTCACGCCAGCAAGTTAGTTCCATATTCGGTAATAAATTAACCCTCGGTCAGATGAAGGGGGGATGTAAGTTTATACTTACGCGCCAAACTTGGTCGCCGGACTCTGACGGTCCCACGACCAGGGACAACGCTCGCGAGGTGACGCGGGAGACGCTAAAACTAACGGAGGATAAAGACACGTGCTTCAGATAAAGTTAATGATTATTAAGGACAATTATATTGATTCAGGTATCTTAGGAATTATCTTTTTGTAAATATGTTATTAGTCATGAGCTAATGTGTAAATATGTTTATTTTTAAAACAGTTGTTTTTCTGCATCAACGAGTGTCAACTTAATAACCTACAAATCCGAATCCCTAATCTGCGAAGTCTTGAATACAGACTTACATATATACTGTTACAGCAGGAAAAATAATAATAATAATAGTAATAATAATAAAATGAAATAAAAGAAAAACAAGAAAATATAAAATAAAATTAAGAAAATATAAATTAATAAAAGGGGGCATGTGACGATGGGAACGAGGGCGGTGATTGGGGCTGTGGAGCCGGCGATGGTGGCAGCTGCGGTTGCTCAAATATACGCACCATCGGTCGCCGTGGTCGTCGCAAGGCCCCTAGCGGCGGTACATATGGCCGCAGCCGCGCGGCCCCATATATCGGCTCCTGCCGCCGCACCCGTAGGCCCACCGGCTGCTGCCAACCCACAGGCACCAAATCACGCCTTACTCGGTGTCGCGACGCCCGCAGCAGTAAAATTCCGAGCTGAGAAATAGTTTTACATTGGTCAATTTACAATCGTTGAACCGAGTAGCATCTTCGTTCATCACATTCTTTCAAGTAGTCTGTAGAGCAAAGATAATGTATCGCGGTTTGTCCAACTGTGCAGCTGCCTTCACGGCCCACGAATGCTTGGTCGTGCTCTGTAAGAGAGGATGCTCGTACAGATCCCACGAGCGAAAACTAATGCTCAGATTTTGTCCACTTTCCAAAGCATGTAACAACGATAGCTTATTAACGTCGTTCAGCGTCACATGGGGCATTCGCCACTGCACTTTAAGTAATTCAATTTCTGGTTCCAACATCGGCGATCCTATTAGAAAATTGTTATCGTTGCGCAATCGTATTAAAATCAATTCGTGACGGGCATTAATAATCATGCGTTTGTAGTCCTCGCAAAATCCCAGCAAATATTTGAGTGGAATGCAAAAATTAAAATGATTTTTCAATATTAGTCCATTGCGTTGTTTCAAGCCCCATCCTGCATTCTGAATATTTTTGTCTTCATCGGAAGTCAGCGATACATAGTTTTTAAGCGTGCTAGTTATTCCGACGTTTCTGTTGCGGTCAATCTCCACGCCATTCAGCTCGTATCGAATCTCATCGAATAAGAACGCCATTCAATTATTTCCCAACATCACCGTTGATGCATCTTTTGGCTTGTTTATCGTCAATTTCCCCTCCATGTAGAGGAAACTTTCAGACGGCAATGTGTATAAATCCTGCTGCTGTATGGTATTCTTATCTCATCGCTGTGTCCAAACATCGTGTTGACGTATGGGTTGTACGTATGAGCCTCGAGCTTGACGATGCGATCATCAAACGTCGGCTTCCCTCCAATGCTTAGAACGTCTGCCATTTTTTTTCAACTTAAATGCGTATAATGAATCCCAGTGATTTGAAAAATGCAATGTTCGCAGCACTGAGCCTCTTCTTTTTAGAGTAATCAGAGCTGTTGTTGTAAGCAATTTCACTTGGAATAAACGGGTTTCTGGAGTCGTTCAATACAAGCTTCCCTTTCATTCACAACACATGTATTATCGTTGTCGTCGTACGTGCAGTCTGATGGTAATCTCTTCGCCTCGAAAATCGAGCAACCGTCCGTCTTGATCTACAACGCGTATCGTTAGATCCGTAATGACTTGTACGATGATTGAAAGGTAAATGATCTGCGCGGGCGTTTCCGATATCTTATATCCTGGTGGAACTCATGGAGAAAATTCATGTACCGTATGTACACGCCTCCAATTGTTGTACGCGCCAGCGGTCAAGCTACATTCTACGCGAATAATGTTCACGTTCATGATATTAATTGGATCGTCCGATTCGTGCCACCATCCTGGTTCTAATACCCGATTCGTCGAGAATCCCAATAGCGATCCAATGTTATTGGGCTTTGTAAAGTCCACGGCGAACGAGCAGTACAGCTCACTTTTCATGGTGTTGTTGTTGGGACGCAACACTATAGGATACGCATCGTCGTTGCCATCGTTACCGCCGAGATTTTTGGGATACCGCTCGAGTAATCGCTGCTTCAAATACTTGGCAATGGCGTCTAGTTCGTAGGAGCCGTGTGTAATCGTAACGTATTCATGAGTGGTGTCGATGCTGTTCTTGATATCATAGTTTACGGCGAAGTAGAATTTATCATTGCTCGAGTCGATGTTTGGTATCGTGTGATAAGTTTCAAAAGTTGTTAGACCAAGCTCGTAATCATCATCGCTCAAATCTATGGGTGGAAAGTAGCTCACCACGAGGGTGCTACTCTTGCCGGTTAGAGTGAAAGTTAACGACATATTCCGAGCTGTACGACTGGACTAGTAATGAATCAGAGTGGTGGGAAGTCAATCCTTAAATTTGGTGTCGATCGTTTGTAGAAAGCGTAGACATGGTTGTCCACAATTGCTCTGATTGTACTTCTGATAAGACGTTCGATTGTATTCAATTTTCACATCATCTTTATCCAGATATTCTACCAATTCCTTAGGGGGTCGAAGATTGCCAAAGTTGTCGAAATATATAACTCGACACCCTCTCTTCGCATACGCCACCCACTGAGTTCCCGGTCCCTGGACATTGTCCAAATTTACGATACCGCTCTCGTTTCGACGTACTCCTCCACCAGGTAGCGCGTTACGCATAAAAACACCTCTAAAGAATGGAATATTCATACGTTTCGCCAACTCCTTCAATTGTGCATTAGTAGTTACGCCCGCGGGCATTTTTATTTTCTTTTCGATGTTTTTTTTTCTTTTCGATATTCCCTGTCCACGCTTGTACGGTGTGAGATAAAGTCCACGACCTTCCATGGAGAGATTATGACGTTGCATTTCCTGCAGCTGATGTTGCGCCACCTTATTATCGTTTACCCCCTTGGCGATCCCCGCCGCTCCGCCAGGTAATGATCCGAGAACACCTAGCAGCGGTAGAAGTGGTAATATACCACCCCGTTTTGCTGCAGGAAGAATCCGGTTTTCCGATGCTCTCTTTGGAGTCCTTTTGCGGGTTTTTGCTTTCATCCCCATTCCGATTTTCGTCTTGGCCTTCATAGCTGCTCAAACAGCTGTAGCAGCACCTGTTTCATCCAGAGTCGAGTCTCGCGCAACGATGCGTTTTCGCCCTTTGTCAGCGAGAACGTTATCTGTCGCGTGCCTTTCACCGAGGTCGTTGCTACGCGAATAAGCACTATCGTGTTCGCGATACGCTGCGTCCAACGGATTGATGCCTTGATCCCCTCTAGCCAATCGTTTTGCCAGATGAGTTCCCGGGCCACAAAACTGGTATCCCGGGATATGTAATTCGATATGTAGCGCGTTCATCGCCCGATTTAACAAACCACGACCTTTCTTTACTCTCGTCGGTGACATTCGCTACAGTTTTTAATCAACGGTGCCAGACCGTCGATATGCGTTCGCTGCCAAGGACGATTATAATGCTCCAGACACCGACGATGCTGCTGAACCTCAGGATCGGCTTTTATATGATCGGGGAGCCTGTCCCACAACTGATCAATGTGTCTGCCAAACTCTCGCAGTAGAATAATCTTTGGTATATATTTCAACTGCTCAGAGGTTAGGGCTCGAATATCGAAATTATCCGACAGGACCAGAAGCATTTTGCATACTGAGCTGTTTTGCTTCGGCGCAGACCTATAAATAGGGCGCTTCGACGTATCAAAATCATTTTCGCGGTTCACGGACAGGATGCGATTCGTACGGCAATCTATGGCGATACGCGTGACAAATTTTGACGATAAGTCGCAGCTGATATCCCCGAAAACAATGCGCAGACACGGTAGCATGCTGCCAAACACTATCCGCTGCCTCATTTGCGGTCCTTCAAATTGTGGAAAGACTAACGTGCTGGTAAGCTTGTTGGAAAGTCCTCACGGCGTACGGTTCGAGAACGTTTACGTGTATTCCAAGTCGTTGCAACAGCCGAAATGTCAGTATTTGGAGAATTTATTGACTCCGATAGATGAAATTGGCTACTTTACGTTTTCGAATAACAGTGACGTCATCCCACCGAGCGAATCGCTTCCGAATTGCATTTTTATCTTTGATGACGTGGCATGCGACAAGCAGGATACGATAAGGGAATACTTTGCAATGGGGCGCCACTCGAACGTTGACTGTTTCTATCTCTGTCAGACGTATGCAAATATTTCCAAAAATCTTATACGCGACAATACCAATCCGTTGATTCTGTTTAAGCAGGATGGTACCAACTTGAAACATGTATACAACGATTACGTAAACACAGACATGTCTTACGAGGATTTCTGCGCTTTGTGTCGTAATTGTTGGCAACGGGAGTATGGTTTCGTGGTGATAGACAAGGATAGCGCGATGTCCAATGGACGTTATAGAAAGGGATTTAACGAGTTTGCCGTACCGTGAGATGGTCAATTGTCGTCAAAACGTCGGTGGGAAAGCAACGTCTGCTGTACAACAATGGTTGATATCGATACTCTGGAGATTAAGGATCGCGAGAGAATAGCGAAGGAAATTGCAAAAACCAGCGAAGCCATTCACAAGAAACATCAGGCTTTGAAGACTGGCAAGATGGAGGAAGATATCGCGTTGGAGAGATACTTCAAATCTATCGTCGAACCGCTAAAACATATTGCTGAAAATACCGCAACGACAGAAGCTGGCACATCACCGCCGATGAACAAAGACGTAGAATGGAATGAAACATTAACGCCTAAACCAAAAATCGTGTCGAAAGGGAACACATCGCGTAAGAGAAAGAAGAAACGACGCATGTCCTCGGAATATTCACCGGTAACCTCCACACCAGTTCAATCGAAGCGGAAACGACATAACGATAGATCAGACGATTCCCCCGTTCCGCCAACACCAATAAATACAATTCCTTGTGTACAATCTTTCTCAACCATTGATGACGACGTTTTCGAAACTACTCCCGACGAGTCGTTTGCAACATCTATTAGACATCAACTCCAAACATCCGAGGGACAAGAAACGTTTCGCAGTCATTTTGGTCCGCTGGGACAAAAATACATGTGCGCAATCCTAAGTGGTGATAGGAATAGAACAATGGACTATGTGTACGGCGTATACTTTGGCAATAGTGGAACGATGCTTGGGAATAAGGCTTTCAATACAGACAAGGGTGATAATATAATCATAGATAGTGTAAAATACAGATGAACGTCCGGTCTTTACGAACTGATTTTCAAGAGAATTCCCGACGGTACCCTGTAGACCGATGCGGATAAACAAAAATAAATAATGCTAAACACCCCATATTAAGCAACAAGGGATACAAGTACAAACATGTAATTGCACCGCTAATTCCCCGTGTATCGGCTAGTAGGGCGGGGAAAGGTCTGAGGACACCGCGAGCCATGGTGGTAAACGATAACAAGGTCGATTACGTTCATTGAGACGATCCGAACGAGTTGGTGGATCGGTTGCCTTTGCTTGAAGCGTCGTGTCAGGCGGATAACAACTCTCATGATCCCGAAAGTCTATCGATTATCGAGGAACTCCGCGAGGCAGGTCTCATTACAAATTAAACGGCACGCCGATGATTTGCACTGTATGCGTCGAGATGCCGATCAACAAATTTGGGGTATCGCTCGAGAAGAGTGGAGCAGCTACTGTGACGTCCCGGCCCCACCACGGGAGCGCGACTTAGTGTTCGCCAGCGCCACCAGAGGTCACTAATCTTCCTAACTCTTTCTCGCTAGTTCCTGATTCATATCTCATTTCTATATATACAAGTTCCAAATCATATCCTCTGTGTCCCCGTGTGTGTCTAGGGCAGGGACCGTCAGTTTCAAGGGCGGCCGTCGGGGCCGTCAACGCCCCGGCCCGTCCGCGACTCCTAACATCTTTGTCGCGGCGGGTATGAGTTCGATCGCGGGGTCGCTGAGTGGGGCGTCGGGGGACGCCACCGCTCCGAAATAGCGAAGCCGGATGAGGCGGCACGGACGCGTGGTCCGTCGCGTGCCGCCAGCCCAGGTGAATATAGCTGGGGGAGGTATATAATACTCCCCCAGGGAAGACCCTGCAGGCTTTTGCGCGGAGTTGCACTCATGCGCAGGAGAGGGGGGCAAGCAAATGTATCGCTAGTTTGCCCTCGCGTAAGTCCTCCCCCTCAGGCGCGCAACTCCGCGCGCGAGGAGGATCACCGTGGTGGTTTTAGTGGGTGCAAGCCCCACATAGCCCTCCCCCGGGGGTGAGGGGTATCCGTTAGGGATTTCCACCACGTAAAAAAAAAAAAAAAAAAGGGCCGTCAGTTGGGTAATGTGCTCAGCCGAGGCGAGCCATCACCGAAATCGGCCGACCCGCCGTCTGCCCTTGCCCAGGAATAGGCAAAGATCGGCGGGAAGACGTTTGCGGACGCGGTCAAGGCCCAGTCCCGTAAGGAGAGGAGGCGAGAGAGGCGCCTCGCTGGCAGGCCGGCGGCCGTGTCCGCGGACGGACTGGGGGCGATTATTCCCCCTCCCCCTATGTTTGCCTCCTCTGGTGCGGGGAGGACTGCGGCCCCTCCGGCTCCCCCGACTCGTGTTCCGGCGCCCGCCGGCGCCGGCGGGAGGAACAAGAAGAAGGCGTCGCGGAACACTCCCGCTGGTTCGGGGGATGCGACGCCCGGCGTCAGTGCGGGGGGCGGGGTACGTGCTCCTCCCCCGGTTAAGCGTTCAGTTGGGACGCGTGCGGCAGCTGCAGGGGCAGCCAGGGAAGTCAGCGCGGGGGTGATAACGCCGGTTCCCGGCGCCTCCCGCGAGCGAGCTGCGGTTCCTGGGTCCCAGATTGCCACCCAGGGCACATGGGCGCAGTTCCTCGGCCGCAAGGCCAAGAGGGCGGCGAGGGTGGCGGCGGGCGCCGATACTGGTGTCCGGGGGAGAGGCGCTGTGACGCCGGCTCCCCGACGGTAGGGTGCTCCCGGGAAAACCCCGGTCGCGATTCCGCGTGCCCCCAGATCCGCGGCGGTGGCCATCATCGCTCCGGCTGGGGGGGGGGGAGAATGACTTCTCCACGCGGGTCGCCGGCGCGATGGCGGCCATCAAGGTCGCCGACCTCGGCATCGCTTCGATGCGTCCGAGGCGCGCCGTCACCGGGGGACTCGTCTTGGAGATCCCGGGGGCACGGCCAGAGCTGCGGCCTTAAAGAGCAAGCTCGTGGAGCAGCTGGGGGGCACAGGCATAAAGGTGCATTGCCCCCAGAAAATGGCCGAGTTCCGGATCAACGGCCTAACGGAGCTGGCGTCGGAGGAGGCGGTCCACGCCACCATCGCGACGCAGAGGGGATGCTCGCCGACCGACGTCACGATCGGCGAGAAGCGGCGGGACCCGTCAGGGCTGTTTTCCCTGTGGGTTCGGGCTCCCGCGGCGACGGCATCCGTGCTCGTCAAGGCGGGGAGAGTTGTGATTAACTCCCTCGCCGCACGAGTGACGCCGCTTGCACAGAGAAGGCTGCAATGCTTCCGGTGTCTGGAGTTTGGCCATGTTCAGGCCAAATGTACCAGCCCGGAAAGCCGGCGCCTCCTCTGCTACCGGTGCGGGGTAGAGGGGCACATGGCGCGACATTGCGTCGCCGTCCCCAAGTGCCCGTTGTGCATCGGCGCGGGATTGCCCGGCGAACACCGGATGGGGAGCCCTGCCTGTCGCCCCCCCCCCTGCGTTACCTAAGAGGGGGGAAGTGTGAGGGTTGCGGGGTGGCCGCGAGTGCGCGTTCCTCCGCGTTGGCGGCGTCTCGCATGGCGCCGCCTCCCCAGTCCCCGTCTGCGTCCGCGTCCCTTCCAGCGGCGACTGGTTCCGCCGCGTCCGCCGAGTCCATGGAGACCAGCGTTCTGGTCTCCACCTCGGCGGCTAAGTCCGACGCGGACAAAAGAAAGGCCTGCGAGGAGCCGGGGGCTTCTCCGGACGCGCTCTCGACGCCGTCTTCACCCTGGGGCTCTCCCCGGAGGGGATCGAGAAGGAAGAAGGACAGGGGGAACAGCCCAGTGCTCCCCCTCAGCGGTCCTCGACCCGAGGGGAGAGAGGCCTTCCTGAAGGCCAGGAAAGCGACCCCTCCCCCCACCGATGCCGCTACCGGGGATGCGGAGGTGGCGAGTGGCGACGAGGAGGCATTTCTCCTCGCCCAATCGGACGCGCTCTGGTTCCGGCACGCGTTGCAGGCGATCTGCAACGCCACTATGCCGCGGACCGGGCCGCCAGGTGGGGGTCGGAGGACGGTGTACTGGTGGTCCGCCGAGATCGCGGATCTCCGCGCGGCTAATCTAATAGCCAGACGCCAGTACACCAAGGCTCGTCGTCAAGACCGACGGCGGGTCCCGGAGGAACGGCTCCGCGAGTTTCGCTCCGCCATTTCGGCGGCGCGCCGAGAACTTCGCGGAACCATAGCCCGGGCAAAGGATCAATCCTGTCGGGAATTTGTCGCGACCCTCAACGAGAACCCTTGGGGGCGCCCGCACAGGGTGTGTCCGTCAATCTCGGTCCTTGGACACCCCCAAGTTACGTAGGGCCTTGATCCCCAGCTCCTAGAACGAGTTCTAGAGGCGCTTTTCCCCCCTCCCCCGGTACACGGGGAAGGTGGCGCCGACGAGTCCGGGGATCTGTTGGCTTCTTATTTAAACAATTCGGGGATCAATAATACAACGTGTTCGTTCTCTGTCTCAGAGCGATCTGAGGTAGTCACCGATCACCGTTTATTTCAAAGTCTGAGATGCGCAATGTTGCCAACTATACATGTCAATATGGCCCCACAAGGCGCGTAACTTAAAACTACTTATCCTAAGGCAAACAATTGGTCAACAAATCTCCCCCGTTGTTTGCCACACTTAATAAACAATCCCTATATCGCATAAACAGTTCCTTGGTAAGAGGTTTCGTAAAAATGTCCGCAACATTACATTTTCCCGAAATGTGGTAAAGTTCGCAAATATCTTTCTCCGCAAGATCTCTAACATATTGGTATCTTAAATCTATGTGCCTGGTTTTTTGGTTTTCGGTACGATTCTTTGCGTACTCGAGGGCAGCCGTATTATCGCAGAATAGTTGGGGTTTTATGTCGGATACGCCCATTTCTTTGAGTTCTTCTAATATCTCCTTTAGCCATTTTGCCACCTTTGCTGCTTCCGACAGCGCTATGACCTCGGCCTCCATGGTGGACAAGGCAACGCATTTTTGCTTTGAGCATTTCCAACACAGGGGAATATTCCCCAAGAAAAAAACATGCCCAGAGAAGGATTTTCTATCTACACTATAGGAGGCCCAGCTCGCATCGCTAAACCCTATTAGATTGCATTCCTCTGCATCAGATAAGTTCACTTGATACTCTATTGTAGTATATAAATATTCAAGTATTTGTAGAAGCATGTTCCAGTGATATAAGGTAGGGTCAGACGAAGACTGCGAAAGTGCTATTACTCCAAACAATACGTCTGGTCTACTTCGATTTGCAACGAACAGTAATTTTCCGATTAATCCGCGATATTTTCTTTCGTCTACCTTTTCTCCGTCATAGATCTTTAGAATGTCCATGCCCGCTTGCACTGGAACATGTCTCTTCAAATTTGTCGCACAGAATTCATGAGCTGTGTTGTAAACATAATCTCTTTGGTTAAGATATACTTTCTCGTCTTTGATCACAAAGTTTACACCGAGGAACCTGCGAATTTGTCCCAGATCCTTCTTTCCAGCTCCTTTTGTAATATTGATACTACTTTTTTTATTACGTAGTTATTTTTCGCAAAAATCGCAAAATCATCAACATATACTGCTATTATCGCATCGGTCCCGAATTTGTATACGCAGTTAGTACGATTTAATTTTTCAAACCCTAGCTTTTCTAGGATGCCGCTTAGTTCTTTATACCAATTGTGCCCCGATTGGTGTATGCCGTACAAGGATTTCTTTAATTTCCAAACTTTATTTGCATCTTCCTCCACCCAACCTTCCGGTTGTTCGAGATACACACATTCTTTTAGTGTCCCAAATAAATACGCGTTTTTCACGTCGAGATGTCTATGAACCCATTTTTGTTTATCTACTAGAACAGCAAATAGTAATTTTACTATTGTGAAATCAACCACGGGGCTATATGTCATATCATAATCAACCCCGTATTGTTGTCTGAACCCTTGCGCTACTAGGCGCGCTTTAAAAATTTTTACCTTATTTGAGCTGTCCCGTTTTATATTGAAAACCCATTTACTCCCTATTACCTTTCCGTTAGGTCTTTCTACTAATTCGTAGACATCTCGACCCTTGATTGCTTGTAATTCATTTCCCATGGCTTTACACCATTGCTCTCGGTACTTTGATTTCAGTGTCTCCTTGTAAGACTTTGGAACCACCATCTCGAGATAGTTTGCTTCTAATGTTTTGTCTTTTTCATTCTGGGATGTACACGGCTCTTCACCTATCTCACCTTGTTCACTCCCACCATTTTCATCGTTTTCGGTAAAACAGAAATTCCCCTTTTTATAACTGATTCCATGTTGGCGGCAATATTCCTTTATGTTTTTATAACATCTTAGCTTCTTACCACTCTCTGTTGAGTAGGTGACATCTGCCCTACCTGCCATTGTCCCTTTTTCTCTAATTTTCACTTGCCTTTCCCACTTTGAAGGATCTGGGACACTTGGTTCGCTATTTTTCGAGTCTCTCGGTTCCTCAGCGCTGCATTCTGGTTCCGACTCTGCCAAACTATCATTAAAACCATTAGTAATCACATCAAAATCATTATCGATTGTATAGTTAAAGTCTTGTTCGTTAACCGCGTTTATCTCGTGATCACGATTTTTACCTTTTGTTTTATAAAACCATTCCATACCGCTCTCGTTTTCTAAAATTTTTACGTGTTTGCTTTCTATTACCGACCTGGTATTAGGAAACCAAATCCTGTAACCTCTCGTTCTGAAGGCGTACCCGACTAGTATCCCCATTCTTGCTCTTGGCTCGAGTTTACTCTTAACCTTACCTTTCTCGTGAGCGAATACAAGGCTGCCCATTTTCTTTAAATAACCTACTGAAAAACCTTTATTAGTCCACGCTTTATAAGGAATTTCGCCTCCGACCCCCCTGTGTGGGAATCGATTTTTGACATGTACATAAGTATGTAATAGTTCAGCCCATAATGTTTTCCGTAATTTACATTCAATTAGGAGCGTACGGACGCTTTCAATCGCGCTGCGGTTAAATCGCTCGGCAACCCCGTTCATTTCTGGAGAATAGGTGTTACTGCGTTGTATTCGAATCCCCCTCGCCGTCAGAAATTTTTCGAAGTCCTTGGAACAAAATTCCAGACCGTTGTCACTTCGGATTGCCTTCAACTTCACCCCTTTCTGCCGTTCAAGCTCTGCTAAATATTCTCTGAAACAATTAAAAACTTCGCTCTTTCTACTCATAGTGAACACCACTGTGTACCGAGAATAGTCAGCGATGATCG
Source organism: Andrena flavipes (assembly GCA_963971345.1). Classification (NCBI taxonomy): domain Eukaryota; kingdom Metazoa; phylum Arthropoda; class Insecta; order Hymenoptera; family Andrenidae; genus Andrena; species Andrena flavipes. The sequence goes on from OZ020480.1 coordinate 36,085,943, forward strand.
AGAGGAAGTATCTTGCCCTTCCTAGGGATGTCGTTGCTGATAGTCCCCAGACATCGAGGTGCACAAGGTCTAGGACTTCCCGCGATACTGGCCCATTTATTTTCTTGTGCGATGCCTTTGTAGTCTTCCCCATCCGGCACGGGGTACAGCATTTTTCAGTCCCCTTCATGTTCTCCAGCCCATAGACTCCGTCTCTTCGCTGCAGGTCTATCAGGCTTCCTACGTTCTGATGTCCGAATCTTGAATGCCAATTCATCACATCTTCTTTGTCCCAGTCAGAATCTGCTCGCTCAATGGTATTTGACTCCATGTAACTTCGTTGCCCTGAGTTCCTTGCTTCTGCTTCAAAGGAATACATCCTGTTTTCCAGGGGAACGTCCAGGAAATTTTCTCCATTGGGCAACCTAATGTTCACCCCTTTTCGATAGAAATTTAGATTGAATCCTGCTACGTCCATCAACCCAACTGATATCAGGTTCCTTCTCATGTTGGGGGTGTAGTATACCTTCTTCAGTGTCAGGTGTCTAATGCCGTCTTGAGTCCTTATGGTCAGATCAACTTGACCATATCCCAGTACTTCACTTGTACCAATGCTCCAGCTGTGGGCTGTTCAACAAAGTTCGAAAAAAAAATTATATCATTTGTAAAATGATCTGATGCGGCACTGTCTATGGTCCACTCTTTTCCACAGTCTTGATTATTGTCAACTAAGTTTGCAGCTACAAAACACGTGCCACTGCGAAAGTTTTTTCCTTTCTAAATACTTTTATCTATTCCTTTTCTTTTATTTTTACAGTCCGACGCAAGGTGCCCCGTGACACCACATGCGAAGCAAATACGCGTTTCAGTCGATCGCGGCTGTTTTTCATTATTATTGTTCGAGTCTGACTTTGACTTTGACCTCCCTTTGTAACGGCCGAATTTGTTTTTGTTCGGCGACCTTATAGATTGCGTGTCGCTTGGAACGGCAAACGCGGCTGAATATTCTTTGTCTTCCGCTTGATTATTTTTGCAATGTTGTATGCGATGAGCCTCGCTTAGTAAAGCTTCACTCACCTTTTGCGATGTGAATCGATTGTCGTCCAACTGATACAGGAATTGAATTACCCCTTCGTACGCCTTTGGAAGATTCTCCATCATTTGGTAGGCGATTTCCGAGTCTTCGACGGAGAGACCAGCATCTCGTAATTCCGTGGCCGCCTGACGCAATTTCGCCAAATGCAGCGTCATCTGCTCTCCTTCTTCCATCTTCATGTTGTAAAAAATTCTTCGCAAAGCCGCAACTCTTGCCCTACTTTTAGGCTCATAACACATTTTTAATGCATCCCAGGCTTCCTTCGGTCCCATTTCATCGGTGATTATTTTCCTTTGTGCCGGTTCCACTGTCAGACAAATCGTTGCCATTGCCTTATTTCGTCGCACCTTGTATTCCTGTAGCTTCTTTGTGTCGCTATCTTCAGGATTGATTTCGCTTCCATCAATAAACCCATAGAGCGCCCGATCCATTAATAGGTATTTTATGTTTTGTCTCCACTCATGGTAATTTTCTGAGTTCAACTTCGGAATTTTGGAAACCCGTCGCCGACTGTTGGCTTCCAGAATTTTCCATGACGCCACGTGTTGCGCACTATTATTTTATTTTTATTTTTCCCTTTATTTTCTACACTCACTTTTCGCGCCGTTCCGAGTGAATTACGCCCGAGCAATCTAACCACGCTCTGCTACCATTTTGTTGGCTTCTTATTTAAACAATTCGGGGATCAATAATACAACGTGTTCGTTCTCTGTCTCAGAGCGATCTGAGGTAGTCACCGATCACCGTTTATTTCAAAGTCTGAGATGCGCAATGTTGCCAACCATACATGTCAATATGGCCCCATAAGGCGCGTAACTTAAAACTACTTATCCTAAGGCAAACAATTGGTCAACAGGATCCATGGTTGATCAGGGCGCGGATACTTCCGACGCCCCTGGGGTCAGCGACGAGGAGTTCGCGTCCTCGGTGCTACGCATGCGCCAGAGGAACGCGGCTCCGGGTCCCGACGGAGTGCCCGGGCGAGTATGGGCCTGCGCTCTGAGCGCCCTGGGAGCCGGTCTCAGGCGGCTGTTCGACGCTGTCCTGAGAACCGGCTGATTCCCCCCCGCGTGGAAGGAAGCGAGGCTGGTCCTCCTCCGGAAGCCCGGAAAACCCGCGGAGTCACCCTCGGCTTACAGGCCGATATGCCTCCTGGACGAGGCGGGCAGGCTCCTCGAAAGAATCGTGGCTGCCCGCCTGTGCGCGCATCTGGGGGCCGTGGACCCGGACCTGTGCGACCGCCAATTCGGCTTCAGGCGACAGCGATCGACCATCGACGCGATCCAACTCGTGCGATCGCTCTTACGCCGGGCGGTCGAAGGAGGCGGTGTGAGCGTGGCTGTGTCCCTGGACATCGTCAACGCGTTTAACACCGTCTCCTGGGCGGCGATCGAGCGGGCACTGTTATACCACAATGTCCCGCTCTACCTTCGCCGCCTGGTACGGGACTATCTCCGCGGCCGCGTGGTGTCGTACGTCGGCCGGGAGGGAGACGGGGTGCTATGGAACTTGGCCTTCGACGCGGTGCTGCGGGTCGAAATGCCGTCGCCGGGGGTCTCGTTGGTTTGCTACGCCGACAACACTCTGGTGGTGGCTTCCGGGCAGAAATGGAGGGACGCGATCAGCCTCGCTGAGAGTGCATTGCGGCGCGTCATCACCACGATCGGGACGCTCGGTCTGCGAGTCGCCTTGGACAAAACCGAGGCGATGTGGGTCGCGGACAGGGTTGGGAGCGGTGTCCCCAACGGAGCGTCCCTGAGGATCGGGGATGCCTGCATCAGGGTCGGCCGATCGATGAAGTATCTCGGTCTGACCGTAGACACCTACTGGCGATTCACGCGCCACTTCAAGACCCTCGCCCCCAGGTTGGAGAAGCAGGTATTCGCCTTTCGTCGAATCATGCCCAACCTGGGAGGTCCACACGAGGGTATTCGGCGACTGTATGTGACGGTCATCCGGTCCATGGCGCTGTACGGCGCGCCTATTTGGACCGGTGACCTTTAGGGTTGCCGCATTGGGCGTGAACTCTTGGCGAGAGTTCATCGCCGAACGGTCCTCCAATCCGTGCGAGCTTATCGCACGGTGTCACACGCCCAACTGTCCGCTCTGGCCGGGTCCCCCCCTTCCATCTGCTCGCGGAGATGGAGGCCCGATGGCCGATGGACAAGAAGTGGTGCAGGGCCAGGTCCGGCAACGCATGGAAGCCAAATAGCTCGAATGGTTGGCCCTCCCGGAACATCGGGAGGGTCGCGTTGTCGGGGCGCTTCTACCCATCATGAACGAGTGGGTAGGGCGCGGGTATGGCATTCTTACCTTTCACCTGACGCAGATTATGACGGGTTTAGGTTGCTTCGGCACCTATCTGCGTCGCATCGGGCGAGAGGAGTCGTCGCGGTGCTTCAGCTGCGACTCGGGCGACGAGGATACGGCGGATCACACCCTGGCCAGGTGCCAGGAGTGGATCGACGATCGCCGTGTCCGCGAGGCGCAGCTGGGCGCGGATCTTTCGCTGCCGACGGTCGTGCGTCGCATGGCGAGAGACCGGGCGTCTTGGGAAGCCATGGCCGCCTATGCGGAGGCGGTCATGTTAGAGAAGGAGGAGGCGGAGCGAGAGCGGGAGATCACGGGTCACCCGTCCCGCCTCGCAGCCCCCAGGTGCCGCAGAAGAGGTGACGTAATTCTGCGTCACCCCGCTCCCTAAACGGTGAGTCACCGGGTCTGGGGGGCCCCTCTCGGGGTCATCTGGGGAGGTGTGGCCGAGCCACGGAGTTGCCGTCGGCGTCGCGACGCGCGACGGCGGAGTTCGATCAGGGGGTCCTCGCTTCAGAGGGCCCCCCCGGGCAGCAGCCGACCTTCCGCTGCTCCCCCGGGAGCCGCGCCATGAGCGCCACTGTCAGCGCGCTCCCGCGGCAGGCGATCGAACAGGTGGGTGAGATCGGCGGTCGACGGGACCGTTCATCGCACTCCTCACTGCCTCGGGGTGTCCTCCGGGCGCGGGCCCGGTCGTCGCTTGCGGCGCCCCGTAGTGGTGTGGAAGAACGATCCCGGAGATCATTCGACCAAGTGCCGTCTCCCCGCCCGGCCGCGGCCCTTACAGGGCCGCGGCCGGGTCACTGTTCGATCGCGGGGGTCGCGGGGTGAGGGTGCCGGGGACACACTCGCCCCTCAACAACGACCCCCAGAAGTGGCGACGCGGCCGTATGGTCCATCGCGCGTCGCCGGAGTTTAGGGAAGACCGCGCCGTCATCGCGCGGGGTTGTTGAGCGCGGAGTTCGCCGTTGCGCTGGGGGGGGGGGGGGGCAAGCGGACGTTGGGTGCGAGCCCCACGTAACCCCGTCCCTCCCCCGGGGGGCGGGGTATCCGTCAGGGATTTCTCCACGTCAAAAAAAAAGGGGGCCGTTAGTTATAGCCCTACTGATGAGTCTGACTGGCGGTCCCAAGACGAAACACACCTCTTCTTTTCCTCCACGTTCACTGATCACCTTGGCGATGTAAGTAGTATAGCAACATGGGTTCTAACCCATGGGGCAATGAGGGGGGGCGCGGGGGCGGGGGGAAGTGAAGGCGCGCGGGGGAGCGCGGCGGAGGGAAACATGGGCGCGGGACCTGCGGGGAGAGGAAGGCCGCTTGCGCGCGCACGTGCCGCGGAGTGGGGGAAGCCGCGATGATGGAGGGGATTAGTCCGGGCCGAGCCGCCGCGGAGACTTGACCCACAGCCGAAAACTTTTGGAGGGGGTGAATGACCCCCCGAAAATTTAACCGGAGGAAGTGAAAGCATACAGACATTTATTTCCAATGCAGAGAAATAATTTATTTTTTATCGGATGATGTTTCGAACAGTGTCGGGAAAGATCGGCATTTTACAAACCGCGTCTTCGGAGGAGGGAAAGAGACAGAGCATTTTTTAATTCGGAGGAGAGAGAGAGAGAGCACTATATAGCGTCGTCGCAGCGTCTCGCGCGATCGCGCGTAACTCGAATCCTCTGGAGCGACCGTGCGGGGTGACGTCATTTTCACGGCGCGAAGAACGAAATAGAATTATGCGACGTCAGCAGAACTGTTTTCCCCCCCAACGCAGAGAAATAATAATTACGAAATGTCGAATCTTAATATTAGGCGGCGAGGAGGAAGACGGGTAAATAAATTTGAGAAATATTATATGTTTAAGAAATTTTATTTAAAATTAAAAGAATATATTTTAATATTTTTTCCTACGAGCATCATCTACAATATGATTGATTGCACATGCTAACAATTCACAATCGATCAATGAATGCTGTTCGAAGTGTTCGCTTTCAGAAATTAATTTTACATAATCTGTTGACGCGGTAGCACTACGTAGAACGTCTACGAAAGTGGCATATTTACTGCTTACAGAGTATATATTTTCAGTTAGCCAGGTATACATATGTTCGATACAATGTTGGTACGCGAATAGTTTTTGCATTGTCGTTTCAGTCATGTATATGACAGCGCGATTATCGGTAATTTTAATAAGTTGATCATCGTGCATACGCGTGAATTCGAGTCGCAAATGATCAATTACGATGTGGGTTTGGGGCGATGTTGCGTTGCTGCGTAATCGTTGGAGTATATCCGCCTCGTTTTGAAGTAGAAGCTTCCACGTAGACATTGAAAAGCTTAACTCGCTGCCTTTATTGTCGGCTATGGCGATCTCGACGTGGCACAAATCCATGCCGATGCGAATTCCAATAGTTAACCGTTTATAAGCTGTTGCGGTCAACGGGTAATCACGCCCAGAGCCCTGCAACGGGCGGGTATATAGCGGGTATATAGCGGGTCAACCCGCCCGTTACCCGTCCGTCTTTCCTTTCACTCGACCCGCCTGTGCCCGCAGCGGATAAGTCGGGTCATCGTTGATTTATATTCGCCCGCGTCGCCCGTGACGCCCGAGTCATCCGAGTCACCCGAGACGCCCGAGACGCCCGAGACGCCCGAAACACCCGATCGCCCGAACCGCCCGCAACATCCAAAGCAGTAACGGGTCATGACGTCACCACGCGTATCCAACTCGCACTACAAACACTCTTACACGCTCGTATCCGTGATCCGGGGGGACTTTACCTGCGCATTATCCGCTATTCAATTTGACTCAGAAGCGGTTGGAGAATCAAATCTAGACAATTTATTATTATTTATGTATATATAATTATCAAATATAAGAAAGTAACGGAAACCGGAAGGGGGGGTCAAGATGGAAAATGTGGTGACCGGGACACAGGATAAAAAGATTATGGATTGGTTCGAGAAGTTGCAAAAGAAAAGAAAGGAAAATAAAGAAAAAACAGAGGGGATATGTGAATGAATAAAACATATATAATATTATATATATCAAAGTAGCAGAAGTTCAAATAGGTATTCCAAATAAATTATAATTATATAAATAAAAACATAATAAATTATAATATATACCTAAGACTATCTTTCAAACTAATTCTATTTACCTACTATGAATATATATATTCTAAGAGTTAACGTAGGAAATAATTAAGTTCGGATGCAAGTACGGTCGTACAAATATTTAAAAACATCTTATTAAACTGTAACGGTACATTATGTGAATGAATCATGGAAGTTAATAGAAAGAGTGTTATTTACAACAGACTTTTCAGCTAAAAGCAAAACAGGCGAAAATATAAGAAGAGAGTTAAATCGTAGATTTAAAGCATTCGGGATTCCTTCGGATATAGTGCCTAAAATTACGTTTTTGACAAATCAGTGAAGCAATATTATAAAAGCTTTAAAAATTGTTGAGGGATTGAATTGTTCTGCACGTTGGCTGCGTCAATTCCGTACTGCGGAATGCGTGGAAAGCACCATTCCTTAAAAAGCACGCTGCGAATACATTGCATATATTGGACAATTAATAAAAGTATTGTTGCATATTTGAAACGTTCCGGACTTGTTTTACGTCTTCCAGGAAAAACGGTGGAGTTCCAAGATAGCGATGTCACGATCAGCTGTAAACCAATATAACAAAATTTTTGTGCATATAATACAACCTAAAAAAGAAACGAATTAATACAATTGAATCAAAAAATGACAAAAAATATTTATATAATGAATAAATAAAAAAATTGTAGCTATGCAATACATTTAACAGAAATGTGTAATATGTAATAAATACATAGTACAAGAACAGAGGAAAGTAGATGTTATAAAATTATTATGTGAAAAAATGATGTATGTAAAAATAAATGTAAGGAAAATGTTTTAAATATTTAGATTAACATAAATACAACAACAAGGAAGAAGAAAAAAGAAATAACTTTCGTCAACATTACTTACATATTATTGTGCAAAAATAAAATTGCATCGACTATTTCAGGTTTCAAAGAGGACCTCCTTTCTTGTATTAAAAATCCAGCAGAGCTGAAGCATCTTTCGCTTGAAGCACTGCTCGCTGGAATAACAAATATTTTCCTGGCTAGTATGCTTAATTTTGGTAATATATGCGAGTTATCTTTCCACCACTGCAAAATATCGTCATTCGCCATGTACTTCAAAGACATATATATACTGAACTCGTCTGAAGTTTCTATATCATCATCTAAATCAGCCCATTCATGGAACACTGTTTTTAATCGTTTATTACGGGGCTGTTCGGTACTAGCTGTGGGGGTTGCTGTTGATGTAGATGCTTGCTGAGTAGTATTGTCTATTGGCATATGCGAAATAAATTCTTGTACATTGCTATACACCGCTATTCTGTCTTCAGTGGATAACATGCGTAATTTTCTAAATGTAGGCATCAAGAATGTTGCAATTTTTTTATATTTATGTAACTTGAATTTAGTTTCCAAATAATTTCTGGTTGCATTTTTTAAATGTTGTTTTTCTATACTGTCGGTGTCATTGGTTTCGCAATGATTTAGTAATTTATGAAGCCATAACATTACCAAATGTAGTGTAGGTGATTTATCTGCTTGTACTTCGTCAATAGATTTTTCGAAGGGCTCTAAAAATGTAATCAGTTGCCGAACTTTAATTACATTGTAATCTTCTAATCGGCTGCTTTCTTTAGCTTCTGACAAAGCTTCCGAAATAGGGTCGTATTGATTTACAACTGATCGTAACATCATTATTTTGGAACTCCATCTTGTTTCCACTTCTTGGTGGACTGTTGCTGGAAGACGTGAAGCAAGTCCAGAACGTTTCAAATATGTAACAATACTTTTGGTTGTTTCTAATATGTGCAATGTATTTGGAGCATGTTTTTCAAGGGATTCCGTTTTGAACGCATTGCGTAATGCGGAATTCAGGCAATGTGCAGAACAATTTAATCGTTCGACAGTTTCTAAGGCTTTGATAATATTGCTTCCCTGGTCTGTCACAAACGTAATTTTATGCACTATATCTGAAGATATCCCGAATATTTCAAATCTACGGTTTAACTCTCTTCTTATATTTTCACCTGTTTTACTCTCATCTGGAAAGCCTGTTGTAAATAACACTCTTTCGATTAACTTCCATGATTCGTTCACATAATGGACGGTTACGGTATAATAAGACGTTTTCGTGTATTTGTCCGTCCAGAAATCTGTTGTAGCCGCACAGATACCACGTCGAACTGCATCTATCACCTCCGGGAAAATATTGTTTTTCACCTCATCCGCTAATTCTAACACATGGCGTGATACAGTTGTTGCATGCGGAAGAACATTTTTTGCAGATACGCGGCCATATTTACACCCAAAGTTAATTAGTTCTTGCGCTAGTAAGGTAAAGCCAGGTCCACCTATACTCATAAAAGAGCGCAAATCTTTCGTACAATATGTCACGCAGCTCTTCACTATATTTTTTTTATCTTCCGCCGAAATGGAAGCATTGTTTGTTACAAGCACCTCACTATTTTTGCACACGTGTCTAGTCAAATTAGATGTGCCAGTTTTACTTCGATGTTGAAGAATTTTTTTGCACGCTTTGCACTGCACAAATCCAGTATATATATCGGGATCGCGCTCCTTTATTAATAAAAACTTTTCCCACACGGTACTGGCACCCGCAACATTTTCCGTCAAATAATATAAATTATTCTCGATTTTTTCTAGGATGTCAGTATGTGGTTGTCCCGACATAGTTTTCGCTTCTCTGGTCGATACGCATAGAAGTTTCGTGAGAGACTGACGAAAAATTTTAACTCGAAGAAACGTTGTCCTGGATGCACGAACCACTTAAGATCTTAGGGGGTAGGTGACAAAAGTCCTTCTTCAAGTATCCCCATCTCTTCCTATATTGCAAACACTTACACAGGCACTAAAATTCCCCGAGAAACCAAGAAAATTGACTAAACTCTAAAAATGTTGTATTTGTAGTTTCAATACTGTACGACTTACAATTTCTTCAAAAAAGCATACACAAAATAATATGGCTGAAATCATCTCATGACCACCTATAATTTTATATAAAAACATAGGTACCACGTGCCATTTGAAAAAGACCTAAATGACTATCACCTAACGCCTCCACTCAGCAAACTTCGATCTGCATATTATATTTCTCTGCAACTCCTTGTTGTGGTCTTGAATTCAATATCTGCGTATCAGAAATATTTAAATCGTGCTCAGTCATATTCTACATTTTTTTTCTCGAAGCCGAATAATAAACTCGTAAGGTCAACAGACAGTGCAGTACTTTTTCCCTCTAACTAAATTTCTTTGCAACCACCATATCACATGTCCGGGGCTAGAGACTTTACGAGTTTATTATACGCGCGTGGTCCCGGAAACCCCCCGCTGACCGTGAAATGCAAGGGCTAGCGGTTAGGATTTCACTCTCGAAGGTGTCTGCTGTGAATTGTAGGCGGTCAATCGTTACCATCCTTTCTTTCCCATCCTTAAGGAGGGAAATGGCACTGCTACAGAGAAATAACGAGAACCGTTGTGTATTCGCCGTTATTTAAATCAACGAAATATAGGTACAAATATGTGAGGTGTCCTACCAATGACTTTGTTTCGTACTGTAAATGAAAGCATATTAATATTGGTTTTGAGAATTCTTCATTTCAAATTTCATAGACTTTCTGTATGTGTGCATAATTTCTTCATGTTGGCCTAGTGTATACCCAACTGTTCATTCATAGAACGAAACAAATTCGAGTCTTGTAATAGCGACCAATGAATAAAGTAAAGGCGAGTGTGCGAGCGAATCGGATACGCGTCGTGACGTCGTGACTGGTGACTGCTTCGGCCACCTCGGGCTCCGCGGGCGGATAGAAATCAACGATGACCCGACTCATCCGCAGCGGGTACGGGCGGGTCGGATAAACGCTCGGCGGCATCGGGCGGGTATCGCGGGTTAGTGAAAGTTCAGGCGCGGGCGGTTCGGGCGCATCGAGATACAGCCGGGTGTCGGGCGGATCAAACCCGCCTGTTGCAGGGCTCTGGTGGACAACACTGCAGCGGTAAGACTGGCTCAAAATCCAGAATTCCATCGCAAAACAAAACACATCGAACCCAAGCATTTTCACATCCGAGAAAGGGTGACTGCAGGTCAGATTGGAATCCAGCAGGTTCCAACTGAGTACCAGGTTGCAGACATAATGACGAAGCCGTTAGCTGCACCACGACTGAGAATGCTGTGCGACAAAATGGGTCTTTCATAAGAAGAAAAAGAGACAGTTTTGTTTTTTCTTTTTTGATTTTGTGTAATCTTAGTTTAATTTTTTATTTTTGTTTTTGATACAGAATTATACGAACGTTTAGCCATAAATTATGAAGGGAAAGTATTGCAGTATATATACGAAGTGATATTTTATTATGGCTGTTAACACCAGAGGGTGCTGTAAGAGAAGAAAAAGGGCGCGGAGTGTGGTGACGTTCTAGAAGTTTTTGTATTTTTCCAGTCAGAAGGCGATGCGAGGTATCGCCACGTGATATTAACACTAAGCATTTATAATATTAAAGACATCTTCAGAACCAACAGAACATGTAAAAATTTAACCTTCAATAGCTGAGACATCTCTGTGCTAATTGGGTACACTTAACCACGCTTTCCGCCAGTGTCCGCGTTCGTGCTGCGGTAAAGAGTAGGTATAATAAGAGGCGTCACTCCGGGCGGAACCTTTGAAGTCCTTGCTTGACCTTGGCATTTAAATTGGTTGTCTATTTCGAGCGGGATATTCAAATCGACTAAATGTACCTTACCACATTGGCTGATTATTGCCGAAGTTTACCGCGATCATTGCCGAAGCTTAGCGATCATTGCCGAAGCCCAGCGATCATTGCCGAATGGGCATTTAAATTGGTTGTCTAAAGGTGAGATCTCCTACCCGCGATTGGTCGCTGCGATTGGTCGCAGCGATTTGACCCAACGACTGGCCCTAAGCTGAATCTCCTTGCCTGCGACCAAGGGTGTGCTCGGGACGGGCCGGAAACTTTCGGGCGAGATCGGACGGGGTCCCGAGACAATTTGATTTCAGGTCGGCTCGGTAAAACTCGGACGCGATCGGACGATATCGTTACCAGTAATAATAGATCAAAATTATTACCCGAGAACATAGAAAAATGATGTTTCTTACACGTTAATTTAAAATAATAAAATATTCGCCTTTCTGTATATTGTTGTTACTATGAAACATCAAGGAAATATTCCTTTCTGTATGCTTATAGTTGTTCGTACGTTTTCTATTTTAAATCTGAACCTATCCCGAAAAAGATAATACCCTATATATCCCCTTTACATAAAGTAACTAAGTATGAAGTATATTTTATTAAGATTTTAAAATATTGTCGATATAAAAATAGTCTTCTTCCCAAGTTCTGAACATGGTATTTATTTATGTACATATACGTACATATACGTACGTATTATATAAAGTAACTAAGTATGAAGTATATTTTATTAAGATTTTAAAATATTGTCGATATAAAAATAGTCTTCTTCCCAAGTTCTGAACATGGTATTTATTTATGTACATATACGTACATATACGTACTTAAATAAATACCACGTTCAGAACTTGGGAAGAAGACTATTTTTATATCGACAATATTTTAAAATCTTAATAAAATATACTTCATACTTAGTACTTTATGTAAAGGGGATATATAGGGTATTATCTTTTTTGGTATAGGTTCAGATTTAAAATAGAAAACGTACGAACAACTATAAGCATACAGAAAGGAATATTTCCTGGATGTTTCATAGTAACAACAATATACAGGAAGGCGAATATTTTAAAAATGGGCGGAACCTTTGAAGTCTTTACTTGACCTTGCATTTAAACTGGTTGTCTATTCTTTGCTTGTAGCACGAATCGAATCTCGGGATCCCGAAACCGTCGGGAAATTTTCCGCCCGAAATTTTCCGACCGTCCCTCGGGGCCAGGAACTCGAGCCTCGGGACGATCCGCACACTCTTACCTGCGACCAGGTCCACTGCCACAGTGGGGCAGAATCCCAAGAAACAAGGAAACGAATCAGAATTCAAAAGATGTGGGAGGATTATGTATTTTTATATATTTATAATAATAATAATAATAATAAATCGTGTTTATTCTTTTATAATATTTGATACAACGCAGTGGAGGTAGAAACGCAAAGTACAGAATGGGCGAGGCTCAGCGTCGCTGTTATTCATGCCTGACCCGAATATTTCTTATAAGCTAATAATATGAGCTCCTAAAAAAGGTAAAAACCCAAAAAGAAGCCAGAAATAAAGATTTTAAAAATTATAGAAAAAATTGTAGCTCAAAATATTCTATCCGCCCAATGGCCCACCATCTCTCACATCATAATACGTCAGCGCGTGCTTTTGTTTTAATATTCCAACGCGTGTTTATATTCGAGAGATACGGGATCGGTCTCGAATTTGTCCTGAGGACGAAGCAGGCCTCATCACGCGCAGTCAGTAGACCACCCCTTTTCTTCCTGTGGCTCTCCGCGAGGCGTACTGTCGCTGCTACATCATGGAACTTCGCGCGTGTGTCGATAGGAACACTTTCCATGGCATATTTATCAAATTCTTGTAGTTTTATTGAAAGTATTGACGCTAATTCATGACGAATTGACGTTATTTTCTGAAATAACGTCAAACTTATATATTAACACTTTTAGTACCAATTTCCTTAATAATATTCAGCATTTTTAAATTGCAAAATGCAGGATGTTGCATTTTTTCACATTTTTGGGGATTTACCACCACTGTGCGACATAGAATACACGTATTTAATCCATAACTGAAAAATATTCGCGAATGCTTTTTCCGCAGTAGCAAGCTCTAGATTATGTTGATTAGAAAACAAACAAAAAATTTGTTCAGAAGTTCCCGGAAGTGGAACTAAAAAATGGATGATTGCTGACAATTTTTCAATCGGTTTCTTATGGAAAAAAACTGTATGTAACTAATTATTTGCTATTACTTAACAGAATCGACACCACTTATTTTGGGGCTCCAAAAATTGTTTTCTTTTATATTACCAAAAATTAAAAGACTCGATTTAAAATTCTGCACGAAAAATACATACTATCACAGACACGTGTTTACACACAGATCAGAAGTAGGCGTCATGATATTTTAACCGTTTTTAGGTGCTCATTTTAGTAGTCTACAGGTAACATAAAAATACATATCTTTTGAATTCTGATTTCTTTCCTTATTTCTTGGGATTCTGTCACACTGTGGCAATAGGTCGCAGTGCGACTGGTCGCTAGACTCCCTCCGGGAGGAGTATAGCGACCGGTGGTCGCAGTGCCTAGCCTGCGACTAGGTATAATGGGAAACAGACCCCCTCGCATTGTGTTGCCTCTCGAGTAGCCTAGGCTGGTACTCACCCACACAGCACAACGTCCCGGGGACGTCGACAGACCGTACCTGGGACGTCTGCAGACGTCTGTAGATAGTGATGGCTAGAACCATGATTTGTGAATCACGAGTGATCCGATCACGTTCGTTCCCAATCACGGTGATTTTTCACAGTGATCCGTGATTTTCGTGATCGCCTCTGATTGGTGCAGGCAGAACAGTGATCCGTGATCGCTTCCGATTGGTGCAGGCGCAACAGTGATCCGTGATCGCCTCTGATTGGTGCAGGCAGAACAGTGATCGCTTCTGATTGGTGGAGAGCATAACTGCTCTTTGCACGCGCCACATAACCCCAAATTCTATTATCTCTCGAAACATTGTCAAGTCCTCACTGTTCTTATAGAATCTCAGTTGTATATTTTGTACCAATGTAATCGTTCTTGATCTATTTAAATTAACGAATATTTCTTCGCTTTAGTTGAAAAGTATAATGTATATGTGAATACTTTAGCCAATCAAATCAGTGCGTGCATACATTGCCCACACAGCACAACGTCCCAGGGACGTCGATAGACCGTCCCAGGAACGTTGTGCTGTGTGGGTGACAATTTATGAATGAATATTCTATATATTCGTTGAATTAGCATGTTTTAACTGTAACACCAGCTCTATTAAAGTATTTCATAAAAAATAATCCAATTAAGATCAAGAATTACTATTACAGTACACAATTCACTCAAGTTAAAAAAATCACAATCACGGTCGTGATTAAAGTTCAATCACGACCGTGATCGTGAATTTGCAATCACTGTGATAAATCACTGTTAGTGATTTTGCACTCCATCTCTATCTGTAGACGTCCCAGGGACTTTGCCGGACGTTGTGCTGTGTGGGCAAGCAGACTCGCGTCAGGCTCCTACGTCTGGCGCATACCTGACGATCGCAGTCGCATGTAGGAGAACAGATACATGCTTTCCCATTGCACCAGTATACTGCGACCAGTCGCTGCGACCAATCGCAGCGACCAATCGCGGGTAGGAGATCCCACCTTTAGTGATTTCCCCAGATTATGTCTGTCCTTGTCGAGTGACGCCTCTTATTATGTCTCCTCTTTGGCTGCGGTTGTTGCGCGATTCTGTGGGGACTTTAGTTAAACCGTGGGTCCGTGCCCGTGGAGCGCTGAAAGCACTCAGCTCGCGAGTCGGTGCGGGAATTTGAATAATATGAACTCTGGTAATCGGGTAGAACTCAGTATATTAAACAACGTTTGCTGTCCTGCTGCCAGGATAGATCTAACATTTTACAAATTAACTTCTAGCTCATCACCTCCGGACGCCCTACTCCTTTAGTTTTGGCGAGTTCCTTCGATTCCCTCTTTTAGTCCCTCAGTCCAATCAGGAAGGTGTCGTCCCTCTAGCTTCGTCAGTGGGTTGTCCTTCATCCCTCTCTTCGTCCTTGGCTCTTCCTCCACGCTTCCCTTGGCTGGTGGTCGAGGCACGCCTTCCGATTACATACTTTACATACTAAAACTGCGTACAGTACATACATTTCTAGCAGGTAGGTAGGCGCGCAACCCTCAGGGTCAAGACGACGTCGCCGGCGCAAGATTTATGATTTTATGACTTTCAGCCTTTCCTGAGCTGAGTTTTTACCTTAACAGGGCATCGGCAAATATCGAAAGAGAAAATGAGTTTTAAATGGTTTTACAAGACAAGCTGCTGCCCGCTCGACGATGTTTGGCACGCAGATGTGAAAAGAAAGTTCAAGCTATTTATTATCCTAGCCTCGCCTAACTGTAGTTTTGAAAATTACTGAGGGCACTCTCAGATTCTCGTACGCTTTCTAAATTTGGGTATCAGCTATTACTATTGTACGAGCACGTTCGAAAACTGGCAAAGAGAACCTTGAAAACACAACGCGCTCTACGTTTTATGAGTCCTGACAATAAACTCTTCCTTGTCCCTTGGTTCAATTATGCTTAAAACTTTCCAGATGTGTTGCTCGCTTCAAATCCGCACGCCTACAATAAATCTCTACTACAAAGGCTTTTGAATTTCGCTCCCTATCTGACTTCGATATCACTACGTCCTACAGCTACCCACACAGCACACGAGGTCCCGAGGACGTACGTTTTAGGTCCCTTCTAGGTCCGTAGGTCTGAAGGTCCCGGTTGGTAACAAAACGTCCCCGGGACGTCCGTGGGCGGTTGTGGGACGTCTATAGACGATTTTGGGACGGTTTTGGGACGTCGTGTAACTACAGTGGCGCCATCTGTGCAAAGTCCTAAATACGTCCCTGGGATGCGCTTGGGACGGGCCTTGGGACGTGTTTGGGACGGGCCTTGGGACGTGTTTGGGACATGTTTGGGACGTATTTGGGACGGGCTTGGGACGTGTTTGGGACGGGCCTTGGGACGTGTTTGGGACATGTTTGGGACGTATTTGGGACGGGCTTGGGACGTGTTTGGGACGGGCTTGGGACTTATTTGGGACGGGCTTGGGACGTTTTAAGACGTCGAGTGCTACCTGCTATATAGGCGCCATCTATAGAACGTCGTCTATACTATGAGGTGCATTTCAGTTTCAAAGGATATTTCAATTCAAGAACTACTCTAAAATGGATTGAAATGTTGAAAGATTTGTTTGGAGCGAGAGTTCGAAACAGGCGGCAGGTGTAGAGGTGTGCGAATTTCTTTCCTAAAATCTATGCGGGGAGTGAGGAGTCATATGGACCCGAATATGGTACATCCTGAGGGTTTGTATATATATATATATATATATATATATATATGTAGGGTCTAAATTAGGCTAAATGCATTGGGACGGTGTTGAAGACGGTTATCGATACGATTAAAATAAAATGAAATTTGATAAAAATGTATTTCCATTTATTTCGTTACAGTACACTACAAATTATATCATCTACTGCATTACACTATGTGTGTTTACAAATATTGAAAAACTACAATACTACAATATTATTATTCTATTTGTTATAAATTATAAATTAAATTATTCTATTTCTATAATCAAATTGCTCGTGCGTGCATGCGCGAAATGACTATAGAATGCACCTAGAATGAGTAGTGGATACACCTGTAGTTGGTTGGAATATACAAATCAGAATATACAAAGTGTACACAGAATACACGTATCGCGTACGCACTTAAAATATATATACAATACATGAAATATATAAATATAACATATGTTAGTGTACATAATACACATATCGGATTTTACAAAAATATACGGTAGTGATAGAGTAGTAGATACACTACACAGTGGCAGACAAACATATAGCAATCAATGCAGCACACAATGATTGCAAATTGCCATCATCACTTTACATTATATTTACAACATATATTTTAGTCATATTTAGTAAATTAACATCCCACACAGCACGGTGGACTTTGCAGACTTTGCCGGACGTTGTGCTGTGTGGGATGAGTCTAACGATATAGCAATATTCATCAAAACATGTAGTAAATGTATTGATTCATTGCATGATCAAGAATTTAACTCATGAAAGTCTGGCTGGGTAAAGTTAGAAACCCCTACGTGCTTTGTAGAGATCTAGAAACAGTCTAATTTATTCATCCTAACTGCTTTTCAAATAGTTTTACTAGTTTATAATGTCCTATGTATTATCTACTAAATTAGATTGTCCTAAGTTTACGTAAGGTGTTTAATTTTAGTGATTTTAAATGTGCCATGCGGGGAGCAAATTCCTCTAAAGTAGACGTTTGTGAAATGGACATTAATAATTTTTTTAATTGGGAAAACTTCACTGCTCAGCACAAATTAAAAAGAAATTCTCCTAAATCATAGATTCATGATTTTGTATCTGTGCAATTCACAAGAGGGGAAAAATCTTGAAATATAAAAATGATTTTTCTGCTGAATTTAAGGAGTTAAATTTTCTTAATGCGAAAACAATGAAAACTAAGTTATGAAAACCAAAAGCCAGAGTTCAATGTAAAGGAATTTCAGCAGAGAGAAAAGAAAATTTAATTACGAAATTGTAATCAATCGCCTTGCCTTTTGGGAATCATTAAACGTGTCTGACTATTAACTTTAAATCGTTATGTTCCTGTCTATGTTTAATTTGTTCGTATGTTTGTTGTAAGTTGTATGTATATGTTTATTTTTAACTACCTAATTTATGCCAATGTTATTTCTGTTTAAGTTGTACATTTAAAAGTATGAATTAAACCCGATTTCAAGTGTCTTAATTATGTCTTCCGAACACCTGTTCAATCCTAATCCATGCGCTTAAAGACGTACCCGGGACCACTTTTTTTTGTAATATTCGTCATTCAGAGGATCTATATAAGCCGTACGTGGGAAATTCAGGACGTCCCCGGGACGTTTTGAGGACGGTTGTTGAGTCCGAATCCAGGCGCTTTAAAAGACGTACCCGGGACAAATTTTTTGGTAACTTTCGACCTTCAGAGGACGTATATGAGCCGTTCGTGGGACATTCGGGACGTCCCCGGGACGTACGGTACGTCCGGGACGGACGTCCCCGGGACGTTTTGAGGACGATTGTTCAGTCCGAATCCAGGCGCTTTAAAAGACGTACCCGGGACTAATTTTTTGGTAACATTCGACCTTCAGAGGACGTATATGAGCCGTTCGTGGGACATTCGGGACGTCCCCGGGACGTACGGTACGTCCGGGACGTACGTCCCGGGGACGTTTTGAGGACGGATGTGTGCTGTGTGGGTAATTTCATGCGATTACACATATGCACACCAGCGAGCATCGCAACTAGAGATGGAGTGCAAAATCACTAACAGTGATTTATCACAGTGATTGCAAATTCACGATCACGGTCGTGATTAAAGTTCAATCACGACCGTGATTGTGATTTTTTTAACTTGAGTGAATTGTGTACTGTAATCGTAATTCTTGATCTTAATTGGATTATTTTTTATGAAATACTTTAATAGAGCTGGTGTTACAGTCAAAACGTGCTAATTCAGCGAATATATAGAATATTCATTCATAAATAGTCAATGTATGCACGCACTGATTTGATTGGCTAAAGTATTCAAATATACATTATACTTTTTAACTAAAGCGAAGAAATATTCGTTAATTTAAATAGATCAAGAACGATTACATTGGTTCAAAATATACAACTGAGATTCTATAAGAACAGTGAGGACTTGACAATGTTTCGAGAGATAATAGAATTTGGGGTTATGTGGCGCGTGCAAAGAGCAGTTACGCTCTCCACCAATCAGAAGCGATCACTGTTCTGCCTGCACCAATCAGAGGCGATCACGGATCACTGTTGCGGATGCACCAATCAGAAGCGATCACGGATCACTGTTCTGCCTGCACCAATCAGATGCGATCACGAAAATCACGGATCACTGTGAAAAATCACCGTGATTGGGAACGAACGTGATCGGATCACTCGTGATTCACAAATCATGGTTCTAGCCATCACTAATCGCAACACGGTGTGGTTGTATCGATATTCATGGATTAAGTATCGATACAGCAGTATATCGTTACCTTAAGTATCGATATAAAATATCGATGTATTGGTGGTCAAAGTATCGATATTCCGATATATCGATATTGTATCGCCATCACTAGTAACTATCGATAGTGCCATCGATATAATCACCACTGATCACCACTTTGTGGATACATCTGCTGCTGTCTGTTATAAATTGCAAGGGCATAAAACGATTTCGTGTATGATTAAAAGTTGGAAAACTTATTGTACACATATACTTACATAAAGAATTCTAGTATTTCACTTGAAGATTAGCAATTAGGTATTTTCATATAAACCTAAACAAGTTAATTGAATTTCCAATACGGAATGCATTATTAACCTATACGACTAAAGTTTTAATATAAACATGTCGACTGAAATAAAAGTGGCTTTAAAAGAAGCTCGTAAGTCGTTTAAACAAAATGAATATTCAGACGCGATTAAAAAATGTAAAGAAATATTGAAAAAGGATAAAGATAATTATGGTGCACTTGTTTTATTAGCTGCTTCAATGAAACAAATTGAAGAAAATAACTCACAAGTACCTTTAATTCTCCAAAAAGCTATAAAAATTCAACCAGATAATCCATTAGCCTGGCAAGGTTTAGCAGCTTATTATGAAAAACATTGTAATAGTAATGATTGTGGTAGCAAATTGATGTCCGCTTATTGCAAACTATTGCAGATGGATAGGTATAAAGATACTGTGTGCATTATAAATTATTTTTTTGTGTAAATTTAAAGATTAATAATTCAACAACTTAATTTCAGTGATTATTCTGATTTTTCATATATTCTGGATAAAGTATCAGAACTGTCTTTGAAATTTAAAGATAATACACTGTTAGTTCCAATTATTGAAAGTCTAAGTGAATTAAGAGAAAAAATATTACACAATGAGAAAGTTAAATTAATCAATAAATTACTTGAGCAGATATTAATAGATAATTTTAATAATTTAACTGAACATCTCAATTTATTAAAAAATGTTCTTACATCATTGATTAATGATACTGACATAAGTAACAGGCAAGAGTACTATAGAAAGTATTTAAAACTATTGTATGATGAAGGTGAATTAATGACTTTAAGAGAGGAAGCTATAAACATGCACCAGCAGTTTCCGCAAAATACTTTACCATTGGGTAAGTATGAAGCATAATATTTTAATAATATTATATATAATATATGATTTATAGTATGTTTCATAATAGATGATACAATTAGAAGAGTAATGGTTACATAAAAATTAAGCCGCAGGAACATAGGTGGCATACTTTATACGCCATTATGTTGAAAACGTTTGTTATTTTGCGTTTTTGTGGTCATTTGTTTACACAGTGGTCATTTGCCCTATGTCTGGATATCTGTTATTATTGTCTACCATTAGAAATAGTAAATTATTCTATGAATAGATAAATAAAAAGCCTACTGCTGCCTTTTCAATTTATGGAAAAGTGCACTGGTGTACGCAATATGCCACCCATGTCCTAGCGTAACTATCCATTGCCTGTGTGGTTAAGACATTGTTAAACCATTTGTATCAAGAATTGGAATATTTTGCACATGATGACTAATATACATACATCACTGATCACTGATCGTAGAATAATCTGTAAAGAATAATCTCTATATTACTATATGTATGTGGAATAATTCTCAAGCATCTAATACTAAGTATGTTAAGGTGCAAGTAAATGTGCATTTATTGGTTTGATCAACAGATGATTAGCATTTCTTTTCCTTATTATTTACTTTATTTTTTGGATTTCTGAAGTGCTTGTTTTCCATGGGTAACTCAATTGTTAAAATAGCATCGAGTAGTAAAAACGTATTTTATTATACAGATGTATGTTTAGATGTAGTAAGATCTAGGAAACTTATAAGAATCATGATGATAATAAGTAGTAGAGAACTTAATAGTGATTGCTGCCCCATTCAACAAGATTTTGTATACGAGCAGAAAATTTGTATACCAAAAGGCGTTGATGGCACGAATATATATATGGATGGTATGTTCGGATGAGGCATTTGTGAATTATTTAATAATGAACTAGTACAAAAAATAGTATCCAAAACACAAGAATATAGTACACAAGATGAATTCTTCAAAGAAATTACACCTGATGGTTTAAAAGTGTTTATGGCACACTATATTTTGATGAGTTTGGTATAGAAGCCAATGTTACAAAGTTTTTGGGCGAAACATGTAAGTGTTGAAACACCATACTTCAAACTAGGACTGGGTCTATTCGAATAATTTAATATTTGAATACTTTACAAGTATTCGAATGCTACGAATATTTCAGTATTCGAATGCTACGAATATTTCAGTATTCGAATGTTATTATTCGAATACTATTCGAATATCGATGTATTCGAATGTTATTATTCGAATACTATTCGAATATCGATGTATTCAAATACTATTCAAATATCGATGTATTCGAATACTATTCGAATACCGCTGTATTCGATGTATTCGAATAGTATGATATGAAGTGGGTCCAAATTAGCTTAAAAGTTTTCACCCTGACAAATGAACCTAAAGAACTTGATTTATATTATAATTCACAGTTCACACCATACTATTCGAATACATGAGTATTCTAATACTCAAATATTCGAATAGTATTCGAGTACTCAAATATTTGAATAGTATTCGAATATTCAATTATTCGAATAGTATTCGAATATTCAAATATTCGAATAGCATTCGGATACTTGGATATTCGAATAGCATTCGGATACTGAAAAATTCGACAAATAGTCCCAGCCCTACTTCGAACACATCATGACCCACTGTAGATTCTGCGTAGTTTGAAAATTCAGCACTTTGCAGACAACAACTACAATCATGATATGATCCACTTAGATTAGAAAGAGGGAGGAAATTAGTGACATGATTATTAGAGACGCGGTAGCGTCTCGACGCCAAGTACATGATCGACACCCTGTATATGTCGACTGTCGCTACCGCTATCATTTACTCGTCCCCGGGCTACTCCAACCTAACTTTTAAACTTATGTCATTAATTATGTCATCACGCCTACAATATTTTCTAAATTTAAAGGCATTTTTCTTATGTAAACCGCATATCAGCTTTCGAATAAGACCAATTTCAATCAAATCGGTCCACGCATGACAGAGATATCGTAATATCGTCTCGTGGATCTGTCAGAAACGGTAACATTTTTCTTCTGATTCTCCAGTCAAAATTTTCGTCAACATAATTAAAGAAGTAAAAAAATTACGCCAAGTACATGAATTAGCTTTGTAAAAAGAAGTGAGATCCCCCCAAAAAAACTTTAAAAAAGTAAAACATACGCCAAGTACATGAAAATGTCGAGGACAAAAAAGAGTATAATCAAAAATCACCAAAAAAAAAAAGAAAATAGTATACTTGAAAAAGTCGAGGAAGAAAAAAAGTATTATCAAAAAATAAATATAAAAAAAACACAAAAAAAAGGATAAAAAGCATGAAAAAGTCAGGGACGAATAAAGTATTAAAATAAATATAATCACATAAATAAATAAAAAATATATAATTACAATATAAAAAAAGATGTGAAATCAAAATGAGGTGCAAGTACATAAAGGTGCTTTCCAACTGCGATTGAGGTGACACAACTACATATACACAGCTAAAATGCTGTGTTCATACATTCCATTACTCATGTCGCGAACATTTTAATTAATCAATCAAAAAGAATGTCTTGAAAAACATTGTCGTAAATTAATAGCTTTACAAAATTAATGATATACAAAAATTGCGCCAATTATAACAATGGCTATGTATACAAAGAAAAAAATTTATTAAATAATAACCCATCAAAAAGAATCCCTTTAAAAATATTGTCGTAAATTAATAGCTTTACAAAATTAATGATATACACAAATTGCGCCAATTATAACAATGGCTATGTATACAAAGAAAAAAATGTATTAAATAATAACCCATCAAAAAGAATCCCCTTTTAAAAACATTGTCGTAAATTAATAGCTTTACAAAATTAATGATATACACAAATTGCGCCAATTATAACAATGGCTATGTATACAAAGAAAAAAATGTATTAAATAATAACCCATCAAAAAGAATCCCCTTTTAAAAACATTGTCGTAAATTAATAGCTTTGCAAAATTAGTAATATACACAAATTGCCCCAATTATAACAATGGCTATGTATACAAAGAAAAAAATGTATTATATAATATTAAGGAGATATATTTTTATACAAATAAATATTTTAATACGAACAAATATTTTATCAACAGACGCGGTCGCGTCTGGAAGCTAATTCCCCTTCCCCTCTACCCATAGGCACACTGAGCGACCACGTATCTATACAGGAAAGATAGCGAAATTGACAGGTCGTCGGAGCTATTTTAGCCTTATTATCTTATTTTATGACATAGTGCCGGTGTTTTTACATGATTAAGCGAATCATTTTTTTTTTCGAACCCATATGTCGTTTTACTTAATGTATCAAGTTATTTGTCTAAAAGATATAAGATTTATTCTGAATTAATAGTTATAAAAATGATACTTTTAGGATTACGAGGTATGACGTCACGTTTTACTTCTCCACTTGACGCCAGTAGGTGTCGCCTCGAAAGCATAATTTATAATATAATAAATGTCACTTGGCTGTCATTCAATCATAACCTGCTGAGTGTTAGTTGTTAACATTTTGGAAACGTCACGGTGGTAAAGAAGATCTTGCGCGATAGCGGCGGGACGTGATCGGCGGTACATTTTTAATATTGTTAATTTATTTAAAAATTTATTAAGTAATAAATTTCTTTCCTCGCATATATACGTTTTCTTTGTGATGAAATTTCCTAGAGAGTGACCGGCGGTACATTGGCTTGATAAGATCAACACAACAAGAATTCACAAATTATGAAAAAAGTGATGAAATCCCCCCCCATAAACATGACTCATGTATGAAAGAAGCTAATTCCCTTTAATTCACGAAAAAAGTTCTCACGCAAAGATTGTGAAATCAACTTTGCTAATTCCAATTGTACCTTTAACCCTTTAATTCACGAAGAAAGTTCTCACGCAAAGATTGTGAAATCATCTTTGCTAATTCCAATTGTACCTTTAATTCACGAAAAAAAATTAAAAACATTCTCACGCAAAGATTGTGAAATCAACTTTGCTAATTCCAATTGTATTCTCGTATTCCGTTCGAACACTGATTCCTCTGTCACTTTTTATACTTGACATTCCTTTATTGGCCACAAATCAATTCAGTGCTCAGATTTTCAGCTTCGGTTTTAAGGGTGCCGTCTCAAGTTTGTTATGGTCCGAATAGTAAACAAAGCGTCCGAAGCGTCCCCAGTAAAGAGACGGACCCTAATGAAACTAATGCGGTCGGTAAAAAGAAGTTGTACAGAGGTGACATCTCCAGGTACTCTATGTAGACGAATTTTTTGATGCATAGTTGCCCCATTTTCTGTTCTCCCTGTCTCCGCCGCGCTGTTGCCACAGCTCCTTCTACTGATGAGAAGTCTTGGAGGAATACGACACGAGAGCTGCGTCTAGGCAGGGATCAGCGGTCTTCAACTACAGCTGATGGAGAGGGTAACACCTACAGGAGCAGTGGTTATGTGTGCGTGACTGACGCGCTGTTCCGCACACATAACCACCGCTCCTGTAGGTGTTTTCTCCTGCATCAGCTGTAGATGTAGCGCGTCCGATTGCTGTGTCTAGCATCAAAGCCTCGCTGAAAGTAAAGGAGGATAGCAATAATGAAAGATAGAGAGGTGGGGTAATGAAGTTAGGAAACATGTCACTGAAACAATACTAATTTGCGTATCAATAGTTTTTATTTATATGTAGAAGGATGTAATATTTTGTACAATCAATGTGCAATTTCAAAGCATACAATTTGAATAAGGTACATCATCCAAGTGTAACACGCCGATCGTAATGAAATCTAAAATGCTATAACTCTTCTAAAACTATATGACGCTTTCTTTTCTATCTAACTATACATCAAATTAACTTTTTTATTAACAAGATGGACAAAAGTATATTTCAATTTAATACTTTTGTACATGCTT
Source organism: Andrena flavipes (assembly GCA_963971345.1). Taxonomy (NCBI): domain Eukaryota; kingdom Metazoa; phylum Arthropoda; class Insecta; order Hymenoptera; family Andrenidae; genus Andrena; species Andrena flavipes. Next base: position 36,111,379 of record OZ020480.1, read on the forward strand.
TTCTTCGGAATTGTTATTCACAATTGTAAAAATTTATCAATATAAACTAGAGATCAGTACTAACAATACGTATATTTTGGAATGTCTCATAAACAATTTTATTCAGCTACGATCCCCTGTTTGTTTGTATGTTTGATTGAAATCTGGAAACTCAATTTTAATCAACTTCCAACCATCCAATTGTCTTGAAATTTTGCAGGGGTGCGTAGTTTGGATGACAATACAAAATTATGAAAAAAAACCCAAGGGGGTGAAAAAATTACCCAGTCACTAATAAATAATAACCCATAACCACAAATCCAAATCAACCACTCGCGTTCTTTACAAACTTTTAGCACTGTATGATTCAAGCAAACTGTTAAACTGCATACAGCAATAAAAGATATTTGTACAGATGTTTGAATTATGAAATATAAATCCACGAACACTAAAAACTAGAAAATAACAAATTCTAATAAACGATTTTATTAAAAATGCATTACATACTAAAAAATAATTATTTTCTTATACTACAATTTCGATGGTTTATTTTCACTTTAAATAAAATCGTGGGGCAGGATATCTCGTAATAAATTCATTTCGACACTTGATGCTGTACTAAATTGATTCATATTCTAATATGAAATATCCTGCTCCACGTTTTTATTTAAAGTTAAAAACCACCATCAAAATTGTAGTACAAGAATAGAAGTATTTTTTAGTTGTTAGTGCCTTTTTGACAAAATCGTTTAACAGAACATTTTTTTATATATTCTTTTGGTCTCTGATCAAGTTACAGTTATCACAATAAATCAATCCAACTTCATTGGTGAATAGAAATTCGACATTCTAGCTTTCACACCCTTGAAATGGATAATTACAGATAAAAAAGTGTATATTTTTCGAAGAATATAGTATTGTCTAGTTAGCGGCTCGGTTTAGAGTACACGATGTGGACTTTTCGCTATCCCCACCACTTCTATCTCACTCTTGTCCGGCGAAGGCGAGAGCGAGCGAGAGGCACTGAAAGCGAACGAGAACGGTACGAGATAGACGACGGGATGATGTTTTGTCTCGCTCCGTCTTTCAAACGCCTGATCGCACCCGTCGCGCAGGCAAAGCTTTCCATCTCGCTTCCCCCTTTGGCCAGAAAGAAGCGAGAAACGCACACAGCGATCCGCTAACGAGACAATACTGTAATATTATCTTCTCTCATTCTGTGTAATTCCTCTTCTCCATTGACGGTCTTCCTACAATTTTGCCAGGTCGCTCAACGTAGGCAGTGTGGATCTGTAACACATTATGAAATACATTAGGAAATACTTAATTGTTGTTTCATAAGCGTACAAAATTTTACTGTAGATTTATGAGCTGTTAAACTTTACCTGAAATATGGTACTTATTATTCCATTTGTCCTGGCATCACTGTCCCATACACCATGTTTGCAGTAATTTGGTAAAATGTCCGCCTGTAACAAATAATCGCAGACATTTCGGTAAGTTTGGTATAAAAGTAAAAGTTTGTTTCAATAATTCGTCGAACATCGTGCATACCTGCGACGCCCGTATGTATCAGCCTGGCGCATTTTGACCGAACCGGATTCCGTCTGTCTGCTCCTGTGAACTTAGAAATGTGTCTGAAAAAATTAAAGGGTGAATTAAATTTATTATTTCCTCCGCCACTTTCTTGGGAAAGCGACGGCGGCGTCGATCGACTCGCGTGATCGTAGGATCCGCGAGTAAAAGTGCCATTGCTGGCACTTTGTGACCACTGACATGAGTCAGCGGTGCGACGCCGAATCGATCATATTTATTATTTCCTCCGCCACTTTCTTGAGAAAGCGACGGCGGCGTCGGTCGACTCGCGTGATCGTAGGATCCGCGAGTAAAAGTGCCATTGCTGGCACTTTGTGACCACTGACATGAGTCAGCGGTGCGATGCCGGATCGATCATATTTATTATTTCCTCCGCCACTTTCTTGAGAAAGCGACGGCGGCGTCGGTCGACTCGCGTGATCGTAGGATCCGCGAGTAAAAGTGCCATTACTGGCACTTGTGACCACTGACAAAATCAGTGGTACCGCGCTTTACAGCGCGGTGCGACGCCGGACCGATACATTACTTTCATTATTTTCGGAGGGAGACCTCTTTCGCTTTTTCAAGCTTTTTGGTTTTTCTTTCGCTCTCTCTGCTAATATAAATTGTGGCTCCCGAATAGGCATGCACCTATTGTGCCGACTATCTATTAATTCGGGTAGCATGCATTCTAAATAAAATTGAACCAGTTTTGGCTCCATTTCTGTTTTCCAAAACGCATCATCTCTTTCTACTTTTATAGATTTCAGCCCCTTCGGGGTCCAAAGGCAAAATATACAGTACTTTCTGTCAGTAATATGTAACTGACCTTGTACTTGATAAAAATAGTGATGCGTTTTGTTCATTGAAATACCGTATGAACATGCGCCGGACAGCGGGTACTCTTTCCATAGCTTCTTCCGGCGAAAAGTTCTCCGCTGATTTGGGGCATTTGATTTCCACAATACCCTCTTCACCGATGATTCCATCCGGTGAAGCTGCTAAGAAGGGGATGCAGCTGTCGATGAAAATGCCACATTCTGCAATATCTGTATATTGCTTCTTCAATTCTTCGCGAGCAATTCTCTCGCATTCTTTTCCGTATTCCACCGCGGGTGCACTAATTATCCTCGGATACAGTAATGACTTTACTGCATTTGCGCAAAGCGTGTCAGGTCGGCGGCGGCACACTTGTCCAAAATTGGATGCAGTCAACAATTTGGACTTGTACTGCAACCATTTGCGGTTCTTTGCTTGTCTGATGGTTTCATCTTCAATAGCGTGTCTTTTCTCTTGCCAGTCACTGAGCATTTGCATATGCATTTTCTCCATAATCGGAATCTTTCCGCGAGGGCAATTGCTTGTGTACATATCGCGCAACCTTCGTTTCCTTCTGTTTTACAGATCTCTTTTCCTTTTCTTTTTTCTTCTTTTCTTCCATTTGGCGAACAAGCTCGGGCGTTTTCTTATTCATTACCGCGTTCAATCGCGAGTGCACTTGATTACTGTTGTACTCCACTACAGCAGCAGCACATCTTCCTGTATAGGATCCTCTTTTGGCGAAATTTAATCTTTTTCCGCCAATGTACTTGGCAATTATTGCATTCAAACTTTCTACAGCGTTATTATTGTTGTTGTAGAGTAAGCTCTCCGCGTGAGCTAACGGTGTTCGAAGTATTTCTTGTAGGTCCTCGTACACACCAATATTCATCAATTCTGGAACGATGTTTCTTTGATTCTCTTTATTCTTTCCATCGCAGAAGTATTTCAGTCGTGCACACTCTTTGTGTTCACCAAACACGTGGCTCGGAACATTCTGTATGTCGTCATACAAATTCTTCGTTTTCTCCTCGATTGACACATTTTGATTGTATCGAAACTTTGCGGCTTTTACGACGTCCGTGCGTATCCGGCGAATGCTGCTTTCCACAGCTTGCCTCAATGGTCCAGGTGTAGTCTTCTTCACAATCGTTTTCATTTTGTTGCAGAAGTTTCGCAACAAATGATTCGTGCATTCAATTTTTTTTTACGCGAATCTGTCTCTTATATGGGTTAGCATCAATAATCTTCTTATACACGCTGCTGTCCCCATCACCAATCAAAGTAGAATAAACGAGCCCACGTTTTTCTATGCTAGTATTGAAGCCTTCTACTATAGCATCGCTTTCCATAGCAGTCGATGCTCGAGATGTGTTCCAGTTTTTGAAACATGTGTGCTTTCGGGGTTCTTTCTCCTTTTTCGCAGCAATCCGACAAATTCTGCAAACTTTATTTCGAACCCCGTAAAATAAAACTTTTTTCGTGTGATAGCCAACTATCACGCCGACTCCAGACGCAGAATCGTAACATCCACTGCGGTAGGATCTCTTCATCCAGCTTCCGTCGGCCACAACGGAGATGTGAGGGATCCCTGATCCGGGAAGAACGTCGCCTCTTTCAATCGCCAAACGTTTTTCTTCTTCAGCCGCTGCTAGCATCTCTTCTTCCGCAGCGGCAATTGCGGACTTGACGAATTCCTCTTGCTTCTTCACGAAGTATCTCTTCGACATGCAACGTATGTTCACTCCTGCAAAAGTGTGTTCCAATTGGGCATAGCTACCTCCACATAAAATTGTTGCATTAACGGCACCCTGATTCCCATCCACTTCTTCAGCTTCGTCCGATTGATTGCAGATTTCAGCTTTGTAATGGCATAAACTGCACATTACACTGAAGATGCTCTTGAATCCATGCCGTTTCACACCAGTTATTCTTAGGTATTCAATGCCACAGTCTTCCCTATCTTTCGCATGCTTACCTATTTTTTGTAATTGAGCAAGCACATTTGGGAAATTCATTATGTCGTTGCTATTTAGGAGAGCCGATTGCTCTTGCGGCTCGTTCTTCGCAACTTTTTCTATAACGAAGTTTTCTTCTTCGTTACTTTCTATATCAATGTCTTCAAGCGCCTCTTCAGTTTCTCCCGAACTGGCCGTATCAGTATCTTCATCAGATGGCAAGTACATTATCGCTTGATGTGGATGGTTTCGTCCATCGGATGTTGATGGTCCCTCTATTATACGCTCCACGGCCACTTCTTCTGGACGTTGTTCTACGTCCGTTTCGTCTGCCGTTTTTACGTTTTCTTCTTTCTTCTGAAGGGTCAAAGGCCTTCTCTTTTCGCGATATACTTTCCGTTTCGATAATCTCTTTGCGTACGGACGTAATTTTCGCAGACGAAACGGAGATTTATTGTCCATATCTTTTTCCACATCGTGCATATTCACATTTAGAGTGTCACTCATTTCAGACTAAGCCAACAAACACAACACAAACACCATACAACACAACGCAACACAACTCAAAATCCTTCTACCCGTTACAAATAAGCGTAAACGCGAACCGTGAATCCGAAGATTCGTCTGTAGTGCGTTCCGAAATAAATCACGCTCTACGAGGCAGACGATGTTTTGTCTCACTCCGTCTTTCGGACGCCATGTCACTCCGTCCTTTGCGTGCGCGACGGGCGTGCGCGATGGTCGCGAACGCTTACGGTGAGCACGGGAACGCGTAAGCCCGCCGCTCACGCCAGAGATGGGCAGAAAACGATTTGAAATAAAAAATTTAGTTCGTCTAAAAGACGAAATTTTTTTTCGAGAACTCATAAATAAGACTAACCCGAATCGTCGGCCATTATTGAATACTTCCATCATACATTACGATTTTGTAATGTATAGGGATACGGTAACAGAAACTGGACGCAAGCCAAGTATATAAATAAATGTATGTTAATTAAAGTGTGTCGATCATTTCCAAAATCTATCAGATTTACTTTCCAGTTAGGTTTTGCGTACGAACTCATACATTATTGCTGTTGACTTATTCCAAGACAACGCATTCGAATTTCTAATTTTACTTGGGTATTAGTATTTTTTTGGGTTATATAGGAGGTCGGGAGGGGGGGGGGGGGCGCCCGCTTGCGGGCGCGTAAAGCATGGTACCTATACCGAACCGATGTGACGTTGGGAATACTCTAGTATTACTACACTATACCTAGTATTGTGAATAAAAACTGATGCAGTTACAAGCATCGCGCGATGAGGTCAATACCGTACATTGTATCGTCGACTGTGAAACGAAGATGATGATTGTGTTAGTAACGTCTGTATAGGTAAATTTCAATGTATTTTGAGAAAGTTTTTTATTAATATCTCAGGAAGTAACAAATACCCGCAGCTGAAATTTTATATTAGAGGTTCTCTTCCCCTCCCGCCCAACCCCTCAAAATTTCAGTTCATTCCGATGGTTGGGTCATACCGTAGTATATCCATTTATTTTGATCGATGTCGCGCGAGGCCCGAGCCGAGCGTCATTGTCGGCCGATTTCTTCACCTCCAGATATCTTCCAGTTAGAGTTATGTGGCAAATATCTGGCACATGATAGCATCCACCTGGTCGACGAGTACCACATGATAGCATCCAATTGGTCGTTCACTGACCAAGACTTTAGTCGGAGGTGAAGAAATCGGGCATGTACATATCGTTCATTCGCCTAAACTGGCGCTTGGAATTGCTCGGCGATGTGTCATCGATTATACGGAAAGTGAATTTCTTTATTTTTCATCGTATCAATATAAAAGTGACACCAATGGATTCCTGGCGTTCTCCTGATTAAATGGACAGAAAATAATTAAAATCGGATTACTTTTTACGAAACGGGGCTTTCAATTCTGCAAATAAATTTTATGTGTAACATCGTTGTTAATCATAGTTGAATTCCCATGATTGAACTACTTCAATCATGGGCGCTTCGATTAAAAATTGACTCGGGTTCTCTCACTTTCGACCAAAGAATTCCAAGAAATTGTGGGGATAGTCGCGGGCTCCTAAAGAATCAGGAATCGGCGGGGCTCCACCTACCGCTGATGGAGAGGGAAACACCTACAGGAGCGGTGGTTATGTGTGCGTGACTGATGCTGGCGCAGTTCATGCACACACAACCACCGCTCCTGTAGATGTTTCCCCTTCCATCAGCGATAGCTGAAGCCCGTCGATCCCTGGTAGTCAATCCGTTGCAAGCGACCAAAGGACGCGGGCGAAAATGCAAAATCAGGAAAATGTAAGTATTATATTGAATACTATTATATAGAGTGACTCTCTAGTTAGAATATTCAAAGGCGATGCCGCCAATAAGCCACACCTCGCTGAGTTTCGTGGATTTCGACGCTCGCGACGAGATTCACTACGCCATATGAAGAAATTCTTTATTCTTCATCGCATCGATATAGCAGTGATACCAATGAATTCCTGGCGTTCTCCCGATTAAAATCATGTCATGTAAATCGGACTATTTTTACCGAAGTTAGCGTGGTACCATTTTCATCGGCGCGACATCCATTGACGCCATTTTTGCAAAGACCTGTTGAGAAATGCAGAACGTGGAATTCGTCACTTCCACGAAACTCAGCGAGGCACGGTTTATGGGCGGCATTGTAGACCGAGAGCTGGCTATACAGGGGTCAACGTGATTCGATGCAGTCACAGTTCTTACTGTTGAATTAGTGTTGCCGAATGCGAAATCGCCGGTCTGCCGAGTCAGTCCGGGGAAATAACGCGGGGGTGGACGGTCAAACAAGTAAAATTTCTAGCGTAATAACGTCATTCTTGCTGTTCGGAAATTTCATATAATTATTGTTTACGCATTTAATGAACGATATGCAAAATGGCAGTCCACCAAGCTAAGCTGTTAGACTATTGATTTGAGGACTCTAGCGACAGAATCACGCTGTACAATCTTACTATTTGCCATAAAATAATACATTCATCGTTTCATTTCCAGATTCAAGATACTGTCCCGGCCGTATCGACGGGAAGTGGAGAGGGTGTCGGAAGACAAACAAAGGAGGGGGAGGAGGAAAAAGAAAGAAACAAGGAGGAGAAGAAGGAGGAGAACAAGGAGAACAAGGAGGAGAGCAAGGAGGAGAAGTTGGAGAAAGCTTTAGCGAAAGTAAGTTATGTTGAAATTATGTGTGTGTACAGTATTGTCTCGTTAGCGGATCGCTGTTCGGGACCGGCGTTGAGCTCCTGTCCTGAACAGATCCCTAATTCCGAGTGTTCGTTTCTCGCTTCTTCCTGGCCGAAGGGGGGAGCGAGATGGAACGCTTTGCCTGCGCGACAGCCGTGAACGCAAAGGACGGAGTGTCAGGCGTCCGAAAGACGGAGCGAGACAAAACATCATCCCGTCGTCTTGGTCGCACCGTATTGGTGTCATCATACGATTCCGTAGAATTTCTCTCACTTACCACCAATACGATGCCACTTCCGGTGCAGCGAGCGGTGCACCTATCGCAGAAATTCAAAGGAGAAGCAGTCACTGCACCGCTCGCTGCACCGCTCGCTGCACCGAAAGTGGCATCGTATTGGTGGCAAGTGAGAGAAATTCTAGGGAATCGTATGATGCCACCAATTTCATGCGCAGTATGCGTGAATTGCAACACAACCAGAGGCTCTCGCTCGCTCTCATTCCATCTCGCTCTCGCCTTTGCCGGACAAGAGTGAGACAGAAGTGGTGGAGATAGCGACAAGCCCGTATCGTGTGTACCAAACCGAACACATACGGAGACAATACTGTATTATTATTATTGAAAGTGGTATAAGGCGATCTGTACTTCAAAAATCGTTTATTTTCTTTAACATTTTTATTGATTACTATTCCGTATTAAAATGACACAAGTTTATAGTTTTAAAAACATTACCCGATTTGATTTACGGATGCGAATATTTTGTTGATTCAAAAGCATACCCTTAAATATCCCAATGTATAAAGAAATGGACTTATACCACTTTAAGAAATAACGGCTCACATGTAGGCGTAGAATTTTGAAAATGTAATTTTTATGGTACTGTTTCAGATGAAAAAGGAGATAAAAAAATTAAAGTACAGGCGTGGAGGCCGCCGAGGAGGCCGCCGTGGAGGCCGCGGCGGCACCTCCATTATTATAAATAATTATTAAATATTTATTATTTAAAAATATAATTATAATTTCCAAATGGTTGTTCATTTTCATTGTTTTAATGGAATGTAAAACTTTCACGTTTTTTATCGTATCGTATTGAACGTTTCAGTAACATACTGCTGAGATTTGAAGATGAAAATGAATTTAAACACGGTATAAATCGGATTAGTTTTAGCATTAGTAGATTAGAAATGTTACGCATTTATCTAGTACAGTTCCAGAAATAATCCGATTTATACCGTATTTGAATTCATTTTAGTGTGGAAAATCTCAGCAGCATGTTACTGAATACTGAAAACGTGAAGTTTCACATTTTATCAACACTGTATGCCTCTCCAACCGAGATTACAAGCCGCCGTACAGTGGGACATTTCGGATCGAAACACGGCACAAAACATTTTCTTCCCGAAATCATATATTTATCTTTAGTTTCTTCATTTCGTTCAGTTAGGACGTATATTTGTGATCCTATTGATACAGAAAAATTAATGAAATTTGTTTATTTAATGGGGCATAGTACTTTTTTACAAATTGCCGACAATATCGACCACATTGTACATAGGAAAAAGTTCCGCATCTTTCACATGTAAAAATACTTCACTTACTTTGAATTTCAATGGCAGAAAAGGCATTTTTGTAAAAAAAAAGCGTCAGAGACCCCTTCTCGTCCCTCTAACTACCTCAGTTAAACTCCCGTTAAATATAAACAATCAAAATTGGGACATTCAGTACGATATAATTCCAAAAATATCAGGGATATCAAAATTAAATTTGGTACACTTCAAATACATACCTCAACACTTAATTCCATAAAAAATTAGTTGAATTAAGCAAACAACAATACTATAAACAACAATACAAGTTCTGAAGAGTTTCGTGGTTCTCTTCTTCAAAACCGTGTAGTCGCGTTAAAAATTAATGAATGTGAAAAACAATCATACTACCTGCAATCAACTACCTGTAAAAGAAAATTTGCAGTCTAGCGATATTTTTGTAAAAGGACTTAGTGCCGTGTTTCGACCCGAAATGCCCCACTGTGCGCCGTCGAACAACCCAAATCCTATTTGAGTTTATCCAGATACCTATTATCATTGCCCATCTCTGTTCTCTAACCGCTTCGCCGTGATTCATTCAAGCCTCCTTGATGGCAAAATAGTGATAGGGGAAATGCGGCAACAGCGCGATTCGACTCTTGATACGTCTCGGCAACTATGTCTTTCCTACATTTATCGGCTAGATTGGACTTCCACCGGTTTTGATGGTACAAGGCACGAATATACCATTAGCGCTGGTGACGGAGAAACCTTGAAGCTTCATTCTGTCATTCCTCGAGGCTGTCTCAGTACACGAGTCAGAAATTCATTATTATCTCAACGTGCGGTGGTTATTAGCGTTCAAACGCACCAGACCACCCTGCACTGATGTCTACTGGAGACAACTACACCCGCAAAAACTTTCTTCGTGGCGATTCCACGACGTAAGTTGGTTGAAACGGTTTGTTTACTACATCGCGTATAGGCAGGATCGGCGGAATCATTATGCAAGTTATGCGCCGCATAAGGGCGCCAGCCGAATGGGACGCTAAAAAACTGTATCGCGCGCTTAATAATATAGGAATCCAACCCCCACATGAACGAAATTTACACCCCGTAAAGACAAAGCATATTAAATAGAAAACAGGTGCATAAATTTGGGGACACCAAAAATTTTCTTGCATAAGGGCGCCAACTAACATCGCGTCGGCCCTGCTTATACGTCACGCTGGTGCTACGTGGTTGCAATACACCATTAGCGCCACCAACGGAGAAGCCTTGAAGTTGCATTCTGTCAGTTTTCGATTCAGAAATTCATTATTATCTCAACGTGCGGTGGTTATTAGCGTTCAAACGCACCAGACCACCCTGCACTGATGTCTATTGTAGGCAACTGTACCGGCAAAAACTTCCTTCTTGCCGATTCCGCGACGTAAGTTGGTTGAAACGGATTGTTTACTACATCGCGTATACGTACACGCTTTTCCTAGCTTGTGTGAGTGTACGCACACATTTAACGCCCGCTGAGACGGCAACCTTAAGGAATTAGCGGGCGAGAGGCTTGTAGTTGACACAAAAACTTTTATAAGAGGACATCTTCTGTTAAAAATGTCGTATGAAAATCGTTTTACGATAGAAAATAATAAAAACTTGATAGAGACTAATTTAAACAAATCAAAGTCGGTAATAGATTAATAGCACATTCGGCAACCTGCACTAGCGCGCACTGAGTCCGAATACGCTGTAAGAGAGATGCGGAGAATATGAAACATTTTGTTTTAAGTCGACCTCATAGTATTTTTCTTATACCATGCCCGCTAATTCCTTAAAACCGAAGCTGAAAATCTGAGCACTGAATTGATTTGTGGCCAATAAAGGAATGTCAAGTATAAAAAGTGACAGAGGAATCAGTGTTCGAACGGAGAACGAGAATACAATTGGAATTAGCAAAGTTGATTTCACAATCTTTGCGTGAGAATGTTTTTAATGTTTTTCGTGAATTAAAAGTACAATTGGAATTAGCAAAGATGATTTCACAATCTTTGCGCGAGAACTTTCTTCGTGAATTAAAGGGTTAAAGGTACAATTAGAATTTGTAAAAATATTTATTCGTATTAAAATATTTATTTGTATAAAAATAAATCTGCTTAATATTATTTAATACATTTTTTCTTTGTATACATAGCCATTGTTATAATTGGCGCAATTTTTGTATATCATTAATTTTGTAAAGCTATTAATTTACGACAATGTTTTTAAAAGGGAATTCTTTTTGATGGGTTATTATTTAATACATTTTTTTCTTTGTATACATGGCCATTGTTATAATTGGCGCAATTTGTGTATATCATTAATTTTGTAAAGCTATTAATTTACGACAATGTTTTTAAAAGGGGATTCTTTTTGATGGGTTATTATTTAATACATTTTTTTCTTTGTATACATAGCCATTGTTATAATTGGCGCAATTTGTGTATATCATTAATTTTGTAAAGCTATTAATTTACGACAATGTTTTTAAAGGGATTCTTTTTGATGGGTTATTATTTAATAATTTTTTTTCTTTGTATACATAGCCATTGTTATAATTGGCGCAATTTTTGTATATCATTAATTTTGTAGAGCTATTAATTTATGACAATGTTTTTCAAGGGATTCTTTTTGTTTGATTAATTAAAATGTTCACGACATGAGTAATGGAATGTATGAACACAGCATTTTAGCTGTGTACAGGGTCATCGTTTAATCCTGCAACCTGCGCGCGCGCGAACTTGTAAAATGTCAACATCGCCTCACGGACGCATTCCACTACAACCATGCACCGGCCCAGCGGAGAGCTGCCAGCGACCGCTAGACAAGAGTAATGCCCGAGCTTCGAAAATTTTAGCGTCGCAAAAAGCTAGGTATTGGGAATTTCACAGCCCAGGTAATCGAGCCGCGCGCTCCGCTTTTATGATCGGTATACCACTCGCACCCCAGATTACTGTAATGAGGTTGAAAATAATGTCAACTGATCTCTTACCCGTCTCAATTTAAAAAATTTTAGCTACGACAGGATTGACTGCGGCGCTATACCCTTATATGGAGAGATTTTTCATCACCTGCTTGTATAGGCGTGGCGTTGAGTAGCTAAAACATTCAAATACAAAAATTCTAAAAAAAAAAAATTCAAACACCGCTACAATTAAAGACATGCCCGCATTAGTTATCCCTTACACCTGATCTAGGTATGCACCGCGTTAAGGATAAAATCATAAAAAAGAAAACCAGAACAATAGATTCTGAGGTCTGCAGAACTAACACATAATTGAATAAAAATTTAATTTCTCAATTTATGAAAGTAATGATACAGAAACAACTAGCCTATTGTTTATCAACAACACGATTTTTAAAAACAACGTTAAATACATTATCAAATAAACAGTTTGCAAAAGCTTTTTAAACAATTATGGTTAAAAAATTGATAAAAGAAAAATGATGTAAACGTAAAATATATTAAATTATCCATCATTAAGAGGGAATAATTTTTCCTAATTTTTCGTCGCAAATTGCATTCCGATATCTCTTATAGTTCAAAAGTTATACGAAAAAGGTAATGTTTCGTATAACTTTTGAACTATAAGAGATATATAACAAATTATAACAAATAATTATAACAAATAATTATAACAAATTATAACAAAGTATAACAAATTTTTCAACCCTGCCCGGGAAATTCTGAATAGTTCTTTGCAACGTTAATTTGAAAGAGACCAGCTCAAAATTCTCGAAGCTCGGGCATAACTGCTGGCCAGCGGTCGCTAGCAACTCTCCGAACGCCGGAATGGTGCATGGTTGTGTTTGAATGCGTCCGTGAGGCGGTGTTGCCATTTCACAAGTTCGCACGCGCGCAGGTTGCAGGATTAAACGATGACCCTGTATGTGTGCGCAGGCGCATGAGGCGCAAGTCTAGTACATCCATGGTCACGACATGGCCGCTCTCCACGTGTAAGACTAGAGCACGTGCGTTGTAAACTAATAAAAGGTAATTGCATATCGTTCAGCATAACAAGTCTTAGTTTATAACCAAGAACGAACCATGACAGCGTGTTCCCCCTCCACTACAAATTATGATCTTGCCACTGCTAGGGTATTTCTAGGGTAAGGCGAGAGGGAGCTGCTTGTTATTTCCATATTCCATTTTGAATGTGAAAAGAAATTCTCAGCTGTTGCGTTGTAGTTGAAAAAATTTAAATGGAAACTCTGCTGGTAGTACCAGCGTAGAAAAATCATTGTACGTTTTAATTACTTGAAATGTGCATATGCTACAATATGTACGTCGTAGTAAGGAATTATAAGTGAAAATAAGAAATAGTTGAGGGTATGTCCCAAGAAAATGAAGTTTGTTAGGTTAGGTTAGACATTTTTTTATTACCAAAACACTGAAAAAGAACATGAAAGTTATGCACTTATTATAAGACAATTAAGCGTCCTATGTAGAAATCAGTTATTGAGTAAACATTATACACTCTTGGCAAAAATTAAAGGAACACCATGATTTCCTCAAAATTTTGGTCTTTTTCAAATGGTTGTATCTCCGTGAAAAATGGTCACAAAAAATATTAATCTAGCAGTGAGCCTAGATCTGAATCTGATTGAGCATGTTTGGGACCTTCTTGGGCGACGGTTTGCGACAACAGTACCTGAACCTGGCGAATTTGAGGCAATTAGAACACGCCCTCCGCCAAATTCGGAACAGATTCCTAAAGTGAAAAATCGGAAGTGCATTAACATGCGCAACTGATTGAGGAAAATTATCATGCGGAAAGGTGGCAACACCCATTATTAGACCACACACACACACAACGTGCGCACCTATTCTCATACACACATGTATCGGAGAGTGAGTTTTGAGTCAGAAAATACTGTGGGAGTAACGAACCGCGGGGTGTCATCTGCCAATGGTGACGCACGCACAATGAAGCGTAAATCCGACCGCGCATGCGCCAACTTGTGGCGCGCTTTGGGTTATGCTAATGTCAGTTAGTGAAATACAAAAGGAGGGTTTTACAGAGAAGCATAACGTAAAACAGGCGATCTTTCAATTTCTCAAGCCATATCGTATGTTTGACCATCGCACAGTAGGGTATTTGGCCTCAAAAGCTGGCCAAAATTCTAGATGTTTTAGAATTTGTTCAAACTTGGTATACAGGCAGAGTTGGGCATTATTCGGCTACATTTTCATTCGAATAAGTATTCGAATAAATTTGTGCGAATAAATTTTTATTCGAATAATCTTCGAATAAAAAATTCGAATAAAATGACATTATTCGACAATAACGAATAATTTTTTATTTGACTGAAAATTTATTCGAATAATTTCTTATTCGAATAAGAATGTAGTCGACTCAACGGACGAATAAAATGATCACGTGATTTCGGCGATGTATCATGACACCACTGACTGACACCCGTGAGACCTAATGTTTTAGGTTAAGTAACTCTTGTCATAGCTCGCACTTTGCAGGAAGGTGTAAGACCGCGGTACTACATAGAGTGGCGTTTTGATTTATTTTAAATAAAATTTGCTCACGGCAATCCATTTAAACTAATGAAAAAATCAATCTCTTCAAATTATAAGCGTTCATTGAACGTTTTTAAATACATACAATTAGTCATGCGCATATTCACATATGCATATATTCAAAGTTAGTTATAGAGCAACTTATGCTATGTTTTTTGGTTAATTACTAAATTGTAAACAAGTTACTTATAATTGAATTATATTAGAAGGATTAGGAAAAAAATATACATTCTTTTCATAAAATTTGTTTTTATGTTGTATCTTTATTTAACAAATTTCCTTTTAATACTACTCTCTGCTCAAATAAGGCGTCGCTTAGCCGATTTGCTCTACCCGAATTTATAATTGTGGCGAAGGAAAATAATCGTTCCACCGGTGCTGATGAAGGTAATGTGGTATTATACTGCAGAAATATGTGTTTGACTGGTGGGAAATTATTTAAAATGCTGTAGTCGTTGTTAGAATGTGTGAAGTATTGGAGTGTAATCAATTCTACGTTATTGCTGGTTAAAATTGTTTGATCAATTACTGTATTATTACAGGTAGCAAAATCAAAGAAAGAACTTAAATTATTATTTTGTGCCTGTGGTTGTGGTTCTGTATTCACTGGTTCATTTTGTGTTTCTAATAGTATTGCTTTTTTAAAAATTGATAATAGATGGTCATGTTTATCTCTGGATATACATGTTAACCATTTATTCTTAAAGAAGGGACGGGAAAATGCGGCGATTGTTGCTTCCTTGGCTTCTGTACATGTAAAGTCTAAATATTTGGAAAATCTATTTTCAATACTATTTTGCAATGTTGTTCGAAGGGGTTCACAATATGTCCAATTGGTTTCACGTAAAACTTATAATTTGTGTTGTAATGATACCAAACAGGGAAGAATCATCCCATAAAAAGTATTATTCTCTCCCTGAAGAATATCAAGAGCATGGGCTACAGGTCTTGTAACTGCAACATGCTCTTGTATGTATAGATACTCTTGCTCGCTCAGTATATGTTTGATTCCTAAAGCTTTACATCAGGCCTGCCCCATCGGGTGCAAATACCTCCTGAATTTCTGGGACCCGGGCAACAGCCGAGCGCGGGACTGTTCCATTGCTACCCGTTGCGAAATTTGTGAGAGAACTGCATGAGTGTGCGTCCATGTAGGCTCGTGCCACGAGCCTGTAGCTTGGGCCCGGCCACCTCTTTGCGATTCTGGGCGCCGGGTCAAGAGTCAAGCGTTGAGCTATTCGTTGCTCAGCTCCACGCCCGGCGTTGCAATTGTTTGCTACTGTGGGCATTTGATATGATTTGAATTGTACCGTCCTCAATGTGTGGATGATAGTAAGGAACCTCGAGATGATGCATATGTATAAGAAACAACAAAATTGAAAATATAGAAACGTATCTATTATAAAATTTCACCGAAACATAACATATTTAGAATGTTATTGCTATATAAATAAATAAGTCGCAAAGAAAAAGAACAGAATTGTATTGAACGATATATATATATATATATCCGACCTATTTGTGTATTAGTCTTTATTGCACTCAGCGATCGTTGCAAGCGCAAAATTATATACATATATACACTTGTGTATTAGTCTTTATTGCACTCAGCGATCGTTGCAAGCGCAAAATTATATACATATATACATTTGTGTATTAGTCTTTATTGCACTCAGCGATCGTTGCAAGCGCAAAGTTTTATACATAAGGAATGTGTATGTACTATTACTGTTATGCGGGGAATTAATGAAAATAAAATGGGTTGAATAAACCTGCATGAATATATATATATATATATATATTCATGCAGTGTATATATATATGTGCATATATATATACACACATATATATATATATATATATATATATATATATGTGTATATATATATATATATATATATATACACGCGCACGCGCACACATACACACACACACACACACATACATATATATATCCATGCAGATAATGCAGAACATTGTACATATACATCGACTACAAAATTATATACATAATATGATACACGCAAAATTCAAGAGGAATAGAAGGTGGGGTGCGATATTGTATGTGTACAATAGGTTATAGCGATTGGCAGTTATGCAAACCGAGATACACTTTACTTCCACTTGCGTAACCCATTGTGCACATTCAATAGCGCGCCCGACCTTGTTTTCCTCTTGAATTTTGTGTGTATCGTATTAAGTATATAATGTTGTACAAATTTGATATTGTATGTGTAGAATGGGTTACGCAACTGGAGCTACACTTTAGTTACTAAAGTTACTAAAGTTTAGTAACCAAAGTGCAGTTCCAGTTGCGTAACCCATTCTACACATACAATATATGCAATGGTGCATATATATGGAATTAGAACATATCATGTCAGTCTATTTTTATTGGGTCTTTAGCCAACGTTGTCGTACTTGTTTCACTAAATGTGGTATATCAGGGACCAGATTTCTGTGTGCACTTAGCATTAAACTACATCTTAAATTGTAATCTTTCAATGATGCCCGACCTGATGATTTTGTTTTTTTCATGTTAGAAAATAGTTGTTCGCATAAATAAGTTGTACCGAACATTGCTAATATTTTCGATGCCGTCTTATATAAATGGGGGTATTTTATTTTTGGGAAATTTTTATAAAAACTATTCAGATCGTTTTTAATAAAGAATTTCTCTTTCATGAATAGGTCGGATCTTAAATTTAGTAGCTCTAATTGCAGCGCAGGTGAAACCGTGTTTATATCTATTGAAAATGGATTTGAAAGTGCCTGAAATTGAATTTGGAGCGCCTTTATATCACCGAATCGTTTTGCGAATTCATTACCCAACTTTTTTAATGTATTTTTATACTGATCAGTACTTTTATCGGGCGTGATTATGGATTTTAATTTCGGAAATTGGGAGACATTATTTTCGTTTAATTGCGTTTTCCACAATTCAATTTTCGCTTCAAAAGCGCAAATTGATTTGTGGCAATCAACAATTGTGTTGTCCTTTCCTTGCAATTCTAAATTTAAAACGTTTAAGTGATCTGCTAAATCCGACATGAAGCCTAAATCGCACAACCAATTATTTTGGACCAATTCGGGTACAGGCCGATCTACTGCGTCCACAAAATGAGAAATCTCTTCTCGCAGATTAAAAAATCGATCAAGAATTTTTCCCCTGCTAAGCCATCGTACTTCGGTGTGCAATGGTAGCTCGCCGCAATCCCAATTCACGTCTTCCAAAAGAATTCTAAACTGCCGTCGTTTTAGGGAATTCGTTCTAATAAAATTTGTAGTTTTAACTACCACTGACATAACATGTTCTAATTCAATACTCTTTGCACACAAATTTTGTTGATGTATAGTACAATGTATTGCGTCAATTTCTTGAGGAACTGCTAGATTTCCCAATTTTCTTCTGAGGCGGCCAACGAAACCTGTATTCCTGCCAGCCATGGCAGGAGCACCATCAGTGGAGACAGATACTAGCTTCGTCCAATCTAAATTAAAATTATCGACCACCTCCTCCACACACGACATGATGTCTTCCCCTGTTGTGGTGTGTTTCAAGGGGCAAAAATCTAGCAGTTCCTCCGTTGCTATTAAATTTTCATTAACCCCCCGAATAAATATCGCGACCTGCGGAGTCCCCGAAATGTCCGTGGATTCATCCACGGCTAGGCTGAATGTAATAAAAGTATGGCATAAATCCTGTAACTGGCGCGTCACATTTTCAGCCATCGCCTGAATGCGGCGCGTGATTGTATTCCGCCCAAGCCTAATTGCTTCGAATTTCTTTTGCTGCTGTTGATCTTCTGCACAAACCAGCAGGCACTCCTTCACGAATTCTCCATCTGTGTATGGTCGCGAGGCTTTCGCTATTTTTAGCGCAATTTTAAAGCTGCGCGTTACAGCTTCACGACTCGTACTACTATTTTCCTATGATTAAAACAATCATTTACTATCGGCAGTCAATGTTAAAAAATAATTAAAAGTTAAAAGAAGAATTGATAAAGAAAGAAAATTCTTGGAACAAGGCAGGCAAGATCGTAAAAAACTGGAAATCTTCGTCAAGCCGTTGACTTGTAAAAAAATACACAAAATGTATACATTCTCCGAGGATTCAAACGGGTATACCCCCTTAAATTGACCACTTTTTCCTTTGATATCAGGAGAATGAATCGACACTCCATTCACAGTTCCGCGTTCGGTTTTGACCCGGTCCCAAAACGTAAGTAGGTCATACGCGCAGTCCATTTTCATAATAAGAACCCCCCGCAATAAACGATAGTTTTCACGTAAGAAATGATCGATCTGACATGGAATAATCCATAAGATGAAAAATGACTTACCTCGTCCAATAAATCTCCCTCACATTGCCTCAGGTTTTCTTTCAAAGAATGAAGTTTCTGTTTCCGCCATCGACCCGTCATATTTTTGTAGTCATTGGCGTGATAATTATCATAATGTCTCTTGATACTAGATTTCCTAATGCAATTAAATTTTGTGCAACACACAAGGCATATAACGGCACCTCTATGCTCCGTAACGAAGAAGAGTTCCTCCCACATGGTCTTTATGGGCTTCACAATCCGTGGACTCCCACTTGCCAATGTTGAAGCCATTTTTTTTTAAACGTAAGTTAACACAACACTATATATATTGTATAATCCTAATGATAGCACTTCACAGCGAAGCTATGAGGTACACTTGTACAATATACTATGAAGGATCACTTCGCGTTGTATGTATGTATACGTGTTAAAAGATTTCCTTCAACGTCTTGACACTGGAGGAGCTTTTGCCAAAGTGACGTCCGTCAATCTTTTCCAGAATGTCTCTGAATTTTGAAGTAGGGATGAAAGCTCGTTGGATGAACACATGTTTCTTAAAAACTACGTACCTAGTACCTCTTTGCCTTCTTGGGGGTGGAAGGGAATGGTCAATAAACTGTCGGTGTTGGAACCGTTACCGTCGCGCGAAAATTAATATGACCGGTTGCAGCCCACTCCTAAGTAATAAAGTTGTAAACCGAGTTGGCCTGTAGGGCTGTAGGCCAGTGTAGGCCATGATGACAAAAATGCAGTAGAAATATGGGCTTCGAAATGGTTAAAGTTAATTTGAAGGACGTTGGCTGCTGACAGATCTGTTGGCTTTATGAGTTTATTGCTGCTACGTGTTTTTTGACGTATTCGTGGGATTTAGTTACGACACACGAAATAAAATCGTACATCTGGCGATAAATCATTAAATCTGTGCAGTTCACGGTCCTAAAAAGTCCATATTGGGCCACGGTGTACCTATACTCGAAGTCATTTAAGAAGTATTTTATTCGCGCATGTAGAATGAGCTCTTCGACTGTTCCGATTCTCTTTCATATACCGGGTAACCAAATAAAACGTGTATTCTATTAAATTGCGAAAGACCATTGGTGGTGGCATAGCCAATGAGCGCCAATATGCGCAGAACCGGTCTAAACTCGTCGATCGGCAAAATACTTCTTAAATGACTTCGAGTATATACATCTGAGAGATACAGTAATTTAAAATCTGTGCTGCAGTGGTCATTTTTGCATTAATGTGATTAAAATAAATACAATTTATAAGTATGTTACATGTATCCGGGTACACCTGTGTTCCACCTTCTATAAGTGGATTATGAGTGGGGCGTCGCGTCGCGGTCGTGAATGTTCCAACGACATTGTGAGCTAGCGAGCGAGATAACAATTATCGTAATAAAGTTATTAATTAAGAGTATTTGAAAAACACCTTCCTACGATTTTACTTCGTGTCTCGTAACTAAATCCAACGAATTCGTCAAAATACACATGGCAGCAATAAACTCATAAAGCCAACAGATCTGTCAGCACCCAACGTGCTTCAAATTAACTTTAACCACTTCGAAGCCCATATTTCTACTGCATTTTTGTCATCATGGCCTACACTGGCCTACAGCCCTACAGGCCAACTCGGTTTACACCTTCATTACTTAGGAGTGGGCTGCAACCGGTCATATTCATTTTCGCGCGACGGTAACGGTTCCAACACCGACAGTTTATTGACCATTCCCTTCCACCCCCAAGAAGGCAAAGAGGTACCAGGTACGTAGTTTTTAAGAAACATGTGTTCATCCAACGAGCTCTCATCCCTACTCCAAAATTTAGAGACAATCTGGAATAGATTGACTGATATCAAGAAGGAAGACAGAAGAATTCTTAATCGGTTCTTCCCCCTCTTCCCCGACTAATCTAGGCCCAACCAATATAATAGCCGAGACAGTGTGGAAAGTGGATTGCGTTGTGTCGAAATAAGTCATCAGAAATACTGTTAAGAGGGGTGACAGTGGTAAAGCGCTTAAAAAAATTCGTTCAAATCCGCGAGGAAAAGTTTACTAAAGTTTTTGTGAATATCTCAGAAACTAAAACCGTGCGGCGGTTATATAGGATAAAGTTGTTGAGAATATTGAGGTTTACAACACCTTTAAATTTCATCGAAATTGGTAAGGTGTGCTGTACCCTTTTGTGCACAATTACCCCTGCATCTTTTGAACGCATTAATTCCCGAAGCTAAGATTTTATATTTGGGGTCTATCCACACCCCTCGGAAAACCCCACCAAGTTTCATCTCGATCGGCAACTGGTGCCTTTCAGAAGTACAGCTCCTGCATATATATATGTATATATTATTATTATTGGTTCATTAGTTCAGCACACTAAATTTTTGTTAATTCCTCGTATGACGCTAATGTACATACACATTCATTATGCGTTGCGCTTGCAACGATCGCTAAATGCAATGATGACCACTAGACAAATATAATATATCGTTAAATACGATTTTGTTCTTTTTCTTTGCGACTTATTTATTTATAAAGTAATAACGTTCTAAATATGTTATGTTTCGGTGAAATTTTATAATAGATACGTTTCTATATTTTCAATTTTGTTGTTTTTTATACATATGCATCATCTCGGGGTTCCTTACTATCATCCACACATTGAGGACGGTACAATTCAAATCATATCAAATGCCCACAGTAGCAAACAATTGCATCGCCGGGCGTGGAGCTGAGCAACGAATAGCTCAACGCTTGACTCCTGACCCGGCGCCCAGAATCGCAAAGAGGTGGCCGGGCCCAAGCTACAGGCTCGTAGCACGAGCCTACATGGACGCACACTCATGCAGTTCTCCCGCAGGCCACGCTGTGGTTAGCAACGTAAGAGTCCCGCGCTGGGCTGTTGCCCGGGTCCCAGAAATTCAGGAGGTATTTGCACCCGATGGGGCAGGCCTGCTTTACATAATTGATAATTCTTTTCTTTTATACTTGTAATCTGCAAGAGTGAATCATATAAGGAATTCCAACGTGTGTCTCCTGGACGGCTTAATGTGTGGCCCAAGATATTATTTACTATCTCTGCTGATTTGGGACGTGATGCAGAATTCCACAATTGGGAACATTTATACAGGACTTGGGTATGCATTGTAGCCAGATTGTCTGTTTTTTTTATTGTTTTCATTATGTCGGTAGTTACACACAACGAAAGTGTGTGTGCGAAACATCTTATATGTTTTGGTAAAGATACCCGTGGAACATTGGGCACATTCGGCTCATCGGGCATATTAGGCACATCGACGGTACTTAAATTTATTTCCTCCAATTCATCCAAGTTTATTTCCTCCAATTCTTCATCACTACTGCTGTCACTATTATTTTCATCGCTATCTTCAGTAGATGTGTGCACTCAAAAAATTTGGAAAGCTTTTACAAAGTTACTTCCATTATCGGTCACCGTTGTAGTTAATTTTGCATACCTAAGGTCATATTTCATGTGTATTTCTTGAAGCAATTCAGCAATTTTGTCATGGCTATGTGTACCTAAAGGATTAATTAAGGATTAATAATTTTTTACAAGGAAGAATGAACTGGATATATGAAGTCATTCGAAAAAATGAACTCGACCTTCATACGTCCTCTACTCATTGGCCAACAAAAAAACTAATTATATTGAAAAAAAAATATGTCATCCTTCAAATCATTAAACTTTTATGTGAAAGTGAAACATCTGTTTCTATCAGGGACAGCGCTAGGGTGCTTGGCGCCCTTATAGAAGAATATATATGACGCCCTAGAATTATTGTTATTAAGTTTAGCATTAATATACGCCGATACGCCACACAGTGGGGTAAAGTGACAAAGTTTGTTTCAAAATCAAAGAACTTTTGATAGAAATGAGATAAAGCGATGATTTTTTTAAAATTAAAGCCGAAAGATTGCAGAATAAGGGAAAATTAAAGAAATTATGCTATGAACGCTTTTTAACTTTGAAAATCTGTGTTAAACTTGAAATATTACAACAAAATTGTGATTTATCCAATACCATGTACGGTTAGATTTTTTTGTTGACATGTTGTATACTCGAAGTCATTTAAGAAGTATTTTGCCGATCGACGAGTTTAGATCGGTTCTGCGCATATTGGCGCTCATTGGCTATGCCACCACCAATGGTCTTTCGGCTGCGCATCCGGTCTGCGCCGAAAGCATTGGCCTGGCGCCACTTTCGTATATACCGCGTGTTTCGACTTTTTGTCGGTTTTGATTGTCTTTTGTAAATGTCAAATACAAACATGGCTAAGCAAAAGAGGTCCATGAGTGGCAGTAAATGCAAATATAAATGAATATACCGGTGCCACTGCAGAAAAATTCAAAAGGAAAGGTAAGCAACTGAAATATTATATGTATTTGAAGTATAATAATAATAATAAGCAACTGAAGTATTATAAACAACTCAAATATTATAAGGATAAATATTAACCTGAAAGCTTTAATTTAATGGGAAACGTTTCTCTTACAGATAGTGAACGCTGGACAAAGGAAAATTATTATAAACATATATAATGATAAAAAAGCTCAATATCCTAATATGAAATACAAGGAATTTATAACATTGGTGGCAAATACATGCGGTGTGGGATTTCGCACAGTCGTCGAAAGTCTGAGAGAATTTAAAAGGACCGGGACGGTGACTTCACCTTCGAAGAAACGGGTAAGGCCCGATATAATGCAGAAGATGTCGGAACATGAAATTCAAGCAATAAGGAAGCATGTACACGCCTTTTGGGAACGAAGAGAACTGCCGACAGTTCCGAGAATTTTGGCGGCGATTCGAAGAGATGAAAATTTACCATCTATATCGCAGAGTACGTTACAACGCCTGTTGAAGAAAATGAACTTCAAATACGTACAAAGAAAGCGCAATAGCGCCCTTATCGAGCGGGAAGATATAATTCGTTGGCGCCGAACGTTCATCACGAAGATTCGAGAATTTAGAGCAGCGGGAAGACCCATTTATTATTTGGACGAGACATGGGTGAATGCGGGCGACACACGGCAGCGTGTGTGGGTGGACAACACCATAGCTTCGTCATCGAACGCCAGAGAAAGGGGCCTGACGATTGGCCCACCCACTCCGACTGCGAAAGGAAAGCGCCTCATCGTACTCCATATTGGATCGGAGGATGGTTTTGTTGAAAATGGCTTGCTGTGTTTTGAATCGAAGACCAAGAGCGCTGATTATCACAACGAGATGAATGCGGAACACTTTTTCGAGTGGTTTAAGCGCATTGTACCACATTTGAAACCAAACGCCGTTATTGTGATGGATAACGCGCCGTACCACTCTGCGAAGCAGGAGCGCTGTCCCGTAACGAGCTGGAACAAACCGCAGATAAGAGAGTGGCTTACCAGCAAGGGAATACGAATGCCAGATAACGCACTGAAGTGGCAGTTATTGGACGAAGTTCGCAGAATTAAGGCAAATTATGATAAATATGTGATAGATGAATACGCAAAAACAACGGGGAAAACTATTCTCCGACTACCGCCTTATCATTGCGACTTGAATCCAATTGAGCTCGCATGGGCGGTAGTAAAAGGCCACGTAAAAGCCAATAACAATACTTTCCACCTTGCCGATGTAAAGCAATTATTGATACAAGGGGTGGAAAAGGCAACACCCGAAATGTGGGCAAATTTTATCCGCCACACGACAAAGGTGGAGGATAAATTATACGACCTGGACCAAGTAATCGACGATATGCAGGATAACATGGATGATTCTTCATTCGATGAAGACGACCCAGACTACGGTGAACGTGCACCAGAACCGAATATGGAATTGGAGTCGGATTCAGATTGAAATTACCGGATCAGCCAGAGAAGTATGGTATCTTTCAACTACGTGTACTAATAGGACATTGAATGTGGAATTAATGTGATTTTTATTTATTCTTATAGATGTCTCAATCTGAATCCGGATCCGGCGCCAATCCCGAATGCGCACCTTCGCCGTGGTCTTGGTCGTCTTCATCGAGTGAAGGATGCTGCGCATTATCCTGCATATCGTCGATTACCTGGTCAAACATTTCGGGTGTTGCCTTTTCCACCCCTTGTATCAATAATTGCTTTACATCGGCAATGGTGGAAAGTATTGTTATTGGCTTTTACGTGGCCTTTTACTACCGCCCACGCGAGCTCAATTGGATTCAAGTCGCAATGATAAGGCGGTAGTCGGAGAATAGTTTTCCCCGTTGTTTTTGCGTATTCATCGATCACATATTTATCATAATTTGCCTTAATTCTGCGAACTTCGTCCAATAACTGCCACTTCAGTGCGTTATCTGGCATTCGTATTCCCTTGCTGGTAAGCCACTCTCTTATCTGCGGTTTGTTCCAGCTCGTTACGGGACAGCGCTCCTGCTTCGCAGAGTGGTACGGCGCGTTATCCATCACAATAACGGCGTTTGGTTTCAAATGTGGTACAATGCGCTTAAACCACTCGAAAAAGTGTTCCGCATTCATCTCGTTGTGATAATCAGCGCTCTTGGTCTTCGATTCAAAACACAGCAAGCCATTTTCAACAAAACCATCCTCCGATCCAATATGGAGTACGATGAGGCGCTTTCCTTTCGCAGTCGGAGTGGGTGGGCCAATCGTCAGGCCCCTTTCTCTGGCGTTCGATGACGAAGCTATGGTGTTGTCCACCCACACACGCTGCCGTGTGTCGCCCGCATTCACCCATGTCTCGTCCAAATAATAAATGGGTCTTCCCGCTGCTCTAAATTCTCGAATCTTCGTGATGAACGTTCGGCGCCAACGAATTATATCTTCCCGCTCGATAAGGGCGCTATTGCGCTTTCTTTGTACGTATTTGAAGTTCATTTTCTTCAACAGGCGTTGTAACGTACTCTGCGATATAGATGGTAAATTTTCATCTCTTCGAATCGCCGCCAAAATTCTCGGAACTGTCGGCAGTTCTCTTCGTTCCCAAAAGGCGTGTACATGCTTCCTTATTGCTTGAATTTCATGTTCCGACATCTTCTGCATTATATCGGGCCTTACCCGTTTCTTCCAAGGTGAAGTCACCGTCTCCGTCCTTTTAAATTGTCGAGGACGGTACGATAACGAAATCCCACGCCGCATGTATTTGCAACCAATGTTATAATTTCCTTGTACTTCATATGCGGAAACTGAGCTTTTTTGTCATTGTAAATATTTATAATAATCTTCCGTTGTCCAGCGTTTTATAAATATATACACCAATGTTTTTTAAATATATACAAATTGTACTATACTTAAGTTTTGTATAATAAAATTTATTTTTATATGTAATAATTTGTTGTTATATTTCATAATATTAATACCGTAAACATTTCAGTATAATACGACTAATAAATAAATTTGTAATATGGCACGAATTTAATAGAATACACGTTTTATTTGGTTACCCGGTATATGAAAGAGAATCGGAATGGTGCATGGAGAGAGGGAAGCCTGGGTGGTAAAGTGGGGGAACAGAGACCTCGCGACAGTTGAAGAGCTCATTCTACATGCGCGAATAAAATACTTCTTAAATGACTTCGAGTATACATAATTTCTTGTAGATTTTGTCACGCTGATTTCAAATCCGTTCGCGAAATTTGTCTACTACCTCAGGATTTTGGAAAAAATCGATTTCAAGTTTAAGGGGGTATTCTGGTCTAACGAGGCGTTTTCGTCGCGTTATTTCGGTATTTTTTTACAATCAATGTAAAAAAAAATCCCATCAATTTTATTATTATTTAGTTTATTGCTACATGTTTATTGATGTTTGAACTATCTTTACAAATTTTGTCAATGGAAAAGAATTAAAATCAAACGCAGTTGACTGTTTTAAAGTAATGGTGAAAAAAAACATGGTGTCACGGTGTCCATGATTGGGCTCGTTCTAGTGATCTATAACTAAAATTAAAAGAGATTCTATATCTGTATGCCTGTGGCTTTCGTCACTATCAGAATTATGATAAAATATTTTGTTTTTAAACTTTCACAGACCTTTAAAGTTGAAAAATTGTGCGAAAATCGAAACTTAATTTTCAAACCGCCGCCATTTGCTTAATTTTCAATATTTTTTTATCATTCTTGTAGGGACGAAAACCACAGGCATACAGATATAGAATCTCTTTTCATTTTTTGTTGTTTCTTAATATACAAGAAAGTTTTTCACCAATTTTCACACTGATTAATAAATAATAGTACAAGATATGACGATATATATAAATCTCGTGCGCAACCATCAGTCAACCGCCACGTATAATGCACTATTTAACGGTTTTAGCACTCGCGTTGACAGTTTGCGCCGGGCGAGAATTATATATATCGTCATATCTTGTACAATTATTTATTAATCAGTGTGAAAATTGGTGAAAAACTTCCTTGTATATTAAGAAAAAACTTTGTCGCTGCAAGTTATATGTACCTTAAAATTGCCTCGATACTTTTTAACGGCGAACGTTGAAAAACATGGGTTATGTCCAGTGTTACTTTTTAATTAAAAATTATTACATTTTTTAACATAAGGGTTTTGTGCATACATTTTACGGCTTCGCTAGGGTTTTCTGAGTTTTATGTTTCAAGTCTCATAACGATCCGTTAATATTTATTCAAGTTATCGCAATTTATGTTTAAAGAAATAATGATTTTGGTCGAAGAAATTTTTTTTGTTTATAATTTTTATCTCGAATACTAATGATTCGATAAAAAAAACTGTAAATAGAAAAAATGTATGCCGTGACGAGCTTTACAAGACTATATTTTTTAAAATACAGTTTAACAACATTTAACTTTCCAATATTTCTTACCGTTTGGACAATACTTTTTCGCATTTTCGGGCGCTAGTCCCCTTATTGCATCCGAGCCCTCAATTGTGGAATTCTAAATCACATCGCAAATCAGTAGGCATAGTAAATATTATTCTGAGCCACACATTAAGCCGTCCAGGAGAAACACGTTGGAATCATCACATAAATGGAAACACAATCACATAATCTGATAATTCTTTATCAAAAATATCGCTTAAAACCGATGACCGACGCCTCCACAAGAGAATACTTCTTTAACCCTTTAGCTACGGCTGTCGTCAATAGAAGACAGTACGAAACTTTCGTGAGGTACGGCTGTCGTCAATAAGCGATTTGATGAATTACGCCGGGAACGGGGGTCGCTTATTTGCGTTTACACAGACACGTTTGTGAATATATACCAGTAGCTAAAGGGTTAAGGCGGGATTTCCTCGGCTCGTTCAGACGTATACGCACACTTCTAGATACACACGTCCAAACGTATGTTAGACACAGTACATACTTCCATCGATAGATGCCGGGTATCGCATTTATTCGTTGTTCATTCAGGTCGAATAACGAATAAATTCTTATTCGCACGAATCTGGCTAGAATAACGGTACAGATTTATTCGCGAATACCGAATAATTTTACGTCGAATAAAATCGTCATTTTTTATTCGCGCATAAATCTTGGGGATGTATACGAATCCGTATTCGAATGAAAATTTAGCCGAATAATGCCAAACTCTGTATACAGGGTGTCTCATCTAAGTCTGGACAGTCCGATATCTCTCAAAGTATTGGCGATAAAAATTTTAAAAAAATATGGAATTGCATGGTTCGATGGGGCTACTAAATTAACCCAGAAGATTTTTTTTCGATTATTATTTTAAAAGATACGAAGGTCAAGTTAGGTTTTTCAAATGGAACTATTTTTTTTTTGAAGTCCTGACTTGATCGTGCGTTCCAAGACAAATTCAATAAGCTTTAATGTATACACTTGATTTCCACTGGTTTTTGAGATATGGCGCTTGCAAAATTACTGATTTTCACTAGAAGGAAACCCTCTGGAATAGCAAGCACCGAGGGTGGTCTTGTAGGCGCCACAGGTGACATTGCCCGTTGATACCGATACCTACCTGCCGAAGGTCTACGCAAGTGATAGTAGGCCCAAAGGCTGGACAATATTTTTCCGTTAGAAATGCTACTTAGGTTGGTATATCTGCGGTATCAAGATGCGAACCACTAATGTTTCAAAACATCATAACATTCACTCTGAGGGATGCAAGTTCGATTGGTTAAGTTAGGAGGTGTGAAAGATGCTAGACCAAGTTTCAACCATGTGGAGCAGATTGTATTAGGACCAATTGGATTTGTATCCCTGCCAAACGGCTGCTGTCTTGAAGAAGGCCCTTTTCACAGTAATACCTCCTCCCCAATGCCCATCTTCTCTCGCACGGAATACGTCAACGCATGCTTTTGGACAGTGGGCTACTCCTTTTCTTCCTGTGTCTCCCCACAAGGCGTATTGACGGTGGATTGTAGGAGCGTAGATGTTTGGATGCCAGTTATTGAATTCAGGAGACGATAGAAACACTTTATTACAAAACACACATGTACTATAATTACAGCAAATCGTATTCCTCTCGGGCAGGAGTACTGATAATGATCGAACTTGCCCCCCACTTCGCGCAGATCGATTACACGGAATGTAGTCGGGTCATACACTACACAAATGATACATGATAATTCTGGAGGTACGACCGTCGAAAGATGCGGTCTGGTACCCCGTGGCGAGGGACAACCCTTCGCAGGGCCTCACTCGATTTTTATGGCTCTTCCCGGAAAAAGGTATGAATCCTGGGCCGAACGTAGCGAATTAGGGTCGGGCCCCCGCAGTGGAAGGTGAAATATCCAATACAGCGTATTAAGAAATTATTTTCTTCATCGGATCGAAATTGAAGTGACACCAATGAATTCCTTATGTTTTTCCGATGAACATCATGCCAAATATCATGAAAATCGGACAACTTTTACATGGGGAATACAAATAGCTTGTGTCAAAGTATTTGGATTTGCATGCTATTTGGCATGATTTATATTTTAAAAACATAAGGAATCCATTGGCGTCACTTCAATTTCGATACGACGAAGAAAATATTTCTTAATACGCTGTAATGAATATTCCACCCTCGACTGCGGGGGCCCGACCCTAATTCGCTACGTTCGGCCCAGGATTCATACCTTTTTCCGGAAAAAGCCATAAAAATCGAGTGAAGCCCTGCGAAGGGTTGTCCCTCGCCACGGGGTGCCAGACCGCATCCTTCGACAGTCGTACCTCCAGAATTATCATGTATCATTTGTGTAGTGTATCACCCGAGTACCCTCCGTGTAATCGGTGATCCGTGTTATCAGTACTCCTGCCCGAGAGGAATACGATTTACCGTAATTATAGTACCTGTGTGTTTTGTAATAAAGTGTTTCTATCGTCTCCTGAATTCAATAACTGGCATCCAGACATCTACGCTCCTACAATCCACCGTCAATACGCCTTGTGGAGAGACACAGGAAGGAAAGGGGTAGCCCACTGTCCAAAAGCATGCGTTGACGTATTCCGTGCGAGAGAAGATGGGCACTGGGGAGGAGGTATTGCTGTGAAGAGGGCCTCTTCAAGGCAGCAGCCGTTTGGTAGGGATGCAAATCCGATTAGTCCTAATACAATCTGTTCCCTGTGGTTGAAATTTGGTCTAGCAACTTTCACACCTCCTAACTTAACCAATCGAACTTGCATCCCTCCGAGTGAATGTTATGATGTTTTGAAACATTAACGGTACGCTTCTCGATACCGCAGATGTACCTACCTAAGCAGCATTATTCACGGAAAAGTATTGTCCAGCCTTTGGGCTATACCATCCCCGACGTAGACCTTTGGCAGGTAGGTATCGGTTTCAACGGGCAATGCCATCCGTGGGGTCAGTAAAACCGACTCCGGTTCTTGCCATTTCAGAGGGTTTCATTCCAGTGAAAATTAGCAATTTTGCAAGCGCAGTATCTCAATAACCAGTGGAAATCTAGTGTATACATTAAAGCTTATTGAATTTGTCTTGGAACGCACTATAAACTCAGGTGTTCAAAAAACGTAGTCCCATTTATAAAACGAAACTTGACCGAAAACGGACTTGAAACGAAACCTGACGAAAATCTTTTAAAATAACAATCGAAGAAAAAATTTGTTCGGGCTAATTTCGTAGCCCCATCGAACCATGAATTTACATATTTTTTTTTTTCAAATTTTTATCTCGAATAGTTTAGGACATATCGGACTGTCCAGTCTTAGATGGGACACCCTGTACAAAAAGATACTTGCATTTACTAGTAGGTCACTTTACAAGGTACGCTTTTATAACAACATCCAAAACACAAAAGGCGAACGACTTCATCAAATTAGTTAAGAAGGTATTAGACCCAGACCAAATAGACATGATTTTAACAGCCCAATACCCAGATATTAATTCGAAGGAGTTTAAAGAACCGCCCCCCCCCCCCCCCCCATAAACATGACTCATGTATGAGAGAAGTTAATTCCCTTTAATTCACGAAAAAAGTTCACGTGCAAAGATTGTGAAATCAACTTTGTTAATTCCAATTGTATTCTCGTTCTCCGTTCGAACACTGATTCCTCTGTTACTTTTTATACTTGACATTCCTTTATTGGCCACAAATCAATTCAGTGCTCAAATTTTCACCTTCGGTTTTAAGGAATTAGCGGGCGTTGTATAAGAAAAATACTAAGAGGTCGACTTAAAACAAAATGTTTCATATTCTCCGCATCTCTCTTACAGCGTATTCGGACTCAGTGCGCACTAGTGCAGGTTGCCGAATGTGCTATTAATCTATTACCGACTTCGATTTGTTTAAATTAGTCTCTATTAAGTTTTTATTATTTTCTATCGTAAAACGATTTTCATACGACATTTTTAACAGGAGATGTCCTCTTATAAAAATTTTTGTGTCAACTACAGGCCTCTCGCCCGCTAATTCCTTAAAACCGAAGCTGAAAAACTGAGCACTGAATTGATTTGTGGCCAATAAAGGAATGTCAAGTATAAAAAGTAACAGAGGAATCAGTGTTCGAACGGAGAACGAGAATACAATTGGAATTAGCAAAGTTGATTTCACAATCTTTGCGTGAGAATGTTTCTAATGTTTTTCGTGAATTAAAGGTACAATTGGAATTAGTAAAAATGATTTCACAATCTTTGGTGAGAACTTTTTTCGTGAATTAAAGGGTTAAAGGTACAATTGGAATTAGCAAAGCTGATTTCACAATCTTTGCGTGAGAACTTTTTTCGTGAATTAAAGGGTTAAAGGTACAATTGGAATTAGCAAAGATGATTTCACAATCTTTGCGTGAGAAATTTTTTCGTGAATTAAAGGGAATAGCTTCTTTCGTACATGAGTCATGTTTATGGGGGGGGGGGGGGGGGGCGGGATTTCATCACTTTTTTCATAATTTGTGAATTTTTGTTGTGTTGATCATAATAACAGCAAACCCAATGGCCACCTGTGCTATCAGACCAATTTTCGGTCGCTTGGCTGTATAAAATTTGTATATGTTCTTTAGATTCTTCTACTGGGATTATTGCATCTGGATATTGTAGTAAAAGCGGATCTGTGGGTTCATAACCATGAAATTGTCGCAGAATATTGTGAAAATGGCTTATATGCGTGTCTTCTAACCACTCCCCTATCTGAATGATCTTTTCATCTTTTCTGACAATTCCCTTTTTCTCAATTTCCTCGCTCGTGGAATTGTTGTAGAGTTATTTGTTCTCGAAATCGAATACTTACGAGGATGTTTCAAATCAGTTACTATTTTATCATTCATAATAAATTTATTCTCATCAGCAAACAGTTTTTTGTTATCCTCAGTCATTATATTACCGTTGGATGGCTGTCTAACATCTACCTTGACTTTTCGATTTCGAATATTTTGGTGTAACGTTTCGTAACATTTTTTCCGTGCAACTTGTAGCGGCAAAACTTGTTGAGGAGTTTTAACATTAAGATCTTGCGGAAAATGTTCGAACTGTATTTTTTCCGTCAACAATTTCAAGAGGTGATTTCGCATAAGTGTTGTATTATAGTGAATATTTTGTGGTTTAATACCAAATGCTAATGAAACGGCAATTGCTATAGCCATGACTCCCCAATCTCTTGTATTTCTTTGTGGTCGAACCATCGGAAAACGCATAGTTTTTTCCGTAATTGTAATATGAGGATTCAATTTTTCTAAAAACAGTTTTTGCTCTTTATGTAATCGATCCGCCAAATTCTGCAGCGTATCGTATATGAGGCATTTGATGGAAAAAGGGCACATAAGCCTATGTATAAGCATTGGCTTATGTGCCCTTTTTCCATCAAATGCCTCATATGTAAATATTTGTCCCGTCATAGTAACTGCATGTCCAACAATGTCGTGGACGATGCAAAATTTGAATGTGATTTAAATCTTTCCTAACGGGTTTGATTTCTAAAAGGTTATGTCTGAGATAGGTTGAACAATAAGTAAGAAAAAACCGACATATGTGAATCCTCAAGCCGGCCATCGTTTGACTCACATCTTATAGCTTTCTTATCCTCTTCGGTTAAATATTTCTGAGGAACATTAAAATTTAGATCCTGTGTTCTAGATATCAGATCTTTATTTTCTACATATACATACAGTTTGTTATTTTTAAAATATATTGACTACCTTTAAACTTTATTAAAAGTTTTTATATTCGAGACTTGGCGCACTGCAGCCTATCAAATGATGTTATAAGATAAGGCGCGCAAGCAGCCTGTATAAGGTTTACTCTGAATAGCGCACAGCAGCTGTCCGAGTGTACTTTATTTAATTTGGAAATATTCCAACCTGTAAAAAACAATAAATTTGTAAATAAACACTATTATATCGTACGTATTATTATTCATAAATGGAAAGGTCACTTACCAAATATAATATTTGTACTTTTATTTCTCCTACTGAGAAAAATAGTCCTTCCAGGGGACTTGATACTAAAAAGATACACATTTCAATAGAGAAACAGGTTAGTAAAAATCAGAGACCAGAAATAACAGTTATTTTTTAAATTTTTTTGAAAAAATCATTGAGAAAAAGTTAATATTTATTTAAATAAAAGTCAGTGCTCATTAAATACTGCATCAATTTTCCGAAAAATCAAGTGATTAAAAAATATTAAGATTTATCTGTTTTGGTTACTGATAACCATTATTGTCGACGGAAATATTTTTTGGTCACTAATAACGGTTATAGACGACGGAAATTGTGTTTGGTTACGAATAACCATTATTGATGACCAGAATTTTTTTTTGGTTACGAATAACCATTATCGTTGACGAGAATTTTTTTTGGTTACGGTATAACCAAAATATTTTGCGGGAATTTTATTTTGGTTACGGCGTAACCAATATATATTGCGGGATTTTTTTTTCGGTTACGACGTAACCAATATATATTGCGGGAATTTTTTTTCGGTTACGGCGTAACCAATATATATTCCGGGAATTTTTTTTTGGTTACGGAATAAGCAATATATATTGCGGAAATTTTTTTTCGGTGACGGTATAACTATTGAAATATAGAATATCTGGAATGCGAACTGTGGGTATTAGTAGCCGCAGCGCGCTGTTGAAAAAAGATAGTTGCACCATCATCAATTTTTATTAATATTATTACGAATAATATGTATTTATGAACGATATACAATGAATTATAGAATTTGTATGTTTTAATCAATAAAAACGCATATGTAATAATTATATATTTTATTAATTACTTAGGGCATAAAATCGGTGTTGAGTTTGACAAATAATAATTTGTGTAAATTCTCTTCTGATAAATTACACCGCCGATCGTCCAGCAACAATTTCAGAGCCGAGAAGGCTCTTTCAACGCTGACTTGAGTAGCCGGAACAGCATGGCAAATTGTTGCCAGTTTGGATATATACGGTGCTGTGTTTAGGTTCGGGTTATTAATTATACACTTGTGCCCCAATACAAGAATGCAAACTTTTATTTTGTCCCAACTGTAAACTACAATATGCCTTGTCTGATGGCCCAACGATATCTGGCCCCTCTGATGCCGTGTACACAAGACGAGCTCCGACGAGCTCCCCCCCCCCCCCCCACTCTACAATATACATTTCTCCAGTTACCGCACTCTCCCCCGCTTACAATAAAAATCTTGACACACTTATGTATTATAATCGGAGCGCTGCCTACTCACTTATTCTAATAATATTAACTGCTAACCTACCTTCTCTCTCTACCTGTTTTTCTTTCAATCTCTCTGATCTACGCCCTACCTGTTCCTGCGTTTCCACTGCTTTGTCTGGCCTTTGTTCGGGTTGATCACATTGCATATTTATATCCTCATTGCTACATTCTCTTATTTGGTTGCTGTGCCGTTTCCAAATTATGTCCGGTGCAACCTCAACCCTAAACGTGACGCCAGGTATTATTTCTTCTATTACCCGTGCTTTTATCCATGATTCTTTCCCTTTTCCCCTATAATCTGTAACCATTACTGTGTCACCTATGTCAAAATTTATCGCTCTTGCCCCTTTGTGGTTTCGCACTTGTCTATTCTGGGCCACATAAATTGTGTCTTTGATTTCTCTAGGTCTTAACAATGAAAAACGCGTTCGTAATTCGCGACCTAAAAATAACTTCGCTGGCGTTTGTTGTGTCGAGCTATGTGGTGTTGATCGATAATCAATTAAAAATTGTTTAATCGCATCATTTAAATTAAGTCCGTTATTCATTATGCATTTTACCTTACGTTTAAATGTATCAACCAAGTTTTCAGCAGCTCCATTAGTTGCAGGGCAATGAGGCGGGCTTGTACTATGGCGTATATCGCCTTGTTTCATGAGTTCACGAAATTTTTGCCCGACAAATGATTGAAAGTTGTCTGTGACGACATGCGCTGGGTAACCAAATCGTGAAAATAATTCTTTAAAAACTTGTACCGTTTCATTTTCGGTCATATTGTGCATAATGAAAGCTTCGGGCCATTTCGAGTGACTGTCAATTATGAGCAGTACCATTTTATGATGTATAGGCCCTAAAAAGTCAGCATGAATTCTATGCCAAGGCGTTGTCGGCCAAACCCAAGGAGTCAGGGGAATTTTGACTGGTTTTTTCTTGGTTTGCAAACATGCCATACATGACCGCGTAATCTCGGTAATGTCTTCATCCAATTTTGGCCACCATACGAATCCTCGCGCCAAAGCTTTCATTTTGCTTACTCCAAAATGGCTAAAATGTAACTCTTTTAAAACTAGCTTTTGTAATTTTTTTGGTATTACTACTCTATGCCCCCATAATAAGCAATTATTCTCCACTGATAAAGAATCCCTTTTTCTCCAAAAAGTTTTTATCTGATCTTCTTTTGGTTCCTCTTCGGGCCACCCATCTGTACAATACGCAATAATTTTACACAGTACTTTATCTTCTCGCGTATTTCTTTGTACCATTTTCCAATTTAAGCTCGCAAAATCATATGATTTTATAGATTTTAAAAATACTTCAGGGATGTCTTCTAGAATTGAAAATTTACCTTTATTCACTTCCTCCCTATTTATTGGCAATCTTCTTAACCAATCGGCATAATTATCTTTACCCTTGATATGCCTTATTTTATACCGGAAAGCTGACAAAAACGCTGCCCAGCGCTGTAATCGAGCTGCTGCTATCGTTGGTATTGATTTTTCTGGACTAAATATTCTAGTCAAAGCCGCGTTATCTGTTTGTAATATGAATTCGTATCCAAATAGAAATTCGTAAAATGTTTTAATACCAAAAATTATTGCAAGCCCTTCACGATCTAATTGTGAATAGTTGCGTTCACACGCGCTTAATGTACGACTTGCATATTGTATCGGGCGATCAGTATTATTGTTCTCTTTATGTGCTAATATAGCCGAAATACCACATGGTGCCGCGTCACATGTCAAGACTATTTGTTTCTTCGGATCAAAATGAACCAATACATGTTTCGATGTTAAATCGGCTTTAACTTTTTCAAAAGATTTTTCACATTTTTCCGTCCAATTAAATCCATTTCTTTTTTCTAAACATTCGTATAACGGTTTCAATTTTTCTGCTAAATTTGGTAAAAATTTAGAGTAATAATTTATTGATCCAAGGAAACTACGCAGTTGTGGAACATCTTTAGGTCGGGGTGCTTTTTGTACGCATTCAATTTTTTCGTCTATCGGATAAATGCCGTTTTTATCAATTTTGTGCCCTAAATATTTAATCTCTTTTTGCAAAAATTTACATTTCTTTTTGTTTACTTTCAATCCTGCCTCATCTAATCTTCGCATCACTTCATATAAACGCTCGAAATGTATATCCTCTGTCGGTCCAGTTACTACGATATCGTCAATTAGCACTGCTACTCCTGCTATGCCCATTAATAATGTTATTATTTTTCTTTGAAATGATCCTGGTCCCGTAGCTACGCCGTATAACATTCTTAAACATTTAAATAACCCTATATGTGTAGAGATAACTAGAATTTCTTGAGACTCTGTATCAAGCGGTATTTGTAAAAAAGCTTCTGAAAAATCAATTATTGTGTATTTTTCACCCCCTGCCAAAATAGAAAATATATCTTCCGTTCTAGCTAATGGGAAATGATCTATTACTAAATATTGGTTCACTGTAATTTTGTAATTGCCTACTATTCGTAACGATCCATCCTTTTTCAATAATGGTATTATGGGTGTTCCCCATTCGCTGTATTCGATCGGCTCAATAATCTTGTTTACTTTTAAACGATTCAATTCTGCTTCTACTAACTGTTTTAACGAAAAGGGGACTTTATAGGGCTGTATAAATTTTGGCTTTGCCGTCTCTTTAAGTTGCAGTTTCAAGGTACCTTTTGTAAATAATCCGAATCCTGGTTCAAAAATTTTATGAAATTTCGCTTGTAATTTCTCTAATTTGTTTTCGATTTTTTCCTTTATATGATGAACGACATTTTTTTGCTCGTCACATGAAAACTTTGGTGGCCACATGCCTAATTTATTTAACCAACCTCTACCAATGATTGGATTTCCGCCTTTATTTATGATATACAAGGTTTGATTGTCTATGCGCTTATGTCGTTCAATAGTCACATTTATTGAGCCTATCGAAGTAATAATTTTACCATCGTACGCTCGTAACATTAAATTCGGCTTATCGATAGGTACATTTGGGAAATATTGTTTGTATACGTCCATTGATATTGCTGAGATTAATGCGCCCGAATCAATTTCCATTGTTAATGGAATTTTATTTACTTTGATGGTTTCAAAATGTGGGGGAACACCATTTTCTTTTATTAAATTTAAATTGAACTGTTTGATCATGTAAAAATCATTCGCGTATCTGTCAACCTCAGCGTTATCGTCATCACTTTCCTTATTTGTAAAGAGCCTCTCATTTGAACTTTCAACCTCCTCATTTTCAATTTTTTTCAAACTGGTATTTTTATTGATTTTTGGATTCTTTTTCTGTGGACACATTTTGAATAAATGGCCTTGGGTGCCGCATTCACTGCAAAATTTAAATCTTAATGTACATTGAAATTTCAAATGATTACCTTTACCACAACAGAAGCAGATATTCGACTCGCTTTGTCCATTTGTACTACGATGTTCTTGAAATCTTGATTTGTTTACGGTGTGGCCTGCGTGCGTGCGGCGTGGTACGTTGGTCGCTTGGCGATAGTATCCGCTGTGTTCGTCTTTGCCTGTGTTCTTCGTTGTCGCTCCGATGTTGTGGAATTTTGTCGGTGACTGTGTTGACATTCCCTTGTTTCCCAAGGAGAAGCCTGTTGCCTTTTCATTAGCCATTTCTATTGTTTTAGCTAACTCTATAAAATATTTTAACGACTTGCTTGATTGTTTCAATAATTCATACCGAATTAATTCGTTACATACTCCATCAATTAACTGATCCTTCATATTATTATCAAGTTCCGTCGATGTATATTTGCATTTTTGAGCTAAATTTTTCAGAGCGATAATATATTCTTGAATTGATTCATCCTCTTTTTGTTTCCTTGCTCGAAAAGCTATACGTTGTAGACAATTATTTTTATCCGGTTCATATGTCTTTTAATTTGTTTGTGAGGACGCTATATGACATTTTAAGTATATCTTCTGGCTCGCATTCTGCCTTGATTTCAGCGAAAATCTCTGACGACAAACGTGTTAACGGGAGCGCTGCTTTTTTGTCATCCGGTATGTCGTTTAATAAGATGAATGCATCCAGTTGGTTGGCGAACGCACCCCAATTTTTCCCTTTTTGAAACGGTTCTATATCTCCTAAGTATGTCGTCATCTTATTTGTTTCTTGTTTTTCACTTTCGCTTACTAAATTTTCACTTGCTTTATCTGTGCTGCTTAATTTCGCGTTTTTCCTTTTTACGTAATTTCGCAATTTTAACCGTAACTGATCTATTGTGTTCGTTTCTTCGATTTCCACTTTATTTGTCACACACACGGTTTTTAATTGTTCTTTCGTTAATTCTTGAATCCATGCAGTCTTCTCTGCTTCGATTTCTTTGTTTATTTTATTCAAATCAAATTTAATTGACATTTAGTTAATTTGATTTAATGTTTAATATTTTTCATACGGTTTATTTTTCACGTTATGTTTTTATCCTCGTCGCCATTGCTGTGTTTAGGTTCGGGTTATTAATTATACACTTGTGCCCCAATACAAGAATGCAAACTTTTATTTTCTCCCAACTGTAAACTACAATATGCCTTGTCTGATGGCCCAACGATATCTGGCCCCTCTGATGCCGTGTACACAAGACGAGCTCCGACGAGCTCCCCCCCCCCCCCCCAATCTACAATATACATTTCTCCAGTTACCGCATACGGCATGGTATATTTTTTATTCTGCCAATATGCCATGATCTCTACATCTATATGAACACGCTTTTCTTTATAGTTATCAATTTCGGTATATACTTTTGAAAGTTCTGTGGAAGTTGCAGCGTCTGTGTCGTCCGAGGACGACGAATCAACTTCCATCTCATTCATTGCATTTTGTAACAATGACACAGAAGTGCCGCTTATACGTGGTACAGCATCATTTTTTTCTATACAAGAGGCCTCCGCTATTTTGCCAATTGCCCTATCACTCTAAGGATTGAATAAATTAATAAGAAAATTACATTACCTATTTCAAGAATTAAATGACAGCTATGATATACATAATAGATACCTGTTTTAACGAAAGCATTTGTGCAGCAATTATTTTTAGATGCTTTTTAGCCTTTGCCTTCTGGTCTGTTGGCAATAGACGTTTAAGCCGAGGGTCTAAAAAAATCGCGGCATTAATCGCGTCATTCTGTAATAGCTGCGATTCTCTTGCTTCTATGTTAGACAGAATCAGACCAACTGCATTTGTGGTGATAGATTTCAATTTCAATTTCAAGTTTAGCCATTGTTTGTAAAAATCTCCAAAAAATAGCTGGCTTTTTTTGTAGCTGTTAGGTGGCTTCATTTAATGGAGTGAGTACTTTTACAAGGTCTTCTATTTCAATCCACTCCTCTTTCGATAAAACTACCGGATGTTTTAAATTATCATTACAAAATTTTTTATGGTCTATGAGTCGGTGTAACATATCGAACGTGGAATTCCAGCGTGTCGGAACATCCATCCGCGGTTTTTTTAAACATAAATGTCCTAACGAGTATCTGAAAACATAATATATTATGAATAAGTTAGAGTACCGAGCGCAATAGTAGAAGAAGCTACAATAATATACCTAAATGTAGGAGTTCTTAAGGTTTTTACTACTTCGCGAGCACACTCTAAAACTGCAATCTTATTCTCGGTAAAGAAATCTTTTATCGCAAGTTGCAGTGTATGTGCCGCACACTTTACTGATATTGTGTTTTGTCCAGAACAAAACCTTTCTGCCAAAGTTTCCACGCTTTGCTCGTGGTTTTTCGTCTCTGAAAACTGCTTGTCTTCTTCCGGTTCAATTAAATTTTCAGAAGAAAATAATTCTACCGCTTTCACCATATTGCGCCCGTTGTCTGTGGTGATCGCGTAGATTTGATTGGTTCTAATATCAAATTCTTTTAAAACATTTTCGATCTCTTGTTTTAAATTATCGGCTGTATGTCTTTCGTGCAGCTCTTTCATCGCCAACGTGTATATTTTAATTTTGTTGTTATGGATCATTTGAATGTTTATTCCAAGTATGGCTCGATCATGACGCGTCGCTGTATCGATTTTTAATGAAATCAATCGTCCCTTACACGACCTTTTGATCACGTTTTTCCAAAAGTCATATTTTTCACTGACATAACCCATTATATTGTTCGAACTGATCGCTGGGATATTTAAACCTTTGAATATTTGCTCCGTAAGAAGTTTAAATGC
Source organism: Andrena flavipes (assembly GCA_963971345.1). Lineage (NCBI taxonomy): Eukaryota > Metazoa > Arthropoda > Insecta > Hymenoptera > Andrenidae > Andrena > Andrena flavipes. The sequence continues at coordinate 36,152,639 of OZ020480.1, forward strand.
CTTGGAATCAAATAATGCAAATGGTTGGGATTCTTTGGTAACAAAATCAACGCAGGCATTTGTCACTTCTTCTGCGGACAGTTTAACAGAAAATGATTTTTTCTTGCCGTGAATATTTTCTTCTTTCGGTTCTTCGTCAAATTTCTCCCTTTCATCTATATATATATATATATCTAAATGGTGCTTAACCATATGCCTTTTCAAATTCGTGAGATGCCATCCTTCAAATTTCAGATTACATATTTTACATATTTTGCATATTTGCATGTACTCTCATTTTTGTCGTTATGAAAACGAAAAAATTCGCGTACGAAGATATTTCTCTTTCGACCCATGATGCTAACAAGGACACAAAGTTTAAAATAAACTAATAGCAATAATAAAGTAAAACTAAACTAATAAACTAATAATACCTTAATAATTTATTATCGTTTCAATTTATTCTTAAATGCCCTGGAAGCAACAGTTTATTGTCATTCCAGTTATTTACTCAAACTGAAATAATCGTAGATACATTGTTAGGCATTGGCTGACGAGCCGCAAACGTCAGCCAATAAAACGGACGCTCACGGTCATTGAAGGCGCAAATTTCAAATCAACTAAAATGATTTGATTCCGATTGAATAAATTAATAAGAAAATTACATTACTTAAAGAATTAAATGGCAGCTATCTTATACATAATACATATCTGTTTGAACGAAAACATTTGGGCAGCAATTTTTTTTAAATGATTCTCGCCGAGGACTGACACCGCTGCAAACTTCAGCACATACCGCCACCTGTGGGTGAGGCCCTCACCTAATTACATTAATTCCTTGCGAGACAAAGAACTGCCGCGCGTTAAAGCAGAGTGGCAACGTGGCTGCCCAAATGTTTTCGTTCAAACAGATATGTATTATGTATAAGATAGCTGCCATTTAATTCTTTAAGTAATGTAATGGAAGTTGATTCGTCGTCCTCGGACGACACAGACGCTGCAACTTCCACAGAACTTTCAAAAGTATATACCGAAATTGATAACTATAAAGAAAAGCGTGTTCATATAGATGTAGAGATCATGGCATATTGGCAGAATAAAAAATATACCATGCCGTATATATCCAAACTGGCAACAATTTGCCATGCTGTTCCGGCTACTCAAGTCAGCGTTGAAAGAGCCTTCTCGGCTCTGAAATTGATGCTGGACAATCGGCGGTGTAATTTATCAGAAGAGAATTTACACAAATTATTATTTGTCAAACTCAACACCGATTTTATGCCCTAAGTAATTAATAAAATATATAATTATTACATATGCGTTTTTATTGATTAAAACATACAAATTCTATAATTCATTGTATATCGTTCATAAATACATATTATTCGTAATAATATTAATAAAAATTGATGATGGTCTAGAGTGACCAATATAAAACTCCTGCCATCGATATTGGTTACTGGTAACCAAAACAGAATTCTCGCAATCGGTATCGGTTATTGGTAACCAAAACAGAATTCCAGCAATCGATTTTGGTTATACCTACTCATTGAACTATAAAATATCTGGAATGCAAACACGGTACGGAAAGCCCCGGACTGGCGAGGCCAAGAGAGATAGTGGCATTGAATGGGTGTCTATTCTGTATTATACACCATCCTGTAATAAATGTACATCTATCCTGTAGTAAATTTGAGCATAGGCAGGTATAGACGTGTGTGTAAGAGTGAAATAGCATTACACGCTGTGCAACTATCTTTTTTCAACAGCGCGCTGCGGCTACTAATACCCACAGTTCGCATTCCAGATATTCTATATTTCAACAGTTATACCGTCACCGAAAAAAAATTCCCGCAATATATATTGGTTATTCCGTAACCAAAAAAAATTCCCGGAATATATATTGGTTACGCCGTAACCGAAAAAAAATTCCCGCAATATATATTGGTTACGCCGTAACCAAAATAAAATTCCCGCAAAATATTTTGGTTATACCGTAACCAAAAAAAATTCTCGTCAACGATAATGGTTATTCGTAACAAAAAAAAAATTCTGGTCATCGATAATGGTTATTCGTAACCAAACACAATTTCCGTCGTCAATAATGGTTATTCGTAACCGAAAACAATTTCCGTCGTCTATAACAGTTATTAGTGACCAAAAAATATTTCCGTCGTCAATAATGATTATTAGTGACCAAAAAATAGTTCGGTTGACAATAATGGTTATCAGTAACCGAAATCATTTAAACAAAAATATTAATTCTTATGCCATAACTTTTAAAATTTAGGTTATAACAGTTATGGTCCCTGGTAAAAATCAGTGCTGACTATTATTTGACTGCAAATAAATCTGTAATCATGTATAATGAAACAATAACCCATTCATTGAAAATATGTTCGTTTCATTATGCATAGAGCTTAATTAAAATAATAATGAAGCACACTTACCTGTAAGAAAATACTGATGATTTTTGATGAAAAAGAAGTGAGCTCCAGTCACCCGCTTCGTTTTGTGTTTCGCGCGACCCTAGGCTCACATGCCCGTCGGTAAGAGCGAGCCCTCCACGTACCAAGCAAATGTACCGCCGATCACGTCCCGCCGCTATCGGGCGAGATCTTCTTTACCATCGTGACGTTTCCAAAATGTTAACAACTAACACTTAGCAGGTTATGATTGAATGACAGCCAAGTGACATTTATTATATTATAAATTATGCTTTCGAGGCGACACCTACTTGCGTCAAGTGGAGAAGTAAAACGTGACGTCATACCTCATAATCCTAAAAGTATCATTTTTATAACTATTAATTCAGAATAAATCTTATATCTTTTAGACAAATAGCTTGATACATTAAGTAAAACGACATATGGGTTCGAAAAAAAAAAATGATTCGCTTAATCGTGTAAAAACACCGGCACTATGTCATAAAATAAGATAATAAGGCTAAAATAGCTCCGACGACCTGTCAATTTCGCTATCTTTCGTGTATAGAGACATGGTCGCTCAGTGTGCCTATGGGTAGAGGGGGAAGGGGAATTAGCTTCCAGACGCGACCGCGTCTGTTGATACCTAGAACGAAAACAATTTAAAAATAGTATTCACCGCAGTAAACGCACCCTTCTCAAACGGTCTGAATGAAAGGCCAAACCAGACAATAGTTAATAAAATAAGATGTAAAATTAACGAAGATGAAAATAAGTCTTGGACAACAACGGCACACGAATGCATAGAAAGATACAACGAAACGGAACACTCAATAACTGGCTTTGCACCAAGGTATTTACTGGATGGTACAGATTTAACTTTCCGGTACTCGCGCCTATTTTTGTCCCGCGAGCACTCGCGTCGTGCACTGAGTGCACGGTGACGTATTATTAAGAAAGATGATTAGGTTGGGGCAATAATGCTAAAATTGGGTTCCTATATACATATATCTATATTTAATACATATGTAAAAACCAAACAAAAAATATCCAAAAACCAGTACAATCGGAGGCGAACACCTGAAAACCTTTGAGGGGTGGTTTCACTCCCTAAATATGCAAACAGGCTAAAACAAAAAAACACGTGTATTTTATATTTCGGTCCTCTAAAGCATATCAAGAAACCAGTACAATCGGAGGCGAACACCTGAAAACCATTGAGGGGTGGTTTCACCCCCTAAATATGCAAACAGGCCAAAACAAAAAAACATGTATATCTTATTTTTCGGTCCTCCAAAACATATCCAAAAACCAAAGCAATTGGAGGCGTAGTTATGAGTACACGGGCGCGGTCCCCGGCACGGTACGCGACATACGTTCGTTTTCATTCAATCAAAAACAATTCCAAACTGAATTTGAACCTGCCAAGTATGTAGCATTATGCAAAAATGTCCGCTGCAAGAATACATAGTGGTGCTGGGTACAATACATCACGACAAAATGTTTTTTCGGCCAAAAACTGACCTCCGTGCACTCTATGCACACGCGCGAGTACCGGAGGGTTAAGCATCATACCCAAGGAATTGAAAAAAATCGAGGATAAAGACACCTGGTATAGGAATAGATAAGAGGCTTTAGAGAATACTATAAGATCACATAATTATAATAAGAAATTATTCGACAAAAATAGGGTAAACCATATATTCAACATTGGAGATTTAATATATGTAGAAAATGGAAATAAATTAAATAGAAGGAAAATGGACAAACTGAGAACTGGGCCATTTGAAATAATTGACAAAATTTCAGATTCCATTTATAAACTAAAAACAGGGAGGAAAAGAATAGATACAGATACATTTCACGTAACTAAACTAACACTAACCACAATGGATATACATGAAACAGATAAAGAAGACTCAGATGTAGAAAAATTGGAATAGATAATATTAAGAACTTCCATCTCGGGTGGGAAGATGTAAAAAAAGGATACTTTCTTTAATTCAAATTAGCCGCGCTTTGTTAGCTCTGAATGAAGGAGATCAGAATATAGAGAGAGGACGTAAGAGAACACATGTGCAAGGATTAAAGTGATAAATAAAACAAAATAAAATAATAAATCTAGGAGTAATTGAGAAGAATAGACTTTAATTGTAGTTTCTCTTTCTTTTAGGTAATTAATAAACCATTTGGTATATTTGTAAATATTGTATATACATCATACGTAAATTATAATCTCTTTCTTTTAGAGCAAAACATTTTAGGTTATTTTCCTGGAAGTCCTCGATATTATCCTTTGTCTCATATACAGGGTGTCCCAAAAATGTCGGAGTTCCTTGGAAGGGGTAACTCAGGGGGTGATTTGAAACAACTTTTTCCTTAGCGAAAATATTGTCCGAAGCTTCGTTAAGGAGATATTAACAAAAAGCTCCGACCAATCAGAGCGCGCGCCTTCCGTCCGAGCTGCCGCGGTAGCGTTGGCTACGCGGTAGGCGACTGCGCTTGTACTACGAACGTACGGACAAGCAAGTCGGCATGCAAACCGCGTTACACATTTTTTTTTTAAAGCAGAATCTTAAATAAGAATTATTTGAAGTGAGAGGATAAGAAGTACGTAAACTTCGTTTTTAAATAAGGCATAAACGGTAATGTAGCAGAAAATGTACGACATGTGATCGTAATTCGTTATTGAGGTAAAAATCCGTAGTTTAATAACGGCCAACACAACTAAATTTAAACAATAATATTAGGTGTATGAATAAATTCTTTCCGACTGGATTTACATAATCAGTACAAAGGTACTGAATTTCTATCGCGGTGGTATTCATAAGCTGCCAGAAAAATGGCAAAAGGTAATGAACAATAATGGAAATTATGTCGATGATTGAGTTGTTTTCATATTTTTTAAATCGAACTGTTATTATACCCTAAAATCGGAAAGAATTTATTTCTACACCTAATAATCACCAATAAATTAAAGAAAACTCACCCATTCGGACATTCATTTACTTCCTTTTCGGAAACCTGTGTCACTGGGTCACTGTACCGATTCTGGTCATCGGTGGACGAAAAGATTTATGGTAGGGTAGCGCCCAGTACTCAGCTGATCGCAGGTATTCGCAGGACACCACCCGAAAGTAAGGGTCGCAACGTCAAGTGCGTCCGGGTTAATGTACCGAATATTCACTTCACTGCACTGATACTAACACTGATCACTTAATTTATTTTCTACGGAACGTGTTGTTCCTACGTTCCACTGCCAACGCTCGCACGGTAGCACTCGTGTCCCCGTCGTTCCGCGCGTACACCCAGAACATAGCGTAATACTCTTCGGCGGAGTACATTTCTGGGCCGTGATTACTAGCTGACTGACAGGATTTTTTCCCAAACAACTTCCTCTACCCCCAAGTAGCTTCTTTCGTCCCATTATGAGTTTGCTCCCACCAGGAGAAGAGGCTTTAGGTAAAATGAAGCCAGCACTGTCCTTCTACTGCCAATGTACCCATTACTTCGAGATAGAAAACAGACACAACGTGTATCGGTTCGAAAGGGTCCGAAGGGAAGACAAGCAGAAAGTCTTCGAGTTGCTATAAAGAAGAAAATTCACGTCTGCTACGAGGTGGAACCAATTAAGTCATAAATTATCCGAAACTGTAGGAAACCGTTCTCTAGCGCCGACTTGCGGGACAATACGGTCATAAACCGCGACCCTGGCGAAATGCTCTGGCTGATCAGTCTGATTAATTTTGGAGAACTAGAAATTACAAAGTATTATCCAGCATCAATACGTCTCGCGGAGAGACACATGAAAAGAAGGGTATTCCGCTGACTGCGCGTAGTCCCGCCTGCTTCGTCCTACCCTCAAATTAAAGACGGATCCCTTATCTCTCGAGTATAAACACGCGCTCGAATTTCAAAACGCAAGCACGCGTCGACGTATTCGGTGCGAGAGACTGCGGCCTTGAAGTCCCATTGGCCGCAAACTAACCAATAGGCCCCTTTACACGGTCGGTCTTGCGCGCGGTCCGGCCCGCGGGCCGGACCGCCGCGCGCCGCGCGGCCCGGAAAAGTACGTGAAGCCGGATCGTGGCGGTCCTTCGCGCGGGCCAGAAGGTCGTACCCGTCACTACTTAGAGACAGCGAGTTCGGGCTCCCATTTCTACGTCGACTCCACATGCTTTTTACACGATCCACCGCAGTGGTGTACTACTTGTTCTATGTGTATCATCGATCTGCGAAACGATCGGCAAGACACGATCGCGATATACGTTCGCGAAAAGTATCTGAAATTCCTCGATATACCAGGCTTATAGAGGATATCATAAATGCTGTTACTGTAGGGTACACTGAAACATTTGTTTTTAGGAAGCTACGTTTGGTTGACCTGAAGGTGCTATAAATTGTGGAAATGATTTATGGCTCAGTTATAACGACTGTAAAATTTTACAAGGGTACTTTAAAAAATGTCCAAATGTTTCCCCGGCAATGCGATGGCAAATGAAATTGCAGTTAACACATTCACTGTTGTGACGATCATAATTATTACTATCAACGGCAATAATTACCATGTCACTGCTTGTTTTAATATAAAAACTAATATTGATAGACAATAAATACATATAGGTATGCAAGTGATGTTATATCTAAGATAAATGATGAAGAGATGTAATATGCAAAATGTCTTGAAGAAGGGGGGTAGTCTTCTGATTGCTCGTGATGCAGGTCAAATTTTTCATCCACGCTCTTGCGTGGCGCGCAGCAAGAAAGCATCACAGTCCTGCCCGCGCGCCAGAAAGCGTCACGCTCCTGCCCGCGCGCAAACCTCGAATCCAGAAGAGTTTGCATAAGAGACAGAAAAGGTAGTTAGAAAAGGAGAAAACGATAGTTGAAACCAGGATCGTTGCGCGCCTCAGGATTTCCGACAGTGCGGACAAGTCTGAGGCGCGCGACGAGCCTGGCAGCCGATCTTCTGGCAGCCAAGGATAAATAAGCCGTGCCTCGATGGGTTTCGAGGACTTGGACCCTCGAGACCAGGGGGGCCGTACTATGTTGCCCCCTAAGACGTGGCGAATCGAAAATTTTACATTTCGCACCGGATCTTGGCGAAAGTGACGTGGATCGTTTCCTTATGTTTTCCCGATGAAAATGGTCCAAAAACGACACAAATCGGATTGTAATTAAGGAATCTTCATAATAAATTGATTTCCATAACTTCGTTAAAAATAGTCCGATTTACATGAAATTTGGTATAATTTTCATTTGAAAAACGTAACGAATCCATCGGTATCACTTCCATATCGATACGATAAAGTATAAAGAATTATTTTATTTCTGAAACAGGTATGAATCCTTGGCCGACCGCAACGAATCGAGGTCGACGACACACAGTCGAGGGTGAAATATTCATTACAGCGTATTAAGAAATTCTTTATTCTTCGTCGTATCGATATGAAAGTAACACTAGTGGATTCCTGGCGTTCTCACAATTAAAATGATCACAAATATCCTGCAAATCGGACTACTTTGACACAAACAATACAAATTATAAAAGGAGTAGGCTGATATCGCCAGAAACGGCAGTACGTTTGCGCACGCGGGGTCCCGCCTGCGCCGTCCTCTCTTCAAATTACAAACGGATCCCTTATCGCTCGGGTATAAACACGACATATTTGTTTGCATGGTTAAAAAGGAAAGACTAGACAGAGTTAGAGATAGCGAATAAAAGAAGATAGAAGAAAGATGAAGTAGGAAAAAACAGGGAAGAAACATAGAGAGGGTGAAAAGAAAGCGTGGGGTAAGGAAGCTGTCCCCCGGTTAGCAAAGGCCTGGTCGCCAAATGTTCCTGACGCTGACCAGGCCTGTGCGAACCCTTGACTCCAGGCACATGGAAGCAGAAACGGTATGAACAGGTAGGTACTGATAAAGGAGTAAAAGTTGTACTTTTGTGTATCCATCACTCTATTCGGATAGCTAATGGACGAAGTTTATAACCATGCAAACAAATATGTCGTGTTTATACCCGAGCGATAAGGGATCCGTTTGTAATTTGAAGAGAGGACGGCGCAGGCGGGACCCCGCGTGCGCAAACGTACTGCCGTTTCTGGCGATATCAGCCTACTCCTTTTATAATTTGTATTGTTTGTGTCAAAGTAGTCCGATTTGCAGGATATTTGTGATCATTTTAATTGTGAGAACGCCAGGAATCCACTAGTGTTACTTTCATATCGATACGACGAAGAATAAAGAATTTCTTAATACGCTGTAATGAATATTTCACCCTCGACTGTGTGTCGTCGACCTCGATTCGTTGCGGTCGGCCAAGGATTCATACCTGTTTCAGAAATAAAATAATTCTTTATACTTTATCGTATCGATATGGAAGTGATACCGATGGATTCGTTACGTTTTTCAAATGAAAATTATACCAAATTTCATGTAAATCGGACTATTTTTAACGAAGTTATGGAAATCAATTTATTATGAAGATTCCTTAATTACAATCCGATTTGTGTCGTTTTTGGACCATTTTCATCGGGAAAACATAAGGAAACGATCCACGTCACTTTCGCCAAGATCCGGTGCGAAATGTAAAATTTTCGATTCGCCACGTCTTAGGGGGCAACATAGTACGGCCCCCCTGGTCTCGAGGGTCCAAGTCCTCGAAACCCATCGAGGCACGGCTTATTTATCCTTGGCTGCCAGAAGATCGGCTGCCAGGCTCGTCGCGCGCCTCAGACTTGTCCGCACTGTCGGAAATCCTGAGGCGCGCAACGATCCTGGTTTCAACTATCGTTTTCTCCTTTTCTAACTACCTTTTCTGTCTCTTATGCAAACTCTTCTGGATTCGAGGTTTGCGCGCGGGCAGGAGCGTGACGCTTTCTGGCGCGCGGGCAGGACTGTGATGCTTTCTTGCTGCGCGCCACGCAAGAGCGTGGATGAAAAATTTGACCTGCATCACGAGCAATCAGAAGACTACCCCCCTTCTTCAAGACATTTTGCATATTACATCTCTTCATCATTTATCTTAGATATAACATCACTTGCATACCTATATGTATTTATTGTCTATCAATATTAGTTTTTATATTAAAACAAGCAGTGACATGGTAATTATTGCCGTTGATAGTAATAATTATGATCGTCACAACAGTGAATGTGTTAACTGCAATTTCATTTGCCATCGCATTGCCGGGGAAACATTTGGACATTTTTTAAAGTACCCTTGTAAAATTTTACAGTCGTTATAACTGAGCCATAAATCATTTCCACAATTTATAGCACCTTCAGGTCAACCAAACGTAGCTTCCTAAAAACAAATGTTTCAGTGTACCCTACAGTAACAGCATTTATGATATCCTCTATAAGCCTGGTATATCGAGGAATTTCAGATACTTTTCGCGAACGTATATCGCGATCGTGTCTTGCCGATCGTTTCGCAGATCGATGATACACATAGAACAAGTAGTACACCACTGCGGTGGATCGTGTAAAAAGCATGTGGAGTCGACGTAGAAATGGGAGCCCGAACTCGCTGTCTCTAAGTAGTGACGGGTACGACCTTCTGGCCCGCGCGAAGGACCGCCACGATCCGGCTTCACGTACTTTTCCGGGCCGCGCGGCGCGCGGCGGTCCGGCCCGCGGGCCGGACCGCGCGCAAGACCGACCGTGTAAAGGGGCCTAATTGGGCCTGCTTATCTCTCGTGTCTAAACACGCGCTCGAATTTCAAAACAAAAGCACGCGTCGACGTATTCCGTGCGATAGAAGGTGGGCCTTGGGGAGGAGATATTGCTGTGAAGAGGGCCTCTTCAGGAAAGTGGCTGTTTGGAAGGGATTCAGGGCAGATTGGTTAGACTAGGACCAATCGAACTTCGAGCCCACCTCCTCTCGCACGGAATATGTCGACGCGTGCTTTTGTTTTGAAATTCGAACGCGTGTTTAGACACGAGAGATAAGGGATAAGTTTCGAATTTGTAGAGTGGACGACGCAGGCGGGACTACGCGCAGTCAGCGGACTACCCCTTTTCTTTCTGTGTCTCTCCGCGAGGTGTATTGATGTTGAATAACACTTTTTAAATTCTAGATCCCCAAAATTAATCAGACTGACCGGCCAGAGCATTTCTTCAGAGTCGCGGTTTATGACCGTATTATCCCGCTAGTCGGCGGTAGAGAACGGTTACCTACAGTTTCGGATAATTTATGACTTAATTGGTTCCGCCTCGTAGCAGACGTGAATTTTCTTCTTTATAGCAACTCGAAGACTTTCTGCTTCTCTTCCCTTCGGACCCTTTTGAACCGATACACGTGGTGTCTGTTTTCTATCTCGAAGCAATGGGTACATTGGCAGTAGGAGGACGGAGCGCGGGCTTTTGTGAAAGTGTTCGTTGCACTTCTGCAAAACACGTGTGTTTCGAAAATGTGCTGGCTTCTTTTTACCTAAAGCCTCTTCTCCTGGTGGGAGCAAACTCATAATGGGACGAAAGAAGCTACTTGGGGGTAGAGGAAGTTGTTTGGGAAAAAATCCTGTCAGTCAGCTAGTAATCACGGCCCAGAAATGTACTCCGCCGAAGAGTATTACGCTATGTTCTGGGTGTACGCGCGGAACGACGGGGACACGAGTGCTACCGTGCGAGCGTTGGCAGTGGAACGTAGGAACAACACGTTCCGTAGAAAATAAATTAAGTGATCAGTGTTAGTATCAGTGCAGTGAAGTGAATATTCGGTACATTAACCCGGACGCACTTGACGTTGCGACCCTTACTTTCGGGTGGTGTCCTGCGAATACCTGCGATCAGCTGAGTACTGGGCGCTACCCTACCATAAATCTTTTCGTCCACCGATGACCAGAATCGGTACAGTGACCCAGTGACACAGGTTTCCGAAAAGGAAGTAAATGAATGTCCGAATGGGTGAGTTTTCTTTAATTTATTGGTGATTATTAGGTGTAGAAATAAATTCTTTCCGATTTTAGGGTATAATAACAGTTCGATTTAAAAAATATGAAAACAACTCAATCATCGACATAATTTCCATTATTGTTCATTACCTTTTGCCATTTTTCTGGCAGCTTATGAATACCACCGCGATAGAAATTCAGTACCTTTGTACTGATTATGTAAATCCAGTCGGAAAGAATTTATTCATACACCTAATATTATTGTTTAAATTTAGTTGTGTTGGCCGTTATTAAACTACGGATTTTTACCTCAATAACGAATTACGATCACATGTCGTACATTTTCTGCTACATTACCGTTTATGCCTTATTTAAAAACGAAGTTTACTTACTTCTTATCCTCTCACTTCAAATAATTCTTATTTAAGATTCTGCTTTAAAAAAAAAATGTGTAACGCGGTTTGCATGCCGACTTGCTTGTTCGTACGTTCGTAGTACAAGCGCAGTCGCCTACCGCGTAGCCAACGCTACCGCGGCAGCTCGGACGGAAGGCGCGCGCTCTGATTGGTCGGGGCTTTTTGTTAATATCTCCTTAACGAAGCTTCGGACAATATTTTCGCTAAGGAAAAAGTTGTTTCAAATCACCCCCTGAGTTACCCCTTCCAAGGAACTCCGACATTTTTGGGACACCCTGTATGTACTAAAGCGTCCATCTTAATTTCGTATCCACTTGAAATTGTGAATAAAAGGACACCAAATCGTGTAATTAATGTTTCGCTAACCCCTGTTATGTTTGCTGAAACACTTGGATTTGCGAAAAATCGTCTGGCGGTGTTTCCATCGTTTGTATTTCCGCTTCCTTGTTTTGGACGCTCTACTATTAGACCCATTCGAAGTTGAAATTGTTCTTGAATTTCTCTTTTCTTTCTATTTACAATATCCTTGGCATCTTCACCCCTAGCTTGCCATTTTTGAAAAACAATTTTATATCCAATATGGAGTAAACACTCATAGCTCCGAATTCATGTATGTAATATGGATAATCCAAATTTATATGTTGTAATGTCTGCATTTTGTGCGGCTTCTCCTTAGGTTACAAAATTCATCTTTTTTGGTGTGGCTCCACATATACAACATGTCTGGGACGAGGTTACAGTTAGATCATTACAAAATTTTTGTATCCACCATTGTCATAAATAACTGATGTTTTATTTTTATTTCGCGATCCTTGATCTTGACTATAGTTGGCGTGAGGATGTTAATTTGGTTTTCCATGTTCGTTGTTTCTGCTGCTATCAGTTCTACAGATTCTTTCGCAAATATTAATTTAATTGGTCTACAATATCGTGTAGAAGATGGCTGCGGATTTTGCCATACTATTTCCGTTCCATTTGACAATCTCAGTGGTACCATAGATATTACAAATAAATTATTATCCTGTTGGTACATATTTTCTTCTTCACAAAATTTTTGTTTGTATGTAGAATGTCCTGAACTGCCATCGCAACGCCATTTGTAAATTAGCGTCAACATCGTATCAGCATCAATAGGACGCACTATTTTCTGCTGTGCATCTATTAATCGACCAGCAGTATGGTCTAATAATTTTTGTAATTTAATCTCTGCAGTAGTTTCTGTAATTACTATAATTTCTGTAAAGGGATAGCAGTCTTTTTTTGTCTGTGTAACTTTGTTATATGACGGATATATTTTCGCATTTCGTGATTTTGCTTGCGCATATATTGTTTTGTACTGATGATTCGTCATTTTCTGCATCCACGTACAATGCTAGGGCTTCCTCGGGAGTATATTGCACCACACCCTTCTGTGATAAGTGGTAAGATTGTTTTATTTCATTAGCCCTCTTGGGAGAATATTGTGTCGCTTGTTTTAAAAGTGCAGCAGCATCTCTTTTACCTTGTGATCGCCAATTAGTCTCCGCCGCAAAACATATTTCTTTATGGGTTGCCATATCTAAAATTGGTTGAATTTTTCTTTTTCTACTTTTTGCGCTGCATTGTCGAAAATTTTTTGTAGGACGTCCAACAGATGCACGAGGTTCTGTTACTGTACCAGAAGTACCTGGCATATCAATATGGCTTCCAATTATGTCCCCAAAGTCAATAGTTTCCTTTAACCACATTTTTTCCTTCTTCAAAAATGGATTAAGTGTCCAATGGCTTGCCGCCAATTTAATACCAATTTTCGAGCAGAATAAATTGGTTTTTTGTTGAATTAAGTGCACAATATTCTGGTCAATCTCCCACTTCAAATAATTATTACTTTCGAATCTTCTAAAAAAAAAACTGTATTCGTCTTTTTACGTTACACGTGATTTCCATCCATTTATCCTTTATTCACTTTAAATAACAAACAAACCATGACAACATGTTCGATTTTATTTGTTACGTCTTTTTCATTTGCCATTCTACGAAATTTTCTTCGATGCATGCCGAGTTGCTTATTCGCAGTCGCTGCGCGGAAACTCGGCCGTCAGACTCGCGCTCTGATTGGTCGGTGCTTTTTGTTAATATCTCGTTAACAAAACCTCGAAGAGAATTTTCGCAAAGGAAAAAGTTGTTTGCAATCACCCCCTGAATCACCCCCTTCAAGGACCCACAGCATTTTTGGGACACCCTGTATATGCATAGACAACATACCTGTGCTATCCATGTTTTATGACAAAACGTACGTGACAGGTGTGGTGTTATAAAATAACTTATTAAATTACAGCTGTCTGTAGTGAAACTAATGATTTCAATACTCTATAAAATATACAGCACTGAGTCTACAAGACAAAACTGATGGTCTATAGGTGTAGGCGCGTCTTCGACGTTTTGTGAAGAACTGTCCGAGGTGTTGTCTTATGCTTCTTGACGTTAACATTGACGGTTTCTTATTGGTTATTCTGGGGATGCCAATTTGATTACAGAAGAAATACGATGGAAAAAGGTGGACATGGAAGGGCTACTTTATTGCTGGGAATGAAAATTCTCGATTTTTACAATATGCATATTCTTTTTGGGTTTTATGAATATTAGTGTCCCTGTTTTCAGGGTAGGTAAGCGCTAATAAAGTAATTTCAACACCCTTAGCCTCGTGGCTGGTTGAGATAGCAGTCGCCCGGCACGCGACACAGGTATACAGAATGTCCCGCGTAACTGTCACCACGAAATTCGGAGATTTTCCGTTGTTGTGCCCAGGCAACGCCCAAGCACACGTGCCAGACATACTGTCATATATTATACATATTATATTACGTTACGAAACGTTCGAGACGTTTCCAAGCTAAGGCAGCCGCTAGCTGTCGGATCTACAAAATCAGCAATATGCGAACGCATCGCCGCGACCGGGCATGGTGACGCGTACCACGCCCAAGAGGGATATAAAAACCATTTCGACACCGCCGAGGAGGACTCTAGACCTAACTCTTGACCTGTTAACACGGCTACACTTCTTGTATATCTCAGTCTAGTTTTAGTTAAAGTTTGAATAAAGACTTAGTTTCTGAGTTTAATCGAACTTGGTGTAGTTCACCCAGTAGATTCCTATCTTTTGTTCACTCCCGAAACTTACGATTTCGCCAAATCCCCTACCATCCTTGCGAGCCATCACGCAAGGCACAACAAAATTGGTGGCAGCGGTGGGATTGTGCATCGTAAAAACTCTTACTGAGCCTTGACGCAACCGATTGATCGACGTCGACTGAGGTTGAACTACCTCCGACCAGATTATTGGATCATCTTAGTCTAATAGGCCAGAACAGGCTATCGTCGCTACCGAGGTAGCACAGAGGACCGAGGAACGGCCTTTGAGAAAACGTTCGACGCGGTCCGAACGAAGACGAGCCTGGTGATGAGTAAAACCATCCGGTGAGTGAACGGGTGCAACTACCAATAATCTAACACCAAATCCATCTACGAGGATGTCACTGTTCCGAGGACCAGGACGCACGAGAGGACTTGGAGACAGAGGAACGAGTCGAAGCCGCACCTGAAGGACGGACGGAGAACCGTACGAAGGTAGCAGCCGTCGGAGCACGCAGTAAACAGCTGTATGGATCGACCTTGCCGGGTCCGATTCATCTTATCACCGCCTTTGGTTCACGGACGAGAGGACGCCCGACCGAGCTGACGACATGTGGTTTAGAACAGCCTTGTGAGTAACAGACTAGCGTAAAACGTACATATTGTAAACCAGAGTCCTATATAAATTAAAAAACGGTATATGCATGCCTATAGAAGAACGCGCGAATCAATTCAAACTCCCGGGTCAAAGAAGCTTGTCACGATCATTCGAGTCGTTTTTCGATAAAAAACTAATCTTCGTACGAGAGGAATTAGACCTTCTAACTTCTATAGACCATCCAAAACCGTCTCGCCGAACACTTCGACCGTCGCCGTTGCGACTAAGCGTTAGAAAAAACGACGATTCAAGTGCCGAATCGTCTCCGGAAAACTTTGTAACACCAAATAGAGAAGTCCCCATTGTGCTAGCGGATTTTAGTTTGTTGGACATAGAAGGAACGGAAGAAAGCGAAATGTTACTAAATGCGGAAAATAACCTCCCGATACCAGACGTAAAAAGACTATCTACCGCGTTGTCGTTAGTCGATAAATTCGTAGGAAAATCGTCAGACGAACTTGCAGAATTTTTGAAGTTATATACTAGCGCCTCGGAATTTGTCCCCGCAAATGAACAGCCACGATTCTTGAAAACAGTAATAGGTACAAAAATTAAAGGCAAGGCAGCCAAAGTATTAGAGTACAAGGACGTAGATACTTTCAACAAATTAAAAGACATCTTAACTTCTCTATTCATTGACAAAAGATCTATAGGAGCGGTTGGAGCAGAGTTTCATGCCTGTCACCAACGAGAAGGAGAAAGCGTAAAATTATTCGCGTGTAGAGTAGAGGAATTAGCTGGGGAATTATCTGAACTATCGGTAAAACCAGGGAACAGCGACGAAGTAAATAACGCGTTAACGGAATCGGTGCAAGAACGCGCTCTGGATGTATTCACCCTCGGGCTGAATTTAAGACTGACAAGGGGACACTAAGGTCGACGGGAAACGGATTTTCCTGAACCTTGCAGTATTTGAAGATGTCGCCTCCGAGGTTAATTTGGCAAAGCAATAGGGCGCGCTTCTCAAGATTTTCCGAGAAAATTGCATTTGAAAGTAGCTTTATTCGGAGATAAGCAGTTTGCGTTAACGATTCAATAAGAAGTCGAGTGGTCAAGGGTGTAGCGTGACAGACTGATAATCGGTAGGTTGCTGGTTCGATCCTTGTTTTCGACATTATTTTTTTTTTTTCAAATTATACCTACCTCAATTTTAAGCGTAAAATTTATGAATTCTGCGACAATAAACAGTTATTTATATTTTTTAAACAAAAAATGCATGGTCTTTATTATGTGTACGCATTGGGAAAAAGCTAATAGGAATAAATTTACTTTATTTTTACACATTCCCTTTATTACTTACATGCTAGTATGACACGAGCCAGGGTGATATTCATCATAAAAGCATGGAAAACAATAATTTTTGCGGCACCTAGCACACACTATAAACGAAGCATTCGTACAAGAGCACGCATTTGTGAGGACGTCTACCGAAAAACATACTTCATTAACGTTTAGAAATATTTCTCTGGTATCACAGAGTTTGGACGCAAACCACGCATACTGCAACATATTTAAAAATATCGGAGAAAACAGCTGGTGATGAACAATAGAGTGGATTTTTATACAATCCTCCCTGGAATTTATTTCGCGTTTCTGTTGGATCAGATAATGACAATTTTGCAGACGCTTTATTAAATTTTTAACTTGTCTGTAAAAGTAGACATCGCACGGCTGGACTAGAGGAGTACATTTCGGAGGTATTACTTTAATACTGCACGTTGATAGTCCCTCGTCATCTTGGAATATTTCATCGTATATCACCGGATTAGTCTGTCCTCCCCAAGAATCTACTAATAAAAGGAATTTCTCCTTTTGTACATATGGTTTTAAACAATTATTTAAAAAGTCTTTATACAACGCATTTGTGAGTTTTCCTGATTTCGAACATGTTACGATAACATTCTGATATTTGGCCGAATACTCATCTATCAACTTTTGTACCCTCGGTCCAAATGTAACTGATGTCTCTTGAAGGCACACGAAAACAGTAGGTAACAATTTTCCGGATAGAGTGAGAGTGTACTGGGCTGTATAAGAATGAGTCACCTTATTCATGCTCTGTCTTTGGACGGTGACTACTTTCGAGCCTCGGTCGGCGAGCGTTCTGGCGAAGGTGGACTGATATTGACAGCCTGTTTGATCCGTGTTGATAATGAAATCCGGTTGGAAGTTGGGTATTAAAGCACGAACTTGTGCACGAAAATTTTCTGCTGAAGCCCACGTTTCCTCCATTGTTCTGCTTTCACTTTCCGAGACATATTTTGTGATTTTCCGTTGCCGAATTCCATGCTTTTTCTTGAACAGAATCACCCACGGATTAGACGCTTTAAATTCAAAGTCTCGGAACTGGCTTGCAGCAGCTAGAGCCCACTGCTGCAGGTTGCGTGTAGTCACTTTCTGACAATTGTTCCGAGCTTCTTGGAAACGGTCATATGTCCAGGAATCGATGATCGCATATTTATCAAATGTGGTCCCACCACATTTAATGTGTGCTTCCCACTTTGCCAGATCATCCATACGTTTCAAGCGGGAACAACCTTTTTTCTGCAGGTTCTTCAGTGTCCAACCTGGATGTGCCTTCGCAATGTTCACTACTTTAATTTTGTATTCCAGGGAAATGCGTTCTGGCTTTATCCTTTTCTCCTGTGGGTGATAATCTTCGGACAAACTAGATCCTCCAATTTCTCCGAACGCGCTCTCCTCGTCGAGTTCACCCTTCATTAAAAGTTCCTCGCATTCAATGAGTTTCATCTCGTTTAACATGTCAATCGTGCGATGATAAATTTCTTCTCCCATGAGAATGGCCTCGTTATTAATGACTGCTGAAGCGTGTAATGCAATCATGTCATCTTGAATAAGGAGCTGTTCATAATATACCACGGCATCTTTTAATTGTAACTTCGCCACATCACTGCGCACGTTTTCTTCAGAACACACCGATTCCTGTGCTGTCAAAGGACCTTGCACGTCTACAAACTCTACGTCAGACATTGTAATTTCGCTTTCTATACGTTTGGAAGCGATGCTACGATAGCAGTGTAGAAATGCAACTATTACGCTCATGCTATTACTCCTCTCTTCCTGAATGTTTTTATGTAAAAACAGCAGACGCGCAACAATACGGTAAAAATCCTCGAAGGTTCGTTTACGACATGGACGTGGCAACAGAATTATTTTCGCAATTAGTTTTCTTCGAGTTTCAGTTTATTTTTTTACAGTGTGCAATTTCACCGTAATAATAGTCAAGTTTTTCGTCCAAACTCTGTGATACCAGAGAAATATTTCTAAACGTTAATGAAGTATGTTTTTCGGTAGACGTCCTCACAAATGCGTGCTCTTGTACGAATGCTTCGTTTATAGTGTGTGCTAGGTGCCGCAAAAATTATTGTTTTCCATGCTTTTATGATGAATATCACCCTGGCTCGTGTCATACTAGCATGTAAGTAATAAAGGGAATGTGTAAAAATAAAGTAAATTTATTCCTATTAGCTTTTTCTCAATGCGTACACATAATAAAGACCATGCATTTTTTGTTTAAAAAATATAAATAACTGTTTATTGTCGCAGAATTCATAAATTTTACGTTTAAAATTGAGGTAGGTATAATTTGAAAAAAAAAAATAATGTCGAAAACGAGGATCGAACCAGCAACCTACCGATTATCAGTCTGTCACGCTACACCCTTGACCACTCGACTTCTTATTGAATCGTTAACGCAAACTGCTTATCTCCGAATAAAGCGACTTTCAAATGCAATTTTCTCGGAAAATCTTGAGAAGCGCGCCCTACTGCTTTGCCAAATTAACCTCGGAGGCGACATCTTCAAATACTGCAAGGTTCAGGAAAATCCGTTTCCCGTCGACCTTAGTGTCCCCTTGTGAGAACGATCATTAGGTCTCGAAACTATGCAACGTTGAATGCAGCTATAGCCGCAGCAATAGAAGAGGAGCAAGCGATGGGTTTAAACACCTCGCGAAATTATAGGAAATTCGGTAATCAGTCCAAAGGAAAAGAAGGGTCAAACGTACCGCGCTGCGATTGTTGTAATAAATTAGGACATTTAGCAAGGAATTGCTATACGCGATTGAGCATGCCGCGAGAAAACTATCCGACGCAACAAACGACTATAAAAAGGGAAGTACAGAGGGTCACAATGGTTTGTCACTATTGTCAAAAACCTGGACATCAAATCAGAGAATGCAGGGCTAGAGAAAGAGCAAACGGACGAGAATATAGACCGCGTTATACGAACTCGAATTACAGGCGCGAAGATACTAGACAGAACATTAACAGAACTCCGGGTCGAGAACAATCTAGCGAAAATCAAGATTTCCCTACCACGAACCGCGGAACAACTGACGATAGACAAACGAACGCAGGACCTAGAGTAGAGTCATACCGAGCGAATATGGTAGTGACATCCCAGCTCGAAAATACAATCGAAATTAGAGCGCCGGAATTGATAAATGAAAAAGCGCATATGTTAGTAGACACCGGTGCCGATATTACTTTGATAAAGATAGGAAAAGTGCAGGACGAAGTCCATGCAGAAAACGAAATAGTCTCGTTGCGAGGCATAGCCCCTACGCAAATAAAGACGCTGTGTCTAGTGCAATTAAACATAAAAGTTAGAAATAAAACAGTAACTCATCCTTGCCGGTTAGTCAGAAACGACTTCCCGTTAGAAGCAGACGGAAACCTAGGACAAGATTTTATGGCCAAACACGACGTATGCATCACGGCGAACCTAGGAATAGAAGTGTACGGAATACAATTCCCCTACTCAGGAGGAAACGTGACTTTAAAACCGCGATCTGAAATCATTCTACTAGCTAGAACAACAGATAAAGGCGAAGGTATAGTAGAAGGACAATCTATTAAGCCAGGGGTGCTCATAGGAAATTCGCTAACAGAAGGCCGGAACGGGAGATGTGTAATAAGCATAATGAATACTACTACAGACGAAGTCTTTATCAATACGCCAACTGTAACGTTACAAACGCTGACGAGCAATGACATTGATCCGACGAACGCAACCGACGACAAGGAGCGCGACGCACCGACATACGTGGTACACGCCGTACACGGAAGAGATAGAATGCAATTGTTACGTGAGAGTCTTAGAACGGAACATTTAAATAAGGAAGAAGAAGCCAGCTTACGCGGGCTGTGCGAAAAGTATAACGAAATATTTGGGATAGAAGGAGACAAATTAGGATACACCACGAGGACAGAACATTCGATTCCACTAATCCCAGGTACTAAACCTATATACGTAAAGCCGTATAGATTGCCACAAGCGCATAAAGAGGAAGTAAATAGATAAGTTCAAGAAATGGCAAACGAGGGAATAATTAGACCGAGCGCCAGTCAATGGAACGCGCCGTTGCTAGTAGTTCCGAAAAAAACCGACGCTTCAGGAAAACACAGACTCAGAGTGGTAACAGATTTTAGGCAAGTAAATGAGGCGACAATAGGCGATTCTTATCCCTTACCGAATATAACAGATATTCTAGATCAATTAGGCGAAGCAAAATATTTTTCAACCTTAGATTTAGCGTCAGGATTTCATCAAATAGCCATGAAAGAGGAAGATCGTGAGAAGACAGCCTTTTCGACACCACATGGTCATTTCGAGTACAATAGAATGCCGTTTGGGCTAAAAAACGCTCCCGCGACGTTCCAAAGATTGATGAATACCGTACTATCAGGCCTACAAGGAATAAAATGTTTCGTGTATTTAGACGATATGGTCGTTTACGGACGCTCGTTGAAAGAACACCAAGATCGTCTAGAACTAGTATTTGAACGCATACCAGAGAGTGGCTTAAAACTTCAACCTAATAAATGTGAATTTTTACGAAAGGAAACCGTGTACCTAGGTCACGTTATAACCGAAAATGGCATCATGCCGGATCCTTCAAAGCTCGACGCTGTTAGGAACTTTCCGATACCTAGAGGAGTCAAAGACATACAATCCTTTTTAGGTTTAGCTGGATATTATAGGAGATTCATAGAACATTTTTCACAAATCGCGAAACCCTTAACGCAACTATTAAAGAAAAATCAAGCATTCAGATGGACCACACAGGAACAGGAAGTCTTCGAAATACTGAAAGAAAAATTAACAACGGCACCGATATTACATTACCCTGATTTCTCGAAACCTTTCGTTCTGACAACAGACGCTTCCGGAAATGCTATAGGAGCAGTATTATCGCAGGGAAAGATAGGGCAAGATTTGCCAATAGTATACGCAAGTAGAGTGTTAAACAAAGCGGAAGAAAACTATAGCACCATCGAAAAGGAATTATTGGCCATTGTTACGCGGTTACTAGGTAAACGTGGAGTCCGAGTAATTATTATCTAAATCAGTCTAATCGGAAGGATGTTATGCGCGTACAGTACAAATTATTATTTAATAATTAGAAGAATTTTGTTTGATATCGGGAATTCAAGATCTAGTCCTATACAGGCCCCGCACTGAGTTATTGTGAGGATTTAGTTAGGTTATCATTAAATAATTTCTGCTCAAGTGTAAACATTCAAGAGTGAATATTCATCCTTTTTATTCTTTCCTTTTTATATCAGCTGTTAGAGAGGCTGAGGAGCCAAGGGCGAACCCAAAATATTGGTTAATGCCAATATTGACCCTCCGTTACCTCTGACAATCGTAATTTTTGAACAAGAATTAAAATTTTACATGAGACGGCGTTAGCCTATCGACATACAATTTGACTAATTTTGAGGAAATAATGAGCAACTCACCCACTCTATCGATCAATTTTTACTATTGTTCGATTGTTATATCCTTTTTTTTGTATTGCCTTTGGATTATACGACATGTATTCTGTGCCTGAGAAAGAAAGAATCGCACTCACTCTTGTTATCTAATGAATATATATATATATATATATGAATATTTAAGCGATAGAAAAAGATTTAACGCACAAATAAAATAAAAAAAAAAACGTTTAAATGATTATGGTTACTCATGAAGTTTTATAATAATCTTTAACGTGGAAATATTGAGTCCATTCACTATGAATTATGAATCTCCGGCTCGAAACGAGAAGTTTTAGTTAAAGAAAAGAAATTACTTTCCACGGACACTCGTCACGCACCTCGCGACTGTACGACAAAGAGTCACTTCAGCTTCGCGCCCCCGAGAGCGTCCGGCCGCGAGGCCCGCTCAGAAAAGCTGACGCTGCAGTCCCAATCATGCCCTAGCAACCGTCGCATGATTTCATTAGGTGTTCTCACTTTCATTCTTCCATACTTTTTACTTATGCGCTTCCGGCGTAGAACGGGGTACTCTCATCCTCACGCTTCTCACACTCAGATCACTCCTTTACATCGATGCGACGATTCGACGGTCAGAGATGCGCTCGATTAGGTTAAACCAGAATGCTAGATGCATTGTCAAGACACACCCCCGCCGCTTACATTTAATCAGTGTCGCGAGGTATGAGAACCACTGCTCATTTTGAACGAACTACTGAGAACCACGCTGATGCCTCAGCACAGTCCCACGTTCAGGGTACAGCGCAGCGACCAAACGTCGCGGCGACGATGACGTCCCTAGTACCGAGTATCCGTTTTCATAGATAAAATACAGTAAGCAGAAATGCGCTCGATTAGGGATTTCCCAGAACGCTAAGCGTTGTCGAAGCACTCCGCCCACTAACAAAGGAAAAACACAACTAATCATTGATTTTAAAAATTTTTAAAATTCGGGACGTAACACCATCGTATGGGCGACGCAACATTTCAGACCATACTTATACGGCACAAAATTTAAAATCGTAACAGATCATAAACCACTCACCTGGCTTTTTAACGTAAAAGACCCCGGCTCTAGATTAATGAGGTGGAAATTGAAGCTAGCAGAGTACGATTACAGCATAGAATATAAATCGGGAAAGACTAATAAGAACGCGGACGCTCTCAGTAGAATGTTCGCGATTACACGAGGAATGAAGCAACAGCTCAGCACCGAAACTCTAGCCGTCGCCAGCGAAAGTACCAACGAAGATGACGAGACTCGATCGGAAGAAACCACGAACGATACGATATATACAGAAGACAATAAAAATCGAATACTGCGCGAATTTCACGATACCCCTTTAGGTGGACATTTAGGAGTAAAACGGACCCTAGAACGTATAAAATTAAACCATTCATGGCCAGGTATGCGCCAAGACGTAGAAAAGTACATCTCCAGATGCGAAAAATGTCAGAAAAACAAACTAACGAGAATAACCAAAGCTCCCATGGTAATTACAGACACCCCCACGGAACCATTCGAGAAATGCGCTCTAGACATAGTAGGACCTTTACCCGAGACAAACAGAGGAAATAAATACATATTAACTTTTCAAGATTCGCTAACTAAATTCAGTAAAGCCATCCCCCTCGAGAACCAAGAAGCAAACACAGTAGCTAAAGAATTCGTCACTAAGATCATTTGCGAATACGGTATACCACAACGAGTGCTAACTGATCAAGGAACTAATTTCCGAAGCCAAGTATTCAAGAATGTATGTAAATTGCTCAGGATCGATAAAATTCAAACTACGGCCTATCACCCACAATCAAACGGAGCCCTGGAAAGAAGCCATCGTACACTAGCCGAATACTTAAAGAACTTTATCACGGAAGACCAGACCGATTGGGACGAATGGCTACCGTACGCGATGTTTACCTATAATACTACCCCGCACACGTCTACTAGCTACACTCCCTACGAACTCGTTTTCGGGAGACAAGCTATACTGCCGACCTCACTAAACCAGGCACCCCAACTAACATATACCTACGACAAATACGCTGAGGAATTACGCGAAAGACTACGGTCAACGAATAACATTGCGCGCGAAACAATAGGGAACAATAAAAACAAGGCAAAGAAGCAATACGATAAAAGGACAACTACTAAATCTTTCAAAATTGGGGACCTAGTACTACTACACGATGAGACAGTGAGACGAGGACGATCAAAGAAACTAACACCCACTTGGATAGGCCCGTACACGATCCAAAATACACACGATAACAATAACTATACTATAAATAAAGGACGACGAATGCTTCGCGTACATGCAAACCGATTAAAACATTTCATAGAATAGGGCAGGAATAGGAAAGGATCGCAATTATGAAGGAAAGTAACTACTCATGGACGACTAAATAAAGTAAATTAACAAAGGATTTTATTTATTGTAAATAATCCTCGAATCTAAAGCCAAACGCGGTCCAACTCTCCCGCCGAGGGACGGGCGCAATAAATGTATCCCCATATCGTTCTGTAAAAATAACCAGACGCGAAAGAATTAAAATAAAGAATCCCACGAGAAACAAAAGACACTAAACAACAAAAACAATAATAAAAACTCACCAAACAGGGCCCGGATGCCCCAAGCATCCTCTGCGTCCGACCAAAACTCATTCTCTTCGGCAAACTGCCTTCGGTGGGTTCGGTATCTCTGCACCGCCATTCGATACCTTACGTTTACAAACCCTGACGGGGCTGGATTCTCCAGCCACTAGAATAAAATACAACATTAACACTAGCACCTAAACACACGCACAGAGACACTAAATGGTACTACACCCACCAACAACGCCAAGGCTATTTCCTCCGGTATATGCGTTAACGAAAGCATAATGAAGACTGTAACGAAAGAAGATGCGACGAGACAATCGAGTCTCTACGCAGACAAACTGACATACGCAGCAAAATTTTATCTCCAGCACGCAATGCACTCGAGCGAAAGAGACTTCAGGACCAACGAAAGTATACGCCGACTACATCTCGGCATTATATTTTACAGGATTACCATCCTACAAATGACGATACTACTCATAGGAGGGACAACCCCCGACACAGACTTCGCTGTAAAAGAATTTCAAGACCACCCAGGCATTTATTTCGAAAACATAGGCGATCTACAGATTTACCGAGATAGTTGGAAATTAATATTACACGTAGACATATCCTACATTTACAAACGCGAATCCAATCTCCAGGCAGCACTATATGACATACTAGCTCAATGTAAAACACCTTCTACAAATAACTTACAAAAATTCTGTAAAACGTTCGGCACGAGAATTCAAAGCAAAGTAGACCGCGTAACCAAACTTCTTACTTACGTCCAACAAACAATAAGCTCCGCGCCAAAACAGCGTCGCGGACTAATAGACGGATTAGGTTACATAGGTAAATCACTCTTCGGGCTAATGGATTCCGAAGATAGAAAGAAAATCAATGACCAAATAGACTTCCTAAAAAGACAAGACAGTAGAATAAAAAATACAATCAAAGGACAAATGCAAATTGTAAGAGCTAACGCCGAACTCCTAAATGAAACTTTACACAACATACAGGAAAACGAACAAACCCTTTTAAATGCAACTTGGCAAATTCAATATTTACTCCAACAGACGACTGACATTACTAGATTTCGAGAGACAATAGATGAAAACCTCATACTAATAAATAGCGTAGCGGAAACACTCTTGCGCGACACTCAAGACTTATTAGAATTTGTCATGGATATAAAGAAAGGTGTCTTAAACCCACAACTGATACCACTGGCACAAATCATAGCCTACCTCACTTCCGCACTAGCATATATACCGCAAGGACTAGACTTCCCCATCGGAATAAAATTAGAAAACATGCACGTATTGTACGAAATCCTTACTCTCTCTGCATTTTCGGATACCAAATCAATTACCGTAATACTAGATATCCCATTGTTAAACGCGAAAAAATTCAAATTAAGCAAGGTACACCCAGTACCCACTAAGATAAACGAATCGTTCTACGCGTATATAGAACCCCTTGATTCCTACGTAGTATTCGATACTGCGGTGCAAGATTATGTACAGTTAAGTAAACAGGACCTATTGAAATGTAAAACTATAAACGATCTATATCTCTGTATATCTAACCACCCGATATTCAAACCGATACCATACGGACCTTGCGAAGTACAGTTGTACACCAAATTAACAAAAAAACCGAACAATTGTAAAATACGCATTATGACACTGAACCACACAATCCTAATAGAATTGCAACAACCAGGTGCATGGATTTATATCGCACCAAAACCGATACAATTAGCAGCAACTTGCGACGATAAAGGCACAAACATGTATAGTATTAAGGACTCTGGTATAATAACGACAAGAAATAAATGTACTATCACTACCGCCGAATTTACGATAGAAACCGGAAAACAATACGGAATAGAAAAAACATGGAATTACTTACCTGGTTACAACTTATCACTAGACAAAATTACACTCCCACAGACCACTATAAACTCGTATCGTAACACAAATTTTGAATTAAAAAGGATAATCAAACACCCAGAAGAACTAAATAAAGTTAGCAAAAAATTAGATGAATTACTAAGCGACTTAGAAAAACCCGAAATAATACCAACCGAGTATCATTACAGCTTCTTTACACTATCCTCGATAACGGGATTCATAACAATTACACTATGTATCTTTACACTATACAAATGTATTGCACACTTCAAAAAGAAAACATCTCGACGTTGTACAACGGAGAACACAAGTCGCGACAAAACCACACAAAAACCTGAAGCAATAATCAAGATAGTTAGCAAGGAAGGAACGTCTTCCACCAGTTCCCTTTGAAACATTGTAATCATTAATACAAATATTGTAAACCACTATTGTCAAATGTGTAACGTACCGCTACCAACCGCCATAAATTTTTCCATTTATATTGTTAAATTCCTTATATTAAGTGTAAGATAGTGTATAACGCATGCTAAAACGTTTCAAACAACGCGCTAGAAGATATAGTAACTAGCAACGCAGGCGCGTAGCCGCCGATTCAAGCAACAGAGTCAGCGCCGCGAGTGAGCCGAGCGCGCATGCGCATATCGTACGAACAACCGGACGCCAAATATTCCGAGCGTAGTACGCGAGTGGCGCGAACCGGAAGCTAATTTTCATTGGCACGCAAAATCACGCAGGCTTGTGATTGGCGCAGGCCAGTCAGCACTCCGGTATAAATACCGGCCCGCCGGCAGCCGAAAAGCAGACTTGGTTCTGCCACCGAACCTACCAAATCTTGGTCGCTTTAACTAGCCCCCTTGTTTGGGAAAGGTCTGAGTATCTCCTAACCTACTACCTAAATCCTTCGAGGTCGCTTTAACTAGCCCCCTCAAAATCCTTTCGAGGTCGCTTTAACTAGCCCCCTCAAAATCTTTCCGAGGTCGCTTTAACTAGCCCCCTCAACATCCTTCCGAGGTCGCTTTAGTTAGCCCCCTCAAAATCTTCCTGAGGTAGCATTACTTAGCTCCTCATCTAACCTAAGCCAACACCACTACCACAGCGTGGGGCCAGCTTATAGGCACCCAAAGTCAAAACGACTCTCACTAAAACCAAAAGACCTAGCGTCAAACTCTTGTATTATATACCGTATCCGACCTAGCGTCGCAAACCTTGTTCATTAGATATAATTAATATTTAGTTAGCGTTATACCTATTTACTCCTAGTTTCTATATTAATAAACCTAGCGTTACCAACTGAATAAACTTTATTACCGACTTAGCGTCGTAACCTAAAAACTACTATTACCGACCTAGCGTTAAAACCGAACACTTGCGATACGTCGTTTCGTACAAACAAAACCACCATCATCTATGTTCATTGTAGACCTAGTGTCTCAACAATTTATTTGAATAAATCTTTGTTAAGTATTGTTAAAGGAAGGACTCTAGTATCTTGAAATTCATTTCTTAATCGCACGCCACCCGAACCAATCCTACAAATTCACAAGTAAACCGCTCTACTTGTGAAAACTCTTGTAAGAACGGCAACGTCTCGTTCAAGAACGTTACAAATGCAAACTACTAATACTATCCATACGTAGCGCATTAGTTATTATATTAATCTAGTTTAAGAATCGATGTTAATCAGCCGCTAAGAAAAAGCTATGGCTTTTCCTCCCTTAGGGGGAAGGGATGTTGTGCCCAGGCAACGCCCAAGCACACGTGTCAGACATACTGTTATATATTATACATATAATATTACGTTACGAAACGTTCGAGACGTTTCCAAGCTAAGACAGCCGCTAGCGACCAAATCTACAAAATCAGCAATATGCGAACGCATCGCCGCGATAGGACATAAAAACCAATTCGACACCGCCAAAGAGGGACTCTAGACCTGACTCCCGACCTGTTAACACGGCTATAACTCTTGTATATCTCAGTCTAGTTTAGTTAAAGTTTGAATAAAGACTTTGTTTCTGAGTTTAATCGAACTTGGTGTAGTTCACCCAGTAGATTCCTATCTTTTGTTCACTCCCGAACCTACGATTTCGCCAAATCCCCTACCATCCTTGCGAGCCATCACGCAAGGCACAACATCGTCATATTTTCAAAAAATTATTTTAGGTAAACCGAGCATAACTTCTGTAAACCAGAGTGTTCTTATCTGCACTTCGATGGAAGGTATTAATATTATTCTTTGTTTTTTAAACGTAACTATAGCATTTCTCAAATATTCTTTGTTCACACGCAAAATTGGGCGACCCGAACGTTGTTTTCGAGTCAACGAAGGTCGTTAATCTTCGTCTCGAGTATTTCGATACTGTAATTGCGCGGATACCCTATTCTTTTTACTGAAGTAGTTCTATTAAGGGGGGAGACTCAAGTAAACCGCTAAAAATAAGGTGATTTTCGGAGATTTTTTTGGGATATAAATACTTGATGAAACTTTCTGTAACTTTTTGTATATATTTGTTTGTATTTCAATGTAACAAGAAAAAAAATTAATTCCAATATGTCCGTTTTTTGAGGAGTTATTATGGTTGCTCTCTATGGCTTCGGCGTCGATGAGGGTAATCGGCGTGCAGTGTACAGCTTTTAGATTTTGTCCTGGGGTGAAAGCGAAACGGAGTTTTCTATTTAGTTCCATTTCGAGTCGGAAGAATGTACGGCAGCTAATAAAAAATGCAAAATTAATAATAATACGGGGCTCCGAAAAAAATCAGTGATTTTTGCGTAAAATTTTCGTGTTAAATATGCAATAAACATAGTTTTAATAATTAATATCATAAATTAGAATAATACGATCGGTGGGGAATTCAATTATGTAAATGTGTGCACTGCGATAGCTCGATTGATCAAATATTTGTTAAGTTATGCTGCATGCCAATTTGAAAAACGTGGTTTCGAGAAATACGCGTTTAAAGTTTTCGGTTCAGAAAAGCCGATGTTTTAAGTCGATATTTCAATGCGTCTGCACCGGTCGAAATTCGAAGGACGACTGATGCTCAAAAGTAACGTTTCGACTGTGTTCTGATTTGTACCTGAGGTAACCAGAGTGAGCGTAGGGGGACGCACCGCGCGGTCCGGCGCGTACCTGCTAGACACGCAGGTATAAGCCCGCCTGTAGCACCGTTAATACACAGAATTTCATTCTGACACTTCTGGAGCATATTCTTGACATATAATAGCATTGATTTATGCAATAAAAAAAATCGATTTTTTTCAAAAGTTACTTGAGCCTCCCCCCTTAATAAATTGAATGCAAAATGTAAGGGAAACAGTGAAGTGATATATATTTAAAGCAATAAACAAGTATAATATTTTGAAACGGTGAATTGTGAATAAACAAGTAATTATTTTGCGCTAACCGTTCTGCGCTGACGGATTGACGCTAACCGTACTGCGCTGACGGGAGCTGTTATGAAGACTGCCTCTGCGGACTTCTCCGATGTACGAAGAAGAGTCCGACAGTGGCTATTTTGACCCGATGGTCAATTTAGTGTTGGTGTCGACCAATCGGGTAATTTCCCTAGCACAAATCGCGCCACCTATTCCTTGCGCCCTTGGCGCGCCTTTTCCGGGAAAGGGGCTCGATTTGGCGGGAATCGTTCTGACCTGAATTTTGGCGGCAAGGTATTTCTTCACCTGCCGGCGTAAGGCGGCGAGAAAGTGTAAAGACACCCCACATCTGCGATGCACGTGCGGGCGCGTTGACCAGCGACCCTTTTAGAGTGGCCCAAGAGGCTGCCCGAAGAATTGGCCTACCTTGACTTAGAGTGACGATTTATGGCTTAATTGCCGTAACTAATTTTGGCCCGCGTACCGACCAAACCGTCCAAAGAAATGTGCATTGCAGATGTACGGATTCGAAGATTGTTTGATAATAAATCATTGGTTCCTATTTTTAATAAAACCCGAAAGAATTATTCCGCGCATCATTGCAACGCGGAACATTCTTTATTAAAACACATCATGATATGTGCAATGACTATACATAAGTTAAAAAAAAGACTCGAATAACTTACAAAAGGTCAATGGTTTTTAAATTTCATGACGACAGATACGTGACACACTAGGGTGGCTCTAACTTTTGACTTTTTAATTTTCCTCGGGGCACCCCCCAGAATGGTTCCAAATAATTAAAAAAAAATCCCTGTAAAGTTTGAGCTCGATCAGATAACGGGAAAGGGTGCCCCTGGGCCCTTAAACATTTAAATCATTATTTAACACAGGCATGGAACTAAAGTGAACGCAGCGGCCGTTTTTCGGAGGCAACGCCTCCTTTCTCCCGCCGCGCGTCTTGGCTCCCGCGGCGGGCCTAGGAGCTTCGAGCGCCTCAGACCCGTACCATATGAACCGCGCGTGGCACATTAGGTGCCTTTACACGGTCGTTCCGGCGCGCGTTCCGGCGCGTCACACGCCGCGCGGCACGCCAAAGTACGTGAACGCTGGAGCGACGCTCCTTCGTGCACGCCAGAAGATTATACTCTCTACTACTTAGAGACAGCGAGTTCGGGCTCCCATTTCTACGTCGACTCCACATGCTTTTTACACGATCCACCGCAGTGGTGTACTACTTGTTCGATGTATATCATCGATCTGCGAAATGATCGGCAAGACACGATCGCGTGTAAAATTTTACAAGGATACTTTAAAAAATGTCCAAATGTTTCCCCGACAATGCGATGGCAAATGAAATTGCAGTTAACACATTCCCTGTTGTGACGATCATAATTATTACTATCAACTACTGTTACACAAACAATAGAAATTATAAAAGGAGTAGGCATTTCTTAAACGCACTCTTATCATATCGATATGGACGTGACAAATGGATTCCTGGGTTACACTGGCTCACCCTGCCTCACACAGTCGAGGGTCGTTCGAATATGAGAGGTCAACTTCAGATCAATTTTTTTGTAATTAACATGAATACGACATATTGTTTGCATGGTTACATACTATGTCCATTAGCTATCAGAATAGAGTGATGGATACACAAAAATACAACTTTCATACTAAACTACATCTTTGCCATATTTTTTTTCTGTTTCTGTAGCTATTTCTAACTTTCACTTTTACTCCTTTATATGTACCTACCTCTTCCTGCCGTTTCTGCTTCCATCTACCTACTTAATTTCAAGGGTTCGCACAGGCCTGGTCAGCGTCAGGAACATTTGGCGACCAGGTCTTTGCGTACCGGGGGACAGCTTTCTTATCCGACGCTTTCTCTTCACCCTCTCTATGTTTTTTCTTTTTTTTTTCTTTTATTCGCTATCTCTAACTCTGTCTAGTCTTTCCTTTTTAACCGGCGAAAATTCACGGAGCGGACACTTGGTCTCGAACCGGCTGTCAGACACCACGTACCGCGCACGCATTTTCTTACTGTTTATCCATTTTTACTGTTAATTTATTACTATTAATTGTTACTGTTAATTATTTCTGTTAATTTTTACTCATAATCGTTACTGTTAATTATTACCATTATTTGGTACTGTTAATTGTTTCTATTATTTGTGATTGTTAATTGTTATTTTTAATTGTTATTATTAATTGTTATTGTTAACTGTTATCTGTGGGTAACCTACATTGAGTTGTGTTAGGTGTGTGATTTCACCGAACCACATCAAGTTTAAGAAGCCTGTGCGAAGAACGCGAGTGATATGTTTGCGGTGAATAACAACTGTGACCGGAACATAGCTGCTGTTGTTGTCGCTGCTGCTGCTGTGCATTTAACAGCAGCAGACCGAAGAAGAACCAGAAGAAGAGACCGCCAAGTTTGGATGAAAAAATACCGCGGAAATTGCAACGATCAGCCCCTTCTGCGAGAGCTGAGAGAAAATTATCCAGAGGATTACCGGAATTATTTGAGGATGGATTCGAAAACATTTGAGGATTTACTCGGTTTAGTGAAAAATAGAATTCAAAAAATGGACACAATTATGCGACAAAGTATCAGCGCAGAGCAACGTCTTACCGCCACATTACGATTTTTGGCAACTGGGCGTAGCTATGAAGATTTACAATTTTCAACGGGAATATCAGCTCCTTCGTTATCAAAAATAATTCCTGATACGTGCAAAGCACTGTATCATGCACTACGGACAGAGTTCTTAAAGGTAAGCGTTACAAATTATTAATACGTGTAGACTAACAATAATACTTAATTAATTAAATTATATATGTAGCTATCGTTATTAGGCGGGAAAGGCTAATCTACGATCGCGAATTCATATGAAAATATGTGTATTTTAGTTGCTGTGCGGCGTGCAAGATAGCGGCTGTTCTGTCAATCATAAACAAAACACTAAAAAGATTTTTGTGCCTTATGCAATTGCGCAAGTAATGAAAGTCGATTGGGAGGATGAAAACTGCAAAATTCAGAAAATAAAGGCAATTTTTCCGCGTTTCGAGGTTCATTATTACTTGCGCAATTGCCTAAGGCACAAAACTCTTTTTGGTGTTTTGTTTCAGATTTAACAGAACAGCCGCTATCTTGCACGTCGCACAGCAACTATTCAAACGGAGGGTCTGAAAATTGTGTAAATAAGTAAAATACACATATTTTCATATGAATTCACGTTCGTATCTATAAAACTAATAACTCCTACTACTAATTATAAATTACTTATTGATTATGTACAGCATAGTGCTGACATTCGTTGTCGCATATGTCCGTTTGCGGTTTCAATTGTTTTAACAGTCCTTTCCTTAAAACCGCTGCAATTATGCTGTCTGCATAAATTGCTTGCTCCGCATCCATTCGAGCCAATTGTTTGGCCACTTTTATACCGGACGCTTCATATTCGGTTATTTCGACCCTACTAGTGGTGGGCTTGTTTAACGCGACAGCGCAAGTTTTGAGGACATCGATCACGCTGTCGTCAGTTTTCTTTCTCTTTCTCAATCGATTCGTTTCGCCAGCGGGTCGTTTGCCCGTGCTTCCACACGGCTGCACTTCTTCGTCCTTCACACAAAAAGAAAATAATTTAATAAAATAAGAAATAGCCAAAAAAATTTTAAAAAAGTATTCGCTGTTAACACCATCTCTGTCCGCGCTGTCTATTTAATTGTTTATTTTTGTATTGTATTTTGTTTTGTCGTAGTTCCCGAATACCAAGGACGAGTGGAGAAAAATAGCGGAAGGATTTCATAATAAATGGGATTTCATCAACTGCGGAGGTGCTATGGATGGAAAGCATATCCGAATTGTTCAACCATCG
This sequence comes from Andrena flavipes, assembly GCA_963971345.1. NCBI lineage: Eukaryota > Metazoa > Arthropoda > Insecta > Hymenoptera > Andrenidae > Andrena > Andrena flavipes. The sequence continues at coordinate 36,186,674 of OZ020480.1, forward strand.
GGCTCCGGGGCTTTTTATTATAATTATAAGAATTACTATAGCATTGTGCTAATGGCGTTAGTTGATTCGAATTGCGAGTTTATTTTTGTCGACGTCGGAAAAAATGGAAGGTTATCGGATGGTGGTGTTCTCGAACACACGGAATTTATGAGACGTTTAAATAACGGGCAGTTGCACTTGCCGGAAAATGATGAAACTATAAAAAATTTAAACTTCGCCTTTGTAGGCGACGAAGCTTTTGCTTTAAAGAACAATTTCTTAAAGCCGTATGCACAAAGGGAATTGGACCATGATAAAAGAATATATAATTATAGATTATCGCGAGCGAGAAACGTAGTAGAAAATACATTCGGGATATTATCCGCGCGATTTCGAGTTTTCCATACGGCAATCAATATGAAGGTGGAAAATATAGCTTATGTTGTATTAGCTACTTGCGTTCTCCATAATTTTTTACGAAGACGAAGTGCATCATATTTAACGCTCAACAGGAGTATGCAGGAGGGGAATTTTCAAAGCGATGTAGTAGAGATGGATAATTTGCAACCCGTTAATCATCATAGGAATATAAATAACTCTGCAAAACAAAATCGGGACCATTATAAAGAGTATTTTGTAGGAGAAGGAAGTTTTCCGTGGCAGGAAGAAATGTTGAATATGTATAGAGCGTAAGTGTTTCATGTATTAAGGGGTTAGGCCACCTTGGATTAAGCAAAATTGCAGTCATTTTCGGCATTTGTTTTAGGAAGCTAATGAAATAAACAGAAAATTTAATATGAAGCCTGCAATTATACAACTCTCGCAAGATCTTGAGGAGCGACGCCTTCCACGGTGTTCAAATCTGACTGCTATACCGTTTGACATATAACGAAAAACCAAAAAGATTTATTTTCTGTATGCCTGAAACTAGAGAAGTACGTAGGGAAATCCAGAAACATTAATTTGTCACGAAATGGTGTACATGGGGAGAAAAAGTGAATTTTTTTTATAAAAGAGTCAATTACAAAGAATATGTTTCAGATATCGCAATACCGCAACGTGATTTTCTAGTTTTAGGCATGTAAAAACAAAAAGTTTTTGGTTTTTTGTTCAAAATCAAACGGTATAGCCGTGAGAATGAACATCGTGGAAAACGTCGCTCCTCAAGATCTTGCATATCATGGCTCTGCCGTCGCCATTTTGTACGGAAAAAAAATATATTTAATCCATTATCTTTCTAAAAAAATGCCGAAAATGACTGCAATCTTACTCCGTCCAAGGTGGCCTAATCCCTTAAGGGGTCATGCCAACCTGTGAGGTCTATACTTTTCCTATGAACAGCCGCCTTTTTATTTGAAATTAATTTTTCGGGATAATGAACGATTAAGCACTTGATAGTTTATTATTATAACTAAATTTGATCGAATTTTTTGTTTCTGATGAACCAGGTCAAAGTTACAATCACGGTCACCATAAAGTGCTTAAATAAAAAAAAAGCTGCTGTTACGTCCTGAAGGGACTTTTCAATAAATCATTCCGAGCGGCTGGAATGATTTATCGGGTCCTTGCTCTATCAAGGTGCTAGAGCACGCCTTGACTATACTTACCATGGAGGGATAAGGAGGAAAAGGGGTTAAATCAATGTTGACACGGAATTAACGGGAAAATAACGTAGTGAAATATATTCTGGGTAAAGATTAAAGTAATATAAGAACATACCCTAGGGACGGCGCTCCGTCCCTGCTATCGCAGTGGTCTCGGATGTCGGCACGCTTGCCGATTATCGCTTCGTTCGCTCCGTAGGTCGCTCAACCTTGCGCTGGTCGTGGTCGCTCGCTGTGCTCTCGGATAGCACTCGGAAGTCGGTCACCTGAAGACCGTCGAATCGCACTGTCTCTAATCGTCGCTTACTCTACGCGTTCCTACGCCGGACACGAGTGACGCACAAGGGCTCTCCCGGCTAGGCCGTTCGCGGTTTGTCGGATGGAGTTACCCTTGCACGGTTTATTGACGGCCGATCGTACTTCGCGGACTAGACGCTAAGAAGTGATCGCGGCTTCTTGACGGCTCTCTGGCTCGTCCTGACTTCCTAAGTCGAACTCCCGAATAAGAATGCTCAATCCTACTTCGTCGATCCCGATTCTCGGCCGCGCCTCGATCAATCCGCGCGATTGGGGGAAACTGCCCCGTCGGCAGTTGTCGCTCGCCGCACGCATCGGAAATATCCGGGCCCGGGCCGCCGAGGGTCACGTTGTCCCTACTGTCGCTACGCGGCTCAGCGCAACGTGACTGACACGCGCGAGGCGATTCCGCTGAATCGCCGTTTACCGAATAAAGCGACGCGCGGACAGCAAGCACGGGAAAAGGGCCTGAAGGGCCCATGTAACACCTCCCTACCCAGACATGAAATGGTCTCGAGAGGCTATTTCATGAACGCGCGCGAAGCTGTCATCGCGTACGCTTTATTTCACCACTTAAAATTATGTTTAACTATACGCTATTAATACTAAGGGGATCGTAAGGGGGTAATCATAAATGAAAAGTTATTTAGAGAAAAAAAAGGAACAATATATTGTTACATAATGCTGGAGAAATTACTTGTTATATAATAAGAAAAGTAGAAGAGAAGAAGAAAAAAAAAAGAGGGGGGGATAGGGGTCCTGTTGGTTCTCGGACTCTGTTCGGGCGGCACCCTGCTGCGAATTTAACAATACGAAAAAAAAATTATAATTTTATCGCGACACTTTGACGTTTACAGTTTCTTGCGTAATTACCTAATGCTGAGGAGCTGTTGTTGTTATTCCGCTCCTGCCGGGACGATCCAAGGGACGTCTCGGGGTTTCGGGGGTTCCAGCGGCCGTGGTGCCTCCAGTATCGGAAAAGCCGGAAGGTACCGCGGCTCCGCATCCAGTATGGCCCGGATGCACCCGGTACAATTTCCCGGCAGCGTCCATTTAAGGTGCCGTCTCCGGCACCGCACGCACTTGGTGCATGCTACGGCCCGTTGCTCCTCCATCAACCAGTGCACCGGGACCTTCCGGAAATCCGCAAAGTCCTCCGGCGGGTTCGTCCATGCACACGCATCACACAGCGTGTGCGTTCTGTGTAACCAAGTGCGGCCGTCCTCTCCGGTTACAGACTGCTCCGGCCGCACGCAAAGTCTTCGATTGAAAGGCCCGTGTAGGTGTCGAGGCAGGACCGCCTCGGCCAAGGTGGACCGTACACAGTTGCTGTCGTCGAATCTCTTTGTTTGCCCGGCCATCGTGGATTTCAACAATTTTTGTAACGACTGTGTCTCGCTTCGCTTAAGTGCTATCTTATATGCTATTATCCCTACCACCTAATTTTCGCAGCAGAGCGCCTCGCGAGGGTCGGTTCTTAGCCTAACGCGCGGGGGTTTTTGCTGCTATCAGCAACTATGGTCTAGAATACTTCGAAGTACGGCTCGGAACCCGCGAAACTTCTCGCTCGCTCTACGTGGGTTCTCTCTCTTGTCCTCGTGGATGGTATAGCGGGTAGGTCGTGAGGAAAAGATGTGATAGCAAGAGGACGGGGTCTGGAAATTATCTGAGGAGGAGGGCGGGGTGGTACCATTTCTATATTAACCTTTGTCTCTTTACTTAAGGGCTCGCGATGTTGAGTCCGGCGTGCCCTCAAAAAACGGTATCCAATCCAGACGATAATGATGATTATAAAGGTTCCTCCCAATCCTGGTAGTCCATAGGTGACGTATGTAGATAGATTTTCAGTTCGGTGGTGGGTGGCAATCTCCCTTGCCTGCCTTTCTATGTCATCCAATGCGATTTCGGTTGCCTTCGCACGAGCGTCTTGGGGGAAGCCCAGTGATTCCTTTTCTTGATGGTCAGCCAATATTTTCACGTGATGTTCCGTAAGGGTAGGTAAGATTTCGGAGATATTTATGCCTATGGATGGTTTGTATATCGTTGTCAATGCTTCGGTATCGACTCCGGAAGCCCATATCTGATCGGTCCCGATTCTGGCCTGGCAATCCCTCCTTAATTGCAGTATTCCGGCACCCTGGAGCATTTCATATCCAGCCTGCTTATTGCATTGTACCTGCATCGCTATGGTGCCCTTGATAGAATATAGCCAGGTGTTGGGTGCGACCATTTTCTTGAGGAAGGTTCGTTTTCCGGGAAGAGTTTGAATATTACAGCCGGGCCATTTGATGTTTTGTGGTTTTAATAAGACATCCGTCTCACAACAAGGTGCCTTTTCCAGATCTTGAAGTGGTACGCTGAGTTCGCACATGTACATCCGATGGTGTTTCCTGCATCCTGTGATGTAGCTTTCGTCCGGCATGAAGTATTGTGCGTTGATTCGGCTGATTGCCATATATGGTGCTCTTGGTTTAATAAATATTGGGGCAGAGACGTTGGTTGATATAGTTTGAAATGATGGGCAGGGTTGAATGTAATAAAGATCGAAAGGAATTTGGTCTAATAAAGGGATGTCGAGTGACAAGATGATTCGACCCTGTGAATAAGCTACATTTAATTTGGTCACCCCTTGTAATTGCTCGGAGTTTAATTCTTCCGTAGTCAGTGGAAATTCATAAGGCGTGGTTTCGCGAATTCGTTCGCAGGTCCGCGCTAGCTGACTCGGGGAAAGAACGGCCGGATGTAAGATACCAAGTTTCGCAAATGTGAGCGCGTCGGTGATCACGATCAGTGCGATCACGTGTTCGTCCACGTGCCTGGTTAATAGGAATGTCCATGACGAAAAAGCTGATTCTAATTCTAATTTTGTTTCACGCTCGTCCAATTGACGAGTTCCCGACGCTATTTCTTTGATTTTGTCGCCCATGTTTAACGCGGCGTTCATTACAGATTTTAACGTTTTGTGTATGTCCTGGAATTCCGATTTTATAATATGCGTTTGATTTCCTAATAATTCGGCGAGATGATTTTGATCTTTATACAGTTTATCAATTTCCTTATTATAATATTGCGCGTCGTCGCTGTCCAGGGTTCCAAAGAGGGCCTTACTTAGAGATCCAATAAACCCCAGTGGTACCGATCGTTTGGTACGTTGGAGCGGTGATTTTCCTAGTATGTTTAGTAGCAATTCTTCATAGCGTATGCCATCGCGGAGCTTCCGTTGCAGGGCTGCGTCAAGGTCGTCAGCCGGACAAGACGTCCAATTATAAGTTGCGCATAATGCTTTCATCTTGTTTATTTGGGGTAGGGTTTGTGGTCGCGATGTTAATACTTCCGCGACTTCGATACCCGTGACCAGTCTCCATTGGGTATGGAAAACTCGGAGAGGCCGGATCTGTTCGTAGTACACCCCCGGGTTGGGGTTTAAAGGTGCTATTCGATAATCGCCGTCAATAATACTAGTAGTGGAGCCCGTCCATAGGAATGCGAAAAAGATCAGGCCATATCCGTCCATGGTGATCGTTAGTATTAGTACGAAGATTTTTCGAAAATGCCCTTCGTATATGGGGCTTCGATTGTTTAATAACGGATTGCTGTAAGTATGAAAAACAAATGAAATAATAGGGAGGAGAGGAAGGAATCTGGTTAACGGAGCGTGGGACCGCGGTTACAAGAATTTGCTAAATAAGCTGTCTCGCCGGGCCGTTGTAAACTTAAACCTTTCGAATACGCTCCATTGGCGTCAAGGCGGTTTATCTTTGATATAAGCATGTTTCAATTTATCGAAATGTTTGATGATTTGCCGGCCCTCGTCCGAAATCAGGATTGCATTGTTCTGATCAGTGATTGCTTTTATTTTGTAAGGGCCTATGTAATATGGGTCGAATTTATGGAGCCGTGGTTCTTTTAGTACGTAAACTAGGTCGCCTTCCGCGAATATGATTTGGTTACTCTTTCGGTCGTAGATCTTTTTCGAACGAGATTTGCTAGTGTCCAAATTGGATCGCGTTGTCTTTCGGATTTCATCTAATCGCTCTACCAAATTTTGTACGTATGTTGGGTACGTTAGTAACTCGTCGCGGGACATAGGCGTAAACGGGTCTCTAGCTAATTGTCCGAAAACTACCTCGTACGGGGTAAATTTCGTCGCCTCGTGTATCGAGGTGTTATATGAATACATGGCGAATGGGAGGAGCAAATCCCAATCTTCATATCTTTCTAGGTAATGTTTTAAATATTCAGTCAAGACGATGTGGCTTCTTTCTAGGGAACCGTTGGTCTGAGGTCGGTATCCCGATGTAGTTACGTGTTGGATTTTGAAGGTTTGAGCTATTCCCTGTACGATATTATTAATGAAACTCGTGCCGCGGTCCGTTAGTATTGCACGCGGTGCACCGAAGATCGCGATAAAATAGCGTGATAACGCGTCTGCCACGGTAGCGGCTCGTATGTCGGGTAATGGCACGGCCATACAGAATTTGGATAACTGACATTGCATTGTGAGTACATGACGATTTCCGCTAGGAGTAGGGGGAAGCGGGCCTACGGTGTCTAGGGCTAGTTTATCAAAGGGTTTCGCAGGTGTATCCGTGATTAACATCGGTTCCCGGGTTTTGATTCGCACGAGCTTTTGTTCTTGACAGCTCTGGCAATTACGTATGTAATCCTCTACATCCTGATGTAGGCGCGGCCAGTCAAACAAATTGCGTATGCGTCGATACGTTTTCGTTATACCCTTATGCCCTCCTATCATGGTTTCATGGTAGTGGCGGATGATGTCTTCCCGTTCATCTTCTGGCGGTAATTTCACTTCCCCGGAACAAATTATAATTGAGACGGGTGTGCATTTGAAAATATTTTTGCAGTGTTTTCGGAGCGTTTCAGCATCGAATCGGTGTAAGGTCTCTCCATGCGCCGCTATTCGAAACGAGCGGACACGCTCGCCTTCCACGACGTCCCTGAGCGCCATTAGTGCTGATACCAGCTCTCGCTCTCCCATTTCGTGGTAGAAGCTTCGTGCTCCAATAATGCTAAAAATTTTCCCTATTTGGTTATGAGTTATTATTACACGATTTAGAAAGAAGTCTTCAGGCATTAATTTCGTTTCGTCTAGGAGACCGGTTGCTATTAAAGTTTTACAAATCGAACTAGTTAATATTCTATCCAATGATATAAAATGAGCGTAATTGTCAGGGGAGGATGTAAGTGTGGTCCTTACAATTTTTACTAAACATTTCGTTGGTTGAGCTTCGCCTGTCGAGGTGTCGGTCGCGTTTCTCTGGTATTCAAACGATTTCTGTGGGTTCTTTTGGGAAAAAGGGAGGTCCTTGTATGGCCCCGCAGCTGTTCCGTAACTTTCCGACGATTCGAGTGATTTAATTACATCGGATGTTGGGCTCGTGCCCGAATCTTGTCTCGGAGGTGGTTGATTGTCTAATTCTTGCATTGTTGTATCCTCTGGCCCTATCATGGTTGATTGCGGGACGTCCAGGGTTTCCTCATAGAGAGGTACACCCCACGACACTCGCTTCCCAGGGCCCGAGCGTGGCTTTTTCCACTCAGAACCTTCCTTCCCTTCACACGGGGGGCCTTTAAGGATGGTGGTTCCCATCTCCAGCTGCGTGCCCTCTGGGGTATTAATGGTCTCCATGGTGGGGGCCAAGTCGTCTCCTTCTATATAGTCCCACTGAGGTGGTTCGGCCAAACTTTTCAAAAATTCCCATTGGTCTTCCGTTTGCCCAGCGCCCGGGCCTTCCCTTATCCTCAGGGAGTAGTCTGGTTCGAAGTTTTCGAACTCCTGTGGAAACGGGCCTTCGGCAGAGTCACCACCTAGGGTGGTGGATTTTTCGGTCGCCCACTCCAGATCCTCGTGTTCATCCAGGAATTCGGGCATTCCCGCTTGTGCTGCTGTGTCCAGAACGGTAGAGTTGGCGTTGCTTCCCAGACCGCAGGTGTTATCCCCTTTTGTCGATGGCAGCTCCTGGCCTAGTTCCTGTCCCTCTAATGTGGAATCATTTCCGAAGTCGAATGACGGCGGTTCTTCATAATTTGGTCTAGGCCTGCTTCTTTTGAGATTAACGGAAAAGCGTGTGAGACCGGATTTCGCGATAACGCATCTGCGTTGGCGTTTACTCGGCCGGGTTTATAGATGATTTCGTAATTATAATCAGCAAGCGTAATTTTCCATCGGGCGAGTCGCGATACCGGGTCCTTTACCGAGAATAACCATTGTAATGGCCGGTGGTCAGTTACCAAGAAAAACTTTCGTCCATAGATATACGTGCGGAACTGTTTTACAGCGTAGATTATCGCAAGGCATTCCTTTTCTGTGGTTGAATAGTTTTCCTGTGCGGGGTTAAGTACCTGCGAGGCATACGCTATCGGCGGGTCTTCGCCTATTTTGCCTTGACTCAAAACCGCGCCGACAGCTATGTCGGAAGCGTCCGTTGTGATGATAAACGGTTCGTCGAAGTTTGGGTAGTGTAGGACCGGCTCCTTACAGAGTACATCGCGTAGGTCCTCAAAACTTTCCTGTTGTTTTTCAGTCCAAAGAAATGGAATTCTCGGGCTAGTCAAACTTGTGAGGGATTTAGCGCGTTTTGCCATATCTGGAATAAAACGGCGGTAGTAATTTACAAGGCCTAGAAATTGCTTCAAATTTTTCCGAGTTTTAGGCACGGGGAATTCAGCGACGGCCTTGATCTTTTCCGGATTAGGTCGTACGCCGTCAGCTGCTATTATATGGCCCAGATATATGACTCTGTCCTTCAAGAACTTGGCCTTCTCCGTCTGTAGGATTAAGTTATGCTCGCGTAAGCGTTCGAAGAATCTCTCAAGTCGGTGTTCGTGTTCCGCGAGTGTACGCGAATACACGACCACATCGTCTAGATACACGAATAATTCCTTTCCTATTAGCCCTCTCAAAACGTGGTTCATTAAACGTTGAAAGGTAGCCGGAGCGTTCTTTAATCCAAACGGCACGCGGAGGTACTCATAGTGTCCGTCGGGGGTAGTAAACGCGGTTTTTGCTCTATCCTCAGGAGCCATAGGGATTTGGTGGAAACCGTTAGCTAAGTCGAAAACTGAGAAATATTGGGTCCCACCCAATCTATCAAGAATGTCTGAAATTCGTGGTAAGGGAAAACGGTCATCAATCGTTTTGGCGTTTAAAGTTCTGAAATCCGCTACCACCCTATAGCGCTTGTTTCCCGCCTCGTCTGCCTTTTTCGGGACAACGTGCAGGGGTGAGTTATGCGGTGATGACGAAGGAGCGATTATTCCCAACTCTTCCAGATTATGTGTTTGTTTAGCAATTTCCTCGTCCATTAACGGTGAATGTGGGTATTGGCGAGTGAACACGGGCGTTGAATCGGTCAACGGGATTGTATGCTCTATAGATGTTGTTTGGCCCAACGGGTCTCCGGGTACGAAAAATCTATCTGAATACCGTACAACTAAGTTTTCGATGGTCTGACGCGGTCCCGGGTCTAATTCTTCCAATTTCAGCGTTTCGATTATGTGTTGTAATCGCTCCCCGGTAGGTTTTTGCTCGACACGGTAATTTCCCAAATCCTGATCTTCGTTGCCGTCGAAATCTTCTTCGGGAAAGGGGAAGGGAAAATCCCGCTCGTCGTCATCGGGGCAGCAAAAGTTTATATGTTCGCCGTTTGACTCTAATGCTAATGGTTCGTTTGGACGTGTTAATACGCCCTTATGATTCTGTTTGCATGCCGCTAACGCCTCCTCCAATTCTGCCGAATTGGAGAAAGCGATAGGGCGGATTGGGTGTTTCGCTGTTACCATCGTACGTAGATGATACGAGACGATGGCTTCCTCCTGAAGCAGATACGGACTCCCGACCAGACCGGCAATCCCCTCAGGTAAATTAGGCATGCTCAGTACGTGGAATAACGCCCAGCTGCCATTTACCTTTAGTGCAGTCGTCCCTAATGTCAAGACTTTCCCATTTAATCCGTTAATTTCGAGGGGTGTAGTGCTTATGACAACGGCCCTTGAGCTCGCAGACCCTATGTCTAACAGGTTCAATGATGAACCCGTGTCTACTATGAATTCTGCCTCACCGTTCTCCAATTGTTCGGCCTTGACCCGGATGCGGGGGGACTCCGCGAGTATGAGTCCCGTCGCTGGTTCTGATTTTGGGGCGATCTTGGCGGTGGTGATCTTTGGGCCTGCGAGGAGGACCCGCCCGCCTCGTTCCGGTCGAACGGGCGGGCGCGCTGGGAGTTTAAATGATTGCGATTTTCTGGGTACGACTCGTATTCTGTCGTTCTTGGCGTGCCCTGAGGTTCGTTTCCTCTTGGTTCTGATGATTCGCGAGGTTGATACCTTTCGGTTTCGCGTGGGTTATATCTTTCCATATCGCGAGGGTCGTAGTTTCGGGGTTCATACCTTTCCGACACGTGGGGTTGGTACCTTTCTTGTTCACGAGACTGATATCCGCGAAATTCGCGAGGTTGATACGATCTAGCCCCACGTGCTCGCGACGGCCTGTTATTCCAAAATCTCCCGCGCGGGGGTCTGTCACCGGGATCGTACAGCCTACCTTCGTAATCCAACGGGCGTTCGCCTTGCCTCGTCAGCAAGGCTCTTGGATGGTACTCCGGCGTCGGGTAGCGATAATAAGGCTCGCGATAATATTCGTCTCGATAGCGGAGGGAGCTATACGCGGAGTACGGGGAAGGGGGTTCGTAATACAAATCCTCCTCGCGCGGTTGTCTCCATTCGGTCCATCTACGCTGGGGGTCGTACGGTGACGGGGGACGCGCGCCACAAGGGTGCCCATACATCTCGTCGCGTGGCAAACCGGACAATTCCTGTTCTCGTCTTTGGGCGTGCAATGCCAAATCGAACGCGTCGTCCAAAGATTCGGGATTAGACAAAGCTACTTTAGTCGAAATTCTTTGAGGTAATGCTGTGATAAATGAGGTTCGGGCCAAGCGCTCCACGTCCCTAATGGTCCTATCGACGTTCTCTCCGATTAATTCTCTTGCTCTCACGGTCACCTGTCGGTACAGGCGGCCCACGCGGTGAATAAAATCTATTAGACGCTCCCGGGGAAACATGCTTATACGTTCTAGTTCCAGTCGGAGCTCCTCATAACCGCGGCATGGGGAATATCGGACCCTTAGAAGGGAGAGCAGGTCGGACACGCTTTGACAACCTTTCCCCTCGACATAGTATCTAATAGGATCCTTTAATTTGTATATGAGCTCGGTCAGAAATCGTTCTTCCTGACCAGGTGGGACACGCTGTGTAGCACGCTGTATCGCGGCAGCGAAGTCCTCCAATGTTACAAAATCAGGGTCGAAACGGGGAATGCTGTCAAGAGCCCGGTATACTCTCTCTTCATCTTCTCGGGAACGCCACACGTCTATTGCAGACATTTCAAGGTCGTTCGTCCGAGAACCGAAAGACGGTCGACTATTCAGGGGTGGCGGTGCAGTGGAAGGAACTACAGGGGGAGCATTATCTAAGGAAGGGAAATTGGTAGTGCGTGTCGGAGGAGGTGATCTCATAGTTCCACCTGTCATTGCTAGGCAATGCTCGGCAGAATGTGTTGAGTAGCAGGAAGTGTAGTCAAGTTACGAGCAGATAAGATTGCGGCAGGTCGCGATATGTGGCGACGGCGCGATCTCTTCTTCTAATTAGAAATAATAATAAGGGAAAAAAAATCCCACTTCTGACACCAGTTTGTTACGTCCTGAAGGGACTTTTCAATAAATCATTCCGAGCGGCTGGAATGATTTATCGGGTCCTTGCTCTATCAAGGTGCTAGAGCACGCCTTGACTATACTTACCATGGAGGGATAAGGAGGAAAAGGGGTTAAATCAATGTTGACACGGAATTGACGGAAAAATAACGTAATGAAATATATTCTGGGTAAAAGATTAAAGTAATATAAGAACATACCCTAGGGACGGCGCTCCGTCCCTGCTATCGCAGTGGTCTCGGATGTCGGCACGCTTGCCGATTATCGCTTCGTTCGCTCCGTAGGTCGCTCAACCTTGCGCTGGTCGTGGTCGCTCGCTGTGCTCTCGGATAGCACTCGGAAGTCGGTCACCTGAAGACCGTCGAATCGCACTGTCTCTAATCGTCGCTTACTCTACGCGTTCCTACGCCGGACACGAGTGACGCACAAGGGCTCTCCCGGCTAGGCCGTTCGCGGTTTGTCGGATGGAGTTACCCTTGCACGGTTTATTGACGGCCGATCGTACTTCGCGGACTAGACGCTAAGAAGTGATCGCGGCTTCTTGACGGCTCTCTGGCTCGTCCTGACTTCCTAAGTCGAACTCCCGAATAAGAATGCTCAATCCTACTTCGTCGATCCCGATTCTCGGCCGCGCCTCGATCAATCCGCGCGATTGGGGGAAACTGCCCCGTCGGCAGTTGTCGCTCGCCGCACGCATCGGAAATATCCGGGCCCGGGCCGCCGAGGGTCACGTTGTCCCTACTGTCGCTACGCGGCTCAGCGCAACGTGACTGACACGCGCGAGGCGATTCCGCTGAATCGCCGTTTACCGAATAAAGCGACGCGCGGACAGCAAGCACGGGAAAAGGGCCTGAAGGGCCCATGTAACACTGCCGAGAAATCGTCTATAGATCCATTATTTATATATATATATATATATATATATATATATATATATATATATGGCATTACAAAAAAAAATAAAAAACATTGAAATATATACTTTCGAATACACAACCGTTTATTTGAAAAAGTTTTAGTTTTTTAAAAAAGAAACCTCAAAATAATTGTTTGTTCAGACCTCACAGGTAGGCATGACCCCTTAATAGATTGTGCCATACAATGTATTATTTGTACCGTATATCTGAAGGTCGAGTTTCCTAGCCGCGATCGGCGGTTGCGGCTAGGAAACTCGATCTTAACATGGAGACGTTTCTAGGTTCTACGCCTCCGATTGCTTTGGCTTTTGGATGTGTTTTAGAGGAGCCAAAAAAAAAATATGTACGTGTTTTTCTTATATCGGCTCGTTTGCATATTTAGAGGGTGAAACCACCACTCATAATTCATTAGAAGAGGTACACTAGATCCTACTGTTAGTTTAAACAATATTATAAGATTGTGTTGAATAAAACCT